>CM061063.1:197621208-198244609 GCA_030762895.1 Sophora flavescens | reverse complement strand
GCTTCGCGTAGAGGCAGTGTGGATAAGTATAGGGGAGCAGATCGTGGTATTTATGGGAGGAGGGGCAAACAGATTGGATCTCCGCCAAATCCAGAAGGGGAAGATATTGATATTGTCCAATTCTGTTTTTAATGAGTCAACAAAGGCAGAGGAGAAAACCAGGGGGAAATCCCACTAAGAGTGGCAACAAAGAAGGCGGGATTTTATGACTGGTACTTGGGATATTTCTCCTGGAACCTTGATGGTTGGAGGGTTTCGGTACCCCTCCACACATGAACCAACCAAACAATGACAAATATGTTAATGTGAAAGTTACAACTTCCTACATAATGAACAATTCAACGCTATAACAATCAAATATGTAAAAATCACACCGTGAATCATCAAAACTACATAACATAAATTCAACTCATGCACTTGCTTTTTTTATTTTATTTTTTATATAAGCTAAACTAGATGCACTTGCTGATTCACTTATGTTAACTCTTGATATGTTATGAGTCTCATGAGTCATGATTTATGACTCCAATAATAGTTAATACTAACAATAATAATTTAATTAATTAACAAATAAGACCAGCCATTTCTACGAAGTGCACAAAATAGCATTTGCAATGGTTGCGATCCACCCCTCAGAAGCTGAACTTCTCACCAAGGAAGAAATCTCCAGTGAAAGTGCACTAATCTCAAACTATGGAACTTTATGAATGATGGAAAAAAACAGGACCAGACTTATCCTAAAACACGTAGAAGCATCTTTGGAATATTTTTTACACACTTGGAAACTAATGGTGTTGCTACTGGTAGTGCCATGGGTGGTGTATTTAATGTTGGAATTGAAAAGGAAGCAAAGGAACTTTTCAAAGCAACAAGAGATATACTGAAGTGCTTCTTGAATACCACTAATGAAAGTTGTTGTGGCAATAGTTGAAGTAGGAGTTGACATTCTGGTGAATGAGACATGGAAGGGTATCGGTACCCTTCTATGTTTATGGGTACCGGAGCAATGCCCTTTTCAAAAATCCAGTTTCTTATTTCCTAAAAAGAAGGAGAGCATCGCGGATGGGAAGGAGGGAGATCAAGCGATAAGTGAAGATATGTCAGAAGATGAAACCGGGATCATGGGTGCAACCAAAAAAGGCAGATACAACAAAATTCATGATGAGCCGAATCTTTTCATGCACATAGAAGGTGGCGGGTAGGGAGTATCGAGGGAGTCCATTCAGCCAAACAATGACAAGAGTTTTTTACAAGCAGGCCCTGGCAAACAGGCCTGCCAGGGATTATGAGTTGGAACCGTTGGGGTGGGGGCAACCCGAGAGCAGTTTCTGCCCTTCGGGACCTCGTTCGGGCATCCCAACAGGATGTAACTTTTCTTAGTCAGACTTTGGTACATGCTAACAAGATAGAGGAGATCAAGTGAGACTGGGGTATGATGCTTCTTTTGCAGTAGACAGGGTGGGCAGAAGCAGTGGGCTTGCGTTGTTATGGCGCCACCCTTTTGATTGCAGCTTGAAGTTTTGTCTTAGGTGCACCACCCACTAACGTGGTGCAGTGGTGCACCACCCACATGGCAGCCTCTGAACCAATTAATTTGCCAACAAGTTAGTTTTACTTTTTAGCTTAGTTTGTAGTCAAATATGTATTTGAGTAGTATTTATTCTGTGAGAGACTTTTAAACTTTTTTTTTTTGTTTAGTTGATCGCATTTTAATTAAAATAAAGACAAATCTGGTACATTTTTTTTATTGTTCCCACCAACTCGCCGGCGTCGCCACCCATCTCCGTGGCCGCCACTGACTACCTCCACATCACCTCACCTCACCTCACCTCACCACCCCCACCTTACCTCACACCCACCACCACCATCAACATTGCTTTCACAACCACTGCAACAACCATCACAACCACATCCAAATCAAACAAAAACATGGTTGTGAGATCAAAACAGTTTTGGCAAATCCAAATCTAAAAAAAAGCAAAAAGATGAAGAGCCAACAAAGCCGGATCACGGACAAAAATATTAAAAGGCGCGAGATCTTGTCACATGGAGAGAGTCCGGCCGGTGGCGGCCAAGCAAGATGGAGTTCAAGGGTGAAATGCCATACGGTGAGTTGAAGAGGTGGGACGGCGGCGCCGTCGTGGTGAGGGCGTAAAGCTCCATTGTTTTTGCCCAATTTTGTCCTCCATCGCCCGGCACCATCGTGTACACGCCGGACCGGCCGTGAACCAAGTCCTCGCCCGGGCAGCCAGCGACGCGACCTAACTCCTCCCATTCAAACGCATTATGTTTCTCCTTTTCTCGATGCTGTCTTCCTAATCTCCCTAATCTCCATCGCGCCATCTAGTCAGTGGCCACATACCCACCTATCCACCTGCAGACCCGAGCACACAGCAAGCTGGTAGAAGATGATGAAGTTGGATAGGAGGGAGAAGAATGGTGGAGTAGAGTGTTTTAATTTTTAACATTAACGAATGTATTTGGAAATTAACAAATAAGGTGCAATATAGTATGTGTTTGACCTGCAAGAAACGTATAGTTTGGGTTGAAAAGTCAAAACGGACCACATGACAAATTAATTGGTCAAGGGAATGCCATGTGGGTGGTGCATCACTACACATTTAGGTGGGTGGTGCACCAGAAGGCGCCGCCAACTTGATCGACTATTGTTCCAACCATATTGATGTAGAGATGGTGCAACAAGGTCACCCAACATGGAGGTTTTGAGTTCTATGGCATTAGGATAGGAGTAGGAGGAGGGATTCATGGGACTTACTCCGGGAAGCTCTTGCTAGGGATAATTCTTTACCATGGTGCACAATGGGTGATTATAATGACATGCTTTCTAATGAAGACAAGCGTGGGGGAATCGAGCATCCTCCTCCCGGCTGGTCCGTGGGTTTCATGAGACAATTATGGATTACAACCTCATAGACCTCTCCATGTGCATGGCTACCAATTTACATGGAAGAAGAGCTTAGGAACGGATAGAGCAGCGGAAGAGAGACTCGATAGAGCCTTAGTTACGCAAGGCCCGGGTAGATATGTCCCCTTAGTGCAAATTGTTGAATGTTGTGGCTAGTAAGTCGATCACTCACCTATTCTCCACGAAGCTAGCTAGTGGTGGGAAGCGGTGGTGTAACCATGCTTTCGGGTTTGAGAATGCTTGATTGGAGGAACTAGAACTAAATAATGTGGTTTGTGCAAGGCAGGGAGTTCGGTAGGTCGAAGAAAAATTAATGGCGAGACTCGAAAATTGCTCGAGAGAAGATGAATGAGTGGGGTAAAAGCTGAGAAGCCATTATCATGTAGCCATTGATGCTTGCATGCACGAGTTAGAAGTGTTGAGAGAAGATGGAAGTGAAACTGGTTTAAGCTATTATAATGATGTCGGTGCAAGAATGAATACGGTGCTCCTCCCGGAAGATGCTTTTTGGAAGCAAAGAGCAAAAGTTTATTGGCTAAGAGATATGGGGATACAAACTCCAAGTTCTTTCATGCTATGGCAAGTGCTAGGAAGAAAAGAAATGAAGTGGCAAAGGCTGGAGAGGGATGATGGGGTTGTTTTTGAAGACCAAGCGAGGAAAATGTGAAGGTGTCAAATCCTATTTTCAGTCCTTGTTCACTCAAAGCCAAGTCAATATGATCATGTATTGAATTTTTGTTGAACCACGTGCTTAACTCATGAAAATAATGAACAATTCCTTAAACCTTTTACTTTGAGTGAATTTAAAAAGGCTCTTTTTCAAATGCATTCCATCAAAGCTCAGGGACCGATGGTTTTAAACCCTGCTTTTACAAGAGGTTTTTAGAATCTTTGTGGTGTTGAACTTTTTAGTGCTAGTGTTTCTCTGGCTTGATAGGTGAATTCCCCGATCATCTAAATGATACTAATATTGTCCTTATTCCAAAAGGATAATCTACAACTATAAGGTACCTTAGACCTATATCTTTATGTAATGTGATATATAAAATTGTGTCGAAAGTTCTTGCGAATAGGTTGAAGCCGTTGTTACCACAAAGTGCATATCCCGGGGAGCGATCTGCTTTTGTTGAGAACAAGTCAATTCTTGACAATGTGCTAGTGGCTATTGAGAATGTCCATCACATGAAGTGCAACACTAGAGGCAAAGTGGGAGAGGTGGCACTCAAAATTGATGTCAGTAAGGCATATGATAGAGTTGAATGGGGCTACTTGAAAGGTATTATTTCGAAAATGGGCTTTCACCAGAAGTGGATTGTTGAGATCTCACAAGTCTGAGACATATTCAATATGTAAATTCTCTAAGTTTTGATGATTCCAAATTGATTAAGTATGAAAATATTGAACCATGTAAATTTTTACGATAAGTCTTATAAGTGTGTAGGAAAATAGACTTAAGGTCACCCATCTAAATTTTGACCCATCTATCTTTTAGTACATCACAGTTTTACACTCGTGCGAAAAATAGCCAACTCGGACATAGACCAAGTCAACGCATTCAATCAAGGTTCTGATCTAGTTGATGATGTGGCAATACTCTCAAGTGCTGAAGAAGCTGAGTGGATCACCCGTCTAAAAATAACTACTCACCAGTCTAAGTTTGGCTCATTATCACCCGTCTAAATTTGAACCACTCTGCACTTGTCTAATTGTCAAACACTGCCACTTTTGTTGAAGTCTCGATCTGTTAGAAGAAAGTCCAAGTCAACTCTTTTTTTGAATAAAATGTCTTCCTTAAGGATCTCGAAGACTTTCTGGACAATAGCACTAAGGATAAAGAATAAAGAACGATTGTCTCAAGTTTTTAAAGAATATACACGCAACCCTACCACCCTGCGGTGATCTTTTAGTTGTTTTAGTATAAAGTAAAAGACCTTTCGAGAAAGTAGTGTGTGTTGCACTGACAAAGGAAAGTTCTCTACTGCAAGTACAAATAGCATGTTGCTACAACTCTGAAATAATAGCGGTTCAGAACAAAGTGTACTTTTGGGCTGCTCTATTATAACTCAATGTTCCTAAGCATTTAATACCTACACAGGACGACTCTTTGACATTGATGGCGTCCCAGAAAGTTCAAATCAAAGAACATGTTTTCTGAAGCCATGTCTAACAAATCAATTGATTGGAGTCTTTATATAGATGAAACTATGAGATGAAGACAAGTAGAACTACATTAATATCTCTCATAAGAAACATTTACTCTCTTCATTAACTTCTTCATTCCTTCATTGAATATTCTTCAATCATTTGATATTAATTTACGATCTTTCGTACCTTCATAGTTATCACGAAAGATTTGCAAGTTATATTAATTACACAAAACATATACTCCTTAATGTGTTGAGGCACGAAGAGGCTAGGTGAGAAAAGAATACTTGTTTGAGTGTAGATCCTGGAGGCTAGGTGTGAAAAGAATATTTTTCTGTATCCCGATCGGTTATAGTGGAAACTTGGTCTTGCCAAGAGGCCGGACGCACCGTGGATTGTGGGGTGAACTAGTATAAAACTCTTGAGTGATATTCCCTCTTCCCTTATCTCTTTAATTTATCTAAGAGTTATTTGTTTAAGCTTTTAACCTAGGGAGTTAATATTGTGAATATCAATCTCTCTTTACCTTCTCTGCGTGCTTGTGTTTTTGTCTTGAAATTAGATGTATCACTCGTCTAATTTTCTGTAGCTTCATTTTGCTTGGTGCACTGCGAAAATAATTTTAGAAGCTTCTAAAAGTTGGTAAACACAATTCAAACCCTCTTATTATGTTAACTTTGGTTATTTCATGGATCGATTGGATGGCTATGTGTTTAGAATCGGTTAATTATTCTATTTTAATGAATGGGGAAGGAGTGGGGCCAATCACACCGGGTGGAGGATTGAGATAGGGTGACCCACTTGTCACCTTATCCATTTATTATCTGTGTGCAGGGTCTCATAACACTTTTGAATAAAGCGAGGCTAGGGGGAAATCCGTCCTTACTCACCTCCTTTTTTTGTAGGCGACTGTTTTCTTTTCTTGGTGATGAAGATAAGGTAGGAAGATGAGAGACATTTTATCGGTCTACAAGCAAGCTTCAAGTCAGTCATTAACATGCAGAAATCGAGATCTTCTTCAATAAGAATACTTCTCCAAATGTGCGGGCCATGTTGGTATTCTAGAAGTCACGAATGTATGGGTACAAGTAAATACTTGGGCCTCTTATCAATGATAGGCAGAAAGAAGAAAGCTCTCTTTAGTTACGGAAGGATAGGCTTTGGAGGAGAATCGAGAATTGATCAGGTAAACACTTATCAAAAACAGGCGGTGAAATTTTGGTGAAGTTTGTGGCCCAATCAATCCCGACTTATTGTATGAGCATATTTTTTTTCCCAGCCTTGTTGGAGGAGGAGATGCAAAGGATGATCAACTCTTCTGCAGTGGGATTCTAACAGGCAATCAGGGAGAGGTACTAACTGGCTTTGTTGGGATTGGTTGAGTATGAGAAAAGAGCATGGTGGCATGGTTTTCGTCATTTTTATAGTTTTAATTTATCCATGCTAGGGGAGCAAGGTTGGAAGATTGGAACCAATCAAGATGCTATTGTTTCGCGTGTCTTCAAAGCTAAATATTTTCCTAAAGAGGAATTTTTTGGGGCTCGGTTGGGCCATAACCCAAGTTTTGTTTGGCATATCATCTACACTTCCCAGGTAGTGGTTGGATGAGGCATCGGATGGCAAATTGGTAAAGGCTCTTGTGTGAATGTTTGGAAGGATAGATGTATTGGAGTCTCTCTTTAGTCAAAGGGATCGTGAAGCTATACTTGGTATTCCCCTTTTGAACACGAGCGAGAGATGATAGGCGTGTGCCGGAGTTTCACAAAGGATGGCAAATACGTCCAGGTCATATTATTTCTACATTATGGAAAGGCTCATTGATAACTCCCACTTGAGAGTTCCATTCGAATGGAATAGCATTTGGAGGCCAGGAAGATTCCGCAAAGGTTACAAGTGTTTTTATGGAGGATGGCATGGTGCATGCCAACAAGTGAGACTTCGATCAAAAGGAGTCCAGTACCTCCATTTGCCCGCGGTGTGATGTTGCCATGGAGAATGACTGGCATGTCTTCTTTGGGTGCGCTAATGCGATCGGAGTGTTAGGAGGAGGCAGGTTTGTGGCCGGCAATATGGGACCATATTCTAGCGGTGGGGGTTTTGTAGAATTGTTCTTTCTCTTCTAACGTCTGCGCGAACATCGAGAAAAAGGATGTAGCTATGATCCTTTGGTGCCTATGGAAGAGGAGGAATGATAGAGTGTGGGATAATCTTGTTAAGGAGGAAAGGTTGTCCATCGCCCATGCACGTGAGAGGCTTTCTCAATGGGAACATGCAAAAGCAAGAAGCGACCCGTGATGTCGAGCAAAAACTCGATGAACCTCGAGTAGGCGGAGGAAGGGAAGTGTTCGGCAGAAGTAAGTGCAATGTGGATGCGGCTATTTTCAAGGAATCAAGAAATTTTGGTGTAGGGATGTGCTTGAGAAATGAAGATGGCGAGTTTATCAAAGCCCAATCTGCATGGTTCATAGGAATCCTTAGTCTTTGAAGAAGTGAAGCTTGGGGCAGTGGAAGTAATTTCTTGGATGGCAACATTGGGGGTATCACAATGTCACTATTGAGTTGGATTGTAAAACTGTTTTTGATTGCATTGCTGGCCAAAAAATTTGCAACAATAATGCGGGATCCATTTTAGATAGATGCATGGAGCAGTTTATCTAATTTTCCAAACTTTATGGTTAGTTTTATTAGGAGGCAAGCTAATCATGTCACCCACTCTCTAGTTCGGGCGCCATGTTTTTAAGCTAGTCGCCATTTCTTTGATTATATTCTGACCTATATTGTTGACGCTATTTTGAATGATATGAAATACGTTTGTTTGGATAAAAAATACCATGACTCAAAATTTAATCTTTAAGGTTTGAGTTTAATTGTTGTACACTGTCAGTGTAAAGATTTTTACATTATCAACCAATCACAAATCATGATATTGATTACTTTTAAGGTAGTTAGAATAAGAGTCAAAGATTTTCAACGATGTGGCAACTAATAATTGGTTGACAGTATAAAATATCTTTACACTAACAGTGTATATCAATTAAACTCTTAAGGTTTACATACATTTTATGACTCTTCCCTTTTTACTTGTATTTTTTTTATTTAGCTTCAGTTTTTTATTAGTTGTAACATTTTATAATACATTATTTTTTTGACAATATTTATAATACAAGGTTGCAGTTGAAATTTATATACCAATTAAGAAATATCATACTAATATTATACATCTGTAAATCAATCAGCAAAATAAAAAATAAAATAATATAACAAACTATACCATTATGACTATTTGGAATCTCGAACAAACTCAATTAGGGTATGTTTGAATTCTTGATTCAACTTAATTAAAGGTGGTCTATTGAAAAAGGCAATAGAATAAATTATGACAATTCTCCATAGCTGTCCATAAATCAAAATAATATTCACCGACTGCGGTTGGCGTTGTAACGCCCCGATTTGTGTCCTTCTGCAGTAAATACATGTGTATTGTAACAGCCTGATTTTAATTATGCTGTTCAACCGGTTAAAAGATAATTAATTATATTTTAATTTGAGAGTTAAAAAGTGTTTTTGAATAAAACAAAATCATATTCGAAGTCTACTTTATGGTAGAGGGTTACGGTAAAATTTTTGGTTGAAAATTCAGACGAAAGCCGATCTGCGTTTTCACTGCCGGTACAAGTTTACTGTGTAGAAAACCTAATTTTGACCCGTGAACGAGATAGTTAGTGTTTTTATTATTTTTCCTTCAACTTTGGTTATTTTGAAAATTTTCATTCAAAAATAAAATATAATATTTTATTCGGGTGAAAACGTCGGAAAAATTACGATCGGAAATGCAACCGGGTACGAAATGGAGCAGAATAGGAGACTTAAAAGGCATGAGGTGAGATGAGGGAGTGAGGTGACTCACTAGAGGTATGGCCTAGGCTACCTCCTAAAAAGTGGTCATGATGGACTTTTTGAAATATATCATATTATATTCTAAAAACCTATTTTTCTCTTTCCTCTTCAACCAAACAAGTCTTAAAGACAAAACTTACTCTCAAATCTCATCCTCTCTCCAAAATTTCGTGCTCTCCTCTCCCTCCTCTATATAATCATCACTCATCTTCATTCTCTCATTTTCTTCATTCATCTTCATACTTCTTCCATTTCTTCTTTTTTCAAACACTTAAAGCTTCCATTTTTATTAGTCTTTTCCACTTGAGTTCTTCATTAAAGTTCTTACTTATACTAAGGGTAATGCTCTCATATGAATATTTTTGCAAGTTTCAACTTTTATTTCTTAGTTTGCTTTATGTGTTCTTTATATGCTTTAAACTTCTAAAATCTCTCTAAAATGGTAGAAAACTCCTTTTGAGTTGAAACCACTTTCTATAGTCTTGTATTAACTTATATTTTCACATACTAAGAGATTGTGTAAAACAAAAATATCTACCTATCTCTTCCAATGAAGGCCGAATGCTTGCATTTGTGACCTATGAAGTTTTTGTTTCAACTTTTGGAATATGATCATGTGTTTGAGTTTCTAACTATCCAGTGATCTTAAATCTATAAATCTAGGAAGTTTTGATAGCTTGTTCCTATGATGGATGAAAATATGAATAAGTAAGCCTAGGATACTATGTTTCAACTTTCCAAGTATGATCATGGATTTAGAACTCTTAATACCTTGTGATTCTAAACCTAAGAGTTATTGTTAAACAAAGAATATTTTTCCTCATCATCCTATGATGGCCTAAACTTAGTGTTTAGGTACTAGGATGTTTGAGTTTTTATTTTTCCAAAATGATCATGTACTTAAGCTCCATAAGATATTTGGATGCTAAGTCTAAGAGATCGGAAAGTTTAAGTATTTCTAACTTGTTTATTCTATGTTATTAAAGCTAGGATGTATTACTTTCATTTTTCCAAGATGATCAAGGACTTGAGCTCCATAAGATATTTGGATGCTAAGTATAAGAGATTGGATTGTTTAAGTTTCCATTGTTTTCCAAAATGATCATGGACTTGAGCTCCATAAGATATTTGGATGCTAAGTCTAAGAGATTGGAAAGTTTAAGGATTTCTAACTTGTTTATTCTATGTTATTAAAGCTAGGATGTATTACTTTCATTTTTCCAAGATGATCATGGACTTGAGCTCCGTAAGATATCCCGGATGCTAAGTCTAAGAGATTGGAATGTTCAAATTTCCATTGTTTTCCAAAATGATCATGGACTTGAGCTCCATAAGATATTTGGATGCTAAGTCTAAGAGATTGGAAAGTTTAAAGATTTCTAACCTATAAATCCTATGAAGGCCGAACCTAGAAGGTTATGGACCTAGGATACTTTGTTCTTATTTTTCCAAAATGATCATGGTTTTGAGCTCCTTAATACATATGGATGCTAAACCCAAGAGATTGGAAAGTTTAGTGAATGCTAGCCTATTTTACTAGCCTTGGCCGAATACCCTAAGTTTAGAACTTAGTGAGATTTTAATTCAACTTTGTTAAGTGATCATTGTTTATGAACTCCTAACACTTAAGGATCATAAATCCATGAGTTGTATAATTTTCGGGAATCTCTAACCCAAAGAACTAGTCTTGGCCGAACCTATACCTTGTGGTTTAGTGTTCTTGTTTGATTTTAACTTGTGATTTTGTGTTCATAAACTTAGACTTCCATCGCGGAGGAAACAAGGATGTTCGTGGTATACCTCTTCGAGCATCTAATCTCCTTACCTTCACAGAAGGTGGAGTTAGTACTTTGTGGTGTGACAACGAGGAGCTTCGAGTTCGGGAGACCGGTGATAACCCAGGTGGGGGAAGAACCAACCTATCGTCGGAATGGATAAGTAGTAGATTATATAATAATTGTGTAGGGCGACCTAAACCCTACTAGTTGTTGAGTAATCGACAAGACCAAAATCACATTGGAAACCTTTTCTAAAAAACCAATGACGATTCAGGGATTGTAGGTTTATTGACATTAGGTTGATTTTTATATTGTTGATGGTTGATTTGATTTTATTACCTTTATTGAATTGATTTTGTGCTATCTTGGTAATATAGAAATATTTTGATTGATATTGTATTATGCATGATCTCACTTTGATTTTTATTATTATGCTTAGTGGATTTTAAGCAAAGATATATATGTTGTCTAAGAGATGATTGTTTTGGGTGTGAGGATAATGATGATTTAGAAGTGCCTAACTTAGATGAGGATTGTTAAAGAGGTGTTATGGCATAGAATATGTGTCAAGTTCTAATTGAAGGTTAAGGCACTAAGATGTTGTTAAAACGGGTTGGTGAGATTCAAGTATAGGTGTTGTTGTCCACAACCATGTATTGGTAATATAATACACATGGACAAAAGTGTATTAGTAATATAACACGCAAGGACATCTGTGTATTGGTAATATAATACACCATGTATTGGTAATATAATACACGTAAAACACTTCTGTGTATTGGTAATATAATACACCATGTATTGGTAATATAATATACGTAAAACATTTCTATATATTGGTAATATAATACACCGTGTATTGGTAATATAATACACGTAAAACACTTTTGTGTATTGGTAATATAATACACCGTGTATTGGTAATATAATACACATAAAATCAAGAGTTCTCGCAAGACCACTTCCACCTTAGGGAATGGGGGTGGAACACCTTAACGTGAATGGAGGTGTGCACTAGGTGGAACATCCTAACGGGAATGAGGGTGTGCCCCGATGCAAATGAGGGATGGTGACAGGAGTGGTAGTGGCCATGATAACGTAAAGACATGGTGACGGGATTAGAGAGGTTACGTGTTAGATTGCCTGAGAATAAGGGTAGAGGATGATATATATTGACCTGAGGATGATTCGTTAGTTATGTGTGTTGATTGTCTATGACAATTACTGTATAATTTACTATGACTCTTTTCCGCTTTTTGATGATAGAACTGTTTCTTATCCCCTATGTTTCTGTATTTTTGTGGGTTACTTTGGTTTACGTTAGAAGACCCGATGGAGGGTTACGTTGCTGAGGAGCTGGACGGAACTCTATATGAAACGGAGATTGCTGAGGAGTTGGATGGAACTCCTTACGAACCAGACGCCGGGGGTAGAGCTGTGATCCATGGCGATTAGAGTCTAGACATTATGGCCAGTGTGTCTAAGGAGTATTTTTATATTTCCGCTAAGTACGTCTGTTATTAATTTTATGCATATGAGGGATACTACTGAGAGGATACCCTCAATAGTGTTTTGGTATTGTAATGAACACTTAGGTGTGTATTTACATATGTTAAAGTTGTATTGTTTTTAAATTTACATAAGTTATGTGATAATTAAATAAGTTTTAATTTTTACATACTTTTCACGATAAGCGCGCGATTAAGAATTGATTTAAGAAGGTAATTAATCTAATGACACAAAGAGGTACAGTGGGGTGTCTCATGTATATGTGTTTATTTTTTAAAAAATCCAGAGAGTGATTTTAAATAAACTAAAATCATTTTCTTATGTTGTTTTATGGTATGAAGTCACGGTTAAATTTTCGGTTGAAAATTCACACGAAAGTCGATCTGCGTTTTCACTGTCAGTACAAGTTTACTGAGCAGAAAACCTATTTTTGAACTGTGAATGAAACGGTTAGTGTTCTTGGGATGTTCTGTATGATATTGGAAATTTTCTAAAATTTGAGTTCGGAAATAAAATAATATTTATTCCGGGCAAAATACGATTGGAAACTTGAACCGGATACGCAATGGAGCAAAGTAGGGAGTACAAAAGTGATGAGGTGACATGTGAGAGTGAGGTGACTTACTAGGGGTATGACCTAAGTCACATCCTAAAAAGTGGTCATGATGACACTTTTTGAATTATAACATATTATATGCTAAAAACATATTTGTCTCTCTCTTTTTCAACCAAACAAGGCATAAGCCAACACTTGGCCATCAAGACTTGCTTATCCCTCTCTCTTTCACGCAACTCTCACCTCTCATTCTATAAATACCCACTTCATTTCATCTCTTCCATTTTTCTTCTTCTTATCCATTCTTACTTCAAAACTTCCAACACTTAAAGTTTTCATTTTTACTTAGTATCAAGCTTCAAGTTCTTTATACTTTTTCTTTCTAGTTTCAAGGGTAACCCCCTCATACTCTTCTTTTGCAAGTTTTTCACTTATTTCATGAGTTTACTCTTTGTTTTCTTAAATAGTTGTTAAAGCTCTTTTAACTTCTAAAATCTCTAGAAAATGGTAGAAAAATCCTTTTGTGTTGAAACCAATTTCTATGAACTTATATTAATCTCTAATTTCATATTCTAAGAGCTTGTATCAAACAAACATCTCTAACCTATTTTTCCAAGGATGGCCGAAACTATGTATTAGTGGCCTAGGAAATTTTGTTTCAACTTTTTGAAAGATGATCATGTATTTAAGCTTCTAGATACCTCTTGATCTTAAATCTAAAGTATTGGAAAGTTTAAAGATTTCTAACCTATTTATCCTATGATGGCCGAACCTATGATGGTTGTGAACCTAGGATGTTTTGTTTTCACTTTCCAATATGATCATGGACTTGAGCTCCTTAATACATTTGGATGCTAAGTCTAAGAGATTGGAAAGTTTAAAGATTTCTAACCTATTTATCCTATGATGGCCGAACCTATGATGGTTGTGAACCTAGGATGTTTTCTTTTCATTTTCCAATATGATCTTGGACTTGAGCTCCTTAATGCATTTGGATGCTAAATCTAAGAGATTGGAAAGTTTAAAGATTTATAACCTATTTATCCTATGATAGCCGAACCTATGATGGTTGTGAACCTATGATGTTTTGTTTTCATTTTCCAATATGATCATGACTTTAGACTTCTTGGTATCTTTTAACGCTAAATCTAAGAGCTTAGAAGGGTTGGAAATTTCTAGCCTACTTATACTAAAGAGGCCAGAACCCTAAGCATGGATTTAGTTGGATTTTTGCTCTATCTTTGTAAAGTGAACCTTGGTTATGAACTCATAACAGTTAAGGATCATTAATCCATGAGTTGTATTCTTTTTTTTTGAAAACGTCTAACCCTATTTTATGCCATGGCCGAACCTATACCTTCTTGGTTTAGTGTTCTTGGTTAACTTTTAACTTGTGGTTTTGTGTTCATAAACCTAGACTTTCGTCGCGGAGTAGACGAGGACATTCGTAGTACACTTCCTCAAGCATCACGTACTTTATCTTCACAAAAGGTAAGAGGGGACGGTCCGAGGGATATTCAATAGCTATGTGCATGTGTGTATATGGTTTGCTCGAATTATTTGAATATTGTTATTATGTTGAATCAAAGTATGAATGATTTGTATACTAGAACCGTTGTGATAACTGTTTGAAGTTGATCCTTACTTGATTTAAAGTGTTGTGAATCATGTATGTTATGAACTGTCATTGACAGTTATATTGTTGGCTGAGATTATGATGATATTGATTGATGTCTGAAAAGCCTGATGTTAGTCGGTGCTCAACTAATTATATGATTAAAAGCCTAAATAAGCTTCAAAGAGAACTTTGAAAGTAATGGTGTTCATTTTAAAATGTTCTTTGGTAAAGTATGTGTTTTGGAATGTAAGTGATCTTGTATTTATTTCGGAAGGATAAAACTTTGGAACTTGTGTTAAATAATTTCAAGTTAAAGGAAATTATTTCCTTATGAACTAAGTTTTTGTACAAGAGAAAATCATTTAGAAAATATGTGTTTTTATGGAAGGAAAAGCCTTTGGAAAATATTAATAGTGATGATTTTAAGAAAAAGATTTCAAGAGAAAAAGGATTTCTTATAAAAATTTACAAATGATTTTCCAATGAAAAGATTTCCTGTAAAGAAATACTTTCGAAAATATTCTGGTAACTTGGATGGGTTACCAATGTTTTATTTTGGTATTTGATTTTTCACTGAACGAAAAGTAAGAACAGGTGAAATCGAATCTAGTTCGCTAGAAGTCGCTTCTAGTATTCTATAATGTGCACGTTGATCTTTCATCCGTGTTAAGTATTGTGGACCAAGAGTCTTAATCATGATGTTGTGGGCTAAGAGTCCTAATCTCATTATTATGGACCAAGTGTCCTAATTACGTTGTTGTGGACTAAGAGTCCTAACCATGTTGAAATAAAACATGGGTAAGATTGTAAGTCTTTTTCTATGACCACAAACCTTGACTGAGGCATCGATCGTAGGTGTTGTGATCGAGCACTCGGACTGTGTGTCCTGTGTTGATGTTGAGTAATTTCAAGTGACGAAAATTATGAATGGTCCTTAGCTTTGAGCTTCGACAATGAATGAGATTGAACACAAAGAAAACATCTTGAACGAATGTTTTTCTGCATGCATTTAGGCAGACGTGCCTCATAGGTTAGTCACTTCGGTGATGGCCTAGTAGGGGCTATTAGTCACTTCGGTGTAGTCACTTCGGTGATGTCCAAGCAGGGACTATTAATCAATTCGGTGATGCCCAAGCATAGGCTGTCATATAAGTCACGACGGTGATGCCCAAGTGGGGGCTTTGAGTTTGATCAACTCTTAGAAAGATGAAGGGATCTCATGAGATTAAGTTTATAGAGCCGGAATATTGAAGTGTCATGCATAATCTTTATAAAAACTGATTGTACGGGTATAACACCCATTGATATGATACTTGTTGTTTTATCTATTAATACTTGGTAAATGTTAATATGTTGATGTGATGCATGTATCATGCATATAGTTATTGTAATATATCCATATATTGGTATCTCACTCTTGCATATCTTCTTGTTATTTCTCTTTGCTTTACGGCATTGTTGTATATCTATGAGTTTATATGGATCCGATCATCCCATTGGTACCGTCGTAATCGAAGACTGAGATCTTCGATAATGCGGGAATGCGAGGCGTGGAAGATTCACCCGGATCTACATCGACTACCTATCATGGACCGATAACCACGGCCGGAGGAGAATGCCGAGGCGAACCATGTCGCAGAGTTCGAGACAGTTGAGACGAGGAGGATTACTCTCCCCACCACCTTGGTACTACTTACACGTGCTACGAGATGAATGGACAGCTACATGAGCACTCGCCTCAGGGGTACCATTACCGGGTAGAGCCGGCTTCACCGATTGAGGAGGACCAGGAGGAGGACCCCGAGGAGTACCTGGAGGATGAGCGGTGTACCACGTCTTGGATCACGACGATGAGCTTGATGAGGTGCCGGGTACGTGCTTGATGATAATCGGGATTTTTATGATTCGACTCTCCGGTGAGGCGGAGGCGTCGTGGACCCATCATCACAGGGGTCTCTTCTTGTGGGAGTGTTCGTGGCGAGTCTTCCATTTAGTCGTTAGTAGTGGCCAGCTTAGCGGTGTATATTTTGTGGTTAGTCTGTCTCGGCCCATTGTATTTGGCTTCTTAGAGCCACCCTTTTGATGCCCGGTTAGGACCGATTTGTGGACTCGGCAAGTGTACCAGATTAAGTCGTCAAGTAATAAAAAGATCGATTCCTCAGAGACCGTCATCTAAAATAACAATTAATTATTAAACCAATTAAACTGGACTATATAAAAAAGATTTTTAAAAGATTTGATTTTTGTAATAAGAAATAACTTAGAAAATCAGATATTTAGGAATGCAATCAATTAAAATGGGAAAGTAAATCAATTAGGGGGTTTTCAAATCTAAAGAGATTCCTAGGAATTGGGTTACCAACAAGATTGTTCATGTTACCGAACTGACTACCCCTTGTTAATTATCAAAATTGTTTTGAAGGCGAATTTATCCTAAATAAGTTAATGCTCCCTCTCGGGTTACAAAAACCGTGCCAAATTAAACCAACCCCTACTCTCGTGGTAATTGAATTTAAATTGAACCCTTTAAGTTTTGTGACAATTCGTGAACCCTCAAAGGACCGCTTCTAACTCTCGTGATTTGAGTCCTAAGTTTGATTCCTATAGATCCAATACCTAAGTTCACCGCTAGGTTCCTCCTTAGAGTATCTATGACATGCAAATAAGTACGCACCAGATTAACAAGTAATTCATGCGATAGGAATCGAATCGAAAGAGAAATCGAAATTAACAAAGGGAAAACATCAATTCAAAACATAAAACAGATCTTGGGCATAGCCCCAATCCCTATAAATAAAACTACTACTCAAGCATTGCCATGTTAAGAGCAAGCTTGATTAACAAAAACATGAAAGAAAACCTAAGAGAGTAGAAGAAGAAGAAGAAGAGAAATCCTAATTTTGCCTAAGGTAGCATCCCCCAAAAGTCCCTAAGAGTCCCCTATTTTCGAGCCTAAGTGCTCTATTTATAGATTAGGGTAACTTGAGTCCCAAGCAATCAGAAATTCAGATCAAATCAGTTTCTAAAGATCCATATATCACACGTCATGGTCGTGATGCCTGTCACGGCCAGGCCTTGATGGATTCTGCCTTTAAGTTTACTTCGTTGGTTGGTCTGTCACGGTCGTGACCACCATCAAGGCTAGGCCGTGATCAGTTCTGCCTGTGAGGGTCTGGTTCAGTTGTCATGTCACGGCCGTGATGGGCATCACGGGCTGGCCGTGATCAGTTCTGACTTTTCCATTCTTTCTTTTCAGCTCTACTCGATCATGGTCGTGATGCTCATCACGGCTAGGCCGTGATGGGCTCTGTTTGGCTCATTTTCTTCACTTTTCAAGCCCCATCTTCATGCAAGCTCAATCATGGTTAATCTTGAGCATTTTAATCCTTAATTCCTGCACAACAACACCACAAAACTGCCTTACCCGTTCCAAGGTAAAAACTTACCAAAATCAAATTAGAAATGCCTAAACTATATGAAAAATGCATGCAAAATGTCAATGAAATATGAGGTGAAATCACACTTATCAGGACCCTCCCCCTATTTTTCTTTACTTAGTTTACAACTGTTAACATTATGTTCTTTAACTCTGTTATTAATGGCCATCCCTATTATGCCCTAGTTTCTGTACTAAACTCTGAATCCCACTGTGATAATTTATATATATATATATATATATATATATATATATATATATATATATATATATATCTGATGTTTACATTTCATGTTCAACATTTTGAGAATACTCACTTATTAAGATAATATCATTTACTAGAAGCAACCGACAATTTAATTATTTTATTTTCCGCAACGGGTAACAAAAAGACGCCTTGATTTAAGGTGTCACAATTAGTGGTATCAGAGCTAGTCGAGTCTTTCAAGAATCTTTGGGGTTTAGGTCTGTTAGGTTGATGTTGTGTGTTCTCTGATTAAGACTTGATTGAATTACTTCTTAGGAGTAATGTGTAATAACCGTCGGGTTAGATTTTCCTTTTCTAGTTACCATCTCACTGATTGTGTCTTATAGGTCAATATGGAACCAGGAGGTGCGCGCGGGCGTGGTGGTCGTGGCAGTGGCAATGACGGGATGGACTTCGCCGCTAGGCAATGACTGATGTGGCTGCGGCAATTGCTTTTCAGACTGCTAAGATGGCTGCCCAGAACCAACAAGAGCAGCTGAGACCTGAACAAGCTGTTGAGGGAAAGCATCTGAATGCTTTCAGACGTCAGAGTCCGTCACAGTTTGATGGAGACGTGGATCCCCTAAAGCTGATCCGTGGATCCAGGGGTTGGAAAAGATCTTTGAGCTAGTTCATACACTGAGGAAGCAAAGGTGCCCTATGTAATTTTCCAACTGGTAGGAGATGCCGAGAATCTTGGTGGAAAGGCACCGGTACAACCTTAGAGGCCGAGCACCAAGCAATCACGGGAAGTATTTCACAACAAGTTTCTAGATAAATACTTTCCTCGAGTTCTCAGACTGAGAAGGAACAAGAGTTCCTGGGTTTACGTCAACGAGACCTGACTGTGGGGGAATATGCGGCAAGATTCGAATCACTTGCCAAATATTTCCGTAATGGAAGTGTGAAAAGTTCAAAGGCGGATCACGCTTAGAAATCAAGGATTCAGTGCTACCACTGGAAATCAAGAACTTCCAAGCCTTAGTGGAAAAGTGCAGAAAAGTAGAGATAATGCGGAAGGGACGAGACACCATGGGGAATGCTGGGGGACCCTCTCGTCCTAAGAGCCAATTTCAAGGGCAGAACCAGAAATGGAAGCAGAACCATAGGAAGCCATACTACCAATCACCCAACAACAATCAAAGGCAACAACAACATCGTTCCGGTACTTCTGGGAACTGGGATGAATTTCTACTATTGATAGAGGTCACTTACAACAACAGTTTCCATTCAAGCATAGGAATGGTGCCTTACAAAGCTCTATATGGTAGACGGTGCAGAAAACCTCTATGTTGGTACCAGGATGGAAAAAGTTTGTTGTTATGACTAGAGATCGTGCAGCAGACAACAGAAAAGGTGAAGATGATTCAGGAGAAAATGCGGACAACTCAAAGTCGACAGAAGAGTTATGCTAACAAGATACGACGACCTTTTGAGTTTGAGGAAGGAGAGCATGTGTTTTTGAGAGTCACACCTACGACTAGGATTGACAGAGTAATTAAATGTAGAAATCTCAATCCCAAATTCATTGGACCCCACCAAATCCTTCGGCGTGTAGGTCTAGTAACCTATAAAATTTCCTTACCAGCTTTTCTTTCCAATATTCATGATGTTTTCCATGTTTCACAATTGAGAAAATATGTTCATGATCCATCTCATATAATTGAGCCCGATAATGTACAATTAAAAGAGAACTTGTCTTTTGAGACTTCGCTTGTACGAATCGCGGATAAGATGACGAAGCAGCTCGGAGGTAAACAAATTCCGTTAGTCAAGGTCATCTGGAATGGTGCAATCAAAGAAGCTACATGTAAAATCGAGGATAAGATGAAATTGCAATACCCTGAGTTATTTCAAGGTACGTAATTTCGAGGACGAAATTCTTTTTAGAGGGGTAGTATTGTAACGCCCCGATTTATGTGTCCTTTTGTAGTAGTAAATACATGTGTATATGTGTTTATTTTTGATAAAATCCAAAGAGTGATTTTAAGTAAAATAAAATCATTTTCTTATGTTGTTTTATCGTATGAAGTAACGGTTAAATTTTCGGTTGAAAATTCAGACGAAAGTCGATTCCCGTGTTTTCACTTTGGCAGTACAAGTTCTTGAGTAGAAAACCTATTTTTGAACCGTGAACAAAACGGTTAGTGTTTTTGTGATGTTCTGTATGATATTGGAAATTTCCAAAAATTTGAGTTCGGAAAAAATATAATATTTATTACGGGCGAAATACGATGGGAAACTTGAACCGGATACGCAATGGAGCAGAGTATGATGCACAAAAGTGATGAGGTGACATGTGAGACTGAGGTGACTTAGTAGGGGGATGGTCTAAGTCACATCCTAAAAAGTGGTCATGATGACAATTTTTGAATTATAACATATTATATGCTAAAAACTCATTTTTCTCTCTATTCTTCAACCAAACAAGGCATAAGTCAAAACTTGGCCATCAAGACTTGCTTCTCCCTCTCTCTTACACGCCACTATCACCTCTCATTCTATAAATACCCACTTCATTTCATCTCTTCCATTTTTCTTCTTCTTCTCCATTCTTACTTCAAAACTTCCAACACTTTATGTTTTCATTTTTACTTATTTTCAAGCTTCAAGTTCTTAATACCTTTTCTTTCTAGTTTCAAGGGTAACCCCCTCATACTCTTCTCTTGCAAGTTTTTCACTTATTTCATGAGTTTACTCTATGTTTTCTTAAAAAGTTCTTAAAGCTCTTTTAACTTCTAAAATCTCTAGAAAATGGTAGAAAAATCCTTTATTGTTGAAGCCAATTTCTATGAACTTCTATTAATCTCTACTTTCATATTCTAAGAGATTGTATCAAACAAACATCTCTAACCTATTTTTCCAAGGATGCCCGAAACTATGTATTAGTGGCCTAGGAAATTTTGTTTCAACTTTTTGAAAGATGGTCGTGTATTTGAGCTTCTAGATACCTCTCGATCTTAAATCTAAAGTCTTGGAAAGTTTAAAGATTTCTAGCCTATTTATCCTATGATGGCCGAACCTATGATGGTTGTGAACCTAGGATGTTTTGTTTTCATTTTCCAATATGATCATGGACTTGAGCTCCTTAATACATTTGGATGCTAAGTCTAAGATTGAAAAGTTTAAAGATTTCTAGCCTATTTATCCTATGACGGCCGAACCTATGATGATTGTGAACCTAGGATGTTTTGTTTTCATTTTCCAATATGATCATGGACTTGATCTCCTTAATACATTTGGATGCTAAGTCTAAGAGATTGGAAAGTTTAAAGATTTCTAACCTGTTTATCCTATGATGGCCGAACCTATGATGGTTGTGAACCTATGATGTTTTGTTTTCATTTTTCAATATGATCATGAATTTAGACTTCTTGGTATCTTTTAACGCTAAATCTAAGAGCTTAGAAGGGTTGGAAATTTCTATCCCACTTATACTAAAGAGGCCAAAACTCTAAGCATGGATTTAGTGGGATTTTTGCTCTATCTTTGTAAAATGAACCTTGGTTATGAACTCCTAACACTTAAGGATCATTAATCCATGAGTTGTATTCTTTTTTTTTGAAAACCTCTAACCCTAGTTTATGACATGGCCGAACCTATACCTTCTTGGTTTAGTGTTCTTGGTTAACTTTTAACTTGTGGTTTTGTGTTTATAAACCTATACTTTCGTCGCGGAGTAGACGAGGACATTCATAGTACACTCAAGATAAGAGGGGACAGCCTGAGGGATATTCAATAGCTATGTACATGTGTGTATGTGGTTTACTCGATTTATTTGAATATTATTATTATATTGAATCAAAGTTTGAATGATTTGTATACTTGAACTGTTGTGATAACTGTTTGAAGTTAATCCTTACTTGATTTAAAGTGTTGTGAATCATGTATGTTATGAACTGTCATTGACAGTTATATTGTTGACTAAGATTATAATGATATTGATTGATGTATGAAAAGCCTGACGTTAGTCGGTGCTCAACTAATTATATGTTCTTTGGTAAAGTATGTGTTTTGGAAAGTAAGTGAGAACTTGTATTTATTCCGGAAGGATAAAACTTTGGAACTTGTGTTAAATAATTTCAAGTTAAAGGAAATTATTTCCTTACGAACTAAGTTTTTGTACAAGAGAAAATCATTTAGAAAGTATGTGTTTTTACGGAAGGAAAAGCCTTTGGAAAATATTTGACCTTAAATAGTGATGATTTTAAGAAAAGGATTTCAAGAGAAAATGGATTTCTTATAATAGTTTACAAATGATTTTCTAATGAAAAGATTTCCTATAAAGAAATACTTTCTAAAATATTCCAGTAACTTGGATGGGTTACCGATGTTTTATTTTGGTATTTGATTTTTCACTGAACGAAAAGTAAGAACAGGTGAAATCGAATCTAGTTCGTGAGAAATCGCTTCTAGTATTCTATAATTTGCATGTTGATCTTTCAACCGTGTTAAGTATTGTGGACCAAGAGTCTTAATCATTATGTTGTGGGCTAAGAGTCCTAATCTCGTTATTATGGACCAACTGTCTGATAAGCCTCTGGCTTATCTAGTTTTATAACTAGATGGACTGTGGTTTCTGTGCTAATTATTCGAGTTCAATCTCGTTTTCACCCAAATTTGGCCTTGTTTTGTTCCTAAGTTAGACTTTGACTCGTTTTATGTATTTTTAGTAGTTTTTAGTTTATTTTGAATAGAATTACGCTTTTTGTTTCTTTTTATTGTTTCAGGTTAGAAGTGAAGCTCTGAGAGTCAAGGGAATGAAGAAAAACAGTGGAAAAAGCAAACCTGGAGATACTCGCCCCCCGAGTGTATGCTCGCCTCGCGAGCCTGAAAACCAGTCTAAAGAGCAACAGTCACCTTTTCTGTCTTGCCTCGCGAGTGACAAGCTCGCCTAGCGATCCCGAAGGCCTGACTGTGCCAGAGAAGTCATCTTTTCGGTCTCGCCACGCTAATCACAGTTCGCCTCGCGAGCATTCAAACTCAGGATGGAGCCAAAACTGAAATTCGCCCCGCGAGAGGCTGATCGCCTCGCGAGAGTCCATTTTGAATGCGCGCCAATTTTAATGCTCGCCTCGCGAGAGGACGAGAACCAGAATCGCTATTTATAGGCTGTTTCATATCAGAAGAAGGGGATCCGAATCCGAGTAGTTTTTCCACTGTATAGAGTAGCGTTTAGGTCGAATTTCTTGTCTCTTTGGAGCTGCGTCTCCTCTTTTCTCTTTCTTATTTTACTATGGTGGTTATGTCCGATTGTTTGTCTATGAGCATGAGGAACTAATCCCCTCGTCAGAGGGAACAATGAAGCCACCCATGGCAGTGTAGATTCAATGTGATGTATGTCTTTCTCCCTTTTTCTCAATTAATGTTTTCCAATTCTGATTTGATTGTGTTGATCATATGCATGCGTGATTGACTAGTTAAACGTGATGAGGCTTAGGAGGCAATTTGCGATTTAGAACTTGAATTGGGATCACTAATTGAATATTGCACGAGAGTGAGTAGGAGATTAGTGCAATCTTATAGGGAACAAGGGTTAATAGAGTTTGATGATTAGGGTTTGAGACCTAGTAAGTAATTAACTCAATCATTGAATACGTCCTAATGAGCACGACAGTGGATTTAGGAGAATTTGGGGGTCCTGGTTGACATTGTAATTGAACTTAGGGAGGAATTCATCATCACTTGGGTATGCATGATTGGGTCGGTGGATTTGTGACCTTGGACATTTTAATTTCAGATTTTTAGTTAATTAATTTATTAGATTTGTTAATTTAGATTGCGACCTTATATTTTCTCTCCCTCAACCACTCGCCTCGCTTGACCAACGTATCTAATTTCCCGCGAATTGGTAGAATTGGTACCCCAATCCTTGTGTCCGACCTCGGTAAATTCTTACCGTGTTATTTTATTACTTGCGACGACCCGGTACACTTGCCGGTGACTCATCAAGTTTTTGGCGCCGTTGCCGGGGATTGGCACAACCAATTTTCTTAATTTTTAGGGAAGTTTGATTATTTGGTTAAGTTGTTTTTATTTTTATTTTTTATTTACTATTATCTCTCTCTACTTCTTTGATTCCACTTGGTCTTGCCTTGTTTTGTATGCGAGGTACACGAGGGAATGCTTCCAGTTGCGAAAATTGTAATGGAGACCATGACACTCAGAGCTGTCCGTTCTACTTCTCTCAAGAATATGTGGACTCATGCTATAATTTCTATGACAGTGCCCCAGGACAACTATCGAGTCGATGCTCGATTGTGGGGTTATATGAGGAGAGACCACCCGGGTTTCGCTTGGAGTAATGCTGGCGATGGTCTAGATTGGCGACAACAACCTCAACAGGATGGTGAAAGGCAACCTTGGGAGTTGAGTTTTGAGAAGGCGAATGCGGCAATAGAGAAGTTGGCTCGGCTCGCAAAGCAACTAGATGAGTGTCTCCCAGGCACTTTCCCAGGTGATACCGAGAACAACCCTAAGAACCAATGCGAAGCCATAACAACTAGAAGCGGTAGGGTGTTGGGATCTAACTGGGATGCAACTAGTTCTCAGGAAGTTGAGGAAGACAAGGCCCTGGAACAACCACATGTTGAGGAAGAACAACCTGAGAAAGAGGAATTGACAAGTGACAAGGCCCCGGAACAACCACATGTTGAGGAAGAGCAACCTAAGGAAGAGGAGTTGGCAAGGGACAAGGCACCGGAGCAAGAGGGGAGAGTTCAAAATGAAGATAAAGTGGTAGTGGACTCCACCATGCTTGCCGAGCAATCTGATTTTGCTGCATTAAATAAATATGTTGGCTTGCATGCATGTGTGGACACTGGTAAGTTAGTCCCTCCCACTTGTCTGACACACTTCCTCGTGAAAACACCATTTGACCCGAGAGGAAGTGAGTTCATAATTGCAGAGGTCAAAGAAGTTTTCACACACGGGCCAGGTGGGATCATGGATAGAGTCGTATTACTCCTGCAAGGGCCACTTCACAAACCATGGGATCCGGGTGGAGGATCTCACATGATGAGCGTCTCTTGGCCCTTGTGCCACAGGCTATGGGATCCAGGTGGATGCTTCTTAATAAGTCAAGAAAGTGACGTTAAAGAAGCGCTTATTGGGAGGCAACCCAAGCTAGGTATCCTTTATTTTTAGTTTCTGTCATTTTCATATATATATTAAAAAAAAAGGGGCTTGATTCGCCACGCGAATCCATAGTGGCCACGCGAGACAGAAGCCCTGAATCTCAGAGGCTTGCTCACGCATCTGTCTCGCGTCGCGAGGTATACTTTCGCCTCGCGATTCTGGGCATCATCATCTGTTGGAATTCCAGATTCGCCTCGCGAGATACTACTCGCCTCGCTATTCTGGAAAGTGTGAAAACAATTTTTCCAGATTCGTCTCGCGAGTGATCTCTCGCCTTGCGAATCTGCAATTGAAGTTGTAATTTGCAGGAGTTCTTCCAGGATGCTATGAAACAGAACGGAGACGTGAGACCAATTGGATGAGGAGGCAACCATGGAAACTTGATCAGGGAGCACCCTCTCCTTTCCTCACTTTTGTTTTTGTTTTGTTTTTGTTTGTCGCTCTTGAATAATTTGAGAAAATCAAGAGTTTGTGTATGAATGTTGTGTCGGCAAGCTTGTTGGATTTTAATTAAATTTAGCATAGATTGATTGCATGAATTATTTTGACCATTGATGATTTTCCCCTAGGTTCTGAAAATAGAAAAGTTGATCCCCATGTGAGAAATTAAAAATTGAACTTTGAGAAACTTTATTGTGATTGCTTGATTTATGACAATTTTGGGGTGAGGGGGTGCACACACTAGGAATTGTATCTCGGTCAAACAATTTGCAAAATGTCCAGGTGAGGATTTGAGCCTCCAACTTTGTTTTTGATTGTGTGAATCACTTTTAAGGTTTCACTTTCCCGGATTTGCTTGAATCTCTTCATGGTTTGTGTTCCTGCCAATATCCGTTTTGTCGGAATCTCGCCATAGAACGTTAAACCAAGGGGATTGTTTTATATTTTGGCTTGACATAATGTGATATTCCGGTCCTACGTATCCCAGTGGGAATCAAAGCCAGACGTAGTTCTAAGTTCGTCCCTTGGCGGGGCGGTGATCTCGATCCCTTAATTTTGTATCGGACGAGTACTAGGGAGCAAGGACTGTCTGAGAGTCTCTTGGTCGACACTAGTTCCTCTAACACACTTAAGGGAGAGTTACCGGGATTCAATGAAAAAAGTCCTTTTCTTATGAGGGGTACTCCTCTTTTTATAATGGGATTCCCCTATCTCTTAGAGATCTGATTTATCTCTTAATATCTTTCAGAGATTTGATTTATCTCTTAATATCTCTTTTGAGATATGATTTGTCTCTTGATATCTCTTTTGAGATATGATTCCTTAATTTAAGGGATATTATCTCTTTTAACCAGATAAGGTTATTTTAGATAATATCAGGATTTAATATCAATATCTTATTTCTTTAATTAAATGATCTTTGCTTTATTATCCTTAATTTCCGAACTGGGCCAGGTACTTGAGCTCGGTGGCTTGGTTAATAACCTCGGCCAGTACACAAGCCCCCCAAGCTTTGAGCTGATTAGGCGTAGAAGCTTTCATGATGTTTTAGCCGAGCTCTGTATCTCGGCCCATACACAAGCCCCCCAAGCTTCGAGCTGATCACGTGGAAGCTTTTTCGAAGGAGCCGAGGCTAGGAACTTGGTTTCACCTTTTGATCTTTCGTCTCGGCGAGGCGAGTGGCCGAGCTTCATACCTTATATATGTGTTCACATCCTCCAACTCGGTGAGCATCTCGGGTGACCGAGCTTGACGCTTTCGAGGTACCGAGCCGAGGTGGGGATGGTTACTTGTTTCCTGTTGAGGCCATACTTTCTCGGTTCCCGAGATGGAAAAGAGACGTTACTGTGTGTGATGCGTGGCCTTCACGGCATCATTTCTAAGGCTTGCGCTGTAGTTGCGTGCTCAACGGTAAGTCAAGAGCCGGAGCTCAACCGAGTGGTCGGGAGCCGGAGCTCAACCCATTAGGGAACCTGAGCTTCACGTTTCAGGTTGTCGAGCTTTACATTTCGGTCAATTCTTAAGTTCAGCGGGCTCGGTGGGCGAGCCTAGTAATCATTTCCCTTTGATTGTTTGGGTTTGGAGATCTAGCTTCATTTCTCATCCAATATTTTAGTTTGGTGGGCTCAGTGGCCGAGTTTAACATCTCGATCAGTATATAAGCTCTCCAAGCTTTGAGCTCAGAATAAGCGAAAGAGTTTTATGAATGAAGCTGAGCTTGTCCTTGGTGTTGATAAGGTACTGGATTTGCATAGATCCTCTTACTTCGGTTAATATCTCTCGGGCAGCACTCGAGTTTAGTGGTTGAGGTTCACATCTCGGCCAGTAACATGCTCTGAACATAAGATACTTCAATCTTACCTTTGTTTAGAAGCTGGTAGCTGAGATTCGACTTAGCAGTGGTTCAGGTTTGAAACGATCTTTTGAAGAGTCAAGTTCGAACTCGGTCATTAGGAATTTACCTCGGTGCTTGTATTTCATCCTTTAACTTTTGATGCTTTCGAGATGCTTATCTTGAGAGTTTGAATTTGACTTGCCCTTTGCCGAATGTAGCTTGGTCTTTGAAGTTCTTGGGAGCTCTTAACATTTTCTTCGAGTAGGCTCATAACCCTTTCATTTGGTGGATTTTGAAATACCCACTAACTTTGCAACTTGACCTCGAATTATTTTTCCCCATCTTGAAGGTGTGTCTCATAATAAACTTTCCTAGTATCTTCTCCAATTTGTATGAGAAAATATTTTTCATACAAGTTCTTCGAGCTGTAGGCTAAGGGATATCCTTTCTCTGAAATTTCCGAGAATATCCTTCCTTTTTTCCTACTAGCCCCCCAAGCTCCGAGCTTGAAATAAGCGAAAGAGCTTAAATGTCAACCCGCATGTCTTAACACGCTTTTTGGTGCCGAGGACTTCGGACTATGATTTTTCGGGAGCATTGCTCGGAATCTGTTTTTTGTAGAACCAAGCCTTTCTTGGGTTATCGTCTTGCTTGGCCAAGCACTGCTCGGACTTTTGTGCAGAGCCCAGTCGTACTTGGGATTCCGGCTTATTTGGTTGAACACTACCAGGATTTCTCTCGAATCCTGGGTTTCTAACATGCATGATCTACTGTGGACTTTATCTTGGTGCGAAGATGTTGTGCTTGATCTAGGATTTTTATTGCGAGGAGGGAAACATTGCTCGACTTTGAGTTTTTCCGGTGCGTAGTGCGGGGGAGCATAGCTCGACCTCGGCTTTTTGGTGTGACGGGGCAATGCTTGACCTCGGCTTTCTGGGCTTCTGCCCTTTGTTCTTAGCTAGACAATTTTAACTCTGGCCCTATAGTGGGTTCTCTAGTTGTTGAGCCAGCATATGCTCGGCTTTTACTAGAATTGGTCCATGATGCGAGCAGGAAAGTTGCGGTCGTTTACACTCTTCTGAGTCTCCTCCATTACCTGTTTTTCGAGCCGCGAGCTTTCTAATAATGAAAAGTATGAAGGCGGAAGCCGCCCGAACTTTGCGCACTGGGGACGAGCTTGAAAAAGCCATGGCAAAGTGTGAAGAGCAAGCTCGGCTAATTGGGCAATTGAAAGCCCAAAAGGTAGAGCTGAAAAAAGGCGATACTACCCTTATGGCCGAGCTGGAAATGGAAAGAACCGACCGGCTCAACCCTCAGAAGGTCGTGGAAGGGCTTCACACCGAGAGGGAAGCCAGTCTCGAGTTGCGGAAGTTGCTGGAATCCGAGAATGGGGAGAATCTGAGGCTTCGTTATGATCTGGCTGAAGCCGAGGCTTCTATCATGAGGGAGCATGTTAATGGATTTTCCCGAGCCGTGAAGAAGCTTCGGCATTTCCATCGGAATGCTGACTTCTCCTGTACTGACGTGGACAAGGATTTTACCCGAGATGAAATCCTAGTTCCGCTGTCCGAGCTGGAGGATGAGGAGGTCGTATCTCAAGGGGAAGAGGGCGACGGAAAAGCGGCCGAGGAGGGACCCGAAGGTGAAGGTGGAGTGGGCCCACCTGGACAGATTGACATCACTGCTCCTAATGCCGAGGTGGACCTCGAGTCCCGAAGTTGTGATAGTAGTTTAGGTGATATTGTTTTTTGCGCAATCTTTTATGTATTTGGGGACTTGCCCCTTTTATCTTAATGAAACTTCTTATTTTAGTTGTGAATCTTTTTGTTTTTTGTAAATTTTCTAACGTTTTTATGGATTCAGTATGTTAACCCGGATTGATTAATGTTAACCTGAAGAGGCTTCGGTTGGCCTCCTCAGGGTTTAGCACCTCCTTAGGTTTTAGCTCCTGCTTAGGAGTCAAGTACCTTCAGAGGCTTCGTTTGGCCTCCTCAGAGTTTAGCACCTGCTTAGGTTTTACCTCATGCTTAGGAGTCAAGTACCTGTAGAGGCTTCGGTTGGCCTCTTCAGGGTTTAGCACCTGCTTAGGTTTTATCTCCTGCTTAGGAGTCAAGTGCCTGTAGAGGCTTCAGTTGGCCTCTTCAGGGTTTAGCACCTGCTTAGGTTTTATCTCCTGCTTAGGAGTCAAGTGCCTGCTTAGGCTTCATCTCCTGCTTAGGAGTCAAGTGCCTGTTTAGGCTTCATCTCCTGCTTAGGAGTCAAGTGCCTGCTTAGGCTTCATCTCCTGCTTAGGAGTCAAGTGCCTGTTTAGGCTTCATCTCCTGCTTAGGAGTCAAGTGCCTGTTTAGGCTTCATCTCCTGCTTAGGAGTCAAGTGCCTGCTTAGGCTTCATCTCCTGCTTAGGAGTCAAGGGCCTGTTTAGGCTTCATCTCCTGCTTAGGAGTCAAGTGCCTGCTTAGGCTTCATCTCCTGCTTAGGAGTCAAGTGTGGTGTCTGAGTGCTGAAGCCGATGGAATTTTATTTTCCAAGGGAGAGCTTGATCTTTCGAGAGCCGGAGCTCAATCACTTTGTAGCCGCAAATCTTGTGACTCTGGGAGTGGTATCAGCCGAGCATCACTTTGCTCAAATAAATAACTTGATATGATGCTACATAACACAACATTAAAGGCGTGGAGTAAAACATACCAAAACATATTAGTTTTAAGCTAGATTTAAGGAATAATATCACCTGGGCACTTTGCGGCCTCTGATCTAGGTATTCCCTGAAGTTGCTATGGTCGAGCTCTGGGAGTGGTATCAGCCGAGCATCACTTTGCTCAAATAAATAACATGATATGATGCTACATAACACAACATTAAATGCGTGGAGCAAAACGTATCGAATCATATTAGATTTAAACTAGATTTAAAGAACAATATCACCTGAGCATTCCGCGGCCTCTGATTTAGGCATTCTCTCAAGCCCATATGGTAGAGCTTTCCTAGTTGTGCTGGCCGAGCTTCGAGGCCGAGCTGTGCTGGCCGGAGCTCAACCGAGTAGTCAGGAGCCGGAACTCAACCAAGTAATCGGTACAACCAGATCTCGGCGTGAAGTAGGAGCCCTCAGAAGGGCTTGGCGATTAGGCTGGGTATCAACATTCCAATTTAAAACCTGAGGAGAATCAGTGTGGGTGACCATTATATTATTGTATTGCGGGAATTCTCTGATTCTGTTAACCTCGCCAGGGTGTATGATAGTTTTGGACCTTTTGATGAAGGGAGAGCGTGCTTCTTCATTAAACTGAATATGTTCAAAGCACTGCACTCGGATCTGACAACCTCGCAAGTAGCTATGACTCAGAGAGATAGAGACGATGACAGTTGTATTTAAATTCCTCCAGTTGAGGACCCCATCGGCAAGAAAGAGAAGGCTAGACGAGGTTGTGGTTGACAAGTCAGTCATAGAGGACAGGAACCAACGACTTCCATTGACTGTACCTCTCCTTCAATCGAGCTCTCCTTCTCCATCTCCGTGGCGCTACATAGCGAGTTGAAGAAGAGACTTCACTGGAAGACAGGAAATGATCTCCATGATGGCTTCGTCCATTAGGGTTTCATCATAGGTGGCATCTTGGATAATAACAACGTCTGAGGAAGATTGAAAACTGGTTACCTAGGCTGCAACCTCCCTCACTGTACAAATCGGAGTTAAACCGGATGAGCTGATTGGATGAGTCAAAGGAGGAAGTGCCTGACTGTTTATTATGGCAGCGTGAAGAGGTGCAGCGGCGCAGGAGTGGTCGTGTGACCGATCTACACGGGCATGGCCGGATCATGGTGGGGCTGCACGCGGAGGAGAATGGCGATGACGGTGACTTCGTCGGTGTGGTCACGCATGGTGCCGATGAGAACAAGACCCTCTGCCATTGTCGGGTTTCACTCCCAGCTTGACAGGATGGTATCATTGTTATGTTGAGGATGCATGGTATGCATGATATGATGCTGAGTCGAACACATCATCCTGAAAGTGCCGGTAACTTTTGTCTCTCCTGGCTCTAGATAAACCCTGAATTCCATAATGACGTCGGTGGTGCTGGAGTTCGGGAGGAAGGAGATGGCGTCGAAGCACGAGTTAGGGGACTGAGTCACGTCACAAAACGCTTTTAGGGACGCAGCAGGGGTTAACTCGGTTTGGGGTACCGAGTTGGATGAGGATGATGATCAGACTGTCACGATGATCTGTGTCTTCTTCTTATAGGCTTGGTGTTCGAGTTCATCTATTTTACCGTAGCCTTTGAAGGACTTGATTGAGTCCATAATAAATAAACGAAATTGTTTTCTGTTGTTTCTATGATGACTCAGTTTGGAAGAGTGAGCAAGTGACAATGAGGGTGAATGTGTGGCCATGGAAGAGTTTTACCTAGCCCCACGGTGGGAGCCAAATGTTCCTGCCAATATCCGTTTTGTCGGAATCTCGCCATAGAACGTTAAACCAAGGGGATTGTTTTAGATTTTGGCTTGACAGAATGTGATATTCCGATCCTACGTATCCCAGTGGGAATCAAAGCCAGACGTAGTTCTAAGTTCATCCCTTGGCGGGGCGGTGATCTCGATCCCTTAATTTTGTATCGGACGAGTACTAGGGAGCAAGGACTGTCTGAGAGTCTCTTGGTCGACACTAGTTCCTCTAACACGCTTAAGGGAGAGTTACCGGGATTCAATGAAAAAAGTCCTTTTCTTATGAGGGGTACTCCTCCTTTTATAATGGGATTCCCCTATCTCTTAGAGATCTGATTTATCTCTTAATATCTTTCAGAGATTTGATTTATCTCTTAATATCTCTTTTGAGATATGATTTGTCTCTTGATATCTCTTTTGAGATATGATTCCTTAATTTAAGGGATATTATCTCTTTTAACCAGATAAGGTTATTTTAGATAATATCAGGATTTAATATCAATATCTTATTTCTTTAATTAAATGATCTTTGCTTTATTATCCTTAATTTCCGGACTGGGCCAGGTACTTGAGCTCGGTGGCCGGGTTAATAACCTCGGCCAGTACAGTTTGCATGTTCATGTGTTGCATCAAGTGATTTAGGCAATTTTCTTTGAATAGCTACTTGGCCTAAAAAGAACCATCCCTAATGCATGTTCCCTAGTTAGCCACATTGAGCCTAATTGACCTATTGTTTCTTGATGACCCTATATTATAAGCCAAAAATCTGAAAAACCATGTTAACCCAATCTTAGGATTAGGAGAGCATGGAAGCTTAGCAAGAGAAAGGTTGTGAGAAACTAAGTTTGGGGTGGCTACAAAGTGATATGTCATTTTGGGTTGAGAAAAAGAAAAATAAAGGTTGAAACCCAAGGCAAAAAAAAAATTGCCAAAAGAAAACGGGCAAAACAAAAAGATTAGCAAGGAAAAGACTGTAGTCACCCGAGGCAAAAAGAAAAATGGAAAAAGGAATTTGAGTGGAATATGTGTCAAATGCGCATGCTCTCTTAGTTCCTAGGGACTTAAACCTAGTATCCTTGAATATCCTACCCTTAGCCAGGCCCCATTTCAACCTTTAAAAGACCTTGTGATGTTGCATACATGTTTTCGTGGGAACTATTTTTGAGATGAAAATCAAGTTCATGGGAAGTGCTCTTGGAATGTAAAGTTGAGTGAAAAGTTGATAGCCTAGACACAATTGAGCGAATGAGTGAAATTTTACATACCCTTGTGAGGAAGGCAATTGTTTGAAATTGGTGATCTTCCTTTTGTGTGTGACTCTGATCCTCAACTTAGATTAATGATTACATGAATGATGAAGTTCTCAATTGTCTAAAGTAAATGAATGTGGGGATTACATGGATGCAAGGGGGGAATCATTGGAGAAAAACTGTTTTGTTAAGATTGCATGAAATTTGTGCGAAATCGATTGAATCCCTTAAGCTTGCCAAGTCTTGAGTCCTTTTTGAGTTTTAGCTTGCTTGGGGACAAGCAAGGTTTAAGTTTGGGGTGTTTTGACAAGCCTCTGGCTTATCTAGTTTTATAACTAGATGGACTGTGGTTTCTGTGCTAATTATTCGAGTTCAATCTCGTTTTCACCCAAATTTGGCCTTGTTTTGTTCCTAAGTTAGACTTTGACTCGTTTTATGTATTTTTAGTAGTTTTTAGTTTATTTTGAATAGAATTACGCTTTTTGTTTCTTTTTATTGTTTCAGGTTAGAAGTGAAGCTCTGAGAGTCAAGGGAATGAAGAAAAACAGTGGAAAAAGCAAACCTGGAGATACTCGAGCCGCGAGTGTATGCTCGCCTCGCGAGCCTGAAGACCAGTCTAAAGAGCAACAGTCACCTTTTATGTCTCGCCTCGCGAGTGACAAGCTCGCCTCGCGATCCCGAAGGCCTGACTGTGCCAGAGAAGTCATCTTTTCGGTCTCGCCACGCTAATCACAGTTCGCCTCGCGAGCATTCAAACTCAGGATGGAGCCAAAACTGAAATTCGCCCAGCGAGAGACTGATCGCCTCGCGAGAGTCCATTTTGAATGCGCGCCAATTTTAATGCTCGCCTCGCGAGAGGACGAGAACCAGAATCGCTATTTATAGGCTGTTTCAGATCAGAAGAAGGGGATCCGAATCCGAGTAGTTTTTCCACTGTATAGAGTAGCGTTTAGGCCGAATTTCTTGTCTCTTTGGAGCTGCGTCTCCTCTTTTCTCTTTCTTATTTTACTATGGTGGTTATGTCCGATTGTTGTCTATGAGCATGAGGAACTAATCCCCTCGTCTGAGGGAACAATGAAGCCACCCATGGCGGTGTAGATTCGATGTGATGTATGTCTTTCTCCCCTTTTCTCAATTAATGTTTTCCAATTCTGATTTGATTGTGTTGATCATATGCATGCGCGATTGACTAGTTAAACGTGATGAGGCTTAGGAGGCAATTTGCGTTTTAGAACTTGAATTGGGATCACTAATTGAATATTGCACGAGAGTGAGTAGGAGATTAGTGCAATCTTATAGGGAACAAGGTTTAATAGAGTTTGATGATTAGGGTTATGAGACCTAGTAAGTAATTAACTCAATCATTGAATACGTCCTAATGAGCACGACAGTGGATTTAGGAGAATTTGGGGGTCCTGGTTGATATTGTAATTGAACTTAGGGAGGAATTCATCATCACTTGGGTATGCATGATTGGGTCGGTGGATTTGTGACCTTGGACATTTTAATTTCAGATTTTTAGTTAATTAATTTATTAGATTTGTTAATTTAGATTGCGACCTTATATTTTCTCTCCCTCAACCACTCGCCTCTCTTGACCAACGTATCTAATTTCCCGCGAATTGGTAGAATTGGTACCCCAATCCTTGTGTTCGACCTCGGTAAATTCTTACCGTGTTATTTTATTACTTGCGACGACCCGGTACACTTGTCGGTGACTCATCAGTGTCCTAATTACGTTGTTGTGGACTAAGAGTCCTACTCATGTTGAAATAAAACATGGGTAAGATTGTAAGTCTTTTTCTATGATCACACGCCTTGACTGAGGCATCGGTATTAGGTGTTGTGATTGAGCACTCGGACTGCATGTCCTGTGTTGATGTTGAGTGATTTCAAGTGATAAAAATTATGAATGGTCATTAGCTTTGAGCTTCGACAACAAATGAGATTGTACACAAAGAAAACAACTTGAACGAATGTTTTTCTTCATGCATTTAGGCAGACGTGCCTCAGGTTAGTCACTTCGGTGATGCCCAAGCAGGGGCTAGTAGTCACTTCGGTGATGTCCAACCAGGGACTATTAGTCACTTCGGTGATGGCCAAGCAGGGGCTGTCATATAAGTCACGACGGTGATGCCCAAACAGGGACTTTTGTCACGACGGTGATGCCTAAGTGGAGGCTTTGAGTTTGATCAACTCCTAGAAAGATGAAGGGATCTCATGAGATTAAGTTTATAGAGCCGGAATATTGAAGTGTCATGCATAATCTTTATAAAAGCTGATTGTACGGGTATGACACCCATTGATATGATACTTGTTGTTTTATCTATTAATATTTGGTAAATGTTAATATGTTGATGTGATGCATGTATCATGCATATGGTTATTGTAATCTATCTATATATTGGTATCTCACTCTTGCATATCTTCTTGTTGTTTCTCTTTGCTTTACGGCATCGTTGTATATCTATGAGTTTAGATGGATCCGAACATCCCATTGGTACCGTCGGAAACGAAGACTGAGATCTTCGATAATGCGGGGAATGCGGAGGCGTGGAAGATTCACCCCGGATCTACATCGGCTACCTATCATGGACCGATAACCACGCTGGAGAAGAATGTCAAGGGCGAACTATATCGCAGAGTTCAGATATAGACGAGGAGGATTGCTCTCCCACCACCTTGGTAGTACTTACACGTGCTACAGATGAATGGATAGCTACATGAGCACCCGCCTCTAGGGGTACCATTACCTGGAGTCGAGCCGGCTTCACCGATTAAGGAGGACCCGGAGAAGGACCCCGAGGAGTACCTGGAGGATGAACCCGTGTACCACGTCTTGGATCACGACGATGATCTTGATGAGGTACCGGAGTACGTGCTTAATGACGATCCATATTTTTATGATTCCGACTCTCCTGGTGAGGACAGAGACGTCGTGGACCCATCACCTAGGGTATCTTCTTGTGGGAGTGTTCGTGGCGAGTCTTCCTTTTAGTCGTTAGTAGTGGCCAGCTTAGGGATGTATATTTTGTGGTTAGTCTGTCTCGGTCCTACTGTATTTGGCTTCTTAGAGCCACCCATTTGATGCGTGGTTCCAGACCCTTCCCCTATTTTACTTTACTTAGTTTACAGCTGTTAACATAATGTTCTGTAACTCTATTATTAATGACCATTTTGATCAGGTCCTAGTTTCTGTACTAAACTCTGAATCCCATTGGGATAGATTATTTATATATATATGACGTTTAAATTTCATGTTGAGTGTTCATCACTTATCTTTGTTTTTTATATATATATATATATATATATATATATATATATATATATATATATATATCACCATTTTGGGAATACTCTCTTATTAAAATAATATCATTTACCAGAAGCAACCAGCAATTTAATTATTTTATTTTCCGCAACGGGTAACAAATTGACGCCCCAGTTTAGGGTGTCACAGGCGTGAGTGGTTAAAGGCCTCTCGCCCCTTATTCAAAGGTCTCGGGTTCGAGCCTTGGGTATGGAAAAAACCTCAGCTGAGAGGGATGACATTCCTCGAGGTGCCAAACAAACTCACGCGAGAGATTAGTCCCCGTCTCAGGATGGTAGTGTGATACTCATCGAAGTAGATCGAAAAAATCAAAATAATCTTCAAGACAGGAGAAAGATAATAATATGATGGGTAATTATATTTTCTAAAAATTATTAACTTGAATGAAAGAGAGGAGAAAGAAATCAAATAAATTTCAATAGAAAAGAAAAAAAATGATAAATAAATATATTTTCTAAAAATGGTTAATTTTATGTGCATAGAAGATAAACAAATCAAATAGATTTTATGGGGAAAAGAAAAAGAATAATATAAAATATAGATATATTTTATAAAAATGATTAAACTTGCATGAGAAAATAGGAGAAATAAATAAAATATATTTTCAAACGAGAAGAAAAAATAATATGGTAGATAACATTTTTCCCCCTAAAATTTGTTAACTTACATGGGATAAATAGGAGAATAAAATCAAATAGTTTTTCAAGAGAGAATAAAAATAAAAATATATTAGATAAATATATTGTCCAAAGATGTTATGGAAAAAGTGGAAAAACAAATAATAATACGATAGATAAATATATTTTCTAAAATTAGTTAACTTAAATCAGATAAAATGAGAAATAATTCAAATAGATTTTTAGGAGACAAGAAAAATGATAATATGATAAATAAATATAAGATATTTCTATGATCAGAGAGAAAATATAGTCAAACTGTGTTCATATAAGCTATAAGCTATTTTCATAAGCTATCATGAAAAGCTTTTCAAAATAAGCTGAAAACAACTTATGGACATATCATAAGCTGTTTCCGTAAGCTTTCCCAAATATTCTGACAAGTACTTATGTCAATAGATAAGCCCAAATAAGTTGTTTATAAGCCAATCCAAACAGGACCATATGTAACAACAAATTCAAATGTTTCGCATCAAAAATAAAATAAAAAATCAATTTCATATCTTGAATACATACTGCTCGACATATGTTAAGGACGAATGGTTCGTGTTTTGCACGAGTTCGATCCTTGACAGCAACAACTCTTGATCAGGCTTTACTTACCTCCCGGCCGCACCCCGGATTAGTCAGGGTCAAAGACTCTGGACATCGGGACTAGGGTCAAAGACCCTCTGGACCAAAAAAAAAATTACTGCTCGACATATGATAAGTACCTTGTGTTGAAATTCAGCTTTTTTATTAGGAGAATGGGGGCGGCAATGATTGAACTCTAGAACACCTGGTCATAGACGCTCTGGTACCATGTCATGAACCAACTCTCCCAAAAGCTTAAGCTATCAGGTGAAGGCACATGAATGGTTTTATATTTAGTAACAATCATTGTAAGTTGTGATGTACTTGTGCTTATGTGGAAACAGGACAGCCAATGCTATTAAAAACCACCGGAACAGCTCTGCCAAAAAGCAACTAGATTCTTACTTGTCTTCAGGCTCGCTTACTCGGTACCAATCCGTGCCTCATGTTGGAAATCCAAAATCAATCAACGGTTTTAACCTCTTCGAGGTTTCAGTGTAGAGGAGATGATAATGGCCCGAAGGGGACAGAAGGAAAGGAAGTTACGGAGTGTAGCCAAGAGTCAGCTAATGCTGGTCACTTTCCTAGAGAGACGAGCAATGTTGAATTACAACCTAGAGAGGAATATAGGCCAAATGAAGAATCTGGTCGTGGAAAGGATCATAGTCTGAGTCAAGCATTGCTGTTCAGAGACATATTATGTATCTCTTGATGATGTTACTATATATGTCCCGGACATTGCTCACCAAGAGGCTTGTAATTCTCAATTCATTGAACAGAAATTCTCACTTGAACCTGGAAATTCCATGAGTGGGGATTGTCAATTTAACCTTCATCCCTTCCCGAATATGCAATCAGTTGGCTTGGGGCAGGAGTTCTCTCAATTGCAAAGAGATTGTATAGCTCCTTGTGAAATATGCAACATGGTGAATGTTCCATTTCAGACTTCAGTGGGGTTAGGTATTTTGACATCCATGGGAGGACCCACATCTATAGATTCTGTTAAACCCGAGCACATGTTGATATATGTTGATGAATGTTGCAGAGTCCTATTTTCAGAGGCAGTCAATGATGCATACTTTCCTCCGGGGATGATAAAGGTGTTGATGTGGTCGACTTTTCCAGATGCACTCCATTTCTTTCTCAGTCATCTGATATCCATATGTCTGAAACTGGTGGAACCTCAACTTCACAGCTAACTTGTCCTCAGTGTTCTTATAATTTTAAAGGAGCTTCATCCTCCCAATCTGGTCCAGTAGTTCTTTCTGCCAGTGATGGTGGTCTGGTGTGTACTTCCAACGACAATCAATTAATCGGTCCTGAGGATAAGCAATTTGTCTCTAGAGTATCTGATAATTTCCTTTATGCCAATAACATATCCAGTTCTCCATGTAGTAGGGATAGTGCAGCAATGCAAGAGCCACCAGATATTCTGAAGGATAGTTCAAAATTGGTCCCTGTAAATAGTTTCGGTTGTGAATCAGATCCTAAGCCAACTTGTTATTATCCAACAGATGAAAAGCCAACCATGCAAACAGAAAAGGACAGAGGAGCTCTATGTTACGAACCTCCTCGTTTTCCAAGCTTGGATATCCCTTCCCTCAGTTGTGATCTTGTACAATTTGGGGCTGATATGCAGCAAGAATTTAGTCCTTTGGGTATCCGCCAGTTTATGATGTCATCTATGAACTGTCTAACACCTTTCGAGTTGTGGGACTCACCCTCTCCTGATGATAGTCCAGATGTGTTGTTGAAATCTGCAGCCAAAACTTTCACGGGTACACCATCCATATTAAAGAAACGACACCGAGATTTGTTATCACCACTGTCAGATAAAAGAATTGACAAGGAACTTGAGACTGGCATGACATCCACATTGGCCAAAAACTTTTCCAGTTTGGAAGCCATCTTTAATGACAGTGAGACTTGGGAAGCAGGTATGTGTTCTCCATCTTCATTGCAAAAAAGGAACTCTAGTGTGTCCGTTGATGATGATAAAGAAAATTGTGGACAAGCTTTTAAAGGGCAACAAGTGGAGGAGAAAATGAAATTTGCAATTTCGGACAAAAAAAAGTCAGAGAGATTCTGTTGACAGTAATTCTCAGGATAATATTAAGCAGCAACCTCCCAATATTGATTCCAAACTGAAGATTGATGTTGATGCTGCTGCTGAGATTGTAAGTACTGACTAGTTTATTCACTTTTTTTGGTTTAATCTGTTGTTATCTGAAATTTGTAAACATATACTTCTCTCTCTTTTGGTAAATTACTTCTCTGTTCTTTTATTTTGTTTATCAGGTGCAACAACCTTCTGGAACTCCCAAAAAATTGGACAGAGAGTTTTGAAGAAGCTCCAAATCAGAGCCTTCCTTCAGAACTATCTTCTGAAAATCTGTGCTAGCCTCACCCTTTTTCCTCGTCATTTCTTCCTTTGTTTCAGGGTTTTTGTGATCAATTTCGGACTTAAAAGCACTGGGCATATTTTTGAGACCTTCACTCCAGCACTTGTCAAGAACTGCTTGATCAACTTCATCTTGAGACTGATGATATTGTCGACGGGTATGGATTGGTCAAAACCCTCTATCAGGTGGGTGGATTATTGATTGACTAGAAAACTCTAGAGAAATGGTCTGTGAGCCATGTATATTAACATAATGAGGGAAATCCTTGTTTATCATGTGGCTTATCAACAAGAAGTCATATTTTCCCAAAAAATAAAAGGAAAATAGAATAGTTTAAGAAGTTTAGGACACATCATGCATGCATGCTTCAATGCTTGTGTGTTGTTTCTATATTCTCCTTGAATTAATGATTTAATAGGAAACCAAATGGATTCGAAAAATTGTGAGAATGTAGGAATATTAGTGAATGCAGATTCAATAATCTGCAGTTTTGAATTTTGGAATGAGCAAACAAAAGTGCAGGAAAACATCTAAAAGAAAATGAATTATTAAGATATGAAACAAAGTGCTTAATCAAATTGTCAAGTTGCTTTTCCTTTTCAGTGTTCATTCTGAGATCCAAGTAGAGCATTGTTAAAATGTCCCTTGACAAACACTAGAGGCATTTAATTTTCTGAGAAGTTGATGCTTAATGGATTTTCAACGAAATGCCAATCTTATTGACGTTTCATATTCAATGTTTTTATTTTAAGACAAATAGATTAAGTATACGAATTGGAATGATTTTGAAGGATATCTTGAATTGAATGCTATGAAGCACGGACACGATACGAGTATCGGATACGATACGTTCGATACGGCGATACGTCTTCCCTTAAAAAATATAGGATACGATACGTTTAGGATACGTATATAAAAATATAAAAATATAAATATATATAAAAAAATTCACAAAATATTAGGCAATATATTGTTGCAAATGTAATTCAAAATCAGAAATTACAAACCATTGTTTCCAAAAATCCAAAGTAGGAACATACTACTTAAACATCACTAAATATAATATATAAAATGACTTATTACCTAGAAAATGGAATAGTGTCAATTTCGTCCCCTCCTTGACCATTATCTATAAATTGGACAGCTTCAATGTCCGGTTCATCAAGAGATAATGAAGCTACTTCAAGAGTTCCAGTACCATCAAAGTTGTCCCATGAATCTCCACTAATGCCCCACATCTTTGTATCCCCTTTCTTGTATTCATCACTCTTCCTACCCAAGAGCCGCAAATTAGTATGCACATAAACCAAGTCTTCAGCTCTCTTAGGGTTCAAGTTATTTCTTGTCATAGAGTGAATAAATGAATAGATACTCCAATTCCTCTCACAGCAAGATGAAGAGCTAGGCTGCACAAGAAGCCTCAAAGCAAGCTTTTGAAGAAGAGGGGCAGAAGAACCATGATTCACCCACCAAGATTTAGGATCTAATGTCCACCTACCTTCAATGGAGTCAAAAGAAGCAAAATTGTTTGCTTTTGATGAGAAATCAACATATTCAATTGCAACCTTTCTTCTGTCTTCATCACTTGTGAAAAGCTTTTTCAAACACTTATTCCTTTCTGTAGATATCTCTTCGTCCTCATGTGGGTAAATTCTATTTGGATCCTCACGGAGCCATTCATCACTATAGTACCTATAAATCAAGCAAAAGTTAACAGATAACTTATGGTAATTGCTATCAAATTATTTATAATCACTAGTGCAATAAGTGCTTTTTACGTCAGTTAAAATTGATTTTTTACGTCAGAATACTGACTGACGTAAATACAGCTGACGTTAATAGTTAATATTTTAACGTCAGTTGAGAACTGACGTTAAATATAAAACTATTAACGTCAGTTCTTTAACAAAACTGACGTTAATTTTGTAAAAATTAACGTCGCTTTTTTAAACAATCGGCGTTAAACATAAAACTATTAACGTCGGTTCTTTAAGACAACGGACGTTGATTTTGTTAAAATTAACGTCGGTTGTTATAAAGAAGCGGCGTTAAAGGTTTAATTTTAACGTCGATTGTAATAAACAATCGGCGTTAATAGTGTATCTGTATATTTTATAAAATACTATTAACGTCGGTTGTTTGATACAACCGAGCGTTAATATGTTTTTTTTTTTAAATTCGATTTTAAAAAATCACTCCCCTCGCCTATCCCCGCATTCACCCCGATATGAGAATATCACACACATTACAGAATTGCAAAGGAAAATTGAACAATAGGGGGACTTAAAACCAAAACCCATGTATATATATAAATAAATTTTAGTTCCAATGTCTAAAAAACAAAACTATCTAAGGATATATATATATATATATATATATATATATATACATGTTATTAATTAGTTTCTAAAGTCTAACAAAAAAACTATTCATCTAAGTAGTGCGGAGGTATGTTGTCAATTCCTTTTTCAGCCGCGTACTTGAAGAAGAATTCAGCGAAGCGCGTCCTCAAGTCTCTTAACTCATCTTCTTCAATAGGCGATTGGTCGATAAATGCCTAGACACGTTCAAATAATAACAATAACATCAATGCAAGTCATCTTCAAAACTATAATATATAATTTAACAAGTTGTTTAAATATTACCATCTTCCATCCATCCGTAATAGATGCGGAGACTATGTTTAGCATATGAAGCATCACATAATAGCCGCACGACCACCCGTCAATTTGAAATCGAGACTACCAACAAAATTAATTTCAACGTCAGTTGAATATACATATAAATTAGTAATTATAATATTAATTATTTGATAAATAAACTACCAAACCTTGAGGATGTTCCATACAGGATTTGCTTTAGCCTTAGAAGTCCTACTTCTCCCGTTGGCGCAACTTATGCTACTCGCCTTCAGCGCGCTATCATAAACAAATAATCATGTCGATCAATTAACAAACTCATATATCATGTGTGTAATAAACTAAAAACAACTGATATTAAAACTTAAATTAAATTTAAGATTAGTTACTTACATATTTACAGCTTCCATCACCTTCGGTGGCAGATCTTGGTGGAGAGAGCAGAAGAATATGACAGTATGCCTAGACGGGTGAAGTACGAACAACTGCCAATGGCGTTCCATACAGTAGGGAGCCAGATATAATTCTTTCGGATTGTCTCCCAACAAGTTCCCTAAGTATTTACTCAATGCATCGCCAGCAAAGAAATCGGGTAGAAGGATTGACGGATCTAAGAAACCGTAAACTGATGCAACGCCTTTATCAAGCTGAAGACGATGGAGATACCTAAGATATGAAAAGGTGTTGGTGTTAATTACATAATATATATATTGAAATTAAAATAAATTATTAAATGGAAAAATACCAAAAATAAATAAGTTATAAAATTAAAATTAACTTACGTGCACAAGAGACTGATGACATTGCTGTTCATCCAGACGTGAGATCGTCACCACAGAAAGAAAATATCCTATGTTGATCTGGGCGTGCCACCCATCCATCGTGATCCAATGGACATTCAAAAATCTCAAACGCATAATCCTCACCAAGTGAGAACAAACGAGTGATAGGTGACAGCGACACCGACGTCGACTTGGCCTTCAGTTTAGGAAAAATAAAATAGATAAGTTTTTGATAATTAAAAAAACACAAGTAATTATTTGACTAATTTGGACATTAATAATGAATAAATACCTTTGCTAACATTTCGAGCTCACGTCGTTTGGAGTCCAACTCAAGCTGACGCCTTTTCATTTCCAACTCATGCTCATGGCGCTGGACTTCCAACTCCCGCTCCCTAGCTGCCAACTCATCGTCCTCCACATGTGCCCTACTAAAACTCTCTTTTGTGCTCACATGTGAAGGGTTGGCAAGCCCTGCGGTGTCCTGGGATGTACCGACGGAGGAAAGCTCTCTAGCAGCGCCGCTTGAATTCGGGTTGGATATTAAGCCTTGCATCGGATGTGTTGTAATATCTGGGTTGGACATGAGGTGCTGAGTAATGTCAGCCAAAGTTGATGCTTCATTGACCACCCGCTTTCGTGAAGCAGACTTGCCATAATATTGTTTGATGGTCACGTTCCCAGGAACACCGAGAACCCGACTAGGATGGTCTTTCTTGCCTAGAGCAGTCATCAAGACGTCCTGCCGTCCAGAAGGGACGAATGTGCCCTGGGAGGATTTTGCTTTAAGATCCATCTACAATGAAAAAAAATGAAAAAGCGTGCAAGTGAAAAGTGTTGCAAATATCTATACAAATATCAATTGAAATCAAGTTAATTATTTACTTACAATCTTATCTGCCACTTCGCGAGTGGCATCAACTTTAAAAGATCCTGTCTTTGTCATGCGGCCGGCTAACCAGACATCCTCGCGGTCGATGTATGACGGAGGACTTGATGGTGTGCCCTCAGGCACCTCTCCTCTTTCAATCCTAACAGAGTGCTCTTCCTGCTTCGCCCTCAGCCTATCCGCCATCATCTGCTCGATCCGAGTCTGGTACCCACCCTGAGACATGGTGTGACGGTGGACGTTCTTCGCCTGATTCTACCGACCCTTATTTACCTTAGCCTATTCAAACAAAAACACATAATTAAATACAGTTAAATGATCTATAATAAGCATACAAAATTAACTTAATCAACCAACCTGAAATTCTTCATCCTGTCGACTCCTGGCAAACATATCCCAAGTATCCTGATCAATCCAGGGATAATCCGAGAACATTTTATCAAGCCGCTTCTTCCCAGATACATAGTACCTGGTAAGATCATGCTTCAACCCATTCCAACGCTTTGATGCCATTTTCATACATTTATGACGATGATCCTCGTCATTTGGCACAGTCCAAGCTACCTACACATTAGATACATATATAACAACTGGATGGATTATAACTCGGATAATTATCTAATAATGTAAATCAAAGGAATGTAAAGGTAAAATACCGTGATAGCCTCCCAAATCTGATCCTTAACGTTCTGTGGAACGTCATTCCAGTGGTTGTAGTTGATGCTTACGTCTTTGCTTCGCTTGTAGAAACACCCACTTATTAAATTCTTTAGCACGGGGTCCCTGGGCATTTAGATTAGCATCGAAGGACACCTCAAGCTTCTGTCCGCTCTGCCTGTCCTTCTCTAGTTTCTTCAACGAGGTGGCTCCTCTACCCCATTTCCTATGAGCCTGTGATATCTGTATGGACAAAAAAAATGATAAAATAGAGGGTTGTAACATTATAAACTTACATTAAAAAGAAGGACTAAAGATAGTATATAACATGTAAACTTACACTAGAATCAGGCGTAGGCGTGATCGGATCCTGCGAAACCCCCACAGTGTCCTCCCGTGCATGTGGGCTATCCGACTGATCCATATGTATGCCTGTTCAGAAACAATATATATGTATTAACATAGGTTATAACTCAAAATAAATACAGAAGTATAAATAAAAATAACTAGATAGGTCCTGTAGATATACAAAACATCTATATATCCAATATAAGGACAATACGGGAGATTGAAAACTACAGTTTTTGAAGATTGCAAAGCACTGGTCACGGACATCACGGTCGTAACGTGCCAACTGAACCCGACCCTCATAGGCAGAACTGATCACGGCCTAGCCCTGATTAGCATCACGGCCAGTGACAGATCAGCACAGAGCAACATGCACTCAAAACCAAAAATAGAGACATTCCAAACAACTCAAACTCACGGTTTAAAGTTACAACTACTGAGACTACAGTTTCAACATACACTCAAAACCAAAAATAGAGACATTCCAAACAACTCAAACTCACAGTTTCAAGTTTCAACTACCGAGACTACAGTTTCAAACCAGCAGAGCAACATGCATGCACTCAAAACCAAAAATAAAAAAATGTGCCCTAATTAAAGACTCACCAGAAATAGGCGCTCGCGTGGTGGTGGGGGGGAAGCTCGAGTGGTGGCCAATGGTCGATGTGGTTACTGAGAGCAGAGGGACAATGAGAGTTAGTGCGCGGGAAGGGGAAAGAGAGATGTCAAGTTATTGCAAAGAATGAGCGGGAAAGACAGAGTTAGGGGTTAAGAGTGTACCTCACGGTGGTGGCGAAGAAGCCCTCGCGGTGGTTGCGGTGGAGATGAGCTCGCGATTAGGGCAGAGTGAGAGCAAGAGTGAGGGTTGAGAGAGAGGGTTGAGTGTAACAGCCTGATTTTTAATTACGCTGTTTAACCGGTTAAAATATAATTAATTATATTTTAATCTGAGAGTTAGAAAGTGATTTTAAATAAGTTAAAATCATATTCATAGTCTCTCTTATGGTAGAAGGTTACGGTGAAATTTTGGGTTGAAAATTCAGACGGAGCCTTGCATTTTTTAAGCGACATTATAATTTTATACTTGTGTAAAACCCTAATTTGACCCGAAAAATGAAATTTGTAGATTTTTTTATATTTTGTCCGTGAGGAAGTCTACTTTCCAAATTTCTGATCGAAATAAAATATTATGTTTATTCGGACGAATTTTGGTAAAAGTTCGGACGGAAAAGCGATCGATGTTTTCACCGATGTAAGATTTTAATGATCAGAAAACCTAATTTTGACTCGTGAACGAAATGGTTTATATTTAAACCATATTTCCAACGAGTTTGATTAGTTTGAAAATTTTCAGTCGAAAATGAAATATTACGCTTTTATACGGGCGTAAAACCCTAATCGGGGAGCCGACGGAGTCGAAAACGGAACTGCAGAGACCCGTCAAGGGATCGGGACAACGATTCATACATGATGACTCATGTAGGATGAGTCACCAAGCATTTATGAGCATTAAATGCAAGTAATCATGACATTTAGGTAAAAAGACCAAAATACCCCCAAGCTTTCGCGGGTATTAACAAGACGCATCTACGCACTCTTAACCACTCATTTTACGTGGTTGAAAACCTCCCACATCTCTCCAATTTCGTGCATCCACCTCCAATAAATCTTACCTATTTTATTTTGCTTTCGTTTCATTATTTTCCTCTCAAAAACCGAAATCGGGTAAACGACGGAGCTGCGTACGGAATTTTCGGGAACCGCTAACGGATAAGATCGGTGACTCATTGGTGAGTCACTTTGTGTGGCCCAAAATCAGTCACACCTCCATCAAATGTGAGCCACATATTTAATTACCATAGTTAAGCAAAGTAACCCTAGTTAAGTTAATTATTAACTATGGTTAAACTTATATTAATTAAATAATCACAAAACCCATTAAACCAATTCCTTTTTACCAAAAAAGGCATAAGATTACTCCTATAAATACCCTACAAACCGTGGCCTCCCTCACCATTTTCACTCATCTTCTTTATTCTCTTCATCTTCCTCACCAACTAAGTTACAAAACCCTAAGAACACCGAATCCCCACCACAAATATGAACCTCTTACTTTCTGAAAATCGAAACACTCTCAACATAAAAGTTGTTCCTCTTTCTCTCTTCTTTCCAACAAGCTAAAGATAATCAAAAACGGATAAGTGGATTGGGACATAGGATCAAAATACCGAAACTACCCAGAATTCTCAGCAACCCACGAAACAACAGAAATAAGTCCCTTTTCACCCCTGTTATGATCCGAACCAAATGAAACCTTCAACACAAAAGTTGTTCCTTTTCTTATTATCTTTCTATCAAGCCAAGTTCGTAATTTTTGGATGAGTATATTGTGAGATACACTCACAATACCATCACACCCTCAAGTTGTCCAGTTTTCAACATAGTGAAGGTTGATCATTTTCTTCATTTCTTCAATCTTCAAGAGGTAAAAGATCATCTCCTTGATCATATAAGCTTTCATATTCATGTATTTCTCATGTTTATGCCATGAATCATATTTTTCCATTCCTAGATCTAGAACTTCAAATAATTCTAGAAAATTGTAGAAAAATCATAAAAATGTGAAACCAATTTCTATGATCTAGTTATGATCCCTCCTTTATTTATCCAAGAGCATGATCATTTTCCTTCCATATTAACCATTAATGGCCGAACCTAGGTAGGAAAATGGGTTTGGTGTTTTGTTGTTTGTTTTGAATGTTAGTACTTGACTTAAGTTCTATAATACATGTATAGCTTAAATCCAAGAGCTTAGGTCCAACAAAAATCCCTAGCTTAAATTCCTAATATGGGCCGAAACCCTAACCCTAAAGGTTATAGGAATTTGTTTCAAATTTTAGTCTTGTAATAAGTAATTTATGTTAGTTAAGACTCTAGTAACTAGGATCCAAAAGATGGCATTAAGAAGATAATCCTAAACCTATTTTCTAAGTCTTGGCCGAACCTAGCCCTAAAGTGTCATAGATGGCTGTTAGTTGATTAATTATAGTTATGTTGTTTGAATGAAGGTGGTTGTGTTAACTCGTGGCGGGATAACGAGGATCGTCGTGTACGTGTTTCCGGTGATAACTCAGGTGGGGAAAAGAATCAACCTATCGTCGGAATCGATAAGTAGTAGATTATATGATAATTGTGTAGGGCGACCTAAACCCTACTAGTAGTCGAGTAATCGACAAGACCAAAATCCCATTGGAAACCTTTTCTGTAAAACCAATGGTGATTCGGGGATTGTAGGTTTATCGACATTAAGTTGATTTTAAGTATTTGAGGATGTTTGATTTTATGTTATCAAATTTATTGTGATACACTGGTTGAGGATGTTTGACTTTATTTCTTATTTGATTTGATTGTGATATGCTGGCTGTGATAATTTGTTTTATTTGATATTTTATGATGTTTGATTATTTTGTTGATATTGTGTTATGCATGATCTGCCTGGTTTGATAAATTGCTTAGTTGATTTTAAGGAAAGATATATATTGCTCGGAGGTATTTTGTTGGGGTGAGAGTTTTGAATATGAATTAGAGGTGCCTCGCTATGAAGTGATGTGATATAAAATGTAAGTGGAGGTTGTGAGGAAAAGCTTGAGGTACTAGGTTGCTAGTGATAAAAGTCAGTGAGAATCATACCGTGCTTATGCACTATTTCCTATGAGAGAGTAGGGAATAGTGGCGCACCGAATTATAAGGTCTTTTATGCTTATGTGCTATTTCCAATGGGGGCAATAGTGACGCATATCGTGCTTATGCACTATTTCCTATGAGAGATTAGGGAATAGGGGCGCACCGAGTTATTATTTATTATATGCTTATGTGCTATTTCAAATGGGAGAAATAGTGACGCATACTGTGCTTATGCACTATTCCCTATGAGAGGTAAGGGAATAGGGGCGCACCGAGTTATCAGTTATTATGTGCTTATGTGCTATTTCCAATGGGGGCAATAGTGACGCATATTGTGCTGATGCACTATTTCCTATGAGAGATTAGGGAACAGTGGCGCATCGAGTTTTGACCCTAAATAGTTTTGGACTACTGACTAATGTGACAGAAGTGAAGATGGCCACATCAGTATAAAGTTTTAGTTGCATGGGCTGAGGGTAGAGGATGATATAGTGAATTGAGGATGATTGCTGATTTTGAGTGATGCGTGTCTGTGACAATTACTGTATAATTTACTATTACTCTTTTCCGTTTTTTTTATGATAGAACTGTTTCTTATTCCCTATATCTTTGTGTGTTGTATTTTATTTCTGATGTGATCGTACGAGAAGACCCGATGGAGGAACCAATTGCTGAGGAGTTAGATGGAACTCCGTATGAACCAGATGCTGGAGGTCGAGCTGTGATCCATGGCGATTAGAGTATAGACATTATGGCTAGAGTGTCTAAGGAGTATTTATATTTCCGCTAAGTATGTCTGTAGTGCAGTTTATGCCTGTGAGGGATCCTACTGAGAGGGTACCCTCAACAGTGTTTTGGTAATGTAATAAATAAACATGTGTGTATTTATGTAATATAGTTTGGTGTGTTTTATATTTGTAGAAGTTATATGATTAAGTTTTAATTTTTACGTATTTTCAACGATAAGCGTGCGATTAAGTAAATAAATAATAAGGTTCTAATTTAATAATACAATGGGGCACAGCGGGGTGTCTCATTGAGCGTGATGAAAAGAGAAAAGACACGTACGTACAGAGAAGTGGAGAAGGCGCGCGGGGGTAAACGTTATAATTAAAATAAAACAACATTTTACGTCAGTTTTTGGTAAAACCTGACGTTGAAGATCATATATTTAACGTCAGTTGTCTTAATAAACTGACGTTAAAAACTCTCACACTTATTACGTCAGTTGTTAGTAAAAACTGACGTTAAAGGTCATATATTTAACGTAAGTTGTATTAAGAGACTGACGTTAAAAACACTCATAACTTCTTACGTCAGTTGTATTACACAACGGAAGTTAAAAGTTTATTAGTTTCTGCAAAAACATTCATTCCTTTGACTACTGTGCTACTTACCCATTCACCTTTGTACCTAATCCTCTTAATGAGCATTAAGTTTATAGATAAGTTTTCAAGAAAATCAGAATAGCTTAGTAACTTCATCCACTGCTCCTATAAATAGCTTCCTTCCATCCTTTTAATTAATTTTCTGCTTCACAATATGGCTCTGCCGTGGAGATTAACTTCATCACTCTTTCTTCCTATTCCTATACTCAAAGGTCTTTGTCATAATGGTCAAACAACTTCTGAGTTTGATTAAATCACATTACATGGATATTAAGGTTGGGTGAATCACGTAATGTGATTCTCTCACTTTATTTCATCCCCGTCATCCCTTTCACTTTGCTTTGGAAGCAAGTGATTGTGGATTCAAGATGATGCATCAAGGAATTCCACGGAAGAAGAAAGATGCAAAGATCCGTTTCACTTTGCTTTCGCTGCTAGTGACTAAGGATTTACTTTGCATCATGGAATTCAAGTGAGGGAGGTGATGATGCATCCATTGGAGTTTCTGTTGACAGGACTGAGAAGAAAATGATGTTGATGCAGAAACTTTTTTATATTTTAGGGCTATGTTGCGAAATTTTTTTATCTTTTAATCATGTAATTTTAACTTATGAATCGCTTCAATGACATACGATTTGATTATACATATAACTTGTTTTATGTTAAGTGTTTATTTATTTTAATTTGCACAAGAATTTGTTTACTAATTCATGCTAATTAATAAAAATTAAAAATAAACTTGTTTAAAAAAAAAGGTTTAGAAATAAACTGCAGTACTATATGGAGTGATCTGCGTTAAGAGGGACAACAGGGACATGACAACCAATGAAATGAGTTTCATAATTATTTGCGTCAGGTATTTATAGAACTGACGCAAATAGTGATTTAATATTTACAAACTGTCACCACCTCATTTTTAACATCAACTTAATTTATGACTGTCAAGTTCCCGTATATTAATTACATTATTTCCAATATTCATTCTACACGTTTATAATATATAGGATTATTTACATCAGCTACTTATTTAACTGAACTAAAAATCAAACTTTTAACGTCAGTTTTTTAAAAAACTGACGTTAACAATAAATATTTTTATTTTAAAAACACTTTTAACGTCAGTTTTTTTAAACAACGGACGTTAAAAGTGTATAGATATCTGCAAAAACATTCATTCCTTTGACTACTGTGCTACTTACCCATGCACCTTGTAACTCAATCCTCTTAATGAGCATTAAGTTTATAGATAAGTTTTCAAGAAAATCAGAATAGCTAGCTTAGTAACTTCATCCACTGCTCCTATAAATAGCTTCCTTCCATCCTTTTAATTTTCTGCTTCACAATATGGCTCTGTCGTGGAGATTAACTTCATCACTCTTTCTTCCTATTCCTAGACTCAAAGGTCTTTGTCTTAATGGTCAAACAACTTCTGAGTTTGATTAAATTACATTACATGGGTGATAAGTTTGAGTAAACTACATTATGTGAGTTGCTCACCTTATCACCTTCCGAAGAATCAGCTGCTGGAGGGCTAATCAGGTGCTCGGGGGTCACAGTTCCAAAACCTCATCTTTGGCAGCAAGTGACCGTCTTGGAAGTCTCTGGAACCACTGCCTTTGCTTGAAACAGATCTAGTGCACCTATTTTTGCCTCTCTCTTGAGCTCTCTCATGCCCCCAGTTTTACGAGGTCTTGAGTATAGTTTTCCCTTTGGCATATTTCATAAAACTCTCTGATGGGATGTAGCTTTAATGTTTAGGATTTTAAACCCTTTCAATGTAACTTTTTATAGGATTTTAAACCCTTTCAATCTTCTCAGATCATCAGATTACACTTCATGAATGAGATCCGGTTTGGGTTATTGATTCAACTTATAGTTTTCAAAACAGAAACACAAAACATCAAAGCAATTCATGTGAAACTGAAACTTTGAGGAAGGCAATGCGGAAGGGATCGTATACTAGATAAAAAAAATTATTAAAATAACCTTTAACGTCTGTTGATGTAAGGACTGACGTTAAAAGTGAAGTGACTTACTTTTAACGTCAGTTCTTTATAGAACTGACGTTAAAATGTTCACTGGTAACGTCAGTTTTTTATTGAAATGACGTTAAAAGTGAGTCACTTCACTTTTAACGTCAGTCATTAAAACAACTGACGTTAAAATTGAATTAATGAAGTCTGATATTTACAAAACTGCCACCGCCTCCTTTTTAACGTCTAGCTTTTGGTTAATTGACGTAAACCTTTACCGTCTAATGTATATTTTCCACTAGTGAATTAATTGAAATAATGAATATTTGATAGGCTAATTTTACCTAGGATTCAAAGAGTGAGCCATACAATGGAGAGTGGTGCAACTCTTGGTCCACCTAGCAATGAGTATAGAATAGACAACTTCATAAAATGTTGATGTAGCAGCTGGCTCTTTCCCTTCATGCCTATATATAGATGTTTTCACCTTTTCTATCATAGCATCCCACATCTCATAGACCAAATGAAGTGTGGGGTTGTCTGTATTACAAGCTCTAAGCATATTATAAATAGGCTCAGTGAAATCTAGAATATATTGAATTTTGTCCCACCAAATATCATTCAAGATAAATTCTTTCACAGCTTGGGCCTTGCCGACATCATCCTCTCTATAAGAGTTCCATTCTTCACTAATAACCATTGATTGCAAAGAACGCTTCAAGAGTTTAAATCTTTTCAACATCACTATAATAGATGCAAAGCGTGTCTCAGCAACAGCAAGCAATTTCAAAGGTGAGAAGTGATTAAAAATGGCCAATCTCGTTGAGTGATTCATGATAAAATTCCTAACAAAAGAAACGTCATCAGCAACTTGAGTAATCCAACTACATTCACCATAAGCTCCCTCATTTCTCTCAGTATTTTTGGCAGCACAAATGTTCTTCAATGCAAGATTCAGTGTGTGCACAACGCCTGGAGTCCAAAAAACTTTTGGAAATGAGACTTCTATGATCATTCCTGCACCTTTGCATACAGGAGCATTATCTGTTATCACTTGGATCACATTTTCTTCCCCAACTTCTTTTATAACTTCTACCATCCTATCAGTTATATAATGTTTGTTTTTAATTTCATCTGAAGCATCAACGGCTTTCAAGAAAACAACACTTCCTTCACACGCAGCCATAAAATTAATTAAAGGTCTTCTTTGGACATCTGTCCATCCATCAGAAACTATGCTAACCCCTTTTGCCTTCCAAGTTGATTTAATTGGTTTAAGCAACCTCTAAACATTTGCTTTCTCTTGTTGCAAGAGAGTTGTCCTCAAAGCATTATATCCAGGAGGGAGAAAACCACCAAGATTGTGATTTGCAACAAACAGATAAGAATTCACATAATATGGATTTCTTGCAAGATTAAAAGGCAACCTAGAAGAATAGAACATTCTAACAATGAGAGCTCTAAGATTATCTCTATCATTTAAGTTAAATGATCTCTCTAAAGGACCATTTTTCTTTCTTTTCAATGAGGAGTTCTCTTCTGTTTTCTCAGTGGGTAATGGGACATGCTTAGGTTTCAACCTATTTTCAGCCAATTCCACAACTGATTTCAGTTCAGCCAAATACTCATCATTTACCTTTGAGCACACAGAAATTCCAGTTCCATATATTTTCAACAAATGAGCTTTCACTCTAGAGTAAGAGCTTTTAAAATCTTTTTGACAGAAGTTACAAGACCAGCTCTTGTTTCCACCCGCTTCTGATCCCTTCGCTTTTATACTAACATATGCCCCAAGAAGAGCATGATCATCTTGTACAGTATTTTCAGAAAGGAACTGGCTAGGAATTTTTGAATTAGAATTAGAACTAGAAGTATTTGGTGCTGACATTGTAAAAATATTATGTTGTTACTTCTGTAAAAAAAAAACAATTAAACAATTAAAGAACACTAGAACAGAGCCTCACGCAGTCACGACTCATGAGTAATAAAAGGAAAAAACAAAGTCCTAGTATTGAAGAACAGAGGCTCACGGTACCTAGTTGTTGGAGAACAGAGGCTCACGAGTCACACTCTGGGACGATGCAAGGTGCTCTCACTGCTCTGTTATGGACTTATGGCGAAGTTGAAGATGCTCTGTTATGGGTGTGGGCTGGCTCTTCGATGACTATGGCCATATAGATGAGGACGTTACACTTTAATGGTGAATGGTGATTCAATGATTCATTCATTGGTGATATAATTGCAGGTTTAATTGCAATTAGTTGGAGATTTCAATTTTCAAAGTAAAAAAAGGGAAGAGTCACGATAGATGGCGAAGTTCAATGGTCATCGTATCGAAGACGTGTCGACGGCGTGTCGGTGGTGAATCGGTGGCCAAGTTCAATGGTCATCGTATCGAAGACGTGTCGACAGCGTGTCGACGGCATGTCGACAGCGTGTCGGTGGCGAATCGGTTTTTTTTTTTAAATAAATGCTTCTGATACTTCCCTAGTACGTATCCTCTGCGTATCGCGTCGTATCCACGTATCGTGCCGTGTCGAGGATGATTCGTTCCTAAACATGACGTATCCGTGCTACATAGATTGAATGCAATCTCTGGGCCATCATAGTCTTTCCATCTTTGTTCATGATTTCCACAATTTAAAATGACTTTCTTTTTGAAAGTTTCCCTTGATTGTCAACTTGTCAAGCTAGATATTTTGTTTTTCTTATTCGGTTTTCTCTGCTTTTTTCTCCAATTTCCGCAAGGTTTTTGGAATCATCAGTTTTCACTGAATGATTTTTATTGCATCATTCCAGAGCTATCAAAACGGGCCAACCCGGCTCACCCAGGTTAGCCCGCCACGAGTTTGCAAAAAAGTGGGTCAACCCAACTCGGCTCACTTTTTTGGTAAGCCAATAAATAGCCAATCCGGCTCGACCCACCCCGGGTTAGTGGGTTAAACGGGTTGGCTCACTTTTATTTTAAAATAAATAAATAAAATATTTAAAATAAAAACATAAAACTTAAAAAAATACCAGTAATTTAAATTACCAATGCACTTGTCCCAGCATCATAATGATTCTGCCAGCTTATTGTGGATAGAACACTTTTTTAAGGAAGTTTATAATGAATTCACCATTCCTACAATTTACATGAATTATTGAAAGTTTTCATTATGGTTAACTATTTTGTTTTGCTTCTCATGGTGTCATTTGTCTGCACATATTTCAACCTTTTGCCTCTTCCCATTGATTATGTACCTGAATATTTCTGTCATATAAATATTTGAATGCTTGTCTACAGATTGAACCGTCTCAATACAGAGGTGGACGTCGTAGGGGTGGTATTAGACCATTTAGAGGGGGTGGTTGTGACCATTTGAACCACCGAGAGGTGGAGCTCCTTACCGTGGCAGGGTTGGTGATGGTAGACACTTTCCATCTCATTCTTCAGGACCTTCCATTTCTAATGTAGCAGATACACCTGCTGCTGAAGCCACATTGGTGCTTCAACCTTTATCTTTAGTCTCTGGACAGGTACCATTACCTAATCCAACACAAATGCCAACTGCACCATTGCACCCACCACTGCGTATGCTGTCTGGTCTGTGTGTATGCTATATGATTCTGTTAATCAACCTGATTTTTGTCTTTGGTTGCCTTCATGTGTTTGCTTAAATGTGTATGCAAGCTTGAGGTATTTGATTGCTTAGACTAACATAATGTTTACTTGGATGCATATGAACTAATTGATTGTGATATGGTGTTAAAATATCATAATGCTTTTCCTCTAAGCATGTTCACAATCTTTAATTTTAAAATTGTGAAAATATATCTCTCGAATGTGCACGCTGAATAGGATGAAACCTAGTTGCTAGTTTTCTATGCATGAACCTTGCAAATTAAGGAATTAAGTGTCAATTCAGTGTGGCATATGGTTCTTAAGCTTGAGAAATTTTTCAATAAAGTCTACTTATTGAAGAGGACATGAACCATGTGATTTCCGCCTTCTCCAAAATGACCAAATATAGAAAGCATCAAGAAATGGTGGGTGATCAGATTCAGCAGAAACTGTTTGTTTGTATTATTGACAGGTGATGCTTTTAGAAACTTGGAATGTGTCATAAGAAATAGGTACCTTCAGAAATTATCACTAGACAAGTTCGTGAAATCCGTATTATGGGAACCTCCTGCTGTAGATTAATGTGGATAATCAATGAAATTTTTTAGCAGCATCTCTTTTAATAAACTTTAACGAACAATTAGTGTTTTAATAACCGATCATGATGGTTTGGTTAATGGTTATCGTTGTAATTTCCGTTAAATTTGTATACAGCTGTTCTAAGAAATATATCACTGTTGCCAGCAGTTGCATGCCTCAGTTTGTCTCAGAAAAATAACAAGAGATGGAGAATCAATACGTAAAGATTTAACGTGGTTCGGCCAATTTGACTCACATCCACCGACAGCAAGAGAAATTTTTTTATTCAATAGAAAGATGTAACCGTAAGCACAGAGTTGTCAAAATGGACCCGGTCCGACGGGGCAGCCCGTTTAGCCCGATATAAATGACGGGCTGGTTACAAAAAATAGAGTCCAGTTAAATTTTGACCCGACCCGGCCGGCTCGAAAAACTGTTGGCCCATCATTATTTAGCCCGAAACGGACCGGGCCGGCCCGCTGGCCCGAATTGCTTCAAATTTTTTAATAAAAAAAATTAAATACAAAAAACAAATAAACATTTTGAAAGTTAAAATGAAGATTGTGAAAGAGGAAAAAAGATTTATGAATTTTTACGGCCATTTTATGAAATCACCAAAATGTTTTCCGGTTCTAAATATCCTACATCCAATTTGTATTTCATGCAAATATGGAAGATTGAGGTTCTATTGAAAAATAGTAGATCAAGTCAAGATTATGTGATCAGTGATATGGCTTTAAGAATGATGCAAAATTTTGATAAGTATTGGAATGAGTGTAGCACAATTCTTGCTTTGGGATGTATTCTTGATCCTAGGTTGAAGCTGTGAATGCTTAAATATGCTTACTATAAACTTTATTCCAACAAACTCTTGGTTGATGAGAAGTTGAGTGTTGTGAAGAATGCTTTGTATGAACTTTTTAATCATTATGCCAACAATGTGGAAGTTCATACTTCTATGATGGATGCAAGTACTTCCACTCAAACTTATCAAGAAGGGACAAGTATTTCAATATTACCAGCAGACTATGATGTAAGTTATTATACTTCAACAAACTTATTCATCTTTCATTTATTGTATGTAATTATTCATAGGTTCTTTCATCTTTCAACTCTCTTTTGCTTAATGCCCTTGCTTTATGTCCTTGATGCCATCTTAACTATTTCAATTTTGATTACTTGTTTTATTCTTTTAGTAATTATTTGATAGGAATTTGAAGCAGGAGAGAGTAAAGAAACTTTGTTGAATGGAAAATCTGAACTTGACCTCTACTTGGAAGAATCAAAACTTGTGGGTTACAAGGATTTAGATGTTTTAGATTATTGAAAGGATAATAGCCGTAGATTTCCTGATTTAGGAAGGATTATCTGTATGTTTTTTTATGACGATGTATATTTATTATAACTATAGTACATTTCCTATGTTAATTCATAAGTCATAACCATACGAATGGAATGATAATGAAATTTTCTAGTTAATAAAATGAATTTTTAAAAACAATAAAAATAATTTTAAAAAAACGTTATCGGCCCATGGGCCACCCGTTTTGCCCTTTGACCAGCAGTAGAAATTTGAACCAGAAATTAGCAGCCCGGTTGATTTTTGGCCCAACCCAGCCCGAAACTGCCTTAACCCGAATGGGCCGGCCCGAATGAGCTGGGCCACCCCGTTTTGACACCTCATGCACACTACTTTTCTGGTATAGCTTATAAAGAGTAACCCTAAACCTCCAAATGAGGTCTGCGAGGGAAGCGGAGGATGAGGGTTGATATGCCTGAGTCTCTTATTACAAATAACAATACTTTTGTTTTCATAAATTTAGGCATATGTATAATTTATGAAAACAGGATAAATTTTTATATATCTTTTTTTATTTCACCTTCACACTCAATCATGTAAAGCATTAAATATACCAGCTTCACATGTGGTGCGCACACCCACAGCTTCTGCTACTTCTTGAAGCATACAGACATAGACCCATACATAGATTTGTATGTACATATATAGTTATACAATGAATACATGATTATACACATTGCTACTATTAATAATATTATAAACAACTTTCTGGCACCAATGTTCCGCTGCTTGTCCCACCAATGTTCTTACACGTTGATGTTGCAGCTTTGTTGTTGTAGGTTAGCTTTATATCCTGCAATTTGATCCCTTCACATGGATTACTTGGGCTGCATTCAAATGTCACTGCTTCTGGTGTTGCTGAACTACCTTGTATGTTCTTATATGTAACATTGCTAATCTTAATTCCTGAAGTCTGTTAAATATAAAGCAACACATTAGTTAATTCAACAAAGAGAATAGAAATTTGAGATAAAAGTAATATATATATATATATATATATATATATATATATTAATAAAAAGTGATATTAGTACCAATATAAGTACAGGATACTTCAACTCTTATATACTACCGATACGAAAGAGACTCATTAACATTATCTTAATACAATATAACATTCTATGAGACAATCTAACAATTTAATTTACATTAGCAAGTATAAAATAAAATCAAGTTGAGATGAATTCATAATTAGAGTTTAATTTCTATACATTGTCAATGTAGTCTCTCCAAATTGTTAAAATAAAAACACTTCAAAATATTAGTGGATGTAAATATAAATTTTTTATATTGACAGTACTTATTACTTTAATCCTGATAATTATGATTACCTGACCCGGACAACCTTGATTGTGAGGGCAGTAATCCTGATCAATGATGATGGGATTCTCAACGTTGTTCATGACGATGTTTTGGAAGAGAATATTCCTAACGAACCCTTTGCTTGGTCTGGCCCATGACTTTATCCTCACCCCATTGTCCGATCCAGAGAAGATAGCATTCGTCAGAGTCACATTTTCAACTCCTCTTTCGTCCATTTCTTTACCCAAACTTCCAATGCTGTGCCAAAAATTCGTTACAATTGTTATACGCTATTGAAATGAACATTGACTTCCACTAAAGTTTTATATCTGATCAAATTATAATCTTTTAATTATATTGACTAGTCATACTGAAAAACAGGTGACGCGGGGTTTTTACAAGTAATGGATCCTCTCATATCATTTCTTTGTCAAGTGATTATGCGCAGAGGAGAGATGGACATAAAAGATTCTAAGTGGGCTCACTCAAAATTTGTGAATTTTTTTTTATAACTTTTATATTTATCCCTTGAATATTGTTGACAACTCATTAATACATCCAAAAAAAAAAACTCATTAAAAAAATTTTACCAAAGAGAAAAATATATTTTGAGTCGTTATCATTCAATTAGGAAAACAAGGAAGTCAAGAAAATGAGACAGATAATTATTTCAGTTCCAATCAAACATACCAACAATTGTTGGTTTAATTTGTCCAAATAACAGGAGTTTTGTTTCCCTTAAATAGATCTTCCAAGCTCAACTTGAATGAGTTAGAGTTCAATAAATAGTGAGGATCTCTAGCAAAAAATTGACATTCCAATTAAACATGTCCAACTACCTTTTTTTTTCTTTTTTTTTATCGTAGAAGCAAATAAAAATCGGTTAATTTTTCTTCCAAACCGGGAAACTGGCCAATTGTCATGTTCTGCTTCATTTCTGTTTGGTAAGTTATTTTTTTATTTCTCGGGTGGAAATGTGAAGACTAGTTTGACTTCTGGTTTGTACCTATTTCACACTAGCTTTCAAAATTTTGAAAGGTTTAAATTATTTATTTTATAAAAGCCATTATGAAATTTGTATTTTGCAAATTTTATATTTATGTCTCCATTTTATATGAAATTCCATTGAAGTGAAAAAAAAAATGGGGCCAATTGATATATATTGTCCACATTTTCAACTAAACTTTGCTTCAAATGACTATATACAGTCATAGTAGTGGTAAAGTGCTAACCTTACGCCATGGCCAGGGCCACATTTGATGTGGGAAATGAAGAGATTATAGGTGGCATCACCAATGGATAGGCAGTCATCACCAGTTTGAAGGGTACTCCCGGTGATGGTAACCCCAGTTGAGCGTTCAACATGAATGCCATCGGTGTTAGGACTCTCGTCTGGTGCAATTGCCCTTACGTTTTTGACAAGAACATTGTTGCAAGTGTTGATCACAAGGTGACTTAGCTGGCTGTTGATTGAAGTTATGCCACTAACCACCAGGTTATTCACCCAGTGAAATGTCATTGACTGCAATCATAAAACATTTATTCAATTGTGAATAATAAAGATTAACTAAACATTCTACCCTTTATATGTTATTTAATTGTGAATAATAAATGTTATGTGTTTCTTTGCTTTATTTAAATGTATTTTTAAATTATGTGGAATTCGTCAACCACTTCAGCACTTAACAAAGGATGAGTGATGATAGGGATTAAAATCAAAAAGTTTTAATTTTTTTTTTTTTTTTGTGCTCCCAAAAGTTTTAATTTTACAAAGACCAAAACCAATGAATAAAATATAAGGACTAAAATTAAACTCACATACTTTTTTGGAACCAAAAAGTTCATTAAACCTAATATCGAATACAATGTTTAAAACTTCATAACTTTTTGTGCAAGTATCAACGTAACAATAATATGACAAAATGCATGCAAATGCAAGTTCATATACGTACCCTTGCTCCAACAGGACAACTCTTTCCAGATCTCCTACAATCCCAGAAACCAGCCCCTTTAGCATCCAAGTTGCCACCAGAAACAATGAGATTATTAACTTGATTAAACAATATCCAATATCCTGAATTTCCAAGTTCCCTGTAATCTTGAGGAGCCACAAGAGTCCCAGCTATGAGGAATGTGACCTTGTTCTTACATGGGCCTCGAAAATTCGTGTATTTCAGCAAGTACCTCCCTTTTGGCACATAAATAGTGGCAGGGTGGAGGCTAGTACATGCTGCATTCCAAGCCTTTATGAATGGTTCAGTGGAGTCAATTTTTCCATCTGGTTTTGCCCCAAAAGCAACTACATTATACTTAGAGGTTGGAGCTGCATGTGAAGAGCCTAGCAAGGTTATGTGTAAGATATATGAAATAATCCATAAGGTAGTTCTAACGAAAGAAGCCATTATTCTAGGTATGTTGCAAAAGTTATCTAATGTTGGAAACAATTGATAAGAATGACTGTTTTGTTAGTTGGATATTAGAAATTAATGAACTGAAATGGTAGTTGAAAACTTTACAACACAAGCATATATATATAAACAAGTGCCTTCATTTAGTGTTTGCTTCCATATAATATATTATAAAGTATGTTATAGTGTAGGGTAAATGCTTAATTTAGTGTTTGCTTCCATATAATGCAAGTCAACTGTACATTGTATATATGGTTTCTTAGGCAGCAAAATAAAAAGATGAATGTATCTGCATGTTTTCACACGTGTAATGTGTAACTGCTTTGGTAAGGAGAATCGTACGGATAAATAATTTTTTTAAGATAAGTTTATATACATCCTATAAGCTGATTTCTTAGACTAATGAAAAGGGTTTAATTAACTTAAGAAAAATTTCACCTTTACTTAACTCTAGCCAAACTTGAAATTGTGCCAAAAACCATGTAGGATAAGAGGGATATATATAGAGTACAAATTGCACAATTACAATTAGTCAATTTTGGTTCAAAAAATAAAATAAAATTAGTCAATTACTTAAATTATATATATAGTATAATTGAAGGCTTAGATAACGTATGTGGGAGTTGACTGCGCGATTGATTACGGCGTATTACGTTATGTTAATACTCCATAGTCCATAGTTGAATTTCAGAGAGTCGTGTTTTGATTATAATATATTCAACACACGAGTTTGTAAAGAGATCCCGCAGGAAAAATTGGCGAGAAAATTGCCTATATATGTTGTAGCTCTTAAAGCACGGCCGTACGTGTACGCATGCAGCCATATTGCAAGCCCTAAGTTCTTAGTTCGTAGAGCCACTTTGCTGTTGTCACATACTTTGAATGTTTGTGGTGGATATGTTATTGTTCGCCGTTTTAAGTTATAGGATCCATTTGATTTGTGTGAAAATATAGAGAACAACACAAATGATTGAGTTACAGTACAACTTTTTATGTTATATGATGTTACAACGCAACTTTTTATGTTATATGATGTTTGTTAGTCGATACACGATACAAACAATTTTATACTGTACATTATTTGATATGCTCACGTATTGGATAGAATAACATAAAATTTACTAAAATACCATTTGTACTATGTAGTGTTTGATTTAAATTATCAAAAAATATAGAATAATATTTTTATATTTGAAATTATTTTTTATTGATAATTAAATTATTATCATACTATCCACTTATTAATAATTTATTACAATAATAATAATGTTTGTTTTTTCTTGTAAAAATATTTGTTTGTCACGGACCCTGAACCTGAAGCAAGCAAAGCAGCAACAACCCATGGCTCGGGAGAATGATCGAAACACTAAGCCTAAGATCAACCCAAACCAGCGAGTACCATTGAGGAGGAGCCATGTAAGTATGGCAATGTTTGATTTATCTCGTTCTTTCTGTGAAGTGAAGAAATGTAGTGCGAGCGTGGAGTAGATTTTGAAATTTGAACTAATAGCAGACTGCAGGGCAAGGGAATGGAATTTCCATACACGCTTCAGTGGGCTTGGAATAATGAAGAAAGTAGTTCCAATTATGGGAGACGTGCGTAGGTGAGAGAGTGAGATATGAAGGATATTTTTGTCATTTCAAATATATTGTACCTGGAACAATTTTTTATCCTTTGGTCACATGAGGAACAAAAATCTACACTTTTGTCATGCCCTTCTCTATTTTCTTGTGCTGTCCCATAGTCATTTTTAAAATCAAATATAGAACAAGTTGTCTTGTTCTATATTGTCCCTTGATTTATAGCGAATTAAATGGACCCATATAAAAGGTTGAGAATTGAGATAGCTTATTTTGGAGATAAATTAACTTTATTTATTTATTTATTTACTTTTTGGTTTGAACGTTGGCTTTAGAAGTTAGAACTAATGAACAAGGAAGTAGTAACCATATATGTTGTCAAGGTAAGACAATAGAAGATTCTTTAAGATAATAAACGTAAGCTGGGAACTCGAGCAAAAGTTTTCAGGGTGATAGCAAAATTGAAAATGGGACCATAATATAGTAAATTATATTATTATGAAAGTGACTTAATCAAGTTATATATATATATATATATATATATATATATATATTTAAGTTATATATATATATATATTGTCATACAGACTATCAAATAATTACAAATGATGATAAACCTCAAGATTGGTCCACTGGAGTATAATAGGGTCTCGTATCTGACAGGTTGTATGTTTGAGCCCCATTAGTCTTTTGGGGGTGAGGTAAATGTAAATCCATTTGTAAGTGTTCATAGAGCTCAAAAGTTTTCTCAGTCTTGGATTGATGTCCCATCCCCTCACCCTAAATTTTAGGAAGAGAAAAAATGGGTCATGTTAATAAGTGCCCATAGGGCACTCTTAACCAAGAAAAACCAATTTTATTGGAAAACTAACTATTTTACCTTTTCAAACATTAAATCATTGGTGCAAAATATGCTTTTAACATCGGAGATTCCACATAATTTCCCTAAAACCAATGTGTAAAACGAGGCGGTGGCATTTTTGAAATTAAAAGCAAAAGATTCCACATCGGTTTCAAAAATAACCGATGTGTAAATATTTTCCACATCGGTTATATTTTAACCGATGTCTAAAAAAATTTTTATCTTTCCACATCGGTTATTTTTGAGCCGATGTCTAATATATAGATTAACCACATCGGTTATCTTTTAACCGATGTATAAAATTAAAAAAAAATTGAATTTAAAATTTTTATATTTCCACATCGGTTCCTATTGAACCGATGTCTAAGATATATTAACCACATCGGTTTATTTATAATCGATGTAATAAATTAAAAAAAATGAAATTTTAAATTAAATCGTAAGTTTCTACATCGGTTAATTTTAAACCGATGTGAAATATGAATAAACACATCGGTTTTTGCTAAACCGATGTGTAATATTTGACAAAACCCTACTTTTTGTCATTCCCTCCATTGGTTCCGCGCCATCTTCCATTCCTTTTTGTTTTGTGCTCGTGACTTTCTTCCCCATCTCTCTCACTAGTCTATGCTCGTCGTCCCTGCTACTTCGCCGCGGCCTCCCATCTCTGTCTCTCTCCTCTGCTAATGACTCTTGCCGCTATCGCTTCGCCTCCTCGCTCCTCCGCTTCTCCCTCCCACTCAAGTTTTCTTTGGTAAAGTTCACTCTTTTTTCCTTACATCTTCTGCCCTATTTTCCCCCAACCCGTCTTTCCCTCTTCCCTCCCCTCCCTAGATTGAAAAACTAAAATGTAAGTGTTTAGGGGGTAGTAACGGCTAGGTTCAACTTTATTCAGGGGTTTCGCTCAGTGTTCTTACATTTCACAATTAATTATTGCACAATAATGAAGCACCCCAATTTACATCGTTGTTTAGTTTCTCTATTAGCTAAGCTACTAGTACAGTACCAAACCCTCAATTATTTCTCTCTGCATTCTGCTTTGTTTGATTCTATATATTGTCTGAATATAGCTTTGATCAGAATTTGCATTGGTTTTTTTATTTATTTATAAGCAAATGTAAGTATGTTAGCATGTTAGTTGCTCACACCTTCAACACCTTAAACCCTTATCTCTAACCACTTGAGCTACCCCACCCCCCGAATTTGCATTGGTTAAACTCCATGTGTATTAGAAAAATCAACAATAAAACTGGTTGAGAAACTTCTTGTATTAGAAACCTACTCCAAGCACAACACAACCTTAACTTACAATTCTCAAGGTAAATTCTTGGACCTGGATCTATTGTCATCTTGTAGTCCATTATAGTTGAATTCTGGGTTTTAAATTGCAATTCTCAATCACAATTGCAATTTTGGGAGTCTTTATAACTGTATCACAATTGTAATTGCAGCCACACTAGTCACATCTTCTACAATTTTTCATTATTATGGAAAGTACAACAGATATGTAACGGTGACCGCAACCACAATTTAAAATTACATAGTTGCATTCTTTAAGAGATAAACTGAAATTCTTATTCTGCCTTGCTATCTTTTCTTCCTTGTTCTGCCTTGTTTTGTGGCCTTTCTCTTTAGGTCTGGAGATTGTATTGCTGCTGGATGCAAAGTTTTTTTTGTTGGGTTTCTTCTCTTCTCTTAAGGAGTGTGATTATGGTTCTGTGGTTGGGATATTGGTCCTTTTTCTGGGTAATCTTTTTGGCTGTTTTTGATGCTATTATGGTTGTTAAGGTAGACATTTTGTTTGGGCTTGTGCTGGTGGGGTTTAGGTAGTTTTTCCACCAATATGTATATTTGTCTTTGGGTTGAATAAATACCTATTCCCTCTGTGTTTCTCTATGGGTTCTTTGTAAACGGGTTTGGGTACCTCAAGTACTAGCATTAATAATATTTTGCTTATAAAAAAAAACTGAAATTCTTATTTACTTGGGTGACCACAAACGTGACGTATACTTTTTCCTTAATTGAGATATTATGTGGGAATGTTGCTGGCGAAATTGTTTTACTAAACTATCAATATAAACCATGTTCACGTCTGGAGTATTTATTAAGTGGAATTGGCTCTCAAAGGGTATCTAGGCAGCCTAGCTGGTTTTAGTTGGGGGGTGAACTGTTAGTTAATTTTTAACCTATTAGAAGCTTATTCTTTTGCTTTGGGTTGACGTATTACCTTTAGTTTATCCTCTTGTGTATATTTTTAACTGTTACAGTATATACAGGTTCGAGTACCCCTAATACTCGTATCAATTCAATTTCACTTATCAAAAAAATATACAAAGATAGGTTCTTAGCTTCTACAAACATGGAAAAATATTAGGCATCCATGCATCTGTTAGTGTGGTAATTACCAACATGGAAAAATGTAATAAGCTAACACTGTATTTTTCATGCTTTGATTGTAGACTCTACGTGCGCACAATCCTTGGATACAAAAGGTAAGAGCTTCTTTCCCATAGTAGTTTTACCAATTTTGTATTTTATATCATCTTGTACATGTATGGATGCTGGGAAATTGAGAGTTGAGATTCATGGAGAGAAGCATCTAAGATTATACTTTCACGGGTTTTGTCAAGTCATTTGGTTTATGATGAGGCAATGTTATTTTTTCAGATCCAAATCAAACCTGTAACTATGGCTTGAGTTTGACAACTTGGAGTCCACTTGCATGTGGTGTGCTGACAGGAAAATACAATAAAGGAGTTATACCAGTAGATAGCCGCTTTGCATTGGAAAATTACAAAGTAAGGTTTGATTTCCATCATTTTGGCTGAAAAGCTTTCATTGGAGTTTTAATGTATTTGCTTGAAAATTTATTTGATCCGAGAATATGCCCACAATAATTAGTAAAGCCTTAGTTTCCCGTTTGATAAGCAATACTAATGAGCACACGTGTACGTGCTTAATATACCGTTCATTGTATTGGATCTTGAATTGTCCAAAGTTGGACAGTTTGGGAAAAAACTTTTTCTTCATTCATTTAAAATAGTTATTCATTGATTCTAATGTTATATACTTGATGAAAGTTCGAATTGATACATTTCCTTTCGTTCTCCGGGTGCATACTTTATCGTGGTGGATGTCATCACGTTCAAGTCGTGTACGTCGGAGACCGAAGGGAAATGCTGTCGAAATTTCATCGAGTATGAGCATGAGAGTTAAGGACTAACTGTTAACCGAGTGTTGAAAAAGTTTCTTCTCGAATGGGATAGGTCCATACCATGTCATAAGAAGTGGTTGATGAATATGTTGGACTAAGTACGAAGTTATTGATTTAGTCATGGATCGCGGTTGGATGAATGCTAGACGGACAAGTGATGAGTATCAGAATGGAGTGGAAGATTTTCTACAATTTTCAAAAACAAATGCTCCTGATAGTGGTAACGAAAGATTTTATTGTCCTTGTGTTAACTGTTTGAATGAGAGACGACTAGAAGCTGAGGAGATACGTGATCATCTTATTTGTGAGGGGATTTGCAATAGTTATACAACATGGATATGTCATGGTGAATCGTTAGACAGGCCGAGGGTGTCGGATAGAGAGGAAGTTGATGACGTGGAAATGGACGATGGACTAGAGGACATGATCCGTGATGTTGGGCAAGAGTCTTTTCGGCGTGCACATGTGTATGATACTTTGTGCAGAGATGCAGAAGTGGCTTTGTATCCGGGGTGCACTAATTTCACACGGTTGTCAGCGGTGTTAAGATTGTTCAATGTGAAGGCGAGAAATGGGTGGAGCGATAAAAGCTTTACCGAATTGCTTGAGTTATTGAAAGACATGCTTCCAGAAGGCAACACATTGCCATCTCGAAACTATGAGGCGAAGAAGATATTGTGTCCGATGGGTATGGAGTATAAGAAAATACACGCTTGCCCCAATGATTTCATATTGTACAGGAAAGAGTTTGAAGAGATGCACGAGTGCCCCAGGTGTGGGGTATCACGCTACAAAGTGAAGGATGGTGATTCTAGTTGTGATGTGGTCACCAAAGGTCCTCCTGCGAAGGTGTTATGGTATCTTCCCGTGATTCGGCGGTTCAAGCGATTGTTTGCTAATGTAAATGACGCAAAGAACATTAGATGGCATGCAGATGAGAGGAAGTGTGATGGACAGCTTCGGCAACCGGTCGATTCTTTGCAATGGAAGAGAATTGATAGTTTGTTCCGGATTTCGGCAATGAGCCCAGAATCCTCAGGCTTGGACTTGCTACCGATGGAATGAATCCATATGGAAACTTGAGTAGTATTCATAGTTCATGGCCTATTCTCCTGGTAATTTACAACCTGTCTCCTTGGTTGTGCATGAAGCGCAAATACATTATGTTAAGTATGATGATTTTGGGTCCTAAACAGTCAGGAAATGATATTTATGTTTATCTGAGTCCCTTGATTGAAGACTTGAGAATGTTGTGGGATGAAGGCGTTGATGTGATCGACAGGTATTGCCGTGAGACATTCAGATTGTGTGCCATGTTATTTTGCACCATCAATGACTTTCCAGTATACGGGAACCTGTGTGGGTATAGTGTTAAGGGGCATAAAGCATGCCCAATATGTGAAGAAGGCACGTGTTACCATCAACTGCAACATGGAAGGAAGATAGTTTACCTTGGGCATTGGAGATTTCTCCAACGTAATCATCCTTATCGTAGAATGAGAAAAGCTTTCAATGGACTTCCGGAGAATGAAATTGCTCCGGTGGCCTTGACTAGAGAGCAAGTTTATGAAAGGGTGAACAACACTAATGTTATCTATGGGAAGACCCAGAAGAAGGCTACCGAGAAGAAAATATGGAAGAAGAGGTCGATCTTCTTTGATCTTCCATACTGGTGCAAGCTTGATGTAAAACATTGTATTGATGTGATGCATGTGGAGAAAAATGTGTGTGACAGTTTAATCAGAACGCTTCTCAACATTCAAGGCAAGACAAAGGATGGTGTGAATGCTCGTCTGGATCTAGTTGCGATGGGTATACGAGAGCAGTTAGCTCCACATAAAGTGGGGGATAAGAAGACTTATTTGCCCCCAGCATGTCATATTTTATCAAAAAAAAAAAGAAAAGAAGTTTCTGTGAATGTCTATGGGGAGTCAAAGTGCCACAGGGTTACTCTTCAAATATCAAAAGACTTGTCTCAATGAAAGATCTCAAATTAGTTGGCTTAAAGTCTCATGATTGTCATGTCTTTATGCAACAACTACTACCGGTGGCCATTTGTGACATATTGCCTAAAAAAGTCAGACATGCCATTACTAGGTTATGCTTATTCTTCGATGCCATATGTAGCAAGGTCATTGACACTAAAAAGTTGGATGACTTGGAAAATGAGGCAGCCATTATCTTGTGCCAATTGGAGATGTATTTTCCACCTTCATTTTTTTGACATCATGGTTCATTTGATTGTTCATCTAGTGAGGGAGATTAGATTGTGAGGCCCCGTTTATTTAAGGTGGATGTACCCGGTTGAGCAATACATGAAGATCTCGAAAGGATATATGAAGAATCCACACCGTCCCGAAGAATCTATTGTTGAAAGGTATATTGCAGAAGAAGCTATTGAGTTTTGTACAGACTACATGTCAGAAGCGGAACCTGTAAGGCTTCCGAAGTCTCGTCACGAAGGAAGATATAATGGTAAGGGTACACTAGGTATCACTGTTAAGAGCATGGATCGGGAGGAAGTACTTCAAGCACATTTGTATATATTGAATAACACTGATGAGGTTGAACCATACTTATGTGAGCACAAAAGTATCATCAATGAAACTTACCCTAGAATGAATGAAAAATGGTGTTTGAACAAGCATAACAAGACTTTCTTGTACTGGTTTAAAGAAAAAATTGCAAAGGATGGTATTGCTTCTGATACATTAAAATACACAGGGGCCTAACTTTGATGTCATATGCTGGAGTTGGTACGATATCAATAAGTTTTCCTTATATACAAAGTCCCAGGATGACAAAAGTACTATGCAAAACAGTGGGGTTATGGTCATCGCCGAGTCCATGAATATCTCTAGTTCGAAAGATAAAAACCCTGTTATGGCATCCGTTTCATACTTTGGAATCATTGAAGAGATATGGGAGGTTGATTACACGAAGTTTAGAGTACCTGTTTTTAAATGTCAGTGGGTCGACAGTAACAATGATGTGCAAACCGATGAGTTAGGATTCAAATTGGTGGACCTTAGTAAGGTAGGTAATAAAGAAGAGCCTTTCATCATGGCTTCCCAAGCAAAACAAGTGTTTTATATCCGTGATCCTTCTAACAAAAGGTGGTCAGTGGTTCTCCAGGTAAAAAAACATGTATAATGGTAGTGAGGGAAACCAAGATTCAACTCTTGATATTTCTGATACTCCATCTTTCTCAACACGGGTGCCTAATTTCAATGAGGAAAATAAAGTGGATGATGTACATGCTACTCGTAATGATCACCAAGAAGGGTTATGGGAGAACTTTACTAATTGACCACAAAGTAAGTTTAGTTTGAGTTATGTTTAAAGTCATATTATATGTTTACGTTGATATTTATAAGTTATGTTTACGTACGTTGATCGATATTTATAAGTTATGTTTGATATTTATCCTGACATACTAACAAGTTTTTTTTTGTTTAAACAGGTATACATGGCTGATGCTGACGATATCCCTCCTTCATGCAGCGGGTCAGAGATCCCGTCTACGGGTAGAAAGGGTAGACATACCACACGAATGAGAAATTTGACTGCCAACCATGGTTCAAATCAAAGGATAAGAATAAACTTTGATAATAACCTCAATCCTATTGGGCCAATGGCAGAGCAGTTTAACAGTTTTATGGCGACCCTTGCTAGAAGCAGGCCTAGTATACTTATTGATAATTGGAAAGATGTACCGGCGGACGTGAAGGATCAGATATGGGAGAGTATTCTGGTATCTATACTTTTACGTCCTGTGTTTGTCTGTATCTACGTTATTTTAATCTTATTAATATCATACAGTAATTTGTTGATTCTTTTGGTGTTAATGTAGCTCACCTTTGACATACCGGATACGACGGATATGAAGAAGCATTTGATAAAGTATGTTGGTGAGTGTTGGAAGGCTTTTAAGGTCGACCTGGGCAGATACTATGTATTCAATCCAACATGTGAAAAGAACCTACTTGAGGTGTACCCGTTTCTTGACCAGGCGACGTGGGATCGCTTTGTTCAGAGCCGACATGATCCCAGCTTTCAGGTTAACTTATTTGATTTGTCTCTAAATTTATGTAATTTCATTAATTTTATTTACTTATGTAATTTAATTGTCTTCTATTTATAACAGGAGAAGAGGAAAAAGGGGCAGGAAAACCAAAGCAAGAATGTCTATCCCCATGTCATGTCTGGTGGGGGATATAAAAAACTTGGTCAGATAATGGTGGAAGAGGAAAAGAAAGCACGTCAGGAAGCAGCATCTCAGGTGGATCCTAACACTGAAAATCATCCAGAAGTTGTTGATCCACCTCCACCCCCATGCCATCGTAAATGGAAGAGGCCCCGACAAAGAAAAATGGGACAATATACATATGAGGAGGTCCGCCAAGTAGCAGAGAAGATTGTAAGTATAGTTTGAATTGTAATTGTCATTTTAATATTGTTACCGAATTGTAATGTGACCTGGTATTTTATATGTTATAGGATGCCTTGGACGAGCAGGTAACCCAAGGAACCTTTGTTCCTAGAGGACGCGATGATATCTTAGCTGCTGCCATCGGTAAAATAGACCACCCGGGCCGTGTCATTGGTGTTGGATGGGGCATCGGCATTCATCAATACCATGGTTCATCTTCACACTAATGCCACAGGGATGTTGATGCAGATAGAGCACGGCTAAAACAGGAGATTGCAGCTGAGCTTAGACAGGATATGGCCGAGCAGTTTGCCCAGCAGATGGCAATATTGACTTCTATGTCCCAACAGATGATAGCCGGTGTCCAACCCTCTGTCCAACCCTCTGTCCATGTGAGCACTAAGGGCTCATGTGATCCTCCTCATCATCCTGAAAATGATGATGATGGTGATGATGATGATGATGACGACCCTGATAGGTGTGAGTTGTATGTTGATGATCATCATGATCGCCGCTTAGTGGCATTGGGGAAGGCACATAATAACTTAGGTAATACCATACACCATCGTTTATTACCGGATGATTAGGTGAGGGTCGTTGTTGAGATTATTCGAGATGCTGATGCTCGAGTCCCTGTGCCCACTGAGGAGGTTCAAACAGTGGGTCAGGCCCCCGGTAACTTCATCCTCTGGTCAAGAAGACTGGTTAGCTTTCTTGTTGCATCTGAGGTATTCAGTTAGTTGTGTTTTTCTATATTCATAGTTGAAATTATTTATTATTGTTTAAATATAATGCTTTATTTTTATTCGTTATATGATGTTTTAAATGATATTATGCCTAAAAGGTCGGATCCAGGAAGACCAGAGATGCCTGCTCCTGCCAAGGTATTCATTTGACCATTTAATTAATTTTGAATGAAATAACTTATCTGTGATTACTAATATATATCTTTGTTGTTTAGGGGATCGACAAAGGGGCACCTGGTGATGTTTTTAAACTCCTGGCTATACAGGTTGTTACCATGGAGAATGACGCAGCTTTGGTAAGGTTGGAACATGATGCCAGTCCAGGTGACGAACTGTATATCCCAAAGAAGGAACTTATCGAGATTGTACTCGATAAAGAAATGGCTAGTTCTGCACACCTATCGTTATGGTGCACGTATGTACATTTTATTTATAAGTTAAGTAATTAAATTTTAAATACTATGATAATTATCATGTTTTTTTCAATATATTAGGTATCTGCATCGTATATTAGTTGATCAGGGTAACCTCGCCCTTTATGGGTTCATTGACCCCATGTTCATTCAGGATGATGTTCTCCTAGCATCAGAAGACCCGGTCACCACCATACATGATATACTTGCCCGAGACGATCATCAATTCTACCTTGCGCCTTATCTCAATAAGTAAGTACCGGTTATTTAATTATAACTATATATGACTTAGTCACTAATTGTTCCGCAAATACAGCAAGCATTGGCAACTGTTGATCTTGTACCCTAGGATGAACGTCGTGGTCTTCTTCTTCTCAATTGGAAATAAGCCGGCGAACGAACTGAAGACGATCATCAAAACGTAAGCATTAAAATACTTTATAATCAGTAATGCAGTTGTTTTAATTATCTGAAATCTATTAGATATACTTTAATTAATGTTTATTTTGTCATGATAGTTCTATCAATGCAAACCACATGTTGCGTGGTGAAAGGTGTCAGGCTCTCAGATGGATTATTCCTAGCGTAAGATATTTATTAGTTCAAACGCTACAAATGCAGTGGGTATAATTATTGATTTCTATTTAATTTCTCATATTCTAATTGGGTTTCATTTGTACATAGTCACATATACAATGTGGATCATGGGAATGTGGATACTATGTGATGAAGTGGATGTTCGAAATTATCTCCTCCCGGATCACTGAAAGATGGCACAAGGTAAATGTTAATTCGTAACAATTAGAAGTAACAATTATAGATTCGTTATATGTTTTATGTTAGTTTATTACTTAAAAGATATAATCTTTTGTCCAATTAAACTTGCAGATATTCAACAATCTAACTCCATTATCTGATTCCGACATCAACAACATAAGGAGGCGTTGGGCAACTTTCTTTCTTGAAGTGTACCAACTATAGTTTGTATATATGTAGTTAGTTTAAAAACTTATCATGTACTAGCTATAGTGTACTTTTGACTGATCATATGTATTTTGATATGAAATCTATAATATATCATGTAGCTTTTTGGTTTCTAATTATCTTTGATGTCTGAATGTAATTGAACGTACATATGTATTGTTCGTAATAAATTCAGTATATATTAATTTAGTGTGTTTTTGTTGTACAAAAGTGATTGTGTTGAGAATATTTAGAATATGTTACACTGGTATTGATCTGCATTACTGAAACAGGGGAAAGGAATGATAGAAATGTAAAAAGAGTTTAAAAAAAATAGACTTTACATATCGGTTACTCAAAAACCGATGTGGAAAGTTCACTTTACACATGGGTTATTAAAAATCGATGTGGAAAGTGAACTTTCCACATAGGTTATTTTGAAAACCACTGTTAAAAATGTACTTTAAACATCGATTTTTAAACCGATGTGAAAAGTAACAATAAACAACATCGGTCTTTTCAACATCAGTTTGAAAACCGATATGAAAAGCAAAAAATAACCGATGTGGAATCCCTTTTCTGTACCAGTGAATACTCCAATTCTCCATGAAAATTTTCTTTTATATATTTCACTTTTAAGAATGAGAAATGTTATTTTTAAGGCTAAATTACTCTTTTGGTCCCCAAATTGGTTAAAATGTTCAATTTGGTCCTCAAGTTTTTAAAATATTCATTATGGTCCCTTAATTCCTAAAACTTATTCAAATAGGTCCTTCCGTCAAGTTGACCAACGGCGACGTCCTACCTAATGCCACGTGGCATTAAATTTAATATTTTAATGCCATGTGGCATTAAATTTAATAGGCTAAATTACTCTTTTGGTCCCCAAATTGTTTTAAAATGTTCATTTTTGTCCTCAAGTTTTTTAAATGTTCATTTTGGTCCCTTAGTCAACTTGACGTTGCCATTAACCAACTTGACAGAATGACATATTTAAATAAGTTTTAGAAATTAAGGGATCAAAATGAACATTTTAAAAACTTGAGGACCAAATTGAACATTTTAAAATAATTTGGAGACCAAAAGAGTAATTTAGCCTATTTTTAACTTTCTTTTTCTACATTTCAAATCCGAATTATCTTTTTAATGAATTATATATCCTTTTAAATTATAATAATTTTAAATAATTTTCTCTTTTAATTTAATTTTAGATTCCATCTAAATAATTAATTATGCATACTTTTTTTTATAATTTTTTTCCTTTTTAACTTTATATTTATTTAGAATCGATATAAAGTTAATTACAAAAACTGATCCAGTACACAAAATACTTGTTAGTCTTCAGAAAATAAATCCCCTACATAGATATATGATGTTATTATTGTAATTACATAAACAACAGACGGGCTCGGAGTCGAGACAAGGCAGATATCAGTATTCTCATCCCCACCCCCAATCAAAACTGGTTTTCTCTATCAAAGTTGGAGTGGGTTCGGGTGGATACCCGCATGTTCGGGTCCCGTTACCATGCTTAAGGGAGGAGAGAGTACAAAATTCATGCTGAGCATATGAAATCATATTAGGTCACGAAAGAGAATATTAAATCCATGAAAAAGACCAATCTATATGAAAAAAGAAAAATGAGAAGTAACAATAAAATATGAAATAGATTTCGTGGAGGAAAACTCAAATGTATAAATAATGTCACATAAATTTTAAGGTTGGTCAGGTTCCACTTTATTTGCCCATTATGTTTATGTCACTCAGATTCCTTTGATCTTTTTTTGTTTGTAATCAAGTTTTTGGTTAAATAATGTGGCTTACTTCTAATTATGGTATCAATATTTCCCTTATGACACTCCAAGTCAATGCTCAATGTTTGATGACTTTTATATTTAATCAAATAAATTTGAGAATTCCTTCATATGACGTTACAAAATTATAAACAGTATACTTATGTTTATTGGGATTTATGGTTCCACGAATCTCAACAACAAATAACTTAATGTTTTGTGAGACTTTCTAGTTTTATGGTAATCTCATTTCTTAACACGCTTCCATCGAAGAGTTGTTATATATTTTTTTTATAAGCAAAAATATATTGACACGAGTACAGGAAATACTCGAACCCATATACATAGAGAACCCTGGAACTAGAATAAAACTGTAACTAGGATATTACCACTAAAAAAGAAGAGCTAGTATATGTATTACAGAGTTCTAAGTCCCAGGCTATACAAAAAAAAAAAAAAAAACTGTGCAAAATAACCAACTGAAGCATCAATCAGAGCACCACCATAAGAGAACCAAAAAACAAGAGGAACTGCGTATAGGCACCATCCCTCAAAGTAGCCCAGGCACTTTAAATCCAAACACCTTTATAAGTAACAATCTTCCAACCAACAACAACACTATAGATAGACTAAAAAACATCCAATCAAACCACCAACAACAGAAGCTAGGCAACAATCAATGCTCTAAAGTTAAGACAACTATGCAGAGCAATCCAATAACCAATGGCCAGAGAAGATGTAGAGAAAAACAAAACAATTGTATACCACCTTAATACTTAAGATTTTACTTATACCAAAAAAAATTTTTATTTAAGAGTGTACAACCTTAGCCTTTGTGGTTTGGGGACAACTACTCACACCTCAACCAAAACTTAATTTTAATCACACTGCGTCCCGTCACAGAATATAGGACAAAAAACCCACCAAGGATCATCATTTAATTCATTGTTCCAGCTAGATTGTTATACCACTCATCCAAGAAAATCGTCCAATGCCACTCATGCTCTCCTTGATCCATTTGCAGTTTGCAGAAACCAGATCAAAAGTCGTGACCATAGCCCCTTTGAAATACACAAACACAAAGACTCAAATAGAATAAAGACACACACCCAAAACACACACACAGAACGCACACACACTCTGATAAAAAGAGCACGCACACACACACTAGAAGAAAGACACTCTTAGGGAAGAAACACACAACAACTGAGACTAAGGTTTGGAGGGAAGGTTTTTGAAGATTTTAGAAAACCCCGAATTCTCCTCACCTTATTTTTTGGTTTCCTCCAAAATTTGGGGTTTTTCGGAGCATACCCCAATTTTTAAAGAATAAAGAATAAATTTTTTTTTCATTAGTATCATTTTTTTTGTTGAAAGATGCAATAATATTATTTAAAAAATATTACTTATCTTAATTTTTAAAAATAAAAGTAAAATTGGAAAAGTACGTTCCTAATACCGTATATACTCACATGATAGGATAACAATCTCCTTCCCCTCCCTCCTCTTTTCATTTGATATCTTCCATTCCCCTCCAAACTCAAAGAGAAAGCCTAAAGGAAAGCCCCCACTCAAGCTCACAGCACTCACTCACTCTCAAAAGAAGCTTAGAGGACCACAGGTCCTCACCACGTAACCCAAAGACACCGCCAACTCAGAAGATCGGTTTCCAAGCCAAAAGGCTAACAGACGCACACAAACAACCGCAAAACCATGCCATAGGCTACATAACTCAGGCACACAACAAAATCTCACTATAGAAACTCACCAAACACCCTCAGAAAAGAGACACACTTCCTCAACATAGAACAAGATCCTCCTTGTACACCTCATACGCTAATAACAGGCAAGCCAAAATTGGCCATCCACCAAAGCAAAATAACCACCTACAGGGAAATATAAGTTAGCACAAAAAAGCAGAACCTGACCACCCAATATACGAGTCATTTTGGTATCACTCCCTCACATATTCCACTCACTATTTATAAGACCCACGATAGGAAGGAGGCAAGGAACCCTCTCCCTCACCTGAAACACTCTCTGCCATAACAATATCATATCACTCAAAACAGTCTGCTGATTTATGAAACATCAACAAACAGGCAAGCATTCCCCTCATGGTTCAGGACAAACAACCCATTGGACAAAGACACCAATCCGTGAAGACACACCAACCCTGGCTGAAAACCAGGACCAAGAGCGTCTCCGAATCACCTCGTGACAGCTCAAAAAGTCAACAGTTCCATTATTAAAAGATAACTTTATTTGTTTTAGATTCCAGAAGAATTGATTTAAAAAAAAATGAAAGTTAAAAAAATTGATTTGTGTTTAGTAATAATATTTTAAAAATAGATTTAGAAGAATTGATTTTGTTTGGATAATAAAGTAAAATCATTTTTATGATGTAAATATATAGAATTTTGTCACTTCTACATGTAGAATCAATTATTTTCAATGAAAAAGCTAGAAATTTATACTTCCACAAAACTCAATTTTGATCAATCAGCTGTCAATTATTTTCAACTGTGATTCGTACCAAAACACATGAAATTACTGTAACACAAGATCACACTGTTGCAAACCAGAAAATACACCTCAGCTTCCTAAATTTTTTATGTTTGGACAGCTTCCTTTGTCTCAAGAAATGGGCAGAAATATCTTGTGGTGGAGTGAAAGCTATACCCAACCACCCATACACACCAGTCCAAATGCTAGACGTGAAAGAGCAAGTAAGAAAAAGGTGTTCAGTTGATTCCTGCTGAACTCCGCAGACAACACAAGAGCAAAGAGAGGTATCATTGAGCACAAACTATGCACCATTTCATCAAAGTGACAATTGTTATTGCGAAGAAGTTCATGTGAAAAAGCATGCATGGTGGAACGATCTAATTAGGTTTCAAACTTCAAGCTACTGAAAATTGATAAAGGAAGAAATTCTTTTGATTCACCAAATATATCTTCAAGACAATGTAATTCTTGATAGACTTTCCCTTACATTCATGAACAAAATGGATATGCGAAGAAAAGGGATAGACATATTTGTAAAACAAGCTTAACTTACAAAATTTTCGCTCCATTAATAGTTCTATGGAGATGCCTTTTTCACCTAGACCTATTAACCAATAGGCTTCCCTCCTACCCCCATCCAACATAACAAATCTATTAGAACCAAAACAATATAAAGTTTAACTCCTCAAAGTTTTAATAATTAATAAAATTATTTATTGACTTTGTTTGAAAAATATTATGTCAGTGGTCACTAACTTCCAAGGTCAAAAGATTTGTATCTTATGTTTGATTGCAGACGGAATCAACTCATAGTCATAAGTTCTATGTCCGTCTAATACTTATGAATGGACGAAACCTGGTACATATCAAGGACAAATATCAACAGTTACTGGACCAAACATGCTGACAACTAATCTGCATCTGTCCAAACCTTTGTCAGGATAAGAACAAAATAGTTGTGCGTTTGTCCAATATTTTCATATTATGTCGTCCACTGACATTGTTTTTGTAGAAAATGATGACGTGGCACATTAGTCTTTGTCCATTGATTCAAATGAAATATCCCTTGGATAAAAGACAAAAGAAGGTACAACGGAGTACACATCGAGTCGCACAAATCAAAAAGCAATTGCAGCCAAAAACATGTCAACCCTTTGCTGCACCTGCTACCACTACTGTACAAAAAAAGGAAATTTGCGTGTCGCCCTTGCAAAGAAAGGATACCTATGCACATTGGGCAACTTGCATTGAAGATGTGTCTAACGGAAAATAAATGTGTCTAAATGGACATACTTATTACCCTCTCAAGGAAGAAGATGAAGAGCCTATATAAAGAGTGAAGAGAAAATATTTGAAGCTGACGAATTTATTGATAAGATTATTCAAGTGCTCTCTCATATTCAAACTCTCAATATTCTGAAAAGGCTGTAACTTTCATATTCTTTCTTTGTGAAGCTTTCACAGCTTCTAGAGTTTATCTTTGTAATATCCTCACAAATAGTGAGTTAGCTCAAAGCTGAAAAACACTCCTTCAAATCTAGGATTTGGTTGAGCCTGAAGAGGCCTATCTGGAAAAGAATACTTGGTATCTAGAAAGGTGTAGAAAACTTGAAGTTGTATTAGTCATGAGTGACTAGGGAACAACTTGTCACCGTGCTAAGTGATTTAGCGGATAAACGTTCAAGGGACTTAGACATAACTTTTGTTGGATAAGAGTGAACCATGATACATCTCTGTGTGAATATCTCCATCCCTTATCTCTATCAAGTTTGTTTATTTACTAACTTGGGGTTTGGTGATTGAAGATTCTCAATTTTTTTATAAAACTTGTTTTTTTTTTTGTGTTTACCTTTATTGCCTGCAAAAATAGTTTTTGAAAAGGTTTTTCAAAAATCTTAAGAAGCACAATTCAACCCCCCTCCTTGTGTTTTTTTGTTTGCACTTTAATCATCTTCATAAGCACTATTTCATCGAAAACCCAATTATTAATTCTTAAAGACCTTTGGATGTGTCTACTTCTGTCAAACCATATAACCTACATAATTTGGAATTTTATTAAGCAAAGATTGTGTTTTTGGCCTATAACCCAAATCCCAAATTACACCTAGTGGTATAATTTAAACTAAAATATAGTTTGTCTCCTTGAGTCAGCTCAGTTGATTAAGCTTCGTAATATGAATTATGATTGTACGAGTTCAAACCCATACAATGCGCGTTGTTTCTTTTCTATTCCCTTATCCCCTCTTCTCCTTCCCTTAAGTAAAAGCTATGAGCCTCCCCATGGACCAAAAAAAATATTAAATACAGTTTACCCCTTTAACTTTACCATAAGTATATTTTGCCCTTTAAGAAGGTTGGAATTTTTTTTTGGTAAAGTAAGAATGCTGCAATTTACCCCATACAATTTATGGATAAATCATAAAAAAAATCCCTCCCCTTTTAAGAATGTTAAAATAATTAACAATGATTTAGAAACAACCATAACGAGAGTAATTCTTGTATGGACATATACTCAAAACATCACTTTTAGACACTACCAGTTAATAAATGACAGTACATTAAAGATGGGACACATTACACTATTTTTTTTATCGGTTTGTTCTTTCTCCTTTCTTGAACAAAACAAACATGGCTACTTATTGCACTCACATAAATAGTTCACTCCAGTTTCTCCATAAACTATAGCATAATGGAAGATCAAAACTCATTCTTTGACTCATATCTCAACCAGAAAGGTTTAAACTTTGTTGGTTATATATAGATGAGGAGAACCCGACATGCAGTGGCGGACCCATAATATAGGGCCCAGAGTGTTCACATGCCCCCATTCAATTTTTAAAAATTTCACTTATTACCTTGTATACCTTGTATTTGTTTTTATTTTGAACCTTTTAAATTTTGGTTTTGCACTACTGACACAAGTCGCAAGCACTTCTTCATCTCTCAATCTCAATCTCATTCTCATTCTCGCTTTGGGTGTGTTTGGTTCAAGGGAGGGGAGGGAAGGGAAAATAACACTTTTATGTTTGGTTCAGGAGTGGAGGGGAGGAATTTTAAAACCAATTTACTTTTACACCCTTATAATGATTTATTTAAAATAAATAAGTGAGGATGTTTTTGTCATTGCACACAAAATATTTTAAAATCTCTTCCCTCCCCTCCAAATCCCCCCAATATTGGAGGGGAGCCAAAATTAAGTGATGAGGGATTTTGCTCCCCTCCCCTCCACTTAAAAAAGTTGAACCAAACATGCTAAATTTAAAAAAATTCCTCCCCTCTCCTCCATTCCCTTCCAACCAAACATTACCTTACTAACGACACTGCACCTACTGGATGATGTAGGTAATTTTTTCAAACTTCTAGCAATATAGAGCAACGATGCAGGTAATAAAATTATGGTTATCGAAAATTCTAAGAAAGTTCTCGCGCGGAAAGAAATATCACTATTAATTTACAAGATGCTTGTCATGACCCGAATTCTATAGTCATGACCGACCGAAAAGGAAAGTCTTTCTTTCCCCTTTGTAGCCTCACAAGCATACAAAAATTCGTTCATCCAAAGAAAACGATTACATTCATTAATTGCAACTTAATGAATATAGTACATCAGAGTAACTAACAACACACGGAATTACAAAGTCCTTTTTACATAAATAAATAAATAAAAAAGACTAAGGGGACAACCCTTCAAGCTATCCACATGGCATCCGATGCTTCGAAGATACCTGCAACTGAAACGTTAAACGTGAGGTGAGTCCACTAACTGACTTTCCCCCGAACGCATGCAATCAAACAAAGTCAAAGGTGAAATAAAGTCAGATACTCAGGCAAGCACTTGATCAAACAAATAGATATTCTTTTTCCATCTAAACATATCTTTACATATGTAAATGATCTCATAAGCTAATTAAATACTGTATTGACATATTGTTCCTCAATAAAGTACTCGTGGAATGACTTGCACCACTTTCTTTTCTTACAGCTCATGTCCCGCTCATACGGGGAAACACATCATATCATATACATCGAATCTTTGGGTCCACTTGGGATTATCCACTCAAGGTCCCCCACCCCGACGGTTTTAATTTCGTACCCCGGAGATACCGCACCCTGCGGCAAACATCAACATCCCTCCTCAATGCCCGGGGTATCTAACGGGATCCCCTCGTCCCCAGCGGTGATATTTATATACGTAGCCTCCCGCTCCCCGATTCGCCTACCCAAAGATTCACAATCACTTGGTCAATCCATTCTACAAAGTACTTTCCAGTAAAGTCACAAAATGAACATACACACAGATTCACATTTAACATTCATCAATGACATAAGCAACTCACTCAACTTCCAATACTTGAAATATGTCAAGCTTGTGATACAATTTAACTCTCTAATCTCAAATTATATAATTGACATAATACATTATCATAATACTATCAATCAATTATCAAGGGATCCATGAATACCCAATATAACAAAATAACTTGTAACCATAGAGAGATAGAGAAATATATCTCTTCCCACAGCAATAAAATAATGTGTATATAACACCCAATAATACACTTATTCCCTCATTTTATTTTATTTTTTTTATTTCACTCAAACACACACACACTCTTAACATTATCTCTATCCTTCATGTCTAACATATATCATCTTTTCATCTTCATAAAGGCTCTGCATCGTTATATATAAAAACAATACTAATGCTTTATTTTAAGTTTTCCAACACACCTAATTGGCTCCCTGTTTGCTTAATGGGGTGGATCAAACGTTTGTCACAAAACATGAAAGGAAGGTCACCATAAGATAGATATTGCTGGTTCCTTCTAAAAAAAAAAACAAGACAGCAAATCGGATTCATCTTTGAAATAAACTCAGTGCAGTTTGGGATGATTTATGGTCTAGATTTTGTGTCATGTTATGCCTATATGCTATCAATCACCATTTGAAGCATAATACACACACCACATTGCTACATTATATCTAAACTTAACTCATCATATAATAAATATATTTTGACTCCTCTTTACTGCATTATAAAGCATTTCACTGCATCCTTCAATAAATTTTTTTTGTTTTATTTTATTTTTTGTTCCTCTGTACCGAACTATAACATGAGCTTTTTTTTTTTTAAAATAATAATAATTACCAAATCAAATTTGCCAAGCATCATTGGTGAATGACCCGTAGGGGTGTTCGCGGATTGGATTGGATCGGTTTTGAGTAAAAAAGTCATCCGATCCAACGATAAAAACAACATGCGGTTTGGATTGGATCGGTTTGTTTCCTTCAAAAAATCCGATCCGATCCAATCAAATGCGGTTTGGATTGGATTGGATAATTCGGTTTTTATCGATACATGTTTACATAGTTATTTACATCAAAGAACATTCAATATTTCGATTCGGTTTGGATTTGATCGAGTATTTAATGAGTTATATGAATTTGTTACTTATTTAAAATAAAAAAATAATTTTAAAATATTATATTGACAATTTATAGTAAGTGTTTTAACGGGATATACATGAATTGATATGCACTCTCATGTGTAAAGATATTTTACACTATCACCTAATTATAAATTGTTAAATCATTATAAATGTTTGATTATTCTCCTAGATATATTAAAAGTCACTCATAACATGATTTATAATTGGTTAACAGTGTAAAAGTTTTTACACTAACGTTACATTTACATACCAATTAAACTCTCTAATATAAGGACTAGGTGATAACTTATAAAAATATAAAGACTAATAATTACTTTTATAATATAAAGATCAAGTTATTTTCATTGAACTAAATAATTTCGGTTCGGTTTGGATTGGATCGGTTTTACATATAGGATCCGAAATCCGATCCAATCCAATGAAAAATTTCGGTTTTTTTCGATTTTCGGTTATTTCGGTTGTCGGTTTTTCGATTCGGTTAGTGCGGTTGGCATTGGATTGGATCGGTTGATGAACACCCCTAATGACCAGCACCTTGACACCGTGGCAACTTGAGAAACTTACCCATATAGCCATATAAATGCTTCACGCATAACAACCATAGATTTGAGAAACTTCACACCAATAATATATATATGCTTGAAATCTAATATCATATGCATTTATAAAAATAGAAACTTGACACAAATCCCACTTCCAGAACAGAGCTACCCACGCAGAGACCAAAACGCCATCGCAGATGGCTATTGCGAACAACCCCCCCCCCCCCAAAAAAAAAAAAAAAAAAGAAGAAGAAGAAGATGCCACCGCAAGGCGCGCGCGATCCAACCATTCTATCCATTATATCAACTTTATATGCATATCAAAGTGCAATCCGATCATAAAATCATATTCTAACACACCAAAAAGAAATCCCTCACCTCCTGTAGATTTTAGGTTGAGCTTCCAACAAAAAGGAAAATGAAGAAAAGAAGAAGAAGAACCACCATAAATGCTTCTCCTCTTGTCTTCTCTTGTTTCCCAAACTCAACTTGCCTTCCTCATAGAGAAAATGTGACAAATGGCAAGGAGAAGGAGTTTTGCCTTTTTAAACTTCAAACTCTAGGACATGTCTAATGCCTTTCACTAAAAACGCACTATGGCCAAAACCCAAAAATTAATATTAACTTTTTTTTTGTTAATGAAAATTAATATTAATTTAATAGTTAAATTTTAATTAAGATGCTAAGGATATGTCAACTTTTGCACTACTCTATTAATGCCTCAAAAACCTTATTTATTTCCCTAAGAAAGATTGAAGAGCAAATTTCATTTTTTTTTCGATAGCAACTTTATTATTTAAAAACATTTATAAAAAAAATATCAGGTAACCTTTATATGATTTTTTTTAAAACTAACTGGACATTACATCATTTTTTTAACATGATATCGTTTAAATCTTATAACTATAATTATTAAAATTGTCGAGTATTACAATGCTGCCAGCAAAGCAATATACAAAAGTGAATTAACCAATGAGATTATTATTAACGTTTTCTGAGAGTATTTCTTCAAGAGATTTGTACTATGTGGATAGCATAAATTGACAACACTCGTCATTAATGACTGAAATTAATTTTCAGGTTCTAACTTGATTAACATGTAGTGAGGTAATTGCTACTTTCTAGATCGAAGTAGTTCTACATTGTTTAACCAAATTAACGAATGAATCACCGTCCCTGAAATTGCGGACAACTTTGTCCGCATTTCAAAAAATCAACAATCCTTTCCTCTCACCTCGCCATTGGAGTCACCGGACCACCATGTCATCCTACTGCCACTGTCTATCCTCCAAAGATAATTTTGCCCCAACTGACCCAAGGTCCTAGATCCACCACTATCACCATGCTAAAGGAGAAACTAGATAGTGGCATTGTATCGAAATTTGGATGCCTCTCTCATTCTCCCCATCTTCAAATCGTGACCCATGTTTTCGAGTGTGATTTTTTAATTTTCCTCAGGGAAGCAAGCAACTGAAGCAATAACATGCTGCAAAAGCAAAACTGGGAGAAAGACGGGGAGAAAAACTAGGTGCGAGCTTCAAAAGCTTGGTGGGTAGGGGTTGCGACGACTATTGTCAGGGTGGCTAGAGTGTGTGTGATGAAAATGGTGGAGATGATGGCTTGGTTGGGTGGTGGTCATGGTAGCCATGTTTGCTTTCTTCAAGAAAGGAGAAAGAGAAACCAGATAAAAAAAATAGTATAATAGGTCCCATTTATAATATGTCATTTACTGATTATTTGTGTCCAAAAATAATGTCCCGGGTATGTGTCTATGCAAGAGTTCCTCCCATAATGATAACATTTTTAGTCCTTATAGTTTCAACATAGAATCACAAAAAAAATCAAAAAAATTAGGCGGATTCTATGGTGGAACTTTTATTTTTTGGGTATACCGATATATACAATAAGTTACATGTAAAATCTCCCTTTTTGCCCTTTTCATCAACTTCTCCCTATTCTCCGGTCTTCACCACCACCCACTTGTGAATATATGTCTTGACAGGTACTTTATTTTTGATGAATGATTAATGGAGAAGTCAGAAGGACTTAATTGCAAGAAGCGGCAAAAGGTCAAACAAGTAGTCAGATGAGTTAAGGGAATTTTCATTATTGTATTGCTTGTTTTAGATTTTCTGTAAATGGTTAATAAAACTCTCATAATTAAAACTAGTCACACACACATAAATGCGCTTTCAAGATAAAACTTAATTGTCTTTTATATGAACTTAAATGAGTAATTAATTTCAGCCATTAAGTTTTCAATTTGAAATTTTGAAATGAGTCATAATCGATTACTATAATCGATTATCAATAGTATAAATAGCTCTTAAATATGCTTGAAAGAGTAATTAATTTTGGAGCCGTTAAGTTTTTGAATCAGCTAATTTGAACAAGAAAAATCGATTATGCTATGCTAAGCACGTTTTTAAAACAACTTAATTGGCTTTAATGTGTATTAATGAGTAATGAATTTTCTCTAGCCGATAAGTTTGGATTTGAAATTATATAATCGATTGTGAAGCTTGAAAAATATGCTTTTTGAAGTACAAAATAGAGAGTTGCTAATCGATTAGGATAATCGATTATATACTCTTTCAGTACCCAGGATTTTCGACAGAGAATATATAATTGATTTGTATAATCGATTATGCTGTGACTGTTTCAAGAAACGCCTTGCTATTTGAGTTAAAATAATCGATTATACATTTTACATAAACGATTACTGTGCGATAAAATGTGTTTTAAAATGAGCTTGACCTAATTTAATTAGGCTAATCACATTTTCTATATAAAGGGAACTTAGGCAACTTTCAGAGAACAAGGAATTTTATCGTGTTACAACCGTGCTAAAACTCTTATAATAATTTCTCTCTTCTACTCCTTGTTCTCACTAGGGGTGTCCATGGGTCTAGGTAGACCCACGAAACTGACCAACCCGACCCAACCCAACCCTGACTTTGTGGGTTGGTTTAGGTGATTGGGTTGAGTTGAGTAAAAACAAAGAAGATCCATAGAGTATGGGTTGGGTGGTGGGTTTCAAAATTGCAAACCCACTCAACCCAACCCACTCAACATAACATGATCTTCTTTTTAGTTGTGGGTAATTGATGGTTTGGAAATTTTAGACTTTTAGATCATACTATCATAATTTGTTGATGTAATTTAAAATTTTAAACAGGTTTATTTATGATTTTCGACATTTTTTTGTCTTGACAAACACGCGGATCCAAACCAACACAACCTAAAGGTGAAAATATGTGTGTTTCTTGTCAAACCCAACAATCCACCCAACCCAACCCATGAGTGACCGGGTTGGGTTTCAAGATTTTTGTTTTACAAACCCAACCCAACCCACTCACCTTTGACTGGGTTGGGTCCTAAAACCCACTAAACTCAACCCAAACCGACCCATGGACACCCCTAGTTCTCACACTTGAACCATATACTCTTGAGAGCTTTACACACCATCTATGTGTTCTTGTATTTCTTCTTCAATTTGTTTTATCATCACTATTAAGAGTGCATGTTGTTAGTAAGAGTCGTGTGACTCAAACCCTTCTTTTCTACACCAAGTTTGCAAGATGGGTGATATCTCTTGTGGTATTTCTTGGATGTGATTTCCAAGTGTACAAGGGAGGTAATATTCCTTGTGGTTGACAAGGGAGGTGATATCTTTTGGGTTATTGGTTGAGGCTCTTTCACTGGGGGAGGTGATATCCTTGGTTTCTGAGGAGTGTTCATTATTGTAAAGGTTTCTAGCTACGCTTGTTTAAAAACTAGTGTTGAGTGAAAACCCTTGGTGGTATTGTCTTGGGGAATGGATGTAGGCCACGTGGATTGTTTGTGGCCGAATCAGGATATATCACCGCGTTCATCTTCTTTCCCATCTCTTTACCTTTCCACCATTTACATTATCACCATTTTTCTTATTGTGCTCATTTTCAAAGGATTTATTTTTCAAAGCACTTTAATTTGAAAAGAATTATTTATTCACTGCAAATATTGTTTCACATATTAAAAGGGTTTTTGATTTATTACAAAAAATTTAATTTTTATTTAAAACTCAATTGACCCCCTCTTGGGTGATGGTTGCCACGGACAACACCACCCACCACCCCACCCAAAAAGGAACACCAGAAGAAGATGATGGTCCTCCACCCAAGTTGAAAGTCGACAGACGTTGCTGACGGCGATTCCGATCGGTGATGCAAACAGTTGGTTAGAAATTGGAGTTGCAACTGACGAAGTTCTATGGTGATGGAAGACGTGGCGGAGGTTCGAGTCTGGGTTTGGGATGATGGTTCTATTTTTGGAGTGGTAGCCGTCAAGTGGGTAGCATCGGTTCTTCCTCTCAAGCAAACTGGGGTTTGGAACTTCGTAGTGTGCACGAGGTGACCGTTCGGAGGTTCTCAGTGGACAACAGATTGACTGGGGATGTCATTTTTGGTTGGTGGTGCTGGATGGTTATAACACTGGTTACTGGCGGTGTTGAGTGATGACAGTACCAATGAAGAAGGCGGTGGCATCACAAGGCGGAGGTTCACCCTATCCACGGAGGTGGGGTGGTGGTGAGGCTGGTTGGAAGGCGGCGGAGAATGGTTGGAAGCTGACTGGTTGGAGGATGGGGTGGGAGGGGTGAAGTTGTGAAGGGCAAAGTGGTAACTTGGTTCATTAAATCCCATCTGTTCCTTATTTTAATAATAAATCCGATGGTCTACACTATACCGGTATACCCAAAACTCACATACTCCATTGTAGAATTCACCCCAAAATTATATATTTTTTTATGTTAATTTTTATAAATCAGAAAACAAATGGTAAAAACACAGAAAGTGTTTTATTTGGTAATATATGAGACAACAAATACATCAATTTTTTTTTTATATCCTTATTAATCAATTATAATTATTTTTATTTTGTAAAATTATTATTAACCAAATTAATGAGGGTGTACACCGGACACCCGAGACTGAGAGTGACAACAGCTCAAATTCTCAAACGCCAGACTCAACATCGCTAACGCACAGACCCATCGAAGCCACCCCCGCAAGTCCCTACGAACCATCATCGAAGATCATCGGAAATCATTAACTAGGACTTCTTATTTGTGTGAGATAGAAAGCTTGGCATGCCAAAAAAATGGACTCTTGACAGCTAGATTCTCCAAACCAGAGACACCCCCCAGGTTTGTTGAATAACTCCTTCCCTGAATTGCAATTTTTTTTTTGTATTTTTTTTTTTTGTTTTTCTGGTTGCTGAGAAAATGTGAAAAATTCTGGGGGATAGTAATTCTGAGTCTATGGTTTTTTTTTTCTGGGCGGGGGGTGAGGGGAGGGAATGTAATCACTTGTGACTATTCAGCCAAGAGAGGTATGATTCATAAAAATTTAGTAGACATTTGATTATAAATCACTGGAGTGGGGTTTGTTTGAGTGTTTCATTAATAATTGCAAAAAAAGTCACATTGTTTTCATGATGTTTGCTGTTTAGAAAACAGTAAAGATAACAAAATGTTGATGTTTGTATATTCTCAGGATGTTTTGTATATTTGACTGCTGCTCTCTTTTCAGTATGAGACCTTTTGTTTTCTTTCTTTGATTTATTGAGTTTTTGGTTATTAATGCTTAACAAGGTTGATGGTGGGTAATTGTTTGAATGAGCTGGAGTTCCTTGGATTTCTTGATCTGTCTTGGAAGGGACTTCAAGCTGTTTTCAACTTTGCGATTGTTGATTCTGCTTATGGTTTCCTACAGTTGGATGTTTCCATTTTTACTATTTGCTGATAGTTTGCATAGCCATGATTTCTAGACTATTTGGTTAGGGTTCAAGTTCTTTTTTAGTTAAGATAGTGTGCTTGGTCGCTTAAACATATTATGTTTGATGAAAGTATATGGGCCAATCTGTTTATAGCATGTTGTGAGAATATAATGGATCTTCAGATCATTGTTGACGACTGAGATTTTATTTTATTTTTTCCTTTTGGTTAAATTACTCCTTTGGTATTTATAGTTTGACTAAAATTTTTAAATTGGTCTCTTTAGTTTAAAATGTTTTTAATTAGGTCCCTTTACATTTTTAAATAGGGCCTTACTAGCACAAGGTTTAAGGAGTTAATTAAAAAAAAAAATATTAGTGCGGATTTGATTAAAAACTCAATTAAATATAGGGGCTCTTTTATTTTTATTTTTATAAGTTTAAGGACTTACTTAAAAGCTTCTAAACTATAGGGTCGTATTTAAAAATCGAGTGAAACTATAAGGACCAAAAGATTAATTTAACTTTTTTCTTATGGTCACAAATTGCCGTGTTTATAAAAATAACAGTGCTGTAATCTCCTTCAAGTGCTTGATCAAACTTGGATTCGCCTCATTCTAAAGGGTTCAGGTTTATGTTCATTTTTGCTTTAATGTGTCAATGTGTGGATTTTTGGGTTTGATGTGCAGATTGCCGTGGCATTTGTTTAGGAAATGCTTTGACCTGTACATGATGCCAGTACAGCTTTTAGAATCTGATATGGTACTGTTTTGTTTTGTGCATTTGAGCTAGAGGCCATGGTTTTATGCTTTGTCTAATACTTTGCTTAGTTGGGTCTTTGGAAAACAAAGGGTAAAGTCAGCATCAGTTATGGTGAGAGTTTCTTTGTTTCTTAGTGTTCAATTCCGTTTAAAGTATTGTGTCTTGGTTAATGGTTTCGCCCGAATGTTAGCTGTAGAAAGAAATGAAGTCCTATGTCAAGTCCTGAGTCCTGAATGTGTGATCTTTTAAATGTTTAATCTAATGATCCAAAGGTGAAGAGATTAAAGAGATTTAGCGTAAATTTTGCTGGCAATTTCATTTATCAGCCAACAGCCAGATTCATTGCAAATTACAATGACTAGATACATAGAGAATAAAATAAAATGGATAAGAAGTCTTTTTTGCTTCTGAAAATTGAGCTATACAATTGCACTAACACACACATAAAGACTACTGTTGAGCATTTTGGTCATGCTTTGATTATTTATTTGTGAGATATGAGGTATCCTAAATATTATTTCATGTGATAGAAGTTTCAAATACAGATCTTGGCGTGTCATGCAGTGTAGACTGAAAAATGGAGGCACTTAAAGCTTGTTATGGCGATGGATCTTCTGATTCAGATTCCGAATCTGTCCCTTCAACTCCAACCATAGCTCCCTCAAAAGGATTAACCCCCTTGTCACCGCCCCCTATCTCACTCCTTGATCCTCCAAATATTTTTGGTATGTTTGCTTTTAAGCTAAAATTTACTCATCAGAAAAAGGATAAAAGAGAATGAAAATGTTCTTATTGGATAGTTTGAGGATGATATGTGAGAAAATAATAAGAACGGCAAATTGCAGCAACCTCAAACTAAGTTGATTGTGCAAATTTTTCTGAATTCATTAACTTAGGATTCTTATATTGGAAGTTTCATTGCAGTCGAACTAATGTTCAGTTGTTTATATGCACATGAATTATGTATCTTTTGATGACAAATATTCATTGTTTTGATGGTGAAGGGTCTCAAGATCTGCAGATAGGTCAGACAACGAGAGTTAGGGGCTTCCCTCATGTTGATGGTAACTATGCCTTACATGTATACATACCAAGTAAGTTGACTATGATCTGAAAAGAAAGTAATCTTAATGGGAACATACTATGTGATGTTTCTATCAAGTAATTATGCTTTTGTAGAGATTTTATTGAATTTTAAATGAATGCATTTGTCTGTGCACATGATATTGCCATCATTTAGATTTACCTGGCAGATATGTTTACCTGCATATATATGAGTTAGGATAAACCGATGCATAATATTCTTTGACTTGCTTTACACTGTACAGTTTTTTTTTCCTTCAGTTTCTCCTTGTTATCATCCCTTTTTTTCTCGAGGGGGATGAATGCATCTCACTTTCCCTTATTTGTTTCTTGTGTAATGATATTTTCTGTCACAAAAACAAAAACCTGCCCAGTGAATAAGCCTACTTCTGATATACTCGTACACCTGTGGCCGTGGGAAACTTGTTGAAAGATAATTTGCAAGCAGTGGTGGAAAATAAGAGGTGCAGGGAGGGGCGTCTGCCCTCCTAATTCACTTTTGTTATTTACACAGGGTTCTTGGTAGGTTTAGAAGGCTCTATGCCTTATCAAAGAACTGGTTAATATGACTGCAGCATAGGCAGAGCAAGATGCGTGTAGCCTTGCATTTCATAGCATGTGTCATGATGCAGTTTTGTGCACTGATGCAGTAGGTCTGAGACTAAAGCTGTATCTGCTCATGGTCATAGCTAAGAACAAACACCTACACACCATCTATTACCTATAATAAAGCGCCTCCTTAGGTCAAGGACAAACTAGTCTAGTGTCTACTGCTCGTTGGTGCAGCCAATACCTATTGTATGGACTTTCCTCCATTGAACACTAGCAAAGAAGATAATAATATATATTTTTTAAATGAATCAGGTGGATGGACTGGATCACCTGCAGGATCTAAAAATATAAAAAATGATATTCTTAGAATTGAGATGGACATCATCTTAAGATTCACTGGTGATGGATTTGTTAATAGATGTAGTCTAATCCAGAAAATAAAAAAGATTCAAGGTTACTAGGTTTTAAAAGTTTTACCCCTGAAAAATTTCAGGTCATGTTCCACCACTGCTTGCAAGGCCATTTAATGTTTGCTGTCTTGGTGTCATTTTAACCGACTTCATAGTACTATAAAAGAATTTAAACGTTTTCATACTATATTACCATATAAGGTGCAGTGACTCAGAGTGCCGTTATTTTATTTCTATACAGTTAATATTCCCTCTCTATCAAAGAAAGAACTAGCCACGTTCTTGAAGAAAGTCTCGTGTCAGGAGCCAGGTCTTTATGTTGTTGATGTTGATGTGCCTCTTAGCATTCTCTGCAAAAATGACGAGAAGCTTGAACAAGTTGCCTTAGGAAGGGAATTTCACATAAGTTTGGGAAGAACTGTTCCGATACGAGTGCATCAGATTGACTCAATGGTCTCAATGCTTCGGCAGAAACTTCAAACTCAACACCAGTCAGTTTTTCTTCTTGTATTGTTAAATTATGAAAAAATAGAAGAGTATTTGTTTACCTCATTGTTTACTTTAACTTCTCTTATTTAGCAGTTATTGGATCGACTTTAACAAATGGGAGGTTTTTGTTAATGATGATTGCACACGCACCTTTCTTTCTTTAGAAGTTGTTCAAGGAGGGTTGGAAGAGGTATGATTGTGCTACTTTCTTTTCCTTTCATTTTTTTTTATGCCCCTACATTTCATGTGTTCTTTTATGCCCAAGGCATGTATGTGCAAGTTGGAATTGTATGTTGCATTGGGGGCTTAATGTGTGTCATAGTGGCTAAGGATTTGTATGTCACTTTTTCTATATAAAGCTACTGATGTAGAATGTTGTTGATGATAAAGTCTAGGTGTTTGCACATAACATGTTTATTTTAGTTGTCAACTTGTCGTTTATCATTAGGGTGACATGACAATTCTAAAGTAAATCAAGGTTGAAATGTGTGAATCTGCTGTTTAGGCTTTGAGGGCATCCTCTTTTTATCTTTTTGGGGAGGGGGGTTCTCATGGAAACTTTTACATAATAGGGAAGGACTTAGAGATAATAAAGTTAATATCATGTTCTTTTTGTTAGTTTTTCACTTGTTATATCTCTCTATGTATTGGCTGTACTAAATTCTCCTTGTGTGATGTAGCAAAATTATTCTCTATATTTGTGTTCCATATATAAAACTTGTTTTACTTTTCAATGAATTTCAGATAACAAAGCAAATTGAAGCAGTCAATGCAATTTATAAGCTACATAATCTTCCTGAATTTTACAAGGTCAGTTTTAGTGAGTAACACTGGGGTCACAACAACCTTGATATCACAAGAAAACACAACTACACTTGGCAGAGACCACTGGTTCACTGACTGTTTTGCAAATGAAAAGTCTGCCAGAGTGTAGGCGAGGTTTTCAGAACCAAAAATTGTGTCAAAAACATTATTTTCAAAGAAATGCTAGCAACACACTATTATTGATCAGATTTCATATGGGCCCACTTAATCATATAGATTCACTCTTGTTCCACATGAACTCCGCCCAATAATAAAAGGTGCGTTGAATAGAATACTTAGAAGAGTGTGTTGCTAGCATTGCTGTGTTGCTGTAGTATCTCTATTTTTCTTCAAGTACTTGAACTTGAAGTACTCTATACAGGATCCACGTCCTCACATATCCTTAGCATGGGCACCGGGCGACATTAGCCATTCCCTAAAGAAAGTTGTCGACGAGGAGATGAAGAAGGGTGTTGCCGGGAAATCTTTGAAGAAATGTATTTTTAGCTGTAAATTCAAAGGTATCGAGTGTAAGATTGGCAAGAAAGCATATACAGTATGTAAAATTTCAGATGGACAATAATATAAATTAGAAGACTAAGGACGTATTTGGTTTATTTCGAGTTTCCTGTTTCATTTCATGAATTAAAAAATACTTACAAAACTGTTACTTTATTTTTGTTCTGTTTTTTGTTTCTAAAGATTTGTACGGCTTTGTTTTCTCTTTTTCATGTACAAATCTTTGGAAATAAAATGAAAACAATGTGACAGTTTTATAATATTTTTTGTTACAAGTATTTCTTAAAGTATAAAATGAAAACCGGAAACATGTAACAAACCAAACAGGCCTTTAAGGGGTTTCCTGAAATGTCTATCAGGCTGCATAGAATTCTATTTTGTAAAATGGTGGTTTTCTTGCCTGGGTATGAGACATGATGATAAGATTACTACTGTGAAGAGCAACTTTTTTGCTTCATCCTGCCCTGTGGCGTGTACATACTGAACTGATTAGAGCTGCTGTTAGAATATCATGGAAAACTCATTTGACCGTCAATTTATTTTGATTATATTTGAATTAGTATTAAAAAATTAATTATTTCAATAATCGATTATGATATGTATAATTGTTACTCCCATAATTGGACAAAACCTAATTCCTTGGAGGTTAAGCCAAATTGGGTCTCCATCTTCGTAAAAGCCCTCCCAAAGAGATTATATAAGGATAGCTCTAGCTATGGGAGAGGGGGCTCATTTATTCTCAATTTACTAGTATAGATCTCTTATTGCTTCTACAAACAATAGTAAACTATTGTTATAATACAATATAATATAAACAATTTTATGCTTAGATACGAGTACTGAAAAACAATATTAAGATAATGTTATATTTGGGTTTGTGTAAAAGAATTACTTGTTATATTAAATTACAAAATGAAGTATAAAGTTATGACTCTCTTTTGGTAGAGCAGAATAATGATATTGCTATTCAGGATGATTCTAATTTCACATTGGTTATGTCTAAATCTCATAAGTATAATCTAAGAAAAAATAGAATGCTAAATGTTAGATTTACTTAATTCTTGTTTTTTGCCTGGGTTTTGGTTTAAGTCCCTCATGGTTTTGTTTTTCTTATTTTTTATCAATAAATTTATGTTGACATAGGATCACCTTGCTTAAAAAAAATTGGTGAGGTTAATAATGTTGGTTTGGTAGTTAGTTTTATAAGAACGAAATAGGAAAAAGTAATTGATTTCAAAATATTCAAACTTCTTTAAATAATGCTTAAAATTTAATTTTGTTTAAGTTCATTTTTCATATAAAGTTTTTTTTTAATAATTTAATCAGTTTTGTCAAATATGTTAAATTAAACAAAAATATCTGCAATCTTCAAAATAGTGATTTATGTTCTCCAGGGTATTCTCTGTGTGCAACTACGGTGACTTATCCTTCAAGCCGGGTAGGATCATAATGACGACAAAACCCTTCCTCAAGAATTTTAACGCTGCTACATTCTCGGGCTTAGATTCGAGCTCGAGACCACTAATTAAACTCGAAGAGACCAGTGTCATTTCATCCAAGCTCTCTTAGATAAATAGTGATTTACATGCACAATTACTAAATAAATATACTAATTACTAAATAGGGAAATTATTGAGTGCCTTTTAGAATCCTAAGATGTTGAATCCATTTACTTTTTTTTTTATCTAAGTATTGGAAAGAAATATTAGGAGGATGCTTTAAGATGATTTAACATAGTTTTTTATTTTAGTTATTAGAGTAACATTCCAAGACCCAACTTTTATATAGAAAGTGTTTTGTAGATTGGATTGAATCGGTTCTATTGGAAAAAAACTATGTGATCCAATTCCATTAGTGTTCTCATGTGCCATCCAATTAGATTTATTCAAAAAGTAAAATTATTCTGATATAATTCAATCTAAATTGATCTGAGTTGGCTCATGACAAGAGTTGAAATCAGGAAGCACCTATCTTAGCTATAATAATGTATATTACACGCAAACCACCTTAAGGTTATATTTGGATTGAAAAAGGAAAAAAAAAGAGAGAGCAGGGAATAAGGCAAAATAGAATGAAATCATATCATGTCTATTGTTTGGATTGTTTAAAATAGAATAGAATGAAATGAGACCTCATGAAATATATTCTATTTTATCTAATATTTTTATTTTCTTATCCGATTTGGAGTGTATCAAATGAAATGAAACCAACTTATTATTTACTTTAATTCTCTTAATTCCATCATCAAATATCCCAATAATGATATGGTAACTTTATATTCCTTTTAGTTCATTCCACTCTTCTTCATTCCATTCCAATCTATCTCACTTCACTCCAGTCCACTCAATTCCACTTATTATTAAATATCCAAACATAGCATAAAGGACCTTTCAGCATGTTGTATTAGACCTGTTAAGATAAGTTAATGCAATACATTATGACCTAATATATTGTTTAGTGTGTATTACCAGTAGTTAAGTTAAAAGAAGAAAACAGTTAGAGTTAGTTAACTTAATAATAGAGTAGTTTTTTAGTTAGCTCTCTTCTTTTCTGTTGTATATAAGCAAGTACTGTAGCCTCTTGCATTTTCAGTTCATTCAATCATTAATGAGAAGTAATTTTCTCTCTTTCTTTCTTGTGCTGCTCTGAGCCTAATATGGTATCAAATTTTCTTTCACTTTCTTCCTCTTTCTTGCTTCTTCAATGGCACATTCTCTTTACTCCGATTTTGCTACAAATCCTTCGAATCCCTATTAAACGCATCCAAATGAAAATCCTTCTCTTATTCTTGTCACTCCTCTGCTAGATAGCAAGAACTATTAGACATAGGCTCGAGCTATGCAAGTTGCCCTAATTTCGAAGAACAAATTGAAATTCGTCGATGGAAGTCTCAATCCTCCTCATGTTTCTGATATTCTATACGAACCATGGATATGATGCAACAATATGGTTTTGTCCTGGCTCCAAAAGTCAATTCCTGAAGGCATCAACAAATCTATCATTTGGTGTAATCGCGCGTCTTTAGAATGGAAAACTCTCGAAAAGCGCTTTTCACAAGGAGACATTTTCAGAATTGATGAACTTCAAGAAAGTCTATATCAATGTAAGCAAGGTAATCTTGATATCTCTAATTACTTCACTGCATTGACCACGATTTGGGAGGAGATTGACAACTTTCGTCCAATTAGGGATTGCAATTGTGCAATTCCATGTTCGTGGTACCGTGACCGATATTAAAAAGTATAAAGAGCAAGACAAAGTAATTCGATTCTTACGAGGGCTGAATGAGAAATATGCTAATGTTAAATCCAATATCCATGATTATGGATCATTTTTCTGAGTTGGATAAAGCCTTCTCTTTGTGATTCAGCAAGAACACCAATTCAATATCACAAATAACCTTGATGTTTCTGTGGAGCAACAATCCCTGGTTATGCAAGTTCAGGATTCTACTCCAAGAACTCAATATGGCAACAATCAAAACTTCAATATAGGCTTTCCAACAATGGAGGCAGAGGTAGAGGCAATTATGGGGGAGGCCGTGGTCAATATGATGGCACCAATTGGGTTTGTACTCACCGTGGTCGAACCAACCACACCAAAGACACTTGCTTCCTTCTCCATGGCTATCCACCTGGTTATCAACCTCGAGGAGGCAAGGGTGCCATTAATCTTGCCCCAAATAATGATGTTGAATGGAATCTATTTGATCAGAATCCATTTTAGGAACAAATCTGATCAAAATGCTCAGTCTGTTAGCCCCTCTCTAAACCTCATCCAGGAGCAATAAAAAATTCAAGCTTCTCCCTCTGTTAACTCTGTCATTTCTCACCTTGCAGCTCTCAATTCTACTTCCTCTCCCTTGGTTAGTATGCATTTTGTCCTTTGGGTCGTAGACACAGGTGTTGCGGACCACATTACTCGTTCTCTAGTTAATTTCACTTCATTTCATTCCATTATACCCTTCTTTATATCTTTACCTAATCGACAACAAACAAGTGCAACAATTGCAGGCATAGTACAATTGTCTGAATCCATTACTCTTCAAAATGTTTACTATATTCCTCAATTTAGTGTAAATCTCATTTCTGTATCAAGACTTCTTTCTTCTTTGAACTGTCATATCATTTTTCACCCTGATCACTCTCTTATTTTACATAATTCCAACCAGAGGATGATTGGTACAACTAAGAAGATTGGAGGACTATATGTGATAGAAGCTTCTTCCTTGGGTCCTTTAACAATTTCTCGTTCTTTTTGTAATTCCACCTCACAAAAATTTGATTCAGCCAACATTTGGCACACTAGACTAGGACACATTTCAGAAAACACACACAAATGTATCTCTTTACAATATCCTTTCATATCTTACAAGAATAATACTTCTCCTTGTAACATCTGTCATTTTTATAAACAAAGAAAACTCCCTTATCCGAATAGTTACTTTAAATCTACAAGAATTTTTTAATTGTTGCATGTTGATATATGGGACCCTTATGCTACACCTTCCATTTCTGGTCACCAATATTTCCTTACTCTTGTTGATGACTAGAGTAGATTTTCTTGGATTGTTCTAATGAAACTTAAAAGTGAAACCAGGCAGCACCTTACCAATTTTTTTACTTCATTGTAACACAATTTGATATGAAACTTAAATGCCTTAGAAGTGATAATGGCAATGAATTCCTCATGACTGAGTTTTACCAAGCCAAAGGCATCATCCACCAAAGATCATGTGTTGAATCCCCTCAACAAAATGGCATTGTTGAGAGGAAACATCAAGACATCCTTAATGTTGCTCGTGCCATTTCCTTTCAAGGTCACCTTCCTAACAACTTTTGGCACTTATCTGTCCAACATGCTATGCACTTGATCAATAGAATTCCCACACCCCTCCTGAAAAACAAATACCCTTGTGAACTTCTCCATCAACAATCTCCAACCCTTCTCCACCTTAAAGCCTTTGGTTGCCTTGCTTATGCCTCGACCTTAAAAAATCACAGAACAAAGTTCCAACCCAGAGCCCGCAAAACTGTTTTTCTAGGATATAGAGAAGGCACCAAGGGATATCTCCTATATGGCATTCATTCTCATGATTTCATTGTGTCTAGAAATGTCATCTTCTATGAAACCATTTCCCCCTTCTCTAACACCAATTCAACTTCCACTTCAAATGATACTCCATATATCTCTTTTGATAACTCAGACCTTGACATTACCTTTCCACCTTACCTCAATTCTGCTCTTATTGATAATACAATCCCTTCACCATCAATTCACAATGAAACTTCCTCACCACAACATCCATACCCTCCCATTCCTGATGCCATTCCCGAAACCCTTCCTCAATCTAACCCTGCACCTGTTCCTACTCGCCAATCTAACAGAACCATAAGCAGACCCTCTTATCTTGAAGCCAATCACTGCAGTCTCCTTGCTTCTTCCCTGCCCGAATCATCCTCAGGTAACTCTTCTTATCCATTATCTTCTATCTTAAGTTACCATCATTGTAGTCCTTCATACAAATCCTTTTGCCTCAATGTCTCTTCCACTGTTGAACCTAAATCCTACTCCCAAGCTTGTAAGTTTGATTGTTGGAAGGATGCTATGAAAGCTGAACTGGATGCTCTTGCAGCCACAAACACATGGTCCATAGTTGATTTACCTCCAGGGATGCAAATGGTTTTATAAGGTGAAATATCATGCGAATGGCTCTATTGAGAGATACAAAGCCCGCTTGGTGGCAAAGGGATATACTCAAATGGAAGGGGTTGACTACTTTATCACTTTCTCCCCGGCTACCAAATTAACCACTGTGAGAACCTTACTTGCCTTGGCTGCCATCAAAGGGTGGTTTCTTGAACAACTTGATGTAAATAATGCATTTTTGCATGACGATCTTAATGAGGAGGTCTACATGTCCCTACCACCCGACATTAAGGTTCAAAATTCTTCTCTAAGTCCCCCCAAAGTATGCAAACTGCATAAATCCCTCTATGGCCTCAAATAGGCCAGCAGACAGTGGTATTATAAACTATCAACATCAGTTGTATCCTTGGGTTACAAGCATTCATCTACTGACCATTCCTTGTTCACAAAACCAAATGGCAATCACTTCGTTGCCCTTTTCGTTTATGTAGACGATATTGTATTGGCTGGTAATGATTTTGCAAAAATCTAGCATGTCAAGTCCTATCTTGATCATAGAGGAGGATTAAGGATCTTGGTCCCCTTCGGTTCTTCCTTGGCCTTGATGTTGCTCGATCCAAGAGTGGTATTATGCTCAATCAACGCAAATACACTCTTGAATTACTTGAGGACAGCTGCCATCTTGTAGTCAAGCCTTCCTCCACTCCTTATGATGTCTCACTGAAACTGCATGCCTAAGATTCTGCTCTGTACAATGATGAATCTGCAGATCAAAGACTTATAGGAAGACTCCTTTACTTGACTACAACACACCCAGACATTGCATTTGCTGTCCAACAACTCAGTCAATTTGTATCCAAGCCCAAGGAGGTTCACTATCAAGCTGCGACCAAGATTCTTAGATATCTCAAGGGCTCACCAGGAAAAGGTATCCTATATCCCACCACCTCGGCTCTTCACTTGTCTAGATTTGCTGACTCTGATTAGGCAAGCTGCCCCAACACCAGGAAATATGTTTTAGGGTACTGAGTTTTCCTCGGTTCATCCTTGATTTCGTGGAAATCCAAGAAACAATCAACAGTTTCTAGGTCCAGCTCCGAAGCCGGATATAGGGCATTAGCAAGTCTCACTTGTGAACTTCAATGGCTGCACTTTCTATTCCAAGACTTGCACATTTCATTTGCCAAGCCTGCCTCGGTGTATTGTGACAACAAATTGGTCATATACTTAGCTCACAATTCGACTTTCCAGGAAAGAACAAAGCATATAGAGATTGACTGCCATGTCATTCGTGAAAAGATCCAAAGTGGGCTCATCCATCTCCTACTGATTCCTTCTTTTACTCAGCTAGCAGATATGCTCACTGTTGAGTCACAAAGCGTTTGACTCGACATGCATCTGACTCACACTCCTGTTGACCTTGTGTGTTTTGATGAACCCAAATATTAAGCAATCGATTTTACATTGAACCATCTGAATATTGCTAATAATCTACTTGAGTTGTGTAGCCAAAGAATTCTATCTTAACAGATCAAGTCAACAAAAGATTATGAAAGGATTAGAAGCTTAAATACAAGTGTCTGACTCAAAGCTGACTAAGTACAATTCGTCTGAAGTCTAACTCACACAGAAGCCTACATCAACATCTCTCAGACTTATCAACTGTGAAGAAGACCAGCTAGCAGTACGAAAGCAAAGTATTCAACAATTGTCATCTTCACTGGAAACTAAAGAAAAATAACTTATCCATCCAACAAGTAAATGAAAGGAAGATAGCATCAAGCAGCACTCTTATAGAAGACTTTTCGTTCTTATAGAAGTCTGTTTGCTCTTATATAAGACCAAGAAGCCTGAAGAAGTTCACAGTCAAATTCTTGATCAAGTATTTGAAGAATACAAATGCTATCTTCTGAAGGAAGTTCAAAGAAGAAGGATCAAGATTACATAATAGAACATGATCAAGAAGTCACACTTCAAAGAAGCGTCTATCTCTCTCAGTATGTGTCTAAGCTTCTGACAAAATCAGAACCACTCTTCTGTCAGAACAACTTGTTTGATTCAAAAGATATTCAAACATCCACAAGTTTAGAAGATGTGAAATACTAAGTCTCCTTGTGTGTTACTGAAGCACGCACCAAGGAGAAAAGCCCTCTATGAGGAAATCACCTAATCTCTAATTCAAAAGCAAATGCATTTTGAAATATAGTTAATTAAACTTGAAAGAAGTTTATTAATATATTTATTATCTTTAGTCAAGATCAGAGAAATGAGAAAAAGACAAAAGGGCAAGGCTACAGAAAAGCATTCCTTATGTAATTAAGAGAAAAGCTACTTTATCTGAGCTTTTCCAAGTGTTGCACAAATAAGGAAAGAATGCTGCCCAAAGCAGGAAAAGCATGTCTGCTATACTCATAGGTCATCAAGGAATCTCCAACGTTATTCAAAGCATTTAATATCAAGTCAGAACAAATATTTTCTGTAGAACGAAGCTGAAGACTTTCAAATGCATCTCAACGGATATCTGTGATCAAGTATAAATAGAAGAAGTTGAAGAATAAAAAAAGTAGTGATACAATGATGAGAAACTAAGAACAAACCAATATTTACTCATCAATGAAAAGCTATATTACTCAAGAAGAGCATTCATCTTAGAAATTAATAGCCGATAGCAACAATCACTCGCTAAACTTCTTCTCTCTCTGAAAATCATTTGAAGAAGAACTCATCTGCAACTCCCCAAGTTCGAAGTTCATATTCACTCTCTGTAGTGTTAAAGATTGGTTGAATTGCTCTATATTTTTGAAGCCGTGCTTCAAAACATTCTCATCTGAGCCTGAAGAGGCTTGTTTCAAGAATACTTGTTGAGCCTGAAGAGGCTAGGTTTACAAACAATACTTGTGGTTGAGCTTGGAGAGGCTAGGTGTGCAAATAATACTCGTCTGTAACCTTGATTAATTATAGTGTTAAAGCTTGGTGAAACCAAGGACTAGATGTAGCCCAAACTTTGTGGGTGAACCAGGATAAATCTATGAGTATACTCTTTCCCTAACCTTTACATTATTATTTAGTTTGATTAACTGTTTTAAGTAACTAACTCGGGTGTGTTAAACAGTTGATGATCATTTTGTTGAGAAAAGAGTCCGTCTTTAAGCATCTCAAATTTACTGATTCTGTTTTGTGCTTCTTAAACTCTGATTTTCGAAAACACTATTCAACCCCCTTCTAGTATTGTTTTGTGCCATTTCAGTTGGTATCGGAGCTTAGCCTCTGGTTCGAGCACCTCACAGTGTAGAGGAAATGATTCTATAGAATGGCAAGTGAAGCAGCCTCAAGCATCAGTATGTACAATCAGGGTACTTACCTCAGCAAACCACCCATGTTCAGTGGAAAGGATTACAAGTACTGGAAAAATAATATGAAAATGTTCATTGAGTCAACCGACTTGGATCTATGGGAAATCATATCTCAAGGACCATACAGTCCAACTGGTGAAAGTGGAAATGCCATTCCAAGAAGCAGATGGACATTAGATCACAAAAATATGGTTCAGCTTAATGCCAAAGCAAAATATCTTCTTGTATGTTCTCTTAGCAGGTCTGAATATGATAAAGTCAGTAGCTGTGAAACAGCCAAAGACATTTGGAACAAACTTGAGGAACTATATGATGAAGATATTTTTGTCAAAGAAACATCTGAAGAAAGATCAGTTAACAATATTGACAAGCTTCTATCATCAAGTACACCCAAAGATCAACATTCTCAAAATGATGATGAAGATGAAGAAATTTTTGAAGCCACCAGAAAGATAAGAAGATTATGGAACAAAATAAGGGCTAAGAAAGCAGCAATCAGGACAACTGGTGATAAGATGCCTCCACACAAAAAGATGAACACTTGGGAAGATCTGGAAAAAGAATCAGATGATGAGTTTAAATGTCTACTTGGAGATACTGACTCAGATTATGAGGTAAATTCTGAATTTGAGGATTTACAAGATGCCTTTCATGAACTTCTCAGTGAATCTAACTAAATTCTTGATAAGTTCAAATAACTTAAGAAAAAGTAAGTGAAGCTCACTAAGGAGCATAAACAGAAAAATCTTGAGGTTGAAGAACTAATCAAAGAAAATAGAAAGCTTAAGGCAGAAATGCTTAGAGCTAAGATCATTACTGAAACATCACCATCTGAAGAAGTTTTAAAATTTCAACAGAAAGTGGAAGAGCTCACTAATGATCTTGCTAGATTTGTCAATGGCAAGAACAACCTGATGAAACTTCTCGGAAATCAAAGGTCTAGTTTTGACAAAACTGGTATAGGATACATTAAAGAGAATCCTCATAAAGTATCTAATAAACCCTCAGATAAACTGAAAGTTTTTATTAAGTCTTCTTCTGAAATATCATGTACGTTTTGTGGTAAATCTGGATATATTATGTCCAAGTGCTTTCACAAGAGAAAAGCAAAGTCTTCACAGACTAAAAAAACTAATGGGAAAGGACCCAAAAAGGTATGGGGTACCAAAACACCTTATAATTCCTCTTGCAGATTTGTTGAGTAGAACAAAGAGGACTCCTATGATAGAAGTTGGGAAATGGACTCTCACTACTCACAATCACAAAAGAGTATATATTCCAAAGCCTCCAATTTAAGCAAGAACATCTCAAAGAAAAAGAGAAACAGCAAAAGAGGTCAGTGATTTATTAAGATAAATCACTTACAAGTAAGTATTTAAAGTCTTAGCTTAAGATTTTTATGTGTGAATATTTGTATGACGTGTCTGTTAGTTTAAGACCCGTCTGATATGATGTGGACCTTATTTAAAGACTGAGAAAGACATAATTAATTTCAAATTCTCGAATTATTAAGTGGGAACTTAGCAATAAAACGTTTTGCTCCCTCGGCTAGTTTCTCTCTCCGCATGTCAGTATCATAAATGCTGAGTGCTTTTCGTAAACCTCTCCCTCATACACAACCTGTCACCTTCAGACTCCTCTATCTCTAAAGTTCTCACCTTTTCATCTTCAAAACCTAACCTCTCCTCGTCTTCTTACTCCAAATGGCTTCCAGAAGGACTACAAACCCTACTGTTATACCCAATATGGAAGAATCTGAAGCAAGAAAGATAACCATCGAGCACATAGTTGAGTTTCAAGAGATAAAAGATGCTGGTTTGGATGTTTTCCCAGAACCAGAATATGCGGGATGGATGAAATTTTTTTAAATCAGAGAAAGTGTCTACCCTCATGCCGTTAAAGAGTTTTGGGAGAACTCTGCTTCGTCAAGACATGCACACTTGTTCCGTGATGTTGGAAATGTGAACGTGGTAAGGCACCGGTTCGACATTTTTGATATTGTTAAAGCAACTAGTTGTGCTAGAGAAGGAATCGATCTGTCAGATGATTGGGAAGAACAAGAAAACAAGGAAGATGTCAATCTTACTCTGTTTGGAGATCGACTTATAGATAGCAAGTTTGTTCGCTATCTGACACCCAAGGCAAGGTTCCTACATTTGCTTCTAACCAGGTGTGTCACCCCAAGAAAAGGTTTTGTGAAAATTATCTCTAGAACAGATAAGTTTACCTTATATTATCTTCCGCAGTTTAAGAAGGTTGATATAAATGACCTAATCTTTAACCACATGCTTAGGATGGTAGGAGGAAATAAAACATGATATCCATACACCCAGTGCTGACGAGGGTGGGGAGTGGTCGCCGGTGCAAGAAGGCACGAACAAGGAGCGACTCCTGGCTGGCTTCTAGGCGGAGGGGTACAAGAATGAACCAATTGCACACCGGAATGAGAGGGATCCTAAGACTTTGTAGGTATGGGACTATATAGTTGAGGTTGACTTATATGAATTGATTGGTACTACCTATAAAAAACAATATGAATCTTCTTTTCGGAAACCCATCACTTAAGAACTCCACAGTTAAGCGTGCTTGACTTGGAGCAATTCTGGGATGGGTGACCTCCTGGGAAGTTTTCCCAGGAAGGGTGTGAGTGAGGACAAAGTACGTTGAAAAGACCCGTGTTGGTCTATGGGGACAATCATCAATCCATAGAGCAGTCATGGATGTTACAAATGGTATCAAAGCGGCACCTCTCCCAGCACGGTGTGGTTCGGGGACGAACGAAGAGGAAGATGATGGGCATGTGACACCCGGTGCTGACGAGGGCGGGGAGTGGTCGCCGGTGGAAGAAGGCACGGACAAAGAGCGGCTCCTGGCAGACTTCTAGGTGGAGGTGTACAAGAATGAACTGATTGCACACCGGATTGAGAGGGATCCTGAGACTGTGTAGGTATGGGACTATATAGTTGAGGATGGCTTATATGAATTGATTGGTACTACCTATAAAAAGTAAGATGCATCTTCTTTTCGGGAGCCCATCACTTAAGAACTCCACAATTAAGCATGCTTGACTTGGAGCAATTTGGGATGGGTGACCTCCGGGGAAGTTTTCCTAGGAAGGGTGTGAGTGAGGACAAAGCACGCTGAAAAGACCCGTGTTGGTATGTGGGGACAGTCGTCAATCCATAGAGTAGTCAGGGATGTTACACTATGTTGTTAAGTAGGTTAATCAGAAACAAAGGAACCATCTTGAATTCTGAAGTCTTAAACCAAATCCATATTGTGTCTATATCAACTCTTAGGGAGTTAGGAATGAAAACTGAAGCAGGAAGTGATTTCATTACTAACCCTAGGAACTCTGTGAGACCTGTTGTTGAAACTAATGCTGAAAGGATCCCTGAGGATTCATATGTTGATAAGCCCATTGTTTGTATTCTGAAAAGAAAAAGGAAAGAAGTATCGGCTGTGGAAAGCAAGAAGAAGAAAATATTAAGGAAAGCAAAGACTGGAGAAACACCAGTTTTGTTGACCTTGTGTGTTTTGATGAACCCAAACATTAAGCAATCAATTTTACATTGAACCATCTGAATATTGCTAATCATCTACTTGAGTTATGTAGCCAAAGGATTCTATCTTAACAAATCAAGTCAACAAATGATTATGAAAGGATCAGAAGCTTAAATACAAGCATCTGACTCAAAGTTGACTAAGTACAATGCGTCTGAAGTCTGACTCACACAGAAGCCTACATCAACATCTCTCAGACTTATCAACATCTGTCAAAACAACTTGTTTGATTCAAAAGATATTCAAACATCCACAAGTTTAGAAGATGTGAAATGGTAAGTCACCTTGTGTGTTACTGAAGCACGCGCTAAGGAGAAAAACCCTCTATGAGGAAATCACTTAATCTCTGATTCAAAAGCAAATGCATTTTGAAATATAGTTAATTAAACTTGAAAGAAGTTTATTAATATATTTCTTATCTTTAATCAAGATCAGAGAAAGGAGAAAAAGACAAAAGGGTAAGGCTACAGAAAAGCATTCCTTATGTAAGTAAGAGAAAATCTACTTTATCTGAGCTTTTCTAAGTGTTGCACAAATAAGGAAAGAAAGTTGCCCAAAGCTGGAAAAGCATGTCTGCTATACTCAGATGTCAACAAGGAATCTCCAACATTTTTCAAAGCATTTAATATCAATTCAGAACAGCTATTTTATGTAGAACGAAGCTGAAGACTTTCGAATGCATCTCAACGGGTATTTGTGATCAAGTATAAATAGAAGAAATCGAAGAATGAAAAAATTAGTGTTACAATGATGAGCAACTAAGAACAAGCCAATATTTACTCTAGTGAAAAGCTATATTACTCAAGAACAACATTCATCTTAGAAATTAATAGCTGATAGCAACAATCACTCGCTAAACTTCTTCTCTCTGAAAATCATTTGAAGAAGAACTCATATGCAACTCACCAAGTTAGAAGTTCATATTCACTCTCTGTAGTGTTATACATTGGTTGAATTTCTCTGTTACTTTGAAGTTGTGCGTCAAAACATTCTCAAAACTGAGACTGAAGAGGCTTGTTTCAAGAATACTTGTTGAGCCTGAAGAGGCCAGGTGTGCAAACAATACTTGTGGTTGAGGCTAGAGAGGCTAGATGTGCAAATAATACTCGTCTGCAACCTTGATCAGTTATAGTGTTAAAGCTTGGTGAAACCAAGGACTGGATGTAGCCCAAAGTTTGTGGGTGAACCAGGATAAATCTCTGAGTATACTCTTTCCCTAACCTTTAATTTATTATTCAGTTTGATTAACTGTTTTAAGTAACTAACTCGAGCGTGTTAAACAGTTGCTGATCAGTTTGTTGAGAAAGGCGTATGTCTTTAAGCATCTCACATTTACTGATTCTGTTTTGTGCTTCTTAAACTCCGATTTTCGAAAACACTATTAAACCCCCCTTCTAGTGTTGTTTTGTGCCATTTTACTCACTAAGCCCCTAAGTTCTCCTCCCTTCACTTCTTTGGTCTCCAAGCATGGCCTCTGTGATGTCCATAGTCCAGCTTGTGGGGGAGTATGACCGGTAATTAAGTTAAAAGAAGAAAACAATTAGAGTTAGTTAACTTAATAATAGAGTAGTTAGTTAGTTAGCTCTCTTCTTTTCTGTTGTATATAAGCAAGTACTGTAGCCTGTTGTATTTTCAGTTCATTCAATCATTAGTGAGAAGTAATTTTCTCTCTTTCTTTCTTGCGCTGCTCTGAGATTAATAGTGTGAGCATTATATTATATAAGCTTATTCACCAAACTCCTCTTATAAATTAAAACAATTGATACTTTAATCTAACCTTGGAGTTGGGATTAGGTCTAGTTGGCTTTAGATTATAAGTTTCTACACAAACTTTCCCATGCAACCTTAAACACATAATAGGAAGAAAACACGAGGTTAGAACAAGAAAGTGACCGATCACTCAGTCTAAGCCACATAAGGATCTTAGGGAAGAAAGGAGACACGGTTGGAGAAGGGTGGCGGTGTACTCCGGAGGAATCATGGGGAGAGACTTCGTATGAGTTTGGTTTCACGTTGAAAACTTTCAAAATTGATTCCGACATCTGTTAAACGTGATTTTAATAAAAATGAGGTGTTTAGTTACTATAAGCTAGGATTGATTTTGCCTTCAGAAGCGATTCCGACTAGAACTTACAAAAAATAGCTTTTGTATTGAGTTGAAAATTTTATAATAAGTATCAAACTTCCTTTCTAAATGAAAACATCCAAACATAAATCACTTCACTTCAAACTCAATTCTAATCAAATCAATTTTACAAAATCAATTTATTCAAAATCACCTTTATCAAATGTTTATCCAACACACAAGCACACACTACAACGTGCTTTGGATGCTAAAGCAGCAATGTCTCTTGGTGCCATACGTAGTTCCAGTCTTGTGCCTCAACGGTTGCTAGTGGGTGAGGAGGAAAGTGTGGTTTTGCTTTGTGGCTTTGAGGTAAATAAGAGAGACTTTCATTTCCCTTTAGTTTTGTTGCAAAGCGTGTTTGAAGGGGAAGACAAAAAGGAAGTTGAAGGAAACAAAAATTTCTTAACGTATTTAGGTGAGTTTGAACAAGTAGATTAAATGGGATTGGAGAAGGGTTTCCGCAAATAATACTTTAATTATATTCCTAAAATTGTAGTTATTATTGTAGGTGATGTCTAATATGAGGGAGTAACCATGTTCCTCATGGGTGAGGGAGACAAAATGACCTAGAATGATAGGTAAACATGGGTTTTTATTTTTATTTTGATGAAAGGTAAACATGGGGTTTTATGTATCATTTTAAAGTGTTAATATGATACATTTTGTTTGCAATATAGTCCCAACTATAAAATTGGTACATGTCCGTGTAAAAGACCACACCAGTGCAGCCGTTGTCTTCGATAAAGGTTCAGGTAGATGAAACGTTTAATGTCCCCACTGACCATCGTGCAATAGGGAAAAAGGACATATGCCCTCCTCCACACTAACATGGTAACCACCATGTTGCCTTTGACTCTTCCGAGTGGCGAATCGACTTTTCACATTTCACTTGTCCATCAACTTCATAAGGCATATAAAACCAGAAAAAATAAGCAATGTCCCTTGAAACTAACATGATAGAGAGGAAAATAAACAGCATGAAGTTAGGGATTTTCAAATTTTTTAATTGGTTCAGTTCTAGAAAAATATCTTCAGTTCCAGGAAAATATCTTAACGTTAGGGATTACTGATTTGGGATTTTTGGTTAAGAGCGTGATTTTTGGATTAGGGACATTGCTTCAAGGTTTTACTGGTCTGCGGTTTTCGAAAATTAGGGACATTGGTTCAAGGTTTCAAATGTCGCTTGAAGGTTTTAAAACGGTGGATCTTTGTAGATGCGGGTTGATGTCGCTCAGCTCCTTACAGCAATATGGAACAATAAAACACCAAACCCACGTTGGGGGGACCCATCAACAAATCTGGGTTCTTAAACACACAAACAACAAACTCATGGAGACAAATCAATTAGAGCGAGATCCAATAAGACTGAAGTCTGAATGTAATTCAAGAGAGAGAGGGAGAAAGAGTGAGAGAGAAGGAGATGATCGGATATAGTGAATGAGGAAAGGGAGTTTGATGGGGCAAAATCATAAAAAATGCATTTACTGGTATAACAGGTCACCAAGAATGAATCACTACCACTCACTTATTTTAATAGTATATATCTAATGGCTGATATGACTCCATCACATACTAAGTCCCTCCTCATAGAAGCCACCGTTATTGTAAACACAATAATTTTTAGTAAAAAATATTTATTTAGTTTCATATTTTATTATATTTTGAAATCATAAAGTGACAAATAATACACATGTCCGATAGGCCAGATTCATAAATACCCTCAGGAAATTCAAGGGAGACCTCACAAATGACTCCTAAGTCCTAACAGCATCTCCAATAGGAGTTTCTTATCAAGTTCTTAAAATTAAGGATAACTTATTGAGTTGAACCATTGGAGCAAGTTAATATGAATGCCACATGTAAGGACGATTGTTTCTATAAGGAACCGATTCTTATATAAGAACCTCCAATATGAAAAGGTGAGGGAAAAATAATAGAGAATTGCATTAACTATTTACATTCAAAAATTGAAATAAAAATAAATGTAAATAAATATATGGGCTTGTTGTGGGACCTATTTAGTAAACTTTTTAGAATTGCATGATTTGTATCATTGGAGTGGAGAGTTGCTTAAAGTAATATAATGGAAAAGAGCATACATCTCCCCTAAACTATAGCCTATTTGCAAATAGACACCTTTAACTATTGATTCTTCCCAATTGATCCTCAAACTAAAGAAATTCATGAAATTGGTCCTTCCATTAATCTAAAGTTAAATCAATAACAATCATTGAATCTAACTATCCATTTTCTTAAATCTCAACAGTTTATTTTTTTAGTTTTTCAATTTTTAATTTTCAAAAAAATAAAAAGGAAAATTTCCTAATCAGAGGAAGAACTCCAGCTTCGTGTCTCTCTTCTTTTCTCAATTTATTCTCATATTTCAAATTGGGAACTGACCTGAATTTTCTATTCAACTACATTGGCACTCCCCACCTAGCAACATTATGGTAACTAGTGGGACTAAGGCACTGTGTTACCTTCTCAACTTAACTTAGGTGTACTCTTTCTTTTGATCGTAAACTCTACAAAGTTAATTTTGAAGCGATTCTCCTACACGATGAAGTGACCACTGACCAGTATAGATACTAAGATATCTACACATTTTGGTGGCGTCTAGGGTGGATGAGTAGATAGGTGGTTTGAGACACCCCGTTGTGCCCCGGTGTTTTATTAGCTTAAAATCTTATTAATTAATTCCTTAATCACGCACTTAGCATGAAAAGTACGTAAAAATTAAAACTTTATTTAAAAAATCATATAACTTCTACAAATTAAACACACCAATGTTGTAATATATAAATACACACCTGTTTATTTATTACATTACCAAAACACTGTTGAGGGTATCCTCTCAGTAGAATCCCTCACAGGCATGATTTAAACAAAAGTTGTACTTAGTGGAAAATATAAAACGTCTCACGAGATGCACCGGCCATAACTATCTAGACCCTATCACCATGGGTCATAGCTCGTCCTCCCACATCCTGTTCATAAGGAATCCCATCCAGCTCCTCATCAACCGGTTCCACCATCGGATCTTCTCATACGATCACATGACAAAATAGATACACAATATAGAACATAGGGGATAAGAAACAGTTCTATCATCAAAAGCGGAAAAGAATACATCGCACATAATATAATAATAGCCACAAACACGCATCACTCAAAATCAACAATCGTCCTCAATTCACTATATCATCCTCTATCCTCAACTCCTGCAACTAAGGTTTTATACTGATGTGGCCATCTTTACTCCTGTCACATTAGTCAATAGTCCGAAACAGTCCAGTGCAAATAACTTTCGAACGCGTCAACGACTAAGCGAGTATTAGTCCAAAATGGTCCAGTGCCAAGAATATGCGAACGCGTCGAGGAATATCAATCCAGAACGGTCCAGTGCCAAAAGCATTCGAACGGGTCAAGAACTAAAAGAATATTACGGTAGTCTACCTCAGCATCCACATCCGTAGGGCACTCACCCACAATATCCGATATCCCAAAATAGGATATCCTGACCTCGTGTGTTCCATTCACACGACTATGAATAATAATACATCTATATGAATCTCATCAACCCACATTGATAACATCCTAGTGCCTCAACCTTCCATCAAAGCCTTAACACATATTCTATGTCACACTTCCTCTTTAAAATAATTAGTTTAGGCTAGACACCTCTAAGTCACCATTATCCTCACACCCAAACCAACAATTATCTCTCGAACAATATATATATCTTTGCTTAAAATCCACTAAACACAATATTAAAACTAGACAGATCATGCATAACACTATCGCGATCGTGATCGCGGCGCAACGACGAACAAAAAGAAAACTTGGTTTTCTTTTAGAAAATAGACATGGAGTCGCCACCAATTTTATTTAATTTCGGGAAAATTGGAAAACCCTTAAAAAAACTTTGGGTTCGGGAGTCGATTACGTCTAGGGAAGGCATGGAGACTTAACCCCACGGCACCCTAGAATATCCATGAAAATGGTTACCCAAAATTAGTTGTGTAAATTATTAGTAACTTTGAAGATATTTATTTTACCCCGAAAATCATTTAAAGGAAAGATCATTTTTAATTTTAAGATATTTTGTATTTTTTATCGGTTTTATATTTGTGAAAATTTTTGATTAAACCTAAATGAGGTTGAACATAGCACGTAAGTATACAGGGTAACCTCCAAAATCTAAAGGGTTGAGCACGACACTTGTCATAGAGCAACCCAAAAATAAGATTAATTTAATTAAGTATTTAGAAAAATGCCACATAGAAAAATGTTATTTCATGATCTCATTTTTTATTTTATTCTACCTTTTTGATTAAATGTTGAAAAGTCCTAAATAGGTTGAACATGGCACATAAGTCCATAGGGCAACCTTTATTCTAAGGGATTGAATATGAAAACCAAGTCCATAGGCCATCCCTAAATAAAACAAGTTCAATTATTTATTTATCAAAAGGCAATTTTCTTTTTTTTGTAAAAAGGGAACAAACCGGTTGAAGGAGATTTAAGTGATCATCTTTTATTTTTATGTAAAAAAAATAGTTTTGCCTTATGAAAATAGTACAAAAATGAAACATTTTAAGTGTTTAGTAACAGTATGGCCATATGAAGATTACTAGTGTATCATACATTTCAGCATATGACGGCAAACAATGAAATAGGAACCATACTATACACCATTTCTGAAACAAACATAAGAACTCATATAGCAAACATCATACTAACTCATTCATTTTCAATATCCATGGATTTTCTTTTCGTCATAAACAGAGACACAAAAATAAGAATGTCAAGAGAAACTCATGAATAATCAACAAAGAGAACAAGGATTACCAAATGAGAGCAGAATAACAATGATTTTGCTTTCTCCCAGTAGTAAAATTTTAAGATCAAAACCCTCACATTTCAATTTCACTGACTCTTTTAACTCTCTCTTCTTCTGAAAATTTGGAACCACTCTAATGACAGAGAAGAGGAAAAAAAATTCGAATCCCTAACACAAAATCCCATCTTTCCGCTTAAAAAATGAAGATCCCCTCCATTTATACCTCAAACCCAATCTCTTTTTCTTCACAAAGAAAACATCAGATAAAAATCTCTCTCCCTCTATCTTCGTATCCTTCCTCCGTATCTCCTCGGATTTTTCGTTTTTCCCCCCTCCTTCTATCTTCGCATCTCAATTTATAGATCGAGGAGAGGGCTTCATGCTTCACCTTACCCAGCGGCTTCAAGGTTGGTCCCACGAAATCCAGAGCAGAGATCGCGTGTGTCCAGATGGAGGTGGCGCGAGCAGAGGAAAAGAGGCGATTTGATGTGAAGGTTGCATGTTTGAAGAGAGAAGGAAGTGTGGTGCGGTTAAGAGAGTGGAGGAGATGAGGGAGAAGAATGACCAATGGGTAGAGGAGGTGTAGGGGCGATCGGAGAGTGGGAGGAGGTAAGGGAGAAGAAGGACCAATGGGTAGAGGAGGTATAGGGGTGGTCGGAGAGTGGGAGGAGATGATAGGTTTTGTCCGATATGTAAAATGAGTTTTTTAGGGTTAGGAGAAGTAACTCAATCTCCTTTCTTCTCTTTTTGCTGATTGTTCTTTTCTCCTTCTTTTCTTCCTCTTTTCTTCACTATTATTTTTTAGTCTCCAGTTTGAAAATAAAATTGCAGTGGACAGAACCTCCTCGTCCAACAGAAAATTAGATATGCAACAGGCGGAACCTCCTCGTACAACGGAAAATTAGATATCCAATGGACTGAACCTCCTCGTCCAACGGAAAATTAGATATGCAATGGATGGAACCTCCTCGTCCAACAGAAAATTAGATACGCAACGGACGGAACCTCCTCGTCCAACAGAAAATTAAACATGCAATGGGCGGAAACTCCTCGTCCAACGGAATATTAGATATGCAATGGACGGAACCTCCTCGTCCAACATAAAATTACATATGCGATGGACAGAACCTCCCCGTCCAATAAAAAATTAGATATTCAGTGGATGATGTTGGTAGTGGCTACGATCTCAAGAGAGAGGGGGGGGGGGGGTGAATTGAGATATTGAAATTTTTTTCAACAATTTAAAGGAAAACAGAGTTTTCTTAAAGAAAATTGGTTTTCACTCAATTTTAATTCCCAAGAATCAGGTTATATAACAAGTAATGATGTTAAGAAGAATTATAAGAAGTAACAACTGGTTTGACACAGATTGCAGATCAAAGATTCAAGTTAACAAGCATTCTTAAAAACTTATTCACAACACACAAGTGCATATAACAAGTATATGGAGTTTAGAGATGAGAAGAACACGCAAACCGATTTATCCTGGTTCGGCTACCTCCTCTGGTAAGCCTACATCCAGTCCCACACCTCTGTGGTTTTCTCCACTATAATCAGCAATTACAAAATTCCAATTATAGCAACACAAGGATAACCTCCTTGCTCAAGAATTCACCAAAAAACACACTTGCTTTTCTATACCCAAGGATCCCTTCTATCCTTGTTAAATCCTAAGAGATACCCTCTCTTAATCATACTAATTCACAGAAAGAATTGAGTAGAAGAAAGACGCTAAAAGTCTGATTATACAAATTGAAGTTCTAAGTAATATCACACTTTTTTTTCCCCTCAAAGATGAAGCACTTTTGGAAGCTTTTGAAACTTTCGTATTTTTACTTTCAGAATGTGTAAGGTTGTTGAAAAGTGTTCCTTTAAGCCCTCTTTATATAGAAAACAAGTTATAGTCGTTGGGATCAATTAAAACAGATTTGGATCCGATTTAACAAAATCTGTTTTCTTGATTCTTCTTCTTGAAATAAGATTCTGTTGGTTCTTGTAGAGTTTGCGTGCTTCTTGAAAATAAACGTTTCCATCTGAAAGAATAGCCAACTCTATCTTTAAAAAATAATAGCCGAGTCTATTTGAACCGTCAGCAGATGGGAGTGCTAACACAAGGCAATTGGACGTGCTCTAACTGGTAGATGAGCTTCATATGCCATGTCAGTGGACAGAGCTTCTCATTAAGATCTTAGTAAGTCCAAAGAGCGTAACCTTAGTAGACGAGCTCCATATGCCATTTTTAGTAGACGATCTCTTCTTGTTACTTCAGTAGACGAGCTCTTCTTGTCACTTCAGTAGACGAGCTCTTCTTGTTACTTCAGTAGACGAGCTCCATATGGTACTTCAGTAGACGAGCTCCTTGTTACTTTTAGCAGATGCTAGCTCTCCAATTTTGTTGGTAGTTCATTGGACGTCAGCTTTTTATCACTTCATTGGACGTCTACTTTTTTTTTTATCCCTTCGTTGGACGTCTGCTTGTTTTACTCTATGTTGGACGTCTGCTTGTTTCACTCTATGTTGGACGTCTGCTTGTTTTACTTTGTTGGACGTCTTCCATCCTTTAATCCTTGATTTATCTTTTTCATGGGTGATCTTGCATGCAACTTAACACGTAATAAGTACATAGTCAAAATCAAAAATCTTATGCAAAATACACTTTGTTTGTCATACATCAAAACATGAATGAGGGCTTAGTCTTACAAACTCACTCTTTTTGATTATGACAAACCTTACCATACTTAACCTTAGTTATTAAGAATCAGAGTGCGGCTGTTCAGTAAGCATGGTTCTCGAGTCATTTTCATTCTCCCCCCGTGTCATTGATATCTTTCAAAAAATCTAGTGTTATCATATCATTATCATGAAAAAATCATTGCATTTATTATAAGTTCAAGTATGTCTTTTCAATGCAGTTAATACTTAGGTATCAGAGTAAAAAAAAATTCACATATCAGAAAAAAATGCAGCAAATGCAAGACAGAATTAATGGTTGTATGGTTCATCTTTCTCCCCCTTTGTCATTATCAAAAAGAAACTATGGAGAATATTGAAATCAAAAATAAAAATAAAAATAGTCTTGCATTCATTGATAATAAATCATTTCAGAACTTATGCAATACATCAAGACATCCAAAACACCAAAAAAAGAAATTACAGACACCTAAGGACACTTAGTCTAAACTGATACTAGATAAAAGCATCTTGCCCATGTCCTTCATAATTTTCAGCAACTTGTGCTGCCTTGCTTGCCATATTGACTATATTATCAAAAATAACATCTGATATCAATTATTTTGAGGATCAATTATGCCAAGTTCCCTTCTTATAAAGAAGAAACTCTCCTTATTTAGCTGTTTGGTGAATATATCAGCTAATTTCTTGGTTGTATCTATATGTTCAATCACAACATCACCACTTTGAATATGATCCCTGATAAAATGATGCCTAATTTCAATATGCTTGGTTCTTGAGTGCATAATTGGGTTCTTTGTTAGATTATTTGCACTAGTGTTATCACACTTTATTGGTACATGATATAGATAAACACCATAGTCAATTAATTGTTATTTCATCCATAGGATTTGAGCACAACAACTCCCAGCTGCAACATATTCTACTTCAGCTGTGGATAAGGTCGTACTAGTTTGCTTTTTACTAAACTAGGACACTAGGGAATTTCCTAATAAATGGCATGTTCCACTTGTGCTCTTCCTATCTAACTTGCATCCAGCAAAGTTAGAGTCAGAGTATCCTATTAATGTGCAAGTGGATCCCTTGGGATGCCACAGCCCCATTTCTTTTGTTCCTAAAAGACACTTCACGATTATTTTAACTGCAGTAAGATGTGATTCTTTAGGATTAGCTTGATACCTTGCACACATACACACACTAAACATTATATCTGGCCTACTTGCAGTGAGATAAAGTAAGGATCCGATAATACCTCTATACTTGGATACATCTATAGATTTACCATATTCATCTTTGTCCAAGTAGCAGGCTGGACTCGTTGGTGTTGCCATTTCCTTTGCGCTTTCGATTCCAAACTTCTTTAGTAGTTCCTTGCAATACTTTGTTTGGCTTATGAAGGTTCCATCTTGGCATTGTTTAATTTGAAGTCCAAGAAAGAAGGTAAGCTCTCCCATCATGGACATTTGAAATTCACTTTGCATTAGATCACCAAATTCCTTGCATAAAGACTCATTAGTAGCACCAAAATAATGTCATCAACATATATTTGAACAAGTAAGATAGTGTGTGCTTTTGTTTTAGTAAATAGTTCTCCAGGAGAAAATTGCTTAACCTCTCATACCAAGCTCTAGGAGCTTGCTTGAGTCCATAGAGGGCTTTAGTCAGTTTATAGACATGATTTGGGAACTCACTATCAACAAAGCCAGGGGGTTGACTTACATATAATTACTCTTGCATTATTCCATTTAAAAAGGCACTTTTCACATCCATTTGGTATAGTTTAAAGTTCATTATACACGCATAGGCTAAGAGCATTCTTATGGCTTCTAATCTAGCTACGGGAGCATATGTTTCATCATAATCAATTCCTTCTTCTTGATTATATCCCTTAGCTACTAGTCTAGCCTTGTTTCTTACTATTATTCCATTCTTATCCATTTTGTTTCTAAACACCCATTTAGTTCCGATTATTTGGTTACTTTTTGGTTTTGGAACCAAATTCCAAACTTTGTTCCTTTTAAATTGATTTAACTCCTCTTGCATTGCAATCATCCAATGTTCTTCATTAATAGCATCATCAACACATTTTGGTTCTATTTGAGATACAAACGCCATGGTATTGCAAATATTCCTTAAAGAGTTTCTAGTGGTTACCCCTTTGGTGATCTCACCAATGATATTGTCTAGGGGATGATTCTTTGAAACTTACCACTCCTTAGGAAGATTTTCTTGTTGAAGTTCTACTTGAGGTTCTTTATTGCTCTCTTCATCTTCCTTTTCCTTGTTGCTCTCCTTTCCTTCATCAGATTTCACTTCATCCTCAAGAGTTTCTGCATCATCAAAAATGTCCTTTACCAACCTTTTGGGGTTAGACTCATCAAATGTTATGTGAACATATTCTTCCATTGATAAAGTACGCTTATTAAACACTCTATATGCTTTGCTAGTTAATGAATAACCTAGGAAAATACCCTCATCAGCTTTGGGATCAAATTCACTACAAGAATTTTCGCTGTTTCCCAGGGCCTATGACCCTGGGAAATCCAAAAAATCCGTGGGAAAATACAAATTTCCCAGGGATGACCCACGGATTTAGATCCCTCGGTTTTCAGCTGGTCGGAAACGTTTCCCAGGGCCTCGCCCTGGGAAATACCCAGGGTTACAGCCTTGGGAAAGAAATTCAGGTTATAATTACCAGGTGACATTTTCATTGGGTGTGGATTTACATACTCGAGTCCAAATTCATCAAAATGGGGAACATAAAGTGCTGCAGAAAGATGGAGCAAGTGACAGAGAAATACAGAGAAAGATAAAAAGTAAGTGGAACAATTATATATCAAATCAAGTCATGACCAACATACACTGGAATTTTATATTTGTAAATCAGCACAGATCAGTGCTCCCATTCTATGTTGCTAGCTTCAATCACAAAGCCAGAAGAGAATGATTAACTTTGACCATGAGCTTACAAGACACAACATTTCTAACAGGAATTTTATCAAACACGTTCCTGGCATCAGCGAAGGAACCAAAACGGTAACACATTAAGGATCGGTTTCAGGGGACCGTTAGCATCAATGCTATGAATATGAGACTAGGAGAAAGAGGAATAACATAATCAACAATATTGGCTATGCTTTCGCAATCCAGTGCAGAACACCAAGTAAATAATAGCATCTACATGGAAATTAATAATGAAAGAAGGTAAATAAATTTATGACCTGACAACGTTCACGTTTGAGTTGGCGCTTAGACTTCTTCTCCTTTATGGCGATTGCGACGGCCCTTTCTTTGTTCTTTGTGTTGGTGTCTCGCTCCAACCTCTGAGGACGGCGATGGACGGAGCAAGACAATGGCGGCGGTTGAGGGAATGAAGACGGCGATTGCGACGGCCCTTTGCTGTTGCTGTGTTGGAGTCAGCAAGAACGTTTGAGAAGGAGGAAATGAAAAAGAGAAGAGAAAGGAAGGAAGAGGAGGATAACTACCTTCGCTGCCAGGGAAGAAAAGAAGAAGAGGAGGAGGCGCTTCGATCAGTCTCACGATGGGTTGGGGAAAGGGTGAACACCGTACGTGTGAACAGCTGAGGCGCGAAGGGTGAAGAGGAGGAAGATGATTTTCCCAGGGGCTTGGCCGTGGGAAACACCGCCTGTCTTTCCCAGGGACTTGGCCGTGGGAAACACCCTTTCTTTCCCAGGGGGTTCGCCGTGGGAAACACCGCCAGTCTTTCCCAGGGGTTTGGCCGTGGGAAACACCCTGTCTTTCCCAGGGGTTTGGCCGTGGGAAACACCGCCTGTCTTTCCCAGGGGTTTAGCCGTGGGAAACACCGCCTGTCTTTCCCAGGGGCTTGATCCGTGGGAAAACTGAGCCATTTCCCAGGGCTTGATCCGTGGGAAACAGCGCTTTCTGTTACCTAAGGCCCAGCCCGTGGGAAATAAAGCGGGAATGTTTGGCGCCTCTTTTTCCCAGGGACAAGCCGTGGGAAATCAAGCGAGACATTTCCGAGGGTCTTTGCCGTGGGAAATGTAAAAATTTCCTAGGGATTTATTTCCCTGGGTAAAAAGCCCTGGGAAATAGCTTAATTTCTTGTAGTGATTTCCCAAGATTATCCTTGCCATTATTTAGTACAAAACACTTACAACCAAAGACATGAAAAATAAGAAATGTTAGGTTTTCTTCCCATGTAAAGTTCATATGGAGCTTTCTTCAAAATTGGCCTTATTATAACTCTATTTAAAACATAACATGCAGTACTCACAGTATCAGCCCAAAAATACTTTGGTAAATTAGAGTCACTTAACATGGTTCTAGCAATTTCTTCAAGTGACCTATTTTTCCTCTCAACTACTCCATTTTGTTGTGGAGTTCTAGGTGTAGAAAAATTGTGTTTTATACCATGTTCATCACAAAAGTTATCAAACTCCTCATTTTGGAATTCTCCTTCATGGCCACTTCTAATTGAAACAATTTTCACGTCTTTCTCATTTTGAGCAACCTTAGCCATTTTCTTAAAAGCTTTAAAAGCTTCATTCTTTTGTGCTAAGAAATAGGTCCAAGTAAATCTAGAGAAGTCATCAACAATTACAAGAGCATAAAGATTTCCACCATAGTTTTTTGTCCTAGAAGGTCCAAAAAGGTCCACGTGCAGCAATTGTAAGGGTCAACTAGTTGAAACAATGTTTTTAGCCTTAAATGAGGTTTTCACTTGTTTACCCTTTTGGCATGCATCACATAAGCCTTCTTTAAAAAACTTTTTATTTGGTAAGCCAATTACAAGTTTTTGGAAATCAATTTATTCAAGCAATCCATATGAATGTGAGCTATTCTCCTATGCAGAGCCAATTTTCATCTTCTTTGGAAATTAAGCAACATGCATTATTGGAAATTAAATTTTCTAAGTCTAGCATATAGATGTTATTTATTCTATTTCCAATCAATTTTATGTTATTATCATGAATAGATTCGATCATACACAAATTTGAGTTAAAGTTTACCTTGTAGCCTTTGTCACATAATTGGCTTATACTTAGTAGATTGTGTTTGAGCCCTTCCACATAAAGAACATCCTTAATCTTGATTGTTGGACTTTTTCCTATTGTTCCAACACCAAGAATTCTTCCTTTGTTATTGTCTCCATAGGTGACGTTTCCACCTTCTTTGGGAGTGAAAGATGTAAATTTTGTGATGTCTTCGGTCATGTGTTTGGAGCAGCCACTATCTAAAAACCATCTTGAGCTTTTGGACTTCAAACACACCTACAAAACAGATTTTTGTATACTTTTTCTTTAGGTACCCAAATCAGGTTGGGTCCTTTGGTGTTAGTAGCAACATAAGTTCCTTTTGGAACCCAAATTTGTTTAATTCCAACATGAATGTTCTCTCTAAGTCTACAAGTAGCAGCTGTATAACCTTTCTTTAGACAATAATAACATTTAACAAAAGGACTAGTTGAAGAAATAGGTGCAACAGAAAGCTTCTTAAAAGATTTTTCATGTACCATTGGCTTATATGCAATTCCAGCTTTGTCATACACACCCTTTGGCTGTCCTAATATGGCATTCAAGTTATCTCTACCCAAAGTAAACTTAGATAGAGTTGTATTCAATTTTTCAAATTCCTTTTCTAGTGTAGTGCATTTGGTGCAAAGTGAACTAGATGCAAGTAATTGTGAATTTTTAGCTTCTAGTTCTTTAACCTTTATTTTAAGGATGCATAGTCACTACATTGTTTTGCGATGATCTTCCTAGAAGATATAAGTTGTTTACCAATTTTAACATATTCTTCATCCAATTCATCAAAAGCATCTTGTAACTCATCATAGGTAGGAGAATAATCATTTACCTCGGTTTCACTATCACTTTGTTGATTTGCCATGAGACATAGGTTGGCTTCTTCATTTTCAGATTCACTACTAGTGGAATCCATATCATTTTCTTCCCAAGCTATGTATGCTTTTCTAGGCTTTCTTCCTTTCTTTTCTTTGTTGTCATTCTTCTCATACTTTTTTTTCTTTTGTAGCTTTGGACATTCATTTTTGTAGTGTCCAAGCTTTCCACATTCAAAGCATTTGATTGTTGAGGAAGAGTTTTCACCTTTGTTCGTGTTCTTTTTGGTAGGAAAATTGAATTACTTCTTGTTTCTATTCTTTTTGATGAATCTTCTAAATTTCCTCACAAGAAATCCCATGTCTTCTTCTTCGGATTATTCACTTTCATCAAGGTGTTCATCTTCATCACTTTCTATTGATTCTTTGGAGATATGAGCCTTGAGTGAGAGTCCTTTCTTCCTTTTCTCCTTATCTTCATGACTTTTCAATCTATTGAATTCCAATTCGTGTTCTTTCAACTTGCCAAATAAAGTAGCAATCTGCATGGTGTCTAGATCCTTTGCTTCAACAATTGCAGTAATTTTTGGCTGCCATTCACGACTCAAACATCTCATTATCTTGTTAATCTTTTTCTCATATGTGATTGTATGTCCGGGTCCTTCTAGCTAGTTCACAATGTGTGTAAACCTCTTTTGCAGTTCATCTATCTCACCATTCTTCATGTGAAAGAGTTCATATTCATGGACTAGTGCATTTATTCTTGCTCTTTTCACATCGTTGGTTCCTTCATGAGTGAGTTAAAGAGTATCCCACATTTGCTTTGCCGTTTTGCAATTGGAGACCCTGAAAAACTCATCATAATTCAAAGTAGCTGTTATAATATTTTTTGCCTTAGCATTATAACCAACTCTTCTTTTATCGTCATCATTCCAGTCATCTTTTGGTTTAGTTTGTTTATTTCCCTTAGCATCAAGAATGAATGGAACATAGGGACCATTTTCAACAGCATCTAATACATCTAAACCTACAGCCTCAAGAAAGATAAGCATTCTCTCTTTCCAATACATGTATTGGGAGCCATTAAAGGCAGGGGGTCTAGTGAGTGAAGCCCCATCATCCAGGATATCATTTGTAGCCATCTCTTTAAGCTATTAAGCTTTGTAACAAGAGTTTTAGCTCTGATACCAATTGTTGGTAGTGGCTACGATCTCGGGGGGGGGGGGGGGGGGGTTTGAGATATTGAAAACTTTTACAACAATTTAAAGCAAAACAGAGTTTTCTTAAACAAAATTGGTTTTCACTCAATTTTAATTCCCAAGAATCAGGTTATATAACAAGTAATGATGTTAAGAAGAATTATAAGAAGTAACAACTGGTTTAACACAGATTGCAGATCAAAGATTCAAGTTAACAAGCATTCTTAAAAACTCATTCACAACACACAAGTGCATATAACAATTATATGGAGTTTAGAGATGAGAAGAACACGCAAACCGATTTATCTTGGTTCGACTACCTCCTCTGGTAAGCCTACATCCAGTCCCACACCTCTGTGGTTTTCTCCACTATAATCAGCAATTACAAAATTCCAATTACAGCAACATAAGGATAACCTCCTTGCTCAAGAATTCACCAAAACGCACACTTGCTTTTCTATACTCAAGGATCCCTTCTATCCTTGTTCAATCCTAAGAGATACCCTCTATTAATCACACTAATTCACAGAAAGAATTGAGTAGAAGAAAGACTCTAAAAGTCTGATTATACAAATTGAAGTTCTAAGTAATATCACACTTTTTTTTCCTCAAAGATGAAGCACTTTTGGAAGCTTTTGAAACTTTCGTATTTTTACTTTCAGAATGTGTAAGGTTTTTGAAAAGTGTTCCTTTGATCCCTCTTTATATAGAAAACAAGTTATAGTCGTTGGGATCAATTGAAACATATTTGGATCTGATTTAACAAAATTTGTTTTCTTGATTCTTCTTCTTGAAATAAGATTTTGTTGGTTCTTGTAGAGTTTGCGTCCTTCTTGAAAATAACTGTTTCCATCTGAAAGAATAGTCGAGTCTATCTTTAAAAAATAATAGCCGAGTCTATCTGAACCGTCAACAGACGGGAGTGCTAACACAAGGCAATTGGACGTGCTCCAACTGGTAGATGAGCTTCATATGCCATGTCAGTGGACAGAGCTTCTCATTAAGATCTTAGTAAGTCCAAAGAGCGTAACCTTAGTAGACGAGCTCCATATGCCATTTTTAGTAGACGATCTCTTCTTGTTACTTCAGTAGACGAGCTCTTCTTGTCACTTCAGTAGACGAGCTCTTCTTGTCACTTCAGTAGACGAGTTCTTCCTGTTACTTCAGTAGACGAGCTCCATATGGTACTTCAGTAGATGAGCTCTTCTTGTTACTTCAGTGGACGAGCTCCTTGTTACTTTTAGTAGACGCCAGCTCTCCCCTTTATTTGGTAGTTCATTGGACGTCAGCTTTTTATCACTTCATTGGACGTCTGCTTTTTTTTTTTATCCCTTCGCTGGACGTCTGCTTGTTTTACTCTATGTTGGACGTCTGCTTGTTTCACTCTATGTTGGACGTCTGCTTGTTTTACTTTGTTGGACATCTTCCATCCTTTAATCCTCGATTTATATTTTTCATCAGTGATCTTGCATGCAACTTAACACGTAATAAGTACATAGTCAAAATCAAAAATCTTATGCAAAATACGCTTTGTTTGTCATACATCAAAACATGAATGAGGGCTTAGTCTTACAGATGGAACCTCCTCGTCCAACAGAAAATTAGATATGCAATGGACGGAACCTCCTCGTCTCTTCATAAAATTAGATACGCAACGGACGGAGCCTCCTCATCCAATAGAAAATTAAACATGCAATGGACGGAAGCTCCTTGTCCAACATAAAATTAGATATGCAATGGACGGAACCTCCTCGTCCAACAGAACATTAGATATGCAATGGACGGAACCTCCTCATCTCTTTATTATTTTCTTTTTCTTCTTTATTTCTTTACTATTATTTTTTAGTCTCCCTGAAATATAAAAACATAAAATTAGAATAAAATAAAATGAATACGGACAAAAATGGGTGTTCACAGTTGCCCCTCTTTACTTGTTGCATACTAGAAGACATGATTAGTCGTGACTTTTCATGTATTGTAGTAGTGAACAAGTAAAGAAAATGAACACATATTTTGTCCGACAAAACGCGAGGAGCTCAAAAGAAAACCTCACAGTTTGAAAATAAAATTGCAGTGGACGGAACCTCGTCGTCCAACAGAAAATTAGTCGTCCAACAGAAAATTAGATGTGCAATGGACGGAACCTCCTGGTCCAACAAAAAATTAGATACGCAACGGACGGAACCTCCTCGTCCAACAGAAAATTAAACATGCAACGGACGGAACCTCCTCATCCAACAGGAAATTAAATATGCAACGAGCCTCAGGGTGCAATGGGCCTCTGATCACACAAAATGAAATGCAGTGAGCCTCCGAGCTTGAAAATAAACTTGTAGTGAGCCTCAGAGTTCGAAAATAAACTTGCAGTGAGCCTCAGAGCTCAAAAATTCAATCAGTAATCCGAAACTAATGAGAATCCTTTCCTTTTGAGGGCAGCGGAACTAATTGCTTCATGGAAAAACTTCCATCAACCAAACCCTTGTTAACCGACCACTCTGAGCCGAGGCATCATTCATTCTTTTAACAATGTGGGTCACCCAAGAATATGATAATATATGAGGTGGATGTTATGTTTATTCTCTCAAGCTTATTCGCATCATTCTTTTGTTGTCCAATGCATGCTATCTCTTCCATTGAATTTGAAATATTGAGTCCTTTTGGTTCAAACCATTCATTGGTGCTATCATTAGAATTATCAAATCATACCGTTAAACTTATATTTACTTTTATTGAGACATGACCATATTGATTAAACATGAGAGTGAACACGACAGGGGAGTATGAAGGAAAAGCCTCTTGCCTTAATACGAGAATTTAGTTTGTTAAAAGAAAATAACAATATGATAACAAAATTACAAAAGGGATCCTAAAGATTAAAAGCAAAGATAAACAAAGAAAATTATGAGAATCACATAAAATTTGCCCCAGTGTTGGTCATTTGATTTTCATTTAATTGATTCCCCGCAGCCTTTTGATGACACAGATCTTGGCTTCTGTTTCTAATTTTTCAAACACACCTTCTTCAATCATTCCTTAATTTTTTCCCAGTATACTCAGTCGAATAAAATTGCCCTAGTGTGGTGAGTGGTTGCAGAAGTGTTGAACCATATCCTCCCCCTAGGCTGCCTTTACAGGTTTTCAGCCTAAGGTTTCTTTGCCCTAAATTTTACCTAGGTTGCCCTTTCGGGTTTTCAACCTAGCGGGCCTTTTCTTTTCTTTTGTTTTCGTTGTTCTTTGCCCTAACTTTTGCCTAGGCTTCCCTTTCGGATTTTCAACCTAGCGGGATTCTTTTTTTTTTTTCAAGCATAGAACTTTTTCACAGTATCAAGTTTACTGGCCTTGGTAACCCCATCCATGTTTTGCAGAATCAAAGCTCCCCCTGAGAATGCTTGTTTGACAATATAAGGACCTTCATAATTTGGCGCCCATTTTCCTCAGGCATCCTCCTCATTAGGGAGGATTTTCTTTAAAACCAGGTCTCCCGTGCAAAATTCTCTAGAGTGAACCTTCTTATTGAAAGCTCTTGCCATTCTGCTTTGATACAATTGCTTGTGACAGATAGCTGTCAGTCTTTTCTCTTCTATCATGTTCAATTGCTCGTATCGAGTTTTCACCCACTCAGCGAATGGAGTTCTACTTCGATAGGTGAGACAACATCCATCCCGTACACCAAAGAGAAAGGGGTTGCCCCAGTGCTTGATCGTATATTAGTCCGATAAGCATGTAGGGCATATGGCAGCATTTCGTGCCAGCCTTTATAACTTACAACCATCTTGGCAAAGATCTTCTTGATATTTTTGTTTGCTGCTTCAACTGCACCATTCATTTAAGGTCTATAAGGAGCTGAATTGTAGTGTTTGATTTTGAAACCATCACAAAACTTTTGAATCTCTGCACCATTAAGATTAACAACATTATATGTGATTATCCTCTCTGGGATCTCGTATCTACAGACGACGTCCTTCTTGAGGAATTTGAGAAACACCTTTTGAGTTATGCTGGCATATGAAGTAGCTTCTACCCATTTAGTGAAATAGTCTATCGCCACCAAAATGAAACGATGACCATTGGAAGCCTTGGGATTAATGGGACCGATCCACATGGAAAAAGGCCATGGGGATGCTAAATTGTGCAGTGGAAATGGAGGTGCATTGACCCGGTCTGCATACATCTGACATTTTTGGCATTTACGAACATGCTCTATACAATCTGAATCCATAGTAGACCAATAATAGCCACTTCTCAAGATTTTCCGAGCCATCATGTGGCCATTGGCATGAGTCCCACAGATTCCTTCATGAACTTCGATCATGATCAACTTAGCTTCACGGGCATCCACACATCTGAGTAGGGTACCATCATATCCTCTTTTATACAGGACTTCCTTGATTAAGAAAAAGGCCATAGCCAGTCTTCGGATGGTATTTCTATTTGCTTCGCTTGCTTCTGCAGGGTATTTCTTATTCTGAATATATTGCTTGATATCATGATACCAAGGCTTACCATCAGGTTCTCCTTCCACACGGGCACAGTATGCCGGTTCATCTTGTATTCTAACTTGGATGGGTTGGACATTGGTATGGATGTCCAGCTTGGTCATGGCAGCTAGTGTGGCTAAAGCATCAGCAAACTGATTCTTGTCTCGAGTTAAATGCGAGAAAGTAATCTCGTCAAACTTCACAATCAACCGAGTCAAGTATTTCTGATACGGAATCAACTTGGAGTCTTTGGTTTACCATTCACCACTGACTTGGTAAATGATTAGAGTTGCATCCCTGAAGACTTTCAACTGCTTTATACCAAGTCCAAGTGCCATTTGTAATCCACTAGCACATGCCTCGTATTCTGTACATTCAAATTTCAGCTTTACGACCATCGGTCATCGCTTGCCGTTTGGTGAGATAACCACTGCTCCTATACAACTGCCATGCATATCGGCTGCTCCATCAAAATACATCTTCCACACATCTTCCTGTTCTTCATCTTCCTCGGGGGACATTATCTCTCCATCTGGGAACTCGGAGTTGACAGGCCCTCCATCCTCAAGAGGATTCTCTGCTAAATGATCTGCAATCGCACTTCCTTTGATGAACTTCTAAGTCACGTATTTGATGTCAAATTCTGACAATATCACTTGCCACTTCGAAACTCTTAAGGAGATATGAGGACTTTCGAAGATATACTTCAAAGGATCTATTCGAGAAATTAGCCAAGTGGTGTGATATAACGTGTACTGTCTGAGTCTTCTGGAGGTCCACACTAGCGCACAACAAGTCTTTTAGATTGCCATATAATGAGCCTCACAGGCATTAAACTTCTTACTCAGATAGTAAATTGCCTGCTCCTTCCTGCCAGATTCATCATGTTGTCCCAGCATTGCCCCCATTGAGGTTGGCAATATAGTGAGATAGAGTAACAATGGACGACCTTGGGTAGGTGGTACCAATACAGGGGGATTAAGTAAATATGCCTTTATCTTGTCAAAGGCTTCTTGACAGTTATCATCCCATCTTCCCGGATTATTCTTCCTGAGGAGTTTGAAGATTGACTCGCATGTGCTAGTCAAATTTGTAATGAAGCACGCAATATAGTTCAACCTTCCAAGAAAACCCCTTACTTCTCGCTCGTTCTTAGGTGCTGGCATGTCACGTATTGCTTTTACCTTGTTAGGGTCCACCTTTATTCCTTCTTTACTAACAACAAAGCCAAGTAAATTCCCTACGGATTCATGATATGATTTCTAGGCAAGTATACCTAGTCGTACAAGTAATACAGTGGTGAGACCGGATATCGTTCTCAGGGATCGCGAACAAGTACCATTTCGCAAATCGGACTACTATCTAGACGATCGTTTGGATGGAAGGGAGTTCTAACTATGTAATAAAACAAACAAGAATAATTTTTTTTTGTCTTTTAGGAATTTTGACAAACACTTAGCAAGCGAAAAGAGATGTGATAACAAATGCTCAATCCGTAAACTTAGCTTCTGCACTTGGCTTAGGAGCATGACAATAGTTATTTCGGCAGCATGGTTCTTCTCATCCAAAACCCTCATCTGAGCTTTTAAAATTTCGATTTCTTTCAACATTTGATCTTCGGTGACAATTGCTCAAACATCTATTGCAACTATTCACACGATCCCTCTGTATACAAATACATAGATACACCTCTTGTGCGATAGCCCAGCTATGCACCAATATTATCCGACCTCGTATGATAGCCACTCAAACGGCTTATCGTAGCTAGTCATATGGCCCCTTGTGAAAACTATCCAACTTTCTTTGTTCTCGTTCACAATACACCAACATCAACCTCATATTAGTAACCGCTCAAACAGCTATTGCGGCTACCCACAAGGTTGATCAATGCAATGATATGTACATGCATCCATCACTACATAATTTCACACCACCTTTCCGTCTAACACCTCAACATCACCACATAACATCATAACTTCCTAATCTAGTTATCAACCTAATTTCATATCAAACATCTCCAAAGTATCACCAATATTGATCCACCACACATCAATATATCAACAACACGTAGTACAATATTATCAACAGAACAACATCATATGATCAACGGAGAAATAAACTAATAACCATGTATCACGTAAACAACTAAGCATGTTATCATATATTATATTATCAATCAACAATCAACAATCAACGGGGGTTGAGAATCCCCACACATGTAAATGTTCATATTCTATGCCAATAGTCCCGATAATTGGAATTTCTTCCCCCCACCTTGTGTACACTTGTACCGGAGTCTTGAACCTCGTGAAACAAGATCCTCTCTCTCCCTCTAGGTTGCCGCCACGCGTCTTAAAAGGCTCTTCGGTGCTCCAAAATTTTACCCTAAAACATGGACGAAGTCCCGACAATGTCATGACTCTTGAATTTGAAACAGTTTTCCAAACAAATCTAGAATCAAAGCAAGATACAATAAAGAAGGAAACGACAATGTCGACGTGTCGACGCGTTAGAGATTTGAGCATTACCTCACTTGTATCGAAGAATTACTAGTCGATACTCGTAGTACTTATTGTCCGGATCACAGAATCGAAGTCGGAATCCCGGTTAGATGAACGAATTGTCTCCGGGCTCAAATTCTCTCTCTATATATAAACTCTCCTCCCTCTCTGTAACGTCGTGCTCTCCGTCTTCTGTAATTTTTCCATCCGAGGTAACTTAAGTTACCTCTTGGACAACTTTTTTTTTTCAAATTCTTGGCGCTCACGCTCAACGTGAGTTTACCCACGCTCAGCGTGGAAGCGTCCACCAACGTGCTTGCATGCGTTCCATGTCACCCGCCACGTGTCCTTGTGCATGGCACCACTTTCCCACGCTCATCGTCAGCTCCCCCACGATCAGCGTGGCCTTTGATCAGTAACGTTGACCTCGCACATTTCTTCCCGTTCTGAGCTTGTTTGAAGTCCGATTGACCTCAAATTTGATATATAGGCTCATCAAGACCTAATAAACAACCTCAAACCATCAAAAATGCCTAATATCAACCCTAACTCCAAATCTCTTAAGTCACCCACTTATGCCTTTTTTAAAACAACTTACGGAAACCCTAGATTTCATTCACATTCTTTCTGACACCAAAAGACCGCGTACTTTCCATGCAAAGATTCCTAAGCCTTAAACCACATGTTACATACCTAATCCAAGCCTTAAACATGCTCCTCTTATGTAAGACAAAACCATAAAACCGGGATGTTACATGTACTGCTCCTATATGGATATATCCTAACTTTTTTCAATGTTCTTGGTTTTTTTAGATTTCTTTTTAGTTTCGAAATTTTTTCTTTACTTATTAACTGAATACTTGTATTTCCTTGAGTTTCAGATATGTCTATGGGTGATTCATTCATTATTTTTTCATAATATATTATATTTTATTTTTGGTTGAATTTATTTAATATATTTATTAATTTTTCTTTTTTTCCTACCATATTTGCCGTTTCTACTAGATCAATATCTTCTTTCTGGATTTTCTTAAATAATTTTGAATTAATTAAGATACTTCCTTCATAATTTTCATCTTCTCCAGTAAGTTGTAAGTATTCTATTTTGCTAGTTTCGATTTGATCTATTTCAGACATTATTTTTCATAAAATAATCCTAGTCTTGAGAAGAGTGACTTAGTAATCATACCCGATCTTTTATTTTTGAAATTATTTGCTTCTGCCCACTTCTGCATCCGTTGGTTGCTTCTTTTGATTTTTGCTTGGTATGGAGTAATTGACAGAATAAATTGAAGAAAGAGAGACTTTATTTAGTAATTGATTATTTTACATGAGGGGGTTGGATGGACACTCAACCATCCGAGCTATACCACAAGGGTTTAGCAAACTACTCTCAGAGAGAGGGGACACCCAAGTGAGAATTGAAACTTAAGTTCTAAATTCTGATTTGCCTCACATAAGAGCACTTATTTATAGGCTAGACATACAAACATAATTTACATAAATGACCTTCAAATAATTGCTTCTGGTCTAATAATTCGACTGATGACTTCAGTGCTTACGTCATTGTTTAATAATTATGCCTGATGACGTTAGTGCTTCGTCATTCTTCCATTATTGCTTCATCTGAGTCTATGTCTTCTTCCTGGTGCTTGCTGTCATAATCTGTCTTTTCGTACATCTTTCGCATTCATGATTTCTGCTTTCTTTAATTAATGCGCATAGCTTGCTTAAGACAGCTGGCTTGTAATTCATTTGTGGTCCTTCCAATGCATAGAATGGGAATTCAAAGTTTGTCAGCATGCTTAAGTATTTTTCTTTCATTACTTTACCGAGTGTTTTGCTTAAAAGTAAAGTATTTGGACCTTTATAATTGGTTTTTATAAAAGAATTTTGTCCTATTGCATTGCATTGTCCGTAGATGCTTGCCAACTGGTTAGCTATTATTGTTGTCGTGTCATCTTCTTCATACGTGATTCTCCTTGCTTCATCCATTAGTGGAAAATTATTGTTGCTTATGCCCATAATGGCGAAATGCTTGGCTGACTGTTTTGTTTGAAAGTCTGGATATGCAGAATAGAAATTTAAGTAAATCATTCTTTCTTCGGCTACCTTCTACTTATACAGTTGAACTGCTTCTTTGAAGTAATGTGGGAACATATTAATCTCTTCAAGATTTTTTCTTAGATAAAGACACTCAATTAGTCCAAATTGGAACATATTGAATGCCAGAGCCAAGGTTGCTCCTGGAGTAATTATTGTTTTAAGTCCATAGACCTTTCTAATAGACCTTTCTATCAACCATGCAAAAACAATTGATTCTTTCTTTTTCGTTCCAGTTATTTAATCTTTCAAGATGTTCATAATTTTTTTCTTTGGAAAATTGAACTAGTAATTCATGGTCTTTTCTGGTAATTATCTAAGGAGGATGAAATTCTCCCTAGAATCTTTATTGGGTTTCTTGTCTCAGTTTTCATTATTTGTGCTGTTTCCGAGTAAGTTCTTGATCCGAGATAAATTTCTTTACTTACCTCCTTACCTTTTCTTGCTTTTTCATTTTCTTGAGAAATCTTCAGAGCTTTTTCTGCTTCTTCTTTGGTTGGAAATGATTGATGATGGACTCCTGATATCCCTTGATAATGGGGAGCTGCTTTGTACCAATCATCATAGATTCCTGGCATTGGGCCATTAAAGACAGCGTGCCATTTATTTGTTTCTTTTCGTGCTGCTTCTTTGATTGTATTTGGAGTTCTTTCTTCTAAAATTATTTTCGCTTGCATTTGGTGTTCCAGTACTTTTAAATCTGATTTGATCAATTCTAATTCCTTCAACTTCTGTTCTTCTAGTGTTTTTTTAAGCTGGTACTGCTGCTTTAGTAATTCTGCTGTGCCTCGTTTCATTCTCTGGATAAAATATCTGCTAGAACGTTCTTTTCTCCTTTAATATGAGTAATTGAATAATTATATTCGGATAACTTCATCTACCATTGAATTAATCTCCCTTGCTTATAAGTTCATTTGTGATTAATATTTTTAAAACCTGAAACATAAGTTGAATCAGTCCGAACAATAAATTCTCTATCTAGTACATAGATCCGATGTTTTTCCAACATTCGGATTAGTGCTAGAGTTTCTTTTTCATGTGTTGGATAATTAATTTCGCTATCTGAAAAAATTCCAGATGCGTATCGACATAGTAATTCTTTCTTTTGCCCTGGGGGCTTTGCTTTCATGACTCCTCCCCAGCAGTCATTAGATACATTAGTTTCTATAATAATTAGATCATCATCTGATGGATGATATAACTCAGGAAGATCCTGACATATTAATTTCATTTTTTCGATAATTGCTTCGTCTTCCTGGTCCATGACCAAAGGGCATCTTTCTTTAATTTTTGTTGGAGTGCTTTCCTTTTAGCTGCAAGATCCTTGATAGAACCTTCACTGGAAATATATGTCAGTAATCCAAGAAATATTTCTAATTCCTTCTTATCTTTTAATTTGGTAGGAAAATTCCGTAGTTTTTCTAACACATGCTTCTGCATTAAATTTTTTCCTTTCTCAACCTCTAATCCTAAATAATTGATTTTATTTTGAGCTAATATCGCCTTTTTCCTGCTTAAGACTACTCCATGTTCTAAACATTTATTAAGCACTAATTTTATTTTGTTAAAATGATCATCTAAATCTTTATTGGTAAAGACTAAGATATCATCAATATATATAAGACAAAAATCTTTGAATTCTTTGAGTATTGAATCCATTCTCCGTTGAAAGATTCTTGGTCTCTGCTTCATTGCCATTGGAAATACATTTCATTCATATTGTCCTTGAGGACAACTGAATGCTGTTAATGCTTTAGATTCTTCAGATAATCTAATCTGATAAAATCCTTATTTACAATCAAAGGTACTAAACCAATTCATATTTCTAATTTTTTCAATAATTAAATCTTTTATTGGAATAAAATAAGCATCACCTTCCCACTAGTGGAAAATATACATTAGACGGGAAAGGTTTACGTCAGTTAACCAAAAGCTAGACGTTAAAAAGGAGGCGGTGGCAGTTTTGTAAATATCAGACTTCATTAATTCAATTTTAACGCCAGTTGTTGTAAGGACTGACGTTAAAAGTTAAGTGACTCGCTTTTAACGCCAGTTCTTTATTGAACTGACGTTAAAAGTGAGTCACTTCACTTTTAACGTCTGTTCTTTCATTGACACGCTGTCGCGCACGTGTCAAAAAGCGAGTGGTTTGTAAAAATTGTAGTCAGGGAGCGACAACTCGAGTATCGTCTCACAAGGACTCTTGGAGTGTTATTTGCAGAAAATTTAGTTTTTTTTTTTGGGGGGGTTGGGTGGTTTGAGATTCAATTAAGAAAACAGAGCAAGAAGTGATTATCAATGATCAAAACGATTAATCTACTGCTCTCGATTTCCCACTATCATCGATTCATTCAATTCCCATGCCCTAAAGCAGATTCTAATCCCTTTTCGATTGTAGCAGCAATTAACAAGAGAAATTGACGCTATGAGATATATGTTCCTAATTCCGAATTAAGCAAACAGATGAAGCTCTCGTGAATTAAGCAAACACGATTGAACTCACGCGAATTAAGCAAAAACGATTAAGTATGAGAACATAAAATCATCGAAACGAATCAATATTTAGTCTACACAATTCTGAATTAAGCAAACAGAAAATATAGTACAACATTGAAAGGGAGAAGCAATTTAATCCGGGAATTACATGAACCTCAAGTGTCGATTTAAGACCGACAAGCAGATTAACCAAAGGGGATTAGTTCTCCATCACAAATATGACAAAAACCTAAGAATAATGTGTAAACAGTGAGAATTCTCGATGCCTCTTCTGTCTGGTGCGCTGCTATTTATAAGGTGGCCACGCATCACGGCCGTGATGTACATCACGGCCTGGCCGTGATGCATTCTGTCAAGGGCGCGGTTTCAAATCCTAGTCTGTCACGGCCATGATATGTATCACGGCCAGGCTGTGATCCTTTCTGTCCAGGGGTGCTGATTTGTCACGGCCGTGACCTCTATCACGGCCAGGCCGTGATCAATTCTGACTTTCAGGTTCTCCTCATCACGCCCGTGATGTGTGTCACGGCTGGGCCGTGATGTCTTCTGGTCTTCAGGGTCTTCACATCACGCCCGTGATGTGTGTCACGGCTGGGCCGTGATGCTTTCTGACTTTCATGATCTCCTCATCACGCCCGTGATGTGTGTCACGGCTGGGCCGTGACCTTTTCTGTCTTCCATGGGTAGCTCATCACGGCCGTGACCAGTGTCACGGCCTGGGCGTGATGGCCTCTGCTCCAGGTGTCCTTCCCTTCTTGCTCTTCTTATTAGCCTGAAAACATGAAATAGCAGTGAATGCTTTATTTGACTCAAAAACTAACTAAAATGTCCTAACTTACTTAAGAAACTCAAAATGTTGCTTGAGGACAGTCAAATCCAAATCTGGGCTAAAACGAGATTGAAACTCGAATAATTAGTGCAAAAGCCATGGTCTTACTAGTAATAAAACTAGTCATCCAGAGGCTGATCAAAATACCCCAAACTTAAACTTTGCTTGTCCCCAAGCAAACTAAAACTCAAAAAGACTCAAACTTGGCAAGCTTAAAGGATTCAACCAATTCCGCACAAATTTCATGCAATTTGACAAGACAATTTTCCTTCAATGTTTCCCCCCCTTTGCAACAACGTAACCCCCACATTCATTTACTTTAAACAATTGAGAATTCCATCATTCATGCAATCATTAATCTAAGCAAGGGATCCAAGTTACACACAAAAGGGAGATCACCAAATTCAAACAATTGCCTTCCTCACAAGGGCATTTAGTATTTCACTCATTCGCTCACTTTGTCTAGGCTATCAACATTTCACTCAATTTCACTTTAAGAGAAATTCCCATGAATTTGCTTTTCATCTCAATCAAGGTTCCCATGAAAACATGCATGTAACATCAAAAGGTCTTTAAAGGTTGTAATGGGGCCTGGCTAAGGGTAGGATATTCAAAGGTAATAGGCTTAAGTCCCTAGGAACTAAGAGAGCATGAGCATTTTGACATATTGAATTTCCACTCAAATTCCTTTTTCCATTTTTCTATTTTGCTTTGGGTGACTACAGCCTTTTTCTTTCAATACCCCTTTTTTGACATTTTTTTGTTCTTTTCTTCTTTTCCCTTTTTTTTCTTTGCCTTTGGCTCCATCCTTTATTTTTTTTTTCTTTTTCTCAACCTAGAATGACATATTACACCTTGTAGCCACCCCAAACTTAGTTTCTTTCAACCCTTCTCTTGCTAAGCTTCTACGCTCTCCTAATCCTAAGATTGGGTTAACATAGTTTTTCCAGATTTTCGGCTTATAATATAGGGTCATCAAGAAACAACAGGCTAATTAGGCTCAATGTGGCTAACTAGGGAACATGCATTAGGGATGGTTCTTTTTAGGCCAAGTAGTTATTTCAAAGAAAAACTGCCTAAATCATTTGATGCAAACACATAGACATGCAAACCATGAAGAGATTCAAGCAAATTCGGGAAAGTGCAGCTCAAAAGTGATTCACACAGTTAAAAACATGTTGGAGGCTCAAATCCTCACCCGGACAATTTTTCAAATTGTTTGACCGAGATACAATCCTAGTGTGTGCATCCCTTCACCCCCAAACTTATCATAAATCATGCAATCACAACAGAATATCTCAAAGTTCAATTTTCAATCTTTCACATGGGGATCAATTTTCAATTTCAAAACCTAGGGGAAAATCATCAATGGTCAACACATATCATGCAATCCATCTATGCAAATTCAACAAAATTCCAATCAAGCTTGCCGACACAAGACTCACACACAAACTCTTGATCTTCTCAAATTATTCAAGAGCTAGAAGAAAACAAAACAAAACAAAGCAATGATAATTAAAAAGGAGAAAGTTTAGAAAAACTCATGGAGGCGGTTCCACCGGGATCCCACTGTCTGTGACAGCGGCCAAGGAATGCCTGAAATGCAATATGATCCTCCCGGATCCCATGGTGTGCAGCATAAGCATGAGAGTGAGCGCTTGACAATCATGGTGACCTCGCCCAGTGCGGCGGACTTCTCACTCCCTCTTGGGTCAAAGGTGACCTCCTGGTCAACAAAGTCCTCCCAATAAAAATGGGATTCAACCTCTTGGACTGGCCATAGTGCCTTCATATTCAAGGATGCAAAATCCAGTCTCTCAGGCAGAGGCTTGAACTCCATCGCTGGTTGTTCCACAGTGGGAGGAGGCAAACAAGTGGAGAGGGTTACTGGTGCTGCTTTAACTTCTGCACGATTTTCACTCACTGTACTAACAAATCTATCACCTGCTATACATGCAGAAATCTCAGCACACACCACACAAAGGTCAGTGTTAGTATAATCAGCACATATAGTACAACAAACTGAATCAGAAAAGGCTTGAATGTCCGAAAATTCAACACACAGTTCATCAACAATAGTGTTCTTGACATTATTATCAAAATCATGTTCAAAAGAAGTATTGTCAAGAACAACTATTTATGAATCTGTGCGTCCTTCAAGGAGATGTTGAGTTTGCAGTGTAGCCGAGGTGGAGGCAATGTGATCAATTTGAGCGGCCAACTTCTGAAAACCAGCTTCTGTCCTCTGTTGGAATTGAAGATTGTGTTCTGCCATCCGTTGCACCAATTCTTCCAGACTGAGTTGGGCTGGTGTAGGGTCAGGCTGATATTGGTGCTGGCTTATTGTCATTTGATGCACCAAAGAAGCTATCCCATCCAAGATGCCCTGTCCTCCACCATGTTGGCCAGAATAATGGTTCACTCCGTTCATGCCAGAATCACTGCTAAACTCATAACCACCAGTGAAGCCACGATAATATATGCATGATGGCTCATAATAAACATTAGACATATAATTTTGCATATAATTATCCATACTAAGGTTCACAACCAGACATGGTAGCCAAAACTAATTCAGCAATGCATCTTTTTTTTTTATTATTTATTTTCTGTTAATAACAACAAGAGTCCCCGGCAACGGAGCCAATTTTGGCACGCTGTCGGGCACGTGTCAAAAAGCGAGTGGTTTGTAAAAACTGTAGTCAGGGAGCGACAACTCGAGTATCGTCTCACAAGGACTCTTGGAGTGTTATTTGCAGAAAATTCAGTTTGGGGGGGGGGGGGGGTGTTTGGTTTGAGATTAAATTAAGAAAACAGAGCGAGAAGTGATTATCAATGATCAAAACGATTAATCTACTGCTCTCGGTTTCCCACTATCATCGATTCATACAATTCCCATGCCCTAAGCAGATTCTAATCCCTTTTCGATTATAGCAGCAATTAACAAGCGAAATTGACGCTACGAGATATATGTTCCTAAGTCCGAATTAAGCAAACGGATGAAGCTCTCGTGAATTAAGCAAACACGATTGAACGCACGCGAATTAAGCAAACGCGATTAAGTATAGGAACATAAAATCATCGAAACGAATCAATATTTAGTCTACACAATTCTGAATTAAGAAAACAGAAAATATAGTACAACATTGAAAGGAAGAAGCAATTTAATCCGAGAATTACATGAACCTCAAGTGTCGGTGAAGACCGATTACAGAAGATTAACCAAAGGGGATTAGTTCTCCATCACAAATATGACAAAAACCTAAGAATAATGTGTAAACAATGAGAATTCTCGACGCCTCTTCTGTCTGGTGCGCTTCTATTTATAAGGTGGCCACGCATCACGACCGTGATGTCCATCATGGCCTGGCCGTGATGCATTCTGTCAAGGGCGCGCTTTCAAATCCTAGCCTGTCACGGCCGTGATATGTATCACGGCCAGGCCGTGATCCTTTCTGTCCAGGGGTGCTGATCTGTCACGACCGTGACCTCTATCACGGCCAGGCCGTGATCAATTCTGACTTTCAGGTTCTCCTCATCACGTCCGTGATGTGTGTCACGGCTGGGCCATGATGTCTTCTGGTCTTCAGGGTCTTCACATCACGCCCGTGATGTGTGTCACGGCTGGGCCGTGATGCTTTCTGACTTTCATGATCTCCTCATCACGCCCGTGATGTGTGTCACGACTGGGCCGTGACCTTTTCTGTCTTCCATGGGTAGCTCATCACGGCCGTGACCAGTGTCACGGCCTGGGCGTGATGGCCTCTGCTTCAGGTGTCCTTCCCTTCTTGCTCTTCTTATTAGCCTGAAAACATGAAATAGCAGTGAATGCTTTATTTGACTCAAAAACTAACTAAAATGTCCTAACTTACTTAAGAAACTCAAAATGTTGCTTGAGGACAGTCAAATCCAAATCTGGGCTAAAACGAGATTGAAACTCGAATAATTAGTGCAAAAGCCATGGTCTTACTAGTAATAAAACTAGTCAACCAGAGGCTGATCATTCATCAACAGATGTTAAAGGTTATTTTTCATAAAATTTTTTAGCTAGTATGCGTACCCTTCCACATCACCTTTCTCAAAGTTTCAGTTTCACTTGCTTTTATGTTTTGTGTTTCTGTTTTGAAAACTAAAATATATGTACGAAGTAAAAATGCTATAAGTTGAATCAATAACCCAAACCGGATCTCATTCATGAAGTGTATCAATAATACAATTACAAGATACATTCAAAATTTTAAAATCCTATAAAAAGTTACATTGAAAGGGTTTAAAATCCTAAACATTTGTTGAGGCTTCGTTCCCTTCACGGGTGAGTAAGAGAGGAGAGTCGAGCGACTGAGTTTTCCAGAGCGGCTGAGCAAGGGTGAACTCGATCTGTTTCAGTAATGGTCTTCGAACAGTCACTTGCTTCCAAAGCTGAGGTTTTGGAACTGTAGATGCCGATTCTCCTGAAGGATGATAAGGTGAACAACTCACATTTTGTGATTTACACAACCTTATCACCCATGTTATGTGATTTACACAACCTCAGAAGTTGTTTGACCATTAAGACAAAGATCTTTGAGTCTAGGAATAGGAAGAAAGAGTGATGAAGTTAATCTCCATGGCAGAGCCATATTGTGAAGTAGAAAAATAAAAGGAAGGAAGGAAGCTATTTATAGGAGCAGGGGATGAAGTTACTAGGCGTGGTAAGTAACTGATTTATAGGAGCCATATTCTGATTTTCTTGAAAACTGATCTATAAACTTAATGCTCATTAAGAGGATTAAGTTACAAGGTGCATGGGTAAGTAGCACAGTAGTCAAAGGAATGAATGTTTTTGCAGAAACTTATACACCTTTAACGTCAATTGTTTAATACAACTGACGTTAAAAGTGTTTTAAAAATAAAAAATATTTATTTTAACGTCAGTTTTTTAAACAACTGACGTTAAAAGTGTGATTTTTACTTCAGTTAAATAAATAGCTGACATAAATAATCCTATATCCCTATCTGAAATGCCCTGTTGTCACTCTTAACACAGGTCACTCCATATATATAGTGCAGTTTATTTCTAAACTTTTTTTTAAACAAGTTTATTTTTAATCTTCATTAATTAGCTTGAATTAGTAAACAAATTCTTTTACAAATTAAAATAAATAAACACTTAACATAAAACAAGTTATATGTATAATCAAATCGTATCTCATTGAAGCTATTCATAAGGTACAATTACATGATTAAAAGATAAAAAATTTCTGCAACATAGCCCTAAAATATATAAAAGTTTCTGCTTCAACATCATTTTCTTCTCAGTCCTGTCCTCAGAAACTCCAATGGATGCATCTCCTCCCTCACTTGAATTCCTTGATGCTCCATCTGAATCCACAGTCACTTGCTTCGAAAGCAGAGTGAAGGGGACGAATGGGATGAAATAAGGTGAGCGAATCACATTACGTGATTCACCCAACCTTACCATCCATGTTACATGATTTACTCAACCTCAGAAGTTTTTTGACCATTAAGACAGAGACCTTTAAGTCTAGGTATAGGAAGAAATAACAAAAGTCTCAAATGTGATAGAGACATATTGTGAAGGAATAGAAAACGCACGAAATATAGAGGAAAAGAAGAGGGTGTATTACTGATCGATACGGAAGAATGGCACCTTATATAGAGAATAGAGACTCTCTGATTTTCTTGAAAACTGATCTATAAACTTAATGCTCATTAAGAGGATTAAGTTACAAGGTGCATGGGTAAGTAGCACAGTAGTCAAAGGAATGAACGTTTTTGCAGAAACTTATACACTTTTAACATCAGTTGTCTTCAACAACTGACGTTAAAATTGTTTTTAAAATAAAAAATATTTATTTTTAACGTCAGTTGTTTATATAGCTAACGTTAAAAGGTTGATTTTTAATTTAGTTCAATAAATAGCTGACGTAAATAATCCTATATCCCTATCTCGAAATGCCTTGTTGTCACCCTTAACGCAGCCACTCCATATATATAGTGCAGTTTATTTCTAAACTTTTTTTAAACAAGTTTATTTTTAATCTTCATTAATTAGCTTGAAGTAGTAAACAAATTCTTGTGCAAATTAAAATAAATAAACACTTAACATAAAACAAGTTATATATGTATAATCAAATCGTATCTCATTGAAGCGATTCATAAGTTACAATTACATGATTAAACGATAAAAAATTTCTGCAACATTGCCCTAAAATATAAAAAAGTTTCTGCTTCAACATCATTTATTCTTCTGAGTCATCTCCTCCCACACTTGAATTCCATGATGCAACGAGTGTGAATCCACAGTCACTAGCGAAAGCAAAGTGAAAGGGATCTTTGCAGCACCTTCTTCACTGGAATTCCTTGATGCATGGCTGCCAAATCAGAGTGAAAGGGATGACTGGGATGAAATAAAGTGAGGGAATCACATTACGTGATTCACCCAACCTTACCATCTATGTTATGTGATTTACTCAACCTCAAGTTTTTTTACCATTAAGACAGAGACCTTTAAGTCTAAGTATAGGAAGAAATAACAAAATCTCAAATATGATATGGCCATATTGTGAAGGAATAGAAAATGCACGAAATATAGAAGAAAAGAAAAGGGGGGTGTAATACAGACTGATACAGAAGAATGGTTCTTTATATCTAGAAGAGAGACTACCTGATTTTCTTGAAAACTGATCCATAACTTAATGCTCATTAAGAGGATTAAGTTACACTGTATATGGGTAAGTAGCACAGTAGTCACGGGTAAGTAGCACGGTAGTCAAATAAATGAATGTTTTTGCAGAAAGTTATACACTTTTAACGTCAGTTGTCTTCAACAACTGACGTTAAAAGTGTTTTTAAATAAAAAATATTTATATTTAACGTCAGTTGTTTAACACAACTGACGTTAAACAGTGACTTTTAACGTCAGTTGTTTAAGACAACTGACGTTAATAAATGACCTTTAACGTCAGTTGTTACAAACAACTAACGTAAAATGTTGTTTGATTTTTGGTTTTTGATTATAACGTTTACACCCACGCGCCTTCTTCACTTCGCTCTGTACGTCTTTGTTCTTCTCTTTTCATCACGCTCACTCTCACTCTCAACTCTCAGTCTCAGTCTCACTCTCACTCTCACTCTCACTCTCACACTGCCCTAATCGCGAGCTCATCTCCACCGCAACCACCGGGAGGGCTTCTTCGCCACCACCGTGAGGTACACTCTTAACCTTAACTTTGTCTTTCCCGCTCATTCTTTGCAATAACTTGACATCTCTTTTTCCCCTTCCCGCCCACTAACTCTCCTTGTCCCTCTGCTCTCAGTAACCACATCAAACGTTTGGCCACCACTCGAGCTCCCCTCCCCACCAACACGCGAGCACCTATTTCTGGTGAGTCTTTAGGGCACATTTTTTTTATTTTTGGTTTTGAGTGTATGTTGAAACTGTAGTCTCTGTAGTTGAAACTTGAAACTGTGAGTTTGAGTTGTTTGGAATGTCTCTATTTCTGGTCGTGGGTTTTGTGTTTTCTCTTGTTTTTTTCTTCTGCTATCATGACCTATTTCAAAATGGGAAGAAATTTAGAGTTGCTTGTAGCATGTGACATCAACAATATATTGCTCATTGGAATTCTGTTTTGTTAATTTATCTTCATCTCGCTTATTTCTTTTGTCTTAAGAAACCTGAAAATGGTGTAAATTTGAAATAATTTTTAAACGCCTTGGATATATGTTTTGTATATCTACAGAACCTATCTAGTTATGGATCGTAGTTGGATGGTTTGTAAGCGCACTAGTGCTGAGTATTTGAAGGGGGTGGGAGAATTTATAGAATTTACTCAAAGGAATGTTCCTAATAGTAATGGAATGTTCTGTTGTCCTTGTGTCAAGTGTTTGAATACGAGGAAATGTACGGTGAAGGATATACGTACTCATTTGATTTGTGAAGGGATTTGCTTGAGTTATACAAGATGGATATGGCATGGTGATGTGTTGTTGAGTAGTACGGCAAGTGTCTCCCAAAGTGAGGACGTTGACGTAGATATGGGGGATGATCGAGTAGAAGACATGATCCGTGATATTGGACAAGAATCTTTTCATCGAGCTCATGTGTATGATAGGTTGTGCGGTGATGCGGATAAGGCTTTATATCCAGGGTGTACTACTCATACACGGTTGTCGGCGGTGATAAAATTGGTTTGTGTGAAGGCGAGAAATGGTTGGACCGATAAAAGATTCACGGAATTGCTTGAAGTGTTGAAAGACTTGCTTCTGGAGGACAACACATTGCCTGACCGTAACTATGAGGCCAAGAAGGTATTGTGTCCGATGGGTATGGAGTATAAGAAGATACACGCATGCCCCAATGATTGCATATTGTACACCGGTGATCATGAAGACAATCACGATTTCCCCAAATGTGGGTTATCATGATACAAAGTGAAGGATGGTGATGATGATGATGATCTTGATGATGTGAGATTAAGGGGCCTCCTGCGAAGGTGTTGTGGTATCTTCCAATAATTCCAAGGTTCAAGCAATTGTTTGCCAATGCGAAAGATGCGAAGAATCTTAGATGGAATAATGATGAGAGGAAACATGATGGAAAGGTTCGTCATCCTGCTGATTTTATGCAATGGAAGAATATCGATACTATGTTTCCGGATTTCGCCGATGAGCCAAGAAACCTAATGCTTGGACTTGATACGGATGGAACGAATCCTTATGGTAACATGAGTAGTATTCATAGTTCATGGCCTGTTCTGTTGATAATTTACAACATGCCCCCTTGGTTGTGCATGAAGCGCAAATACATGATGTTGTCTTTGATGATTTCAGGCCCAAAGCAACCGGGAAATGACTTAGATGTTTATCTAGGTCCCTTGATTAAAGACTTGAAAACGCTGTGGGTGGAAGGTGTTGATGTAGTTGATGGGTATTCTCATGAGACTTTCAAGCTTCGTGCCATGTTATTTTGCACCGTCAACGACTTTCCAGCATACGGTAACTTGTCCGGGTACAGTGTGAAGGGGCATAAAGCATGCCCTATATGTGAAGAAGGCACATGCTACACTCAGTTGCATCATGGAAAGAAGACGGTTTACCTTGGGCATCGGAGATTTCTTAGACGTGATCACCCATATCGTAAGATGAAAAAAGCTTTTAATGGATGCCAAGAGACAGAAGAAGCGTCGGCGGCCTTAATTGGAGAGCAGGTTTATCAGAGGGTAAAGGGCATCGATGTTATATTCGACAAGTCCAAAAAGAAAGGTAAAGCTGTTGAGAAAAACATATGGAAGAAGATGTCGATATTCTTTGATCTTCCATACTGGCGCAAGCTTGATGTCAGACACTGCATTGATGTGATGCATGTGGATAAAAAGGTGTGTGATAGTGTGATCGGGACGCTTCTCAACATTCAGGGCAAGACAAAGGATGGTGTGAATGCTCGTCTCGACCTCGTTGCTATGGGTATACGAGAGCAGTTAGCTCCAGTTGTTGAGGATGGTAAGCAGACTTATTTGCCGCCAGCATGTCATACTTTGTCAAAAAAAGAGAGACAAAGTTTCAAGGGTGTCTTCAGGGCATCAAAGTTCCACATGGTTACTCTTCAAATATGAAGAGGCTTGTCTCTAGTGATCTTAAATTGGTTGGCTTGAAGTCTCATGATTGTCACATCTTGATGCAACAACTTCTGCCCGTTGCTATTCGTGGTATTGCTACAAAAAATGTGAGACATGCCATTACTCGGTTGTGCTCATTCTTCAATTCTATATGTAGCAAAGTCGTTGACCCCGTATGTTGGATGACTTGGAAGTTGAGGCTGCTACAATCTTGTGCCAATTGGAGATGTATTTTCTTCCTTCCTTTTTCGACATAATGGTTCACTTAATTGTTTATTTGGTGAGGAGATTAGATTATGTGGGCCGGTTTTTCCGAGATGGATGTACCCGTTGAGCGCTACATGAAGATCTTGAAAGGGTACGTGAAGAATCCTCATCGTCCGAAGCATCTATTGTTCAAAGGTATGTTGCAGAAGAAGCTATTGAGTTTTGTTCGGACTACCTTCATAACACGGATCCTATAGGGGTTCCTAAGCCTCGGCATGATGAGATCATATGTCAAGGTAAGGGTACACATGGCTTAAGAATTAATATCAAGGGTCGGGAGGAAGTGCTTCAAGCATATTTGTATGTATTGAACAACATCGATTGTGTTCAGCCTTCCTTATTTGAACATAAAAGAAAAGTCAATCAAGAAAACCCTCGAATGAGCGAAAGGTGGTTGTTGAACAAGCATAACAAGACTTTTTTACCATGGTTCAAGGAAGAAATGCTTAAGGATGGTAGTACTGCTTCTGATGACGTAAGATGGCTAGCATGTGGGCCTAGCTTCAACGTCATATGTTGGAGCGGATACGACATAAATAACTTTTCCTTTTATACAAAGGAACAAGATAACAAGAGTACCATGCAAAATAGTGGGGTTATGATCGTGGCCAAAGCAATGCACTTCTCTAGTGAAAAGGACACAAAACCCGTTAAAGCACCCACACCTTACTTTGGATATATTGAAGATATTTGGGTGCTCGATTACACTAAGCTTACGGTGCCGGTTTTTAAATGTAAGTGGGTTGATAGTAACGGTGGTGTACAAACCGACGAATTGGGGTTCACATTGGTAGACCTCAACAAGTTAGGTCATATAAATGAGCCTTTCATAATGGCTTCCCAAGAAAAACAAGTGTTCTACATCACTGATCCTTCTAACAAAAGGTTGTCCGAGGTTCTCCAAGAAAAAAACATGTATAATGGTAGTGATGAAAATCAAGATTCAAATCTTGATATTCCTGAGACTCCTTCTTTTTCAACAAACATGCCTACTATAATCGAGGAGACACAGGTGGACGATGTACATGCCACTCGTGATGATCATCACGAAGGGATATTGATATAGGTAGTTTAAACTTAGTATACATTTATTTTTATTTATACTTCTGTATTTATTTTGAGTTATAACCTATGTTAATAAATATATATTGTTTCTGAACAGGCATACATATGGATCAGTCGGATAGCCCACATGCACGGGAGGACACTGTGGGGGCTACGCAGGACCCGATCGCGCCTACGCCTAATTCTAGTGTAAGTTTACATGTTATATACTATCTTTAGTCCTTCTTTTTAATGTAAGTTTATAATGTTACAACCCTCTATTTTATCATTTTTTTTGTCCATACAGACATCACAGGCTCATAGGAAACGGGGTAGAGGAGCCACCTCGTTGAAGAAACTAGAGAAGGACAGGCAAAGCGGATAGAAGCTTGAGGTGTCCTTCGATGCTAATCTAAATGCCCAGGGACCCCGTGCTAAAGAATTTAATAAGTGGGTGTTTCTACAAGCGAAGCAACACGTAAGCATCAACTACAACCACTGGAATGACGTTCCACAGAACGTTAAGGATCAGATTTGGGAGGCTATCACGGTATTTTACCTTTACATTCGTTTGATTTACATTATTAGATAATTATCCGAGTTATAATCCATCCAGTTGTTATGTATTTAATGTGTAGGTAGCTTGGACTGTGCCAAATGACGAGGATCATCATCATAAATGTATGAAAATGGCATCAAAACATTGGAATGGGTTCAAGCATGATCTTACCAGGTTCTATGTATCTGGGAAGAAGCGGCTTGATAAAATGTTCTCGGATTATCCCTGGATTGATCAGGATACTTGGGATATGTTTGCTAGGAGTCGACAGGATGGAGAATTTCAGGTTGGTTGATTAAGTTAATTTTGTATGCTTCTTATAGATCATTTAACTGTATTTAATTATGTGTTTTTGTTTGAATAGGCTAAGGCAGATAAGGGTCGGCAGAATCAGGCAAAGAACGTCCACCGCCACACCATGTCTTAGGGTGGGTACCAGACTCGGATCGAGGAGATGATGGCGGATAGGCTGAGGGTGAAGCAGGAAGATCACTCTGCTAGGATTGAAATAGGAGAGGTGCCTGAGGGCACACCATTAAGTCCTCCGTCGGACATCGACCGCGAGGATGTCCTGGTTAGTACCGCATGACAAAGACGGGATCTTTTAAAGTTGATGCCACTCGCGAAGTGGCAGATAAGACTGTAAGTAAATAATTAACTTGATTTCAATTGATATTTGTATAGATATTTTTAACACTTTTCACTTGCACGTATTTTCATTGTAGATGGATCTTAAAGCACAATCCTCCCAGGGCTCATTCGTCCCTTCTGGACGGCGGGACGTCTTGATGACTGCTCTAGGCAAGAAAGACCATCCTGGTCGGGTTATCGGTGTTCCTGGGAACGTGACCATCAAAGAATATTATTGCAAGTCTGCTTCACGAAAGCGGGTGGTCGATGAAGCATCAATTTTGGATGACATTACTCAGCACCTCATGTCCAACCCAGCTATTACAACACATCTGATGTAAAGCTTAATATCCAACCCAGAATTCAAACAGGCACTTGCCAGAGAGCTTTCCTCCGTCGGTTCATCCCAGGACACCGCAGGGCATGCCAACCCTTCACATGTGAGCACAAAAGAGAGTTATAGTAGGGCACATGTGGAGGACGATGATTTGGCAGCTAGGGAGCGGGAGTTCGAAGTCCAACGCCATGAGCATGAGTTGGAAATGAAAAGGCGTGAGCTTGAGTTGGACTTCAAACGACGTGAGCTCGAAATGTTAACAAAGGTATGTATTCATTATTAATGTCCAAATTAGTCAAATAATTACTTGTATTTTTTTTAATTATCAACAACTTATCTATTTTATTTTTCCTAAATTGAAGGCTAAGTCGACGTCGGTGTCGCTGTCACCTGTCACTCGTTTGTTCTCACTTGGTGAGGATTATGCGTTTGAGATTTTTGAATGTCCATTGGAGCACGATGGATGGGTGGCACGCCCAGATCAACAGAGGATATTTTCCTTCTGTGGTGAAGATCTCGGGAACGCCTGCAGAAATAACGTGTGGATGGTCAGCACGGTTTTGAGTCTCTGGTGCACGTAAGTTAATTTTAATTTTATAACTTATTTATTTTTGGTATTTTTCCATTTAATAATTTATTTTAATTTCAATATATATATTATATAATTAACATCCACACCTTTTCATATCTTAGGTATCTCCATCGTCTTCAGCTTGATAAGGGCGTTGCATCAGTTTACGGCTTCTTAGATCCGTCAATCCTTGTGCCCAAATTCTTTGCTGGCGATGCATTGAGTAAATACTTAGGGAACTTGTGGGAGACAATCAGAAAGAATTATATCTGGCTCCCTATTATATGAAAAACCATTGGCAGTTGTTCGTACTTCACCCGTCTAGGCATACTGTCATATTCTTATGCTCCCTCCACCAAAAGCCGCCACAGGAGGTGGTGGAAGCTGTAAATAAGTAAGTAACTAATCTTAAATTTAATTTAAGTTTTAATATCAGTTGTTTTTATTTTATTACACACATGATATATGAATTTGTTAATTGACATGATTATTTGTTTATGATAGCGCGCTGAAGGCGAGTAGCATAAGTTGCGCCAATGGGAGAAGTAGGACTTCTAAGGCTAAAGCAAATCCTGAATGGACCATCCTCAAGGTTTGGTAGTTTATTTATCAAATAATTAATATTATAATTACTAATTTATATGTGTATTCAACTGACATTGAAATTAATTTTGTTGGTAGTCTCGATTTCAAATTGACGGGTGGTCGTGCGGCTATTATGTGATGCTTCATATGCTGAACATAGTCTCCGCATCTATTACGGATGGATGGAATAAGGTAATATTTAAACAACTTGTTAAATTATATATTATAGTTTTGAAGATGACTTGCGTTGATGTTATTGTTATTATTTGAACGTGTGTAGGCATTTAACGACCAATCGCCTATTCAAGAAGATGAGTTAAGAGACTTGAGGATGCGCTTGGCTGAATTCTTCTTCAAGTATGCGGCTGAAAAAGGAATTGACAAGATACCTCCACAATACTTAGATGAATAGTTTTTTTGTTAGACTTTAGAAACTAATTAATAACATGTATATATATATCCTTAGATTGGTAGTTTTGTTTTTAGACATTGGAGACTAAAATTTATATATATATACTTGTAGATAGTTATGTTTTTCCTATACATGGGTTTTGGTTTTAAGTCCCCCCATTGTTCCATTTTCCTTTGCAATTCTGTAATGTATGTGATATTCTGTGTTACTGGGATATTTACTGAATGCAGGGATAGCTGAGGGGAGTGATATTTTAAAATTGAATTTTAAAAAAAAATCTATTAACGCCACTTGTATCAAACAACTGACGTTAATAGTATTTTATAAAATATACAGTACACTATTAACGTCAGTTGTAATAAACAACTGACGTTAAAATTAAAACTTTTAACGTCAGTTCTTTACCAAAACTGACGTTAGTTTTAACAAAATTAAAGTCCGTTGTGTTAAAGAACTGACGTTAATAGTTTTATGTTTAACGTCAGTTGTTTAAATAACTGACGTTAATTTTAACAAAATTAACGTCATTTGTTTTAAAGAACTGACGTTAATAGTTTTATATTTAACGTCAGTTCTATACCACAACTGACGTTAAAATATTAACTATTAACGTCGGTTGTATTTACGTCAGATAGTATTTTGACGTAAGAAATCAATTTTAACTGACGTAAAAAGCACTTATTGCACCCATTGCATCATTTATTTGTTTATAACTAATCATCATCCTTCTTTTTCTCTTTTTATTTCATTATGGTTTTCCACATAAAAAACTGGTGTTGAATGCTTACTTTTTGATGGCCTAATTAATCCTTTTTTGCACATCTCTTCAACATCTTTTGCAAATTCATCTCTATCTTGCTTTGTGTAAAACATTGGTTTACATTTTATTTCTTTTGTTGGATCTTTTATTTTTAATATTATTAATTCAGTATTTTTATTAATATTTGGATCCAATGGATTTTCACTACATACCTTGTTCAAACCGGAGTTCGTCTATTTGGTTTTAGATTTATTAATACATGACGAATTTTTAAACATATTTATTTGACTAATTCAGCACGATTTAGCTCGCTAAGCTTTGATTTTTTAGAATAAATACATTAAAAAAAATGAATAATTGGGATATTTATTATTTCTCTTTGTTGTTTTTTATAAATATATGGTGTCTTTAAAGATATATGTTCTAGATACTGGGAAAATGGTGCATATAATCTTAGAAAGTTATTCTCAATAATCATGTCTACGCTTGTGTTTTGTTGATATATTGTAAGTACTATGAATAATTTTTCTTGTATAATTAATGTAATTCTTGTTACTACCCAAAATAGTGGATGTATAGATCCGTCTGCTATTTGTATTTTGACTGGTTTTTCTAATTTTTCTCATTTATCAAATAACGCTTTTGTTGCTAGACAAATACTTGCTCCAGTATCTATATATGTTTCAGTTTTTCTTTTACTTTTTTATACTATTATTTTTATATAAGTATTATTCGGATTCTATTTCTTCTGAAAATATTTCATCTTCAAGGTATTCATATATACCTTTTTCTGTATCAGTTAACTCTTCTTATAGTGGTTCAAGTTCATATATTTGGTATACTTGCTTTATTAATTTTGATTTTTCTTTAAAATCTTTTTTTTTTGTTTAGGACATTCATTTGCATAATGACCTTCAACATTACATATCCAATAGACACATTTCTTTTTTTTTTCCTTCGAACAATATTTTCTTGGTGTTAATTTATTTTTGCTAAAGAATTTTTTCTTATTATTTTTATAATATATTTTCCTTTTTGGATATCTTCTTTTTAATTTTGGTTTCTTATAATATTTTCTTTTTCTTGCTGGTTTTTCACAGCCATAATTCCCAGGTTTTTCCATTTCTGGAATATGACAGCAAATTGCATTACTTCCTCTATTTAATTGTCTTATTGTTTCTCTAGCTAAACATTATTCTCTTAATTCTTGGTATACGGTTTGAATAATTCATCCTAAAGTATTAACTGTTTCATCTTGTCTGGATTCCCATAATTTCTTTATTCTAGTATTAAGGGATATGATAATTTATCTATAAAGATATATTTATAGATTTCTTTTGTTTCTTTACTTAGTTGATAGTAATATTTTTTGTATTCACAAATAAAACTTTCTATTTGACACATATCACATATTTGAATTTTATTTAAATGAGTTTTAGCTTTTTCATGTAAGAATTCATTTGTTTTTTCTTGTTGATCAAACATATTATATCCTACAAATTCTTAATAGATCAGAGACATAACCATTTTAGTAAAATCTTGGTTATTATTTACTAATCTTGCATGTCTTTGTCAAGCTTCATCTTTAATGCTAAGTAAAAATCTGTGTAATTTCCTCCTGTTTTAAATGTTAGAAAGTTTTTTACATCCATCATATTTAGTTTATTGAATTTTTCATCGGTTGCCATTAGTAATATTAATTCATTAGTCCATTGTAATAATACTTCTTCTTTATTTCTTACATAATCAATGTTTAATATATTTCCTAATCTTGTTGATTCATAATGAGGTTTAAAATCTTCTTGAATTTTTGTTCATTTATTATTTTTTCTTGCATATCCTTTATTATACATTGTTTCTTCTTCGTATTTGTCACATGCTCCATCTGGAGTATATCTATATTCTTCCCATTTTCTTTTGGGTTTTGTTCCACTATATTCTCCTTTTTCCATTTTTATATAATTTTCCGCAGATTCTGACGATGAGCTATAATTTAAAATTATTTCTTCGCTTTCATCATTTTCTTTTATTACTTGATCTATTGGATCTATTTTTTGTATTTGATCATGTTATTCTTCAATTATTTTTAACTGTTCTAATAATTGCTGAATTTCTTCTAAATCAGTTGATTTCTTTAATGTTTCCAAATATTCATCTTTTATCATCTCCATGAAGTTACTTGTTTAGATAATATTGATGGCTCCAAGTGTGTTTCTTGTTTTACTATTATTTTTTATATTTCTCTTGAATTTAATAATTCTTCTAAATCTTTTATTGTTATACATTTATTATTTTCTTCATCCTCTAAAAGATGTTCTAATTGTTCAAGAACTTTTCTAATATTTTCAAGATCTTTATTTTCATCTATTTCTTTGTCATTACTTACATTGTTTAATTTATCTATTATATTATTTATTTCACTTTGTCCTTTTTGTATTTTATTATAAGTGTAATTTACAATTTTATTGGTATTTTATATTAATTGAATAATATTTTTATTAGTCTCTTCCATTATTTTCTCTATTACTTCGAATTTTATTATCATTTCTTCGAATAAATCCATTATTTTATTATTTTTTCTCTTGTTTGTCCTTTAGTTAGTGTATTTTATTCGTATAGTTGTCAAGTTTAGTGTCATAATATCATGTCTGTACATTATTACACGAGCAAGCAACTTTGCTATGATAAGCAACTCTTTCCAAGTCCGTGCACCGAAAAGAAGTTCTAATATTATTATCATTATAAAAGCAAAAGCACTGTCATATTTTAAATATTTTTTGTTTGATTCATTTTTTTGAAGGAGAGGTGAGGGGAGCTTAAGTTGATTTAGGAGGGATTTTGCTCCCCACTAATATTATGGGATTTGGAGGGGAGATGACGGAATTTTTTTATTATTATATTACCTAAAATATCCTCACCAATATGTTTTAAATTCTAAATTTATAAGGTTTAAAAGTAAATTAATTTTAAAATTTCTCCCTTCCCCTATGAACCAAACATAAAAAATATTATTGTCTCCATCCTCCATTAAAATCTATCTTCTTCCCTCCTCTCAAACAAACACAATATCTAATTGAAATTTCTCCCCTCTCATCCTCACCCCTCCCCTCCCCTCCCCTCCCTTAAAATTCCTCACATCCCCCTCATTTGAACCAAACACACCCTAAATATAAGCCTTATAATAATATCGATATAATGAACTTGACATTCTATTCATGCATTCTTATATTTGGATAAGATTATATTCTAGAGAAATAGTACTTATTTTGAAAAAAAAATGTTTGATATTTAATTTGATATGTTTGCAAAATATAATTTAATTATAAAAAATATGGTTGACGCTTTCGATGCGATAGTAAATGCAAGAGTAAATTATTTTTAAGAAATTCACATTTTTTTCAAAATGAATCACAAAAGTACTATCAAATGAAATAAACTTTTATTCAATTGTCAAAATCCAACTTTCTTTATTTACGATTTCAGGAAGAAAAAAAAATCATGTTTTATATTTTAATAATTTTATATCATATGATGCTTGCTGAAATAATGCAAATAAAAAAGCAGTAAATTCCGACAAAACATGAGAACATTAGGAAAATAAATCTTTTCGCAAGAAATTGATGGAGCCAAAAAAAATCGTTTTATTTTGCTCAACCATGTATTTTTTTTTTTCGGGGGGAAGGGCCTGGCTTTCTTATGCTTCATTTCAACCATTATTTCTGGAAAGCCCTAACTCAACCCTATTACCAAAGCCCACCTTCCCTAAGTAACTGTATTAATCCAATAATATCTACTACTGCGCTCAAATAAAACGCTACAAATCTACAATCCTAGGCCCTAGCTCTGAAGATTGAGATTTTGGAAAAAATTGTTACATGCTTACGAAAGAGTTTTTCGTCCTACAAAAGCATAACCATCCTTTGATATGGGACTCACATATCAAGTACATAATACGGAGATTTAATTGTTGTAATGTGTTTGGAGGAAAGTAAAAGTTTTACTTAGTATATGTCATAACCTCTCAAGATTTCCAGTTTCATTCTGCTGGTAGTTTATTCTTATTCTTCTATGACTGAATGCACACAAGATCTAATCAAGCATGGTTTGTGGATCTTATGTGTAATGCAGGCAGGGGCTAGATATCTGATGAAAACACCTTATCATAAGAGTAAAGATGATGTTCGAGGAGATATTATTCTATGCACAAAGACTTTTAACTTTTAAGCAGGGAACGAAGCCACATGGATGATGAAGAGAGTCAATTAAAAAAATCAAAGTTGATAAATAAATAAATATATATATATATATATATATATATATATATCAAATTTCATATATATATATATATATATATATATCAAATTTCATATAAAATATTCATAATTATATGTTTCAAAATGTTAATTATATGAAAAATCTATCAAAGTACACAATCTCTCCGAAATATCACGAAAATCATCTATGAATCTATACTAAGCAAATATAATATTAATATTAATATTAATGAAAAGATCGAGAGCAATTGTAGATATTTATTAGGCTATCTAAAAAGTAAGACGAGAAGCTAAGGGTATGTTTGGGAGGATGGAGTGTGGTGGTTAGTAATAGAGTGGAGTGGTTAGAAAGAATTATCCCATTTGGGATCTCATTCATTAATTATTAGATTAATTGATAATTGTATTTGTTTAGTTAGATCCATTATTTTTGGTTTAGTTTGTTAGTCAGTTAGATCCATTATTTTTGGTTTAGTTTGTTAAGCTGATGTTATATAAACATCTTCCTACTGTATTCAATAGACATATAAATTTTCAATAAACAATTATTATTTTCCTTTTTTTTGCATACATTTAACATGGTATCAGTTTTCCTTTTTTCTCCCTAAAGGCTTCCGCATTATCGTCTTCTTTCTTCCATACCCTAATTCCGCATTATCGTCTTCTTTCTTCCATACACTAATTCCAAATTCATCCCCTTTTCAATCATGGCTGAAACTTCACAAGACAGCCCCAGATCGACGAACAACGATGGCTCTGGCCAAAACCCGCCAACAGCTCCACCACCCCCACCAATCGACCCTTCCCAAAACCCTTCGAGCCCCTTCTTCCTTTACCCCGGTGAAAACTGAGACACCCCGTTGTGCCCCATCGTATTATTACATTAAAACCTTAATATTTATTTACTTAATCGCTCGCTTATCATTGAAAATACGTAAAAATTAAAACTTAATTAATAATTATATAACTTATTCATATATAAAACATACCAAAACTATATTACATAAATACACACCTGTTATTTATTACATTCCAAAAGCACTGTTAAGGGTACCCTCTCGCAGGATCCTCACGAGGCATAAACTTCACCACTGGACATACTCAAATGGAAATATAAATACTCTTTAGACACACTGGCCATACTGTCTATACTCTAATCGCCTTGAATCACAGCTCGACCTCCAGCATCTGGTTCGTAAGGAGTTCCATCTAACCCCTCAGCAATTAGTTCCTCCATCGGGCCTTCTTGTACGATCACATCAGAAATAAAACACAACACACAGAAAGATATAGGGAATAAGAAACAGTTCTATCATCAAAAAGCGGAAAAGAGTAATAGTAAATTATACAGTAATTGTCACAGACACACATCACTCAAAATCAACAATCATCCTCAATTCACTATATCATCCTCTACCCTCAGCCCATGCAACTAAAACTTAATACTGATGTGGTCATCTTCACTTCGTCACATTAGTCAAGTAGTCCGAACTATTTAGGGTCAAAACTCGGTGCGCCCCTATTCCCGTATCTCTCACAGAAATAGTGCATAAGCACAGTATGCGTCACTATTTCCCCCATTGAAAATAGCACATAAGCATATAATAAATAATAACTCGGTGCGCCCCTATTCCCTAATCTCTCATAGGAAATAGTGCATAAGCACGATATGCGTCACTATTGCCCCCATTGGAAATAGCACATAAGCATATAATAAATAATAACTAGGTGCGCCCCTATTCCCTAATCTCTTATAGGAAATAGTGCATAAGCACAATATGCGTCACTATTGCCCCCATTGGAAATAGCACATAAGCATATAATAAATAATAACTAGGTGCGCCCCTATTCCCTAATCTCTTATAGGAAATAGTGCATAAGCACGATATGCGTCACTATTTCCCCATTTGAAATAGCACATAAGCATATAATAAATAATAACTAGGTGCGCCCCTATTCCCTAATCTCTTATAGGAAATAGTGCATAAGCACGATATGCGTCACTATTTCCCCATTTGAAATAGCACATAAGCATATAATAAATAATAACTCGGTGCGCCCCTATTCCCTAATCTCTCATAGGAAATAGTGCATAAGCACAGTATGATTCTCACTGACTTTTATCAATAGCAACCTAGTACCTCAAACTCTTCCTCACAACCTCCACTTGCATTCTATGTCATATCTCCTCATTTAGATAATTTAATTTAGCTAAGCACCTCTAAGTCAATTCATTCTTTCACCCAAACAATCATCTCCCGAACAACACATATCCTTACTTAAAAATCATCTAAGCACAATATTTAAAAACAAGCAGATCATGCATAACATAACATCAGAAAATATTCAAATATCTCAATATCATGTAAATATTCAAACACCGAGATAATACGTCACATGCAGATGGAATACCTCAACCAGCGTATCACAGTAAATTTGATAACATAAAATCAAACATCCTCAAATACTTAAAATCAACTTAATGTCGATAAACCTACAATCCCCGAATCACCATTGGTTTTCTGTAAAAGGTTTCCAATATGATTTTGGTCTTGTCGATTACTCAACTACTAGTAGGGTTTAGGTCGCCCTACACAATTATCATATAATCTACTACTTATCGATTCCGATGATAGGTTGATTCTTTTCCCCACCTGAGTTTTCACCGGAAACACGTACACGACGATCCTCGTTATCCCGCCACGAGTTAACACAAACACCTTCAACCAAACAACATAACTATAATTAATAAACTAACAACCATCTATGACACTTTAGGGCTAGGTTCGGTCAAGACTTAGAAAATAGGTTTAGGATTATCTTCTTAATGCTATCTTTTGGATCCTAGTTACTAGAGTCTTAACTAACATAGATTACTTATTACAAGACTAAAATTTGAAACAAAATCCTCTAACCTTTAGGGTTAGGGTTTCGGCCCATATTAGGAAAATAGGCTAGGAAATTTAGTTGGATTCAAGCTCTTGGATAATGAAAGTGGAAGACATCACAAGATCATAGAAATTGGTTTCACATTAAAAGGATTTTTCTACAATTTTCTAGAATTATTTGAAGTTCTAGATCTAGGAATGGAAAAATATGATTCATGGCATAAACATGATAAATACATGAATATGAAAGCTTATATCATCAAGGAGATGAGCTTTTACCTCTTGAAGATTGAAGAAATGAAGAAAATGATCAACCTTCACTATGTTGAAAACTGGACAGCTTGAGGGTGTGATGGTATTGTGAGTGTATCTCACAATATACTCATCCAAAAATTACGAACTTTGGCTTGATAGAAATATAAGAAGAAAAGGAATAACTTTGGCGTTTAAGGTTTCATTTGGTTCGGATCATAACAGGGGTGAAAAGGGCCTTCTTTATGCTGTTTCGTGGGTTGTTGGGAATTCTGGGCAGTTTCTGTATTTTGAGCCTTTCTCCCAACAAGTTCCCTAAGTATTTACTCAATGCATCGCCAGCAAAGAAATCGGGCAGAAGGATTGACGGATCTAAGAAACCGTAAACCGATGCAATGCCCTTATCAAGCTGAAGACGATGGAGATACCTAAGATATGAAAAGGTGTGGATGTTAATTACATAATATATATATTGAAATTAAAATAAATTATTAAATGGAAAAATACCAAAAATAAATAAGTTATAAAATTAAAATTAACTTACGTGCACCGTAGGCCGAAAACATTGCTTTGTTCATCCAGACGCTATTTCTGCAGGCGTTCCTGAGATCGTCACCACAGAAGGTAAATATCCTCCGTTGATCTGGGCGTGCCACCCATCCATCGTGCTCCAATGGACATTCAAAAATCTCAAACGCATAATCCTCACCAAGTGAGAACAAACGAGTGATAGGTGACAACGACACCGACGTCGACTTGGCCTTCAGTTTAGGAAAAATAAAATAGATAAGTTTTTGATAATTAAAAAAAACACAAGTAATTATTTGACTAATTTGGACATTAATAATGAATAAATACCTTTGTTAACATTTCGAGCTCACGTCGTTTGGAGTCCAACTCAAGCTCATGCCTTTTCATTTCCAACTCATGCTCATGGTGTCTTTGGACTTCCAACTCCCGCTCCCTTGCCGCCAACTCATCGTCCTCCACATGTGCCCTACTAAAACTCTCTTTTGTGCTCACATGTGAAGGGTTGGCATGCCCTGCGGTGTCCTGGGATGTACCGACGGAGGAAAGCTCTCTGGCAAGCGCCTGCTTGAATTCTGGGTTGGATATTAAGCCTTGCATCAGATGTGTTGTAATAGCTGGGTTGGACATGAGGTGCTGAGTAATGTCAGCCAAAATTGACGCTTCATTGACCACCCGCTTTCGTGAAGCAGACTTGCCATAATATTCTTTGATGGTCACGTTCCCAGGAACACCGAGAACTCGACCAGGATGGTCTTTCTTGCCTAGAGCAGTCATCAAGACGCCCCTGCCCGTCGGAAGGGACGAATGCGCCCTGGGAGGATTTTGCTTTAAGATCCATCTACAATGAAAAAAAATGAAAAAACGTGCAAGTGAAAAGTGTTGCAAATATCTATACAAATATCAATTGAAATCAAGTTAATTATTTACTTACAATCTTATCTGCCACTTCGCGAGTGGCATCAACTTTAAAAGATCCCGTCTTTGTCATGCGGCCGGCTAACCAGACATCCTCGCGGTCGATGTCCGACGAAGGACTTGATGGTGTGCCCTCAGGCACCTCTCCTCTTTCAATCCTAGCAGAGTGCTCTTCCTGCTTCGTCCTCAGCCTATCCGCCATCATCTGCTCGATCCGAGTCTGGTACCCACCCTGAGACATGGTGTGGCGGTGGACGTTCTTCGTCTGATTCTGCCGACCATTATCTGCCTTAGCCTATTCAAACAAAAACACATAATTAAATACAGTTAAATGATCTATAAGAAGGATACAAAATTAACTTAATCAACCAACCTGAAATTCTCCATCCCGTCGACTCCTAGCAAACATATCCCAAGTATCCTGATCAATCCAGGGATAATCCGAGAACATTTTATCAAGCCGCTTCTTCCCAGATACATAGTACCTGGTAAGATCATGCTTGAACCCATTCCAACGCTTTGATGCCATTTTCATACATTTATGACGATGATCCTCGTCATTTGGCACAGTCCAAGCTACCTACACATTAGATACATAACAACTAGATGGATTATAACTCGGATAATTTTCTAATAATGTAAATCAAACGAATGTAAAGGTAAAATACCGTGATATCCTCCCAAATCTGATCCTTAACGTTCTGTGGAACGTCATTCCAGTGGTTGTAGTTGATGCTTACGTGCTGCTTCGCTTGTAGAAACACCCACTTATTAAATTCTTTAGCACGGGTTCCCTGGGCATTTAGATTAGAATTGAAGGACACCTCAAGCTTCTGTCTGCTTTGCCTGTCCTTCTCTAGTTTCTTCAACGAGGTGGCTCCTCTACCCCGTTTCCTATGAGCCTGTGATGTTTGTATGGACAAAAAAAATGATAAAATAGAGGGTTGTAACATTATAAACTTACATTAAAAAGAAGGACTAAAGATAGTATATAACATGTAAACTTACACTAGAATCAGGCGTAGGCGTGATCGGGTCCTGCGAAACCCCCACAGTGTCCTCCCGTGCTTGTGGGCTATCCGACTGATCCATATGTATGCCTGTTCAGAAACAATATATATGTATTAACATAGGTTATAACTCAAAATAAATACAGAAGTATAAATAAAAATAACTAGATAGGTCCTGTAGATATACAAAACATCTATATATCCAATATAAGGACAATACGGGAGATTCAAAACTATAGTTTTTGAATATTGCCAAGCACTGGTCACGGCCTGGCCGTGTTGTCCATCACGGTCGTAATGTGCCAACTGAACCAGACCCTCATAGGCAGAACTGATCACGGCCTAGCCATGATGAGCATCACGGCCGTGACAGATCAATCAGCAGAGCAACATGCACTCAAAACCAAAAATAGAGACATTCCAAACAACTCAAACTCACGGTTTAAAGTTACAACTACTGAGACTACAGTTTCAACATACACTCAAAACCAAAAATAGAGACATTCCAAACAACTCAAACTCACGGTTTCAAGTTTCAACTAATGAGCCTACGGTTACAACCAGCAGAGCAACATGCATGCACTCAAAAACCAAAAATAAAAAAATGTGCCCTAAAGACTCACCAGAAATAGGTGCTCGCGTGGTGGTGGGGGGGAAGCTCGAGTGGTGGCCAACGTTCGATGTGGTTACTGAGAGCAGAGGGACAAGGAGAGTTAGTGTGCGGGAAGGGGAAAGAGAGATGTCAAGTTATTGCAAAGAATGATCGGGAAAGACAGAGTTAGGGGTTAAGAGTGTACCTCACGGTGGTGGCGAAGGAGCCCTCGCGGTGGTTGCGGTGGAGATGAGCTCGCGATTAGGGTAGAGTGAGAGCGAGAGTGAGGGTTGAGAGTGAGGGTTGAGCGTGATGAAAAGAGAAAAGAGACGTACAGATAAGTGCAAGAGGCACGCGGGTGTAAACGTTAAAATTAAAATAAAACAACATTTTACGTCAGTTGTTAGTAAAACCTGACGTTAAAGATCATATATTTAACGTCAGTTGTCTTAAGAAACCGACGTTAAAAACTCTCACACTTATTACGTCAGTTGTTAGTAAAAACTGACGTTAAAGGTCATATATTTAACGTCAGTTGTATTAAGAAACTGACGTTAAAAACACTCACACTTCTTACGTCAGTTGTATCACACAACGGACGTTAAAAGTTTATTAGTTTCTACAAAAACATTCATTCCTTTGACTACTGTGCTACTTACCCATTCACCTTGTACCTAATCCTCTTAATGAGCATTAAGTTTATAGATAAGTTTTCAAGAAAATCAGAATAGCTTAGTAACTTCATCTACTGCTCCTATAAATAGCTTCCTTCCATCCTTTTAATTTTTTACGCTTCACAATATGGCTCTGCCATGGAGGCTAACTTCATCACTCTTTCTTCCTATTCGTAGACTCAAAGATCTTTGTCTTAATGGTCAAACAACTTCTGAGTTTGTGTAAATCACATTACATGGATGGTAAGGTTGGGTGAATCACGTAATGTGATTCTCTCACTTTATTTCATCCCCGTCATCCCTTTCACTTTGCTTTGGAAGCAAGTGATTGTGGATTCAAGACGATGCATCAAGGAATTCCAGTGAAGAAGAAAGATGCAAAGATCCATTTCACTTTGCTTTATTGCTAGTGACTGAGGATTTACTTTGCATCATGGAATTCAAGTGAGGGAGGTGATGCATCCATTGGAGTTTCTGATGACAGGACTGAGAAGAAAATGATGTTGATGCAGAAACTTTTTTATATTTTAGGGCTATGTTGCATAAATTTTTTATCTTTTAATCATGTAATTTTAACTTATGAATCGCTTCAATGACATACGATTTGATTATACATATAACTTGTTTTATGTTAAGTGTTTATTTATTTTAATTTGCACAAGAATTTGTTTACTAATTCAAGCTAATTAATAAAAATTAAAAATAAACTTGTATAAAAAAAAGGATTAGAAATAAACTGCAGTACTATATGGAGTGATCTGCGTTAAGAGGGACAACAGGGACATGACAACCAATGAAATGAGTTTCATAATTATTTACGTCAGTTATTTATAGAACTGACGCAAATAGTGATTTAATATTTACAAACTGCCACCACCTCCTTTTTAACGTCAACTTAATTTATGACTGCCAAGTTCCCGTATATTAATTACATTATTTCCAATATTCATTCTGCAAGTTTATAATATATAGGATTATTTACGTCAGTTATTTATTTAACTGAAGTAAAAATCAAACTTTTAACGTCAGTTGTATAAAAAACTGACGTTAACAATAAATATTTTTTATTTTAAAAACACTTTTAACGTCAGTTTTTTTAAACAACTGACGTTAGAAGTGTATAGATATCTGCAAAAACATTCATTCCTTTGACTACTGTGCTACTTACCCATGCACCTTGTAACTTAATCCTCTTAATGAGCATTAAGTTTATAGATAAGTTTTCAAGAAAATCAGATTAGCTTAGTAACTTCATCCCCTGCTCCTATAAATAGCTTCCTTCCATCCTTTTAATTTTTAGGCTCACAATATGGCTCGCCATGGAGATTAACTTCATCACTCTTTCTTCCTATTCCTAGACTCAAAGATCTTTGTCTTAATGGTCAAACAACTTCTGAGTTTGTGTAAATCACATTACATGGGTGATAAGTTTGAGTAAACCACATTATGTGAGTTGCTCACCTTATCATCCTTCCAGAGAATCAGCTGCTGGAGGGCAAATCAGGTGCTCGGGCGTCACAGTTCCAAAACCTCAGCTTTGGCAGCAAGTGACCGTCATGGAAGTCTCTGGAACCACTGCCTTTGCTTGAAACAGATCTAGTGCACCTGTTTTTGCTTCTCTTGAGCTCTCTCATGCCCCCCAGTTTTCTGAGGTCTTCGGAGTATATTTTTCCCTTTGGCATATTTCATAAAACTCTCTGATGGGATGTAGCTTTAATGTTTAGGAATTTAAACCCTTTCAATGTAAATTTTTATAGGATTTTAAACCCTTTCAATCTTCTGTATCAGTCTGTGTTACACTTCATGAATGAGATACGGTTTGAGTTATTGATTCAACTTATACTTCGCACATATATTTTAGTTTTCAAAACAGAAACACAAAACATCAAAGCAATTCATGTGAAACTGAAACTTTGAGAAAGGCAATGCGGAAGGGTACGTATACTAGATAAAAATATTATTAAAATAACCTTTAACGTCAGTCATTAAAACAACTGACGTTAAAATTGAATTAATGAAGTCTGATATTTACAAAACTGCCACCGCCCCCTTTTTAACGTCTAGCTTTTGGTTAACTGACGTAAACCTTTACCGTCTAATGTATATTTTCCACTAGTGATATCTGTCCTTATATTGAATGCTTTACTACTTATAAACCAATTTCTCCAATTTCTGTCAAGTTACCAAATTGAACCATTCTTTCTGCAAATTATTCAGGCACAATTTTCTTTACCAAAGACTTTTTTCTGCATGATGTTCTCTTTATTCCAGCATTTCATTTCAACCTCATTTCCATTATTAAACTGACTTCCTCTTTACATTGTCAATTACTTTTAACTTCTACTTCTTGCATCATACAGGCTCAGTCTACCCTGAAGATGATTGGGCAAGCTAAGGTTGCAAATAATCTTTACATCTTCCATGGGATTCCAGCAGCCTTCAATAGTAAAAATAATTCTTTTAGCATAGTTAATACAGCTAATAATATGCCATCCATTTATTTTGATCTCTGGCATTTTAGATTAGGTCATCCTTCCTCCCCCATTTCGCAACAACTTTGTATTGAATTTCCTTATATCAATTTCAATAAACATCTACTTTGTGATTGCTGCCATTTTGCCAAACAGGCTCGACTGCCTTTTTCAAAGAGTAATTCCACTAGTATGCATCCTTTTTCCCTTGTGCATATGGATATTTGGGGTCCAATTGGTATTGAATCTATTCAGGGACATCGTTATTTTTTAACTATTGTTGATGATTACAGTAGATATACTTGGGTTTATTTGCTTAAATGTAAAACTGACACTAGAACATGCATTGCTCATTTTTTCAATCTTGTATCAACACAATTTTCTGCCAAAGTTAAAGTGTTAAGGACTGATAATGGCAAAGAATTTTCCAACCCTTCTTACTATTCCTCTCTTGGGATTATTCACCAAACTTCTTGTGTAGAAACCCTTCAACAAAACTCAATTGTTGAAAGAAAACATAGACACTTACTTAATGTTACTAGGGCCTTACTTTTTCAATCTCATTTACCTAAATCTTTCTGGAACTATGCTCTTTGCCATTCCATTCATTTAATAAATAGACTCCCTAGCCCTGTTTTAAATAATAAAACACCCTTTGCTATGTTACATAACATACCACCAACCTTTATAGATCTAAAGGTCTTTGGGTGCCTTGCATTTGCCTCTACCCTCCTTCAACATAGGCAGAAGCTTGACCCCAGAGCTAAAAAATGTGTTTTCTTAGGTTATAAACCTGGAACTAAAGGCTACATTTTCTTTGATTTACATTCTCATGATTTTTTTGTCTCTAGAAATGCTATTTTCATGAAACTTTCTTCCCCTACAAATCTGCATCTTCTTCTTTGCATCATGACTATGTTTCCTTACATGATAACATTTATTTTTTATTTGATTATGCTAACCAATATTCTTTACAGCATTTACCCTCTGCACATCACCACACTGACTTGAATATAAGTCCTCCTACATTACAACATCCTATTACCAACATTGACTCACCCACACAAATTAATAATCACAATTCTGAATCACAACAGGATGTTGTCCCTGTTAGAAGATCAGCCAGGTCTCGGCATCCTCCCTCTTATTTGAAGGATTTTCATTGTAATTTCTCTTCTTCTAACATCAACACTTCCGTTAGATATCCTTTATCCAATGTTTTATCTTATTCACGGTTATCTCCTTCCCACATGCATTACACTCTTGCTATTTCTTCACACACTGAACCTACCACTTATAATCAATCTATCCAATATGACCATTGGCTTCAAGCTATGGATTCTGAACTTGCTGCTCTTGATTCTAACAAAACCTGGATTCTTACTGAACTTCCTAAGGGCAAAACTGCCATAGGGTGTAAATGGGTCTATCGGATTAAGTATAGAGCCGATGGATCTATTGAAAGATATAAGGTTTGTCTAGTTGCTAAGGGTTTTAATCAAATTGAAGGGCTAGATTACTTTGATACCTATTCTCTTGTTGCCAAGGTAACCACCATTCGACTTTTATTAGCTATAGCTTCTTCCAATAATTGGTTTCTTCATCAATTGGATGTGCATAATGCCTTTTTGCATGGTACCTTGGATGAAGAAGTTTATATGCAACCTCCTCCTGGACTTTCTACACCCCATCCTAATCAAGTTTGTAAACTCCTTAGGCCTCTTTATGGTTCGAAACAATCTAGTCGCCAATGGTTCGCTAGATTGTCAACCTTTTTACATACACATGGTTTCTCTCAATCTACTTCGGATTGTTCTCTTTTCATTAAGCATTCAAATTCACCTTTTACAGCTTTACTTGTTTATGTCGATGACCTTATTCTTGCAGGAAATGACCTAAACAACATTCAAATCATTAAAACTGCATTAAACTCTACCTTTAAAATCAAGGATTTAGGCCATTTAAAATACTTTTTGGGGCTGGAAATTTCTCGTTCTAAACAGGGTATTCATATTTGTCAAAGGAAATATGCCTTAGACATTTTAGAGGAGTGTATCTAAGCCTGCTACCACTCCCATCACCAAAGGCACTCGGTTAAGTGCCACCTATGGTATTCCTTTATCTAACCCCACTTCTTATAGAAGATTGATTGGTAAGTTACTTTATTTGACAAATACTCGTCCTGATTTAAGTTTTTTTGTCCAATAGCTTAGTGGCTCATCCCACCAACTTGCATCAGGATGCAGCTATCCATCTCCTTCGATACATCAAATCCTCACCAGCCCAGGGTCTCTTTTACCCATGTAGTTCAGCTATTCAGTTAAAAGGCTTCAGTGATTCTGATTGGGCAACTTGCCCGGATACTCGCAAATCTGTAATAGGTTTATGCATTTTTCTTGGGCAATCTCTTGTATCATGGAAGTCTAAAAAGCAGGCTACTATATCTAAATCCTCTTCCGAAGCTGAATACAGAGCTTTGGCATCAACCGCTTGTGAGCTTCAATGGTTGACCTATCTTCTCCAAGATTTTCAAGTTCCTTTTATCAAGCCAGCATTGCTATACTGCGACAGCCAATCTGCCCGCCACATAGTATCCAACTCTTAATTCCATGAAAGGACAAAACACATCGAGCTCGATTGCCATGTCATTCACGAATATCTCCAAGCCAAGCTATTTCATCTATTGCCAATCTCCAGCTCTGACCAACTTGCGGACTTACTGACTAAATCTTTAGATCCAGGACCCTCCCATCGATTCATCACCAAGCTTGGACTGCAAAATATTCACTGTCCAGCTTGAGGGGGGCTATTAGATTAATAGATAATTGTATTTGTTTAGTTAGATCCATTATTTTTGGTTTAGTTTGTTAGTCAGTTAGATCCATTATTTTTGGTTTAGTTTGTTAAGTCAGTTAGATCCATTATTTTTGGTTTAGTTTGTTAAGCTGATGTTATATAAACATCTTCCTACTATATTCAATAGACATATAACTTTTCAATAAACAATTATTATTTTCCATCTTTTGCATACATTTAACATTAATGGAGTGAGATGATTTATGATGATAACCCAAAGCACTCCATCCCATCCAAACCCCCAATTTTTATATCCTGCAAATTGAGGGGCTTGGGATTTCCTCCTTAAACTTCCAAACAATGGAGTGGTACACTTTTACCTCTCAACTCCACTCCATCCCCTCCAAAACTTCCAAACATAACCTAAAAGAATCCTTTTTAGAGGAATTGAAATAAATTAATAATATTTAAAATTAAAAGAATGTAGGACCCACTAACTTGGAATGACAAATAGTTTATAGCTTTTGAATACTTCTAAAATTAATCAGATAACAAAATTTTGACAACCTCCGTCCCTGCTTTTATAAGGAGACATCTGGTTAAATATTTTATTATCGAAATCTAATTTTTAGGAGTGTTTCTTTCCACCCACACATTTGGGAATCCAATTTGCATTTTTTAATCACAAATTTTATGTTTGGACATCCATCTTTTATGTCTAAAAATGATTTTTATCTTTTGTTTCAAATATATGAAACTCTTATTTTCATCTCATTTTCTCGAAAAATATTAAAATTCACACATACGGGAAAGAATCTCAATGTTTACAATGACTGATCAGTTGTGATTGGAAGCAGTGGCGGACCATAGAAGGGGCGGAGGGGAGCAATCACTCCCCTCAGAAAATCAAAACAATTCTTTTTAGGGTGCTGCTACCTACACTCCCACACATCCTTCATCCACCCCCACAAATTTTTTAATTTTTATTTATTACCAAAATACCCTTAAGTTAAAAAAACATATCTATTCTAATTTTTTACCCTCTCTAACGCAAATCAAACTTTTCGTCCCACTCACATCCCTTTCTTCCTTCTTTAACATTTCTCTTCTATTAATAATGATGGCGTCTAGCGTGGATGAGCAAATAGGTGGTTCACGACAGAACCACCTATTTGCACTGTTAGATATATTTTTTTTTATTCGACGGGCGAGATGAAACAGGTTGCCCGTTCATGACAAATCGTTCAAATTTGCAGTATGGTCTTTTCCCGTGTGTTCACGATAAAATAGAGCGTCGTGACACCCTTAAGTGAATCGATTATTTTGTACTGTGTGACTCGGTTATCATCAAAACATTACTTAAAAATGAACCGGTTACCTATGTCCTTAGTGAAGCAGTTATTTGACCTCGTGTATAAATGTGACAACGGTAAGTAGTGAATGTGGTCACGCCCATAGTCACAAACAAACACACAAGCAATGTTAACTTATAAAATGATCCATTTTTTACACTAGTCCCATACAAACACACAAAAGCAAACCACAACGCATGGAATGAAAATACACTGAATTCAAACAAGGCTTTCAAACAAGTAGAACCCTAATCACTAGCTTCATCATCATCTGCATATTCTTCTTCATAATAGTCTTCAATGCATGCAAGTCTGGTATCTATCTAATCAAAGTGAGTATCCATATGAGTATTAAGATGAGTGAATTGCTGAGACATGTCTAGCCTCATATCTCTAAGTTGTTCCATCACTGCATTCTGAAAACGATTAGTGAAGACAATACCACTAGAAGTAGTACCACTAACCGTACAAGGGCCAACATTTGTTGGATCGGTTGGACCCTGAAGTCGATTACTTCCACCACCAGTACGAGCAATACACTAATGACCTTTTTTTTGTCTTTTTATTCCCATGTGAGCAAAGGCAGACTTAGCAAATTCACTTGTTGGATTGAGAGGATCACATTTCATGGCACTTGTATCTATTCCAAAATAGTCAATGAACCTGCTAATTAAAATTGCATATACAAGACCTAAGGAATCCTTACGTTTAGTTCTCTTCATCCACTCAGAAAAGAAGAAAGGCCAGAGTGAACCGGTTACATAAAATACCCATGTTATTCGGTTACCGATACTGTAAACCGGTTATATTGAACCAGTTATAATACACAACACTGAATCGGGTACTTAAAAGTGTGATCGGTTACAAAAGCAGTTATCGTATAGATTAAAATTTTATAGGGTAAAGGCCAAAACTGGTGGTTGACAAAAAAAACCAGGTGACATTTTGTTCCAAAATACCAAATTTGTCATCAATAATGTAAAATGTATGTCAAAATAGTCCTTTTTAGGACAAATTTTAGGGACGTGGTGGTCCCAATCAGGGACTATTTTGACATGCATTTTACATTCTTGAGGACCAAATTGATACTTTCCATTTTTCAGTGACCAAAATGTCTCATTGTTTTTTTTTGTTAAGGACTAGTTTGGGCCTTTAATCAATTTTATAGTTTCATTTCATAGTAAAAATTTTTTGTTATTAATAATATAATAAATAGTAAATTTAAAATTTTATATTAAATACATAAAATATCAGCTTGGTTGTGGCGAAGTATGAGAACCAATAAAAATATTTTACTTCGGTTGTAAGCAATTTTCCAACAAAGCCCAATTTTAAAAATAAAAATAAATAAATTTTAAATTTATACAAGATGAAATTATAATAGATACTAAAATATAATCAATAGTATGTATTAAAAAATAGTATTAAATATTAAAAATAATTTTAAATATTAAGATATAATGTTATGCTCGGTTTGATTATCTTAAACCCTAGAACTAAACCAATCATAATCGAGTTTTGTTAGGTTTGGTTGGGTTGGAACCAATTGGCAACAAATCCGAACCAAATAAGTTGGTTTGATTGAACAAAGGTTCGGTCACGAAAACTATTAAATATTAAAAATATATAAATATTAAATTTAAAGAATATTAGAATATTGAGTCTAGATCCTCTCCAGTACTGGAGAGTCCAGTTGGAGAGAGGTGGGAACAAAAAATTTAAATGATGTTAAAACTTTTTAAATGATGAAAAAACCAATCACATCAATTTTTTTCTTGTTCCTACCTCTCTCCAACTGGACTCTCCAGTACTGGAGAGGATCCGGATTCTAGAATATTGGGCTAGCTAAGTCACATCGAGCTAGTTTAGTCATATTGGACAAAGTCCGCTAGGGGTGTAAGGCCCGACCAATGATATGATGAACCTGAAAATACAAATCAAACCACCTAATTTGGTTCAAATTTTGTGGGTTTAAAGAATCGATTATAATGCTATTTAATGGATTTGTTAGGGTTAGGGTTTATAACATGAAATGCAATATTGGACCACAAATCGATTAAATGGTAGAAAATTAATTTTATCAAGAAAGCAATATTGGCCATGAAAAGCCGGATAAGTCATATTTGACCAACTAAGTCGAATCATGCCAATATAGTCATGTTAGGGCCTAGTCAGGTCATATTGACCCAAGTTGGGTGGCAATTGTCGATACGAACAATTTAGTAGGGTTGGGCTAGCTAAGTCACATCGGGCTAGTTTAGTCATATTGGACAAAGTCGGCTACGGGTGTAAGCCCCGACCAATGACATGATGAACCTGAAAATACAGATCAGACCAAATAATTTGGTTCAGATTTTGTGGCGTTTAAAGAATCGATTATAATGCTATTTAATGGATTCGTTAGGGTTAGGGTTATAGCTCAAGCTTAGGGTTAGGGTTTAGAAAATGAAATGCAATATATTGGCCCATGAATCGATTAAATGGTAGAAAATTAATTTTGCCAAGAAAGCAATATTGGCCATGAAATGCATATTGAACTGGATAAGTCATATTGATTGCCCTTTGTTGTTTGTATGAAAATAAAAAATAAAAAGTGAGTAGCGTGGGACCAAATGCGTACTTTTCTTTACATATGACGAGTTTAATATGTTTTTTATGTATATGGAACAAATGGAGATTTGCCCAAAATATTACCTTAACCCTTTTTTATTTATTTATAAATACTATATTGGAAAACTTAAATTTGACTAAATATAAAGTATAATTATAATGCACTTTATAGATAATAAATTATCTGTTTACATTTTATGGGTTAAATATATTATACTTCTAAATACTCCAACTCACCTTCGATGCTAGTCTTGGAGTAAAAATAAGAATAAAAACAAGACTTGATCCTAAAAAAAAATATATTGTGAAAGAACATAACAATCGTTGATGTGAATTGACCTTCAACAATCGATCAACTGTGACAGGCATTTACATGTCAGCAATCCGTGTAGCTATTTGACCTTAAATATGAATGTGACAATGACGAGAATAAATTGTGACGACGCGCATTTGAATGTTGTGCCCGGAATGCGATTAGGGTAAAGGGTTTCCTGAATTGATTATTATGGTTACATGAATCGAGTAATCAATGGAATGGACTCAGTGAATTGGTTAACCTACCTTGGTGAACCGGTTAACTAAATAAATTACAAATAATAAATTATTATGGTAAATTATATCTGACCTTAAGTAAAAATGTGACAACGGTGAATATAAATTGTGACAACGCGCACTTAAATTTCATAGCCCAAACACGATTGGTTCATGCTTTCCTGAATCGATTAGTATGTTAAAATGAATCGAATATTTAGTAGATTTCCTGATTCGATTATTACGTCCATATAATGGAAGTGAGGATTAAGTAGAAAATAAAGAATGAATGAATTGGAAATTCCATTTCTGATATTCTCATTACACAGACCCATATATATAAGGTAATTACAAGAGGTGGAGTTAGCTGTAGTATAACTAACTTCTTAACAGAAATACATTTACAGCTAAGCAAAGTCCAGCTAATCTATACATAACCTATACATGTGCTATACGTATGGTATACACTAATAAGACCAAACCCATTTTTAGCATAACTAATGATGAAAGTTACTCAAATGTCACAACAAAGAAAATAAACAGGGCAAAGAATATACCCAATATTTAACACCAACCATTTTCTAAATTTTCTTGCTATTTTCAAGAACACGAGAACAACATTTAAATTTGAGTGACAAAGAAAAATCAAAGTGACAAATCTAAATGGAGGCGATAAATCAAAACAATGAGGGGGATGGAGAACTCTAAATCTCGGATTTTGAATAGTGCTGAAGGAACCTTAAATGTTCATACCCAAATCCCTAACCCGAAATAATCACATATGAAAGGAAATCAAAACCCAGAGGAAGGAAACATGTGTTGCAGATGATTTATCTGGAGCTCGTTGGAACCGCGGTTTATGGTGCTACAACGCCCGCCGGATTTGAGCTTGTCTTCTTTCTCGCACTCTAGCAGTAGAATATGGTTGTTAGCAGGTGTGAACAGAGGTGACAAAGGTAAGAGAAGAGGGGGTAGGGGAGAGGACCTAGCGACAAATAAGAGAAGTTAAAAAAAGGGTTTATTTGAAAAATAGAAAAATCGGTCACTATTGCAAATAATTTTTAAAATTTATATAATTTTACATTTTCACCAATCATTGTTATAACCCGTACGTTGCACGGGTATGAATACTAGTTTACCTACAATAGAGGGTCAAACTAATGCTTCACTCGAGGACCACTTGAGACACTATTCCACGGTAGAAGCCACAGTTAATAACATTGCAACACCTCTTTTCTTTTCAACTTTAATATCTGATTTCTCTCTCTCTTATCTTGCCTGCTACTAATATTTATCGTCTGGTACTACTCTGTTGATGGCGGAGTGACACGGTGGTTGCATGATGCGGTGGTGGACCGGCATGACTCTTTGCTTTGCTGAAGGAGAAAGAGTCCGCCGCTGATGTGGTGGAGTGACGGAGCACTGGCATCACTCGGCAAGGTGGCATTGTGTGGCAGGTTTGCTTTTAAATCCATCACGCGACGAAGCCTGACATCGCGCGGCGGAGGTGCCTGACAGTGTGCTTCTTTACAGAAACATGTTTTGTGTGGGGGACGTGGTGGAGGAGTTTGGAGAGGAAATAAGAGATGCCCAGGAGAATGAGAGGAAGAAAGGGGGCTGGGTGGGTGAGTTACAGAAGAGATGAGAGGAGGAAGGGATGTGGGGGTGCCGTACAAGGGAGAAGGGGAAGGAATTCTGAAAATTAGAGGGGTAAAATAGTTATTTTAGATCCAAAATAAAAAATATGGGGTGGATGAAATGTGTGTAGGGGTGTAGGTAGCAGCACCTTTCTTTTTAATATACTTTTTTTAAGCACCCCCAAAATGACGTCGTTTTGGGGTGTTTAGTTTCAATCTCTAATGAAAATTTGTCCTCATTGTTCGGTTCTTTGCTTGCTCTTGGTACAGCTCCAAGCCTCCAAGAAAGTGAAGGAACAACACCGCTTGCCCTTGCCGCCTCGCCTACTCCACCTGCCGCAGCGCCGTCCACAGACTCGCCTCTGGTTCTTTAGTTCGTGAGTCTCCCTATCCCTGTAGCCTTCCTCTTTGATTCTAGTTCCTTCTCAAGCTTCCCAACTATTGTGAATCAGAGGTTAAATGGTTTAGAAAACCAATTGAATAATGGGGAACGGTTCTAGGTTGATGCCTCACCTTCCTTGTTTGCTATCTTGGTTGGTGATGCATTCATGGTAATTTTTTTCACCCTGTATCTTTATTGAATGTCTAAGAGAACTATTTAGAAGTAACGGACATGATTAATTAGTTTTATCTCTTCATTTTCAAGCTGTGATTATTTTAATCATATTTTTGCAATTCTTCAAAACACGTTCAATAGTTCATTATATTTAATTAATCTCCTAGTCTAAACTATACTAATAGGTAACCTCCACACTTAATTATATCTCTGTTTTTATTTTTCTAACTGTAACACTCCAGTTTTTACTATTCTTCAATAACAGTAAATATATATGTTTATATTATTTATTTTGGATTTATTATTTATCTGAATAATTGTTTTTTTTTTATTAAGTGTGTTAGCACTGCCTTTTTTCAGTGCATGCACGCTTACTAGACAATAATACTATATTATTGTCACTATTAGTATTTATTTAGAAAAATATTTTAAATAATATGATTGAAAGAAAATTATTTTCATGTTTTACTCTATTTAATTTTAATTTTAGATTTGAAAATAAATTGATTTAGAATTTATCGGAGATTAATTTTTTATCATTGATTTTTTTTGGTAGATCAATTCAACTATAAATCTTTACTGTACTTTGAAGTATGAAATTATATATCTGTCACTTATTGTTTTAGATCCAAGGATCAATATTACTTTTTTTTTCTAGACTCAATTTCAACGACACATTTTACCTATTACTAAGTAAAAGAGAAAGAAAATGAAAATTTTCTTCTTATTTCCTCTCTATGTCACGCGCACGGTATCCCCTCCCCTCCCCCTCAATATCTTCTTTCTTTCTTTTATTCTTCATCTTTTTCCTTCAACATCAGAACCAAATCCATATCTCTCTCAAACTTCATTCTTCTTGCTTCATCCATCAAACCCATCTCTCTCACTTCAAGCTCACAATCACGCCGCCACCGCCTGGACAGCTCCAACCGCCGCCGCAGACGGGGAGGAGATGACAACGGCGCTATCTCTCTTGGCGTTAGTAACTCGCCCCCACGCGAAACACCATTTTCATTGCGGTAAGTGTTCTTATCCGCTGTTGATGGTGGTTCCGCCACCTTGGGTTGCTAAACCTTATTCCTTTCTTTCTAAAGAGCTTACTCCTTTCATTTTGTTCATGAATGTCCCAGAACCGCGTCATCGTCGTGCCGCCATCGTTCTCCGCCGCCTTCCATCGTGCGGGTTGGCCTTCCAACCACCATGTTCTCTCATCCTTCACTTTGGGTAAGTGTTTTACCGCTATTCTCTTCTAGTTGTAAAAGCCCTAAATTAATTTTGAAACCCTAACCCTAAGATTTTGATTTCAGTTTCAAAGTGTGAAATTAACACTTGTTTTAAGCTCCCTAGGACCTTTATGATCAAGCTCTAAGAGCTTAGGTTCAACAAAAATCCCTAACCCATTTTTCCCTATTAAGGCCGAAAAGAACTACTAGTGAGCTAGAAAGAAATTTTCAAAACTTGACTTGTATTATGATTTTTTTGAAGGGAACGTGGTATAAGTATACTTTCTGGAATCGTGGGAGGAGGCTGGATCTAGGACAACTCTTCATAGGCAAAGATTTCACTGTTTGAGGTAAAGGGAGTAAGCCTTAGGAGTTCTAGATAGTCATATGCTATTTTGGTGTTGTCTGCAAAATTATATGTCGTGGTTGTTCTGTTGTTTTAATTATTTAGTTTCTAATTGGTTATGTGGTTTGATGTGATTCATTGAGTTATTTGGTTATAACGGTGATGCATGCTACAACTGTGTTGTATGTGATTATCTGTTTGGTTGATTGATTGACTGAAAGCCTGACAGTTGTCAGTGCCCAAGTAAATTAAAGATAAAAGCTTGAGGAAAGGTTCAAGGGATTTGATTTAAGGAAGTGGAAGTAGACATTGAAAATCATCATATTTGATAATGTTTTTGGTGAAAGAATGATTGATGAGTATCTTGATGATATTCATGTCTCGATGTATTTGTTAGTCATGGTATCATGGTGATACTCATGTTTCACGTTGACCATTGTGCCTTAATGGACAATGTGTCAATTAAAGTTGATCATTGTACCTTAATGGACGATGTGCCATTTTGTTTTATTTTCCATTGTACCTTAATGGATGATGTGCCATTTGTTCTGTGTTGACCATCGTGCCAGGAGTTTGGACGATGTTCCATGTATTGTGTTGACCATCGTGCCGGGAGTTTTGGACGATGTGCCATGTATTGTTTTGACCATTGTGTTTGGAGTTCGGATAGTGTGCCATGATCCGTGTTGACCATTGTACCAAGAAGTTGGACAGTGTGCCATGTATTGTGTTGACCATTGTTTCTTTCGTTGACAATGTGCCATGCAAGAGCCTGATCAGCTCATTTATTTGGTGAGTGAATCTCCGGGATATTTGGTATAAAGATTAGATGTTAAACTGTGAAGTGTCATTAACATTTTTATAAATGACGATGTCTGGGTTATGAAACCCATTGACATACATTTTGCTTTATTATGAAAACTTATGTTGTTATGAACATGTATATGTGTATATGATTTCTTGTGTGTTGCGCATGTGGTTATCTTATAAAACTCATATATTGGTAACTCACATTTGCACTATATTTGTGTGGTCTTGTGTCATACCTTGGTACGTGACTACAGATGATGAAAAGAGGATTCCAGCTTCACTTGGGGACATTAGTTCCAATTCTTGAAGATGTCAGACGTCAGACATCAGCTATAATGGTGAGAATCGTGGGAGTCTTCCCCACAAATAACTTTTAGAACGACCAGCTTAGGTTTTTGAGACGTTGTTGATAAGCCTCTGGCTCATCTAGTTTTTTTAACTAGTAAGACCATGGTTTTTGTGCTAATTATGCGAGTTTAATCTCGTTTTCGCCCAAATTGGATTTAATTGTCCTCAAGCAACACTTTGAGTCTCTTAAGTAGTTTTTAGTTAATTTTGAGTCAAATAAAGCATTTAATGCTAGTTTATATTTTCAGGTTAAAAGGGAAGGAAGAGCAAAAAGGGAAGGACAATAAAGCAGAAGCCATCACGCCCTAGCCGTGATAGTGATCACGGCCGTGATGAGTCAGCCATGAAGATCAGAGACCATTACGGCCTAGCCGTGACAGAGATCACGACCGTGATGAGTGTAATGAGAAGACCAGAGAGCATCACGGCCTAGCCGTGATGAGCATCACGGTCGTGACAGACCATAATTTGAATACACGCCCTTAGCAGAACCCGTCACGGCCTGGCCGTGATGGCCATCACGGCCGTGACGCGCACTTTTTACATTCAGACTTCTCTCAGCTATAAATAGGGCATCAAACTTTTACCCTGGAGATCTGCACTTGGAGGCTGACGGCTGGGGGGTGATTCTAACCCTAAAAAGGGATGTTTTCCCTGCTCTGTGACTGGAAGAAGATTGGGGGATTCTTCATGGAGTTTTCTTCATCTCTTCTTTCTTTCTCTTTTGTAGTTTCCCTTATTATGAGTAGTTAAATCCCCTTGCTGTTGGGGTTAGATGTTTGCTTTTTTGAACTTTGTTGTCTCTTGACTTGGTTGTAATGCAAGTTTGTACTTCTTTATGAGTATTTGATTCTTTGCTTAATATTTTTCTTGGTTTGATCACCCATGGAATGATATGTTGCTTTGATAGACAATTGAAAGATTGATGTTAAGGCATGCTCATGAATCAATTGCCAAGTAGTTCATGAACCTAGACATAGGTCTTGGGGTGCTTGCAATCTTATAAGTCTTGGCTCTTTATGCAAAATCTCAGGTTAATCCACCTAAGACATTAGGGTTTAATTTGGGATTTTAGGCTCATTCCACCTAAGACATTAGGGTTTGAGTATTTCAAAAGGCTTGATTGTCATAATTGAATTAGGACTTGTATTAGTAACAATTTCATTGCAATCAAGGGAGGATTAGTGTAGTCTAACCCTGACAACTTTATCCATTTGTTAATCACATTTCTGTCGCCTTCCAAGTGTTTGATAAAATACCCAAAAGACAAAAAATATTTTATTGCTTTGTTGTTTTATGTTTTGATCTCACTTCATGCCATAGTTTAGTCTAGATAGTTGTTTGATTTGTGAAGTGGTAATTGGCAACCGATCCCTGAGGATGATAACCGGTCTCACCACCGTATTACTTGTTTGCGACTAGGTACACTTGCCTATTAAAAATAGTCCAACAGTTGTAGATTTCTAATAGTATGTATGAGTATGGCTCGGAGAGCCTTTATTTTGAATGGAATGTTTATGGCTCCGAGAACTTTTCTTTTGGATGGAAATCTAAGATTTTCCTTTGGTCATGTATAGTTTGTTGATGTGAATATTTTCAAAATAACACCATCTTGATGTATTTTGCATGACTGAAACTTCTGGGATAAAAATATAAATATTTTTGCAGGAGTTTTTATTTTGGGATGTTGGAATTACAGAGGAGACTATGTCGAAATTTTTGTAAAAATTCTAGCTTTTTATTTAAGTACATTTCAAAAATAAATAGGCTGACCAGGCTAGGATTGTAAGCCTGAGCGCCGATCACGGCTTAGGTTTTGAGTCGTGACAAATTTTATATACAGGACCAGATCCTATACAATGATTGATGAAAATGTGGTGTTATTATTTTAAAATAGGTTTAAGTTTTACTACAATCGTAGGAATAATTTTGTACCCACTTTCATGACCTATAGAGAATTACACGAGATATTTTCCGAAAGCAAACCAGCAATTATTATTTTATTTTAATATGTTATTATGAAATTGAGTTAGTCATTTAATGCTCAGGGGGTGTTACATTAGTGGTATCAGAGCTGGTCGAGTCTTTCGGGAACCTTGGAGAATAGGTCTGTTATGTTTTTGTTGTGTAATCTCTGGTTGGTCATTGTTTGAATTGCTTCCTTAATCTTGATGGGTTACACGAGTTTTGACTTCTAGGAACCCATGGTTATTAAATTGCATTTGACCCGCGTGTGATACATTCGATAATCCTTTTTGGATTGTGTCAGACATTTGAATAGTATGCCGGTTAAGGTAGATTTTCTAGAAATGTTCGCTAAGAATGTTCCAGGTTTATCGTTTGCAAGAAGGATATTGAGTGGTCGATCGATCTAGCTTCTAGATTCGGTCTGATTTCTAATCTCCTTGTGTATGATGTTGCCTAAAATGTTAATTGAGTTAGACGACTCGATTTAACTGAAAGATCTGTGGTCTAAGCAGCTTGTTAGACTGAGTGTTTATCGTAGGAAGTACCAATGTGGTGTGAAGGCTTGAGACTCTGCGTGGATTTCTAATAGCTTAACAAAGTGACGATTATGAACGAGTATTATTTGCCATGCATAGTTGATTCGATAGATCACTCGCTAGGAGTTGTTGTCTACTCAAATATCGACTTTAGGACAAGTTATCACCATATTGGAGTGATGACCTTCTAAGATTTTGCGCCGTCACCTCAGCTTAAGAGGAAAGATAAATTCTTCGTATGTGTGGTAGATTGATTAAGTTGTCTGTGAGCGTGCCCGATTCAAAGTGACCATACTAAGCGTATCTGGAAAGACTTGTGTGCTTGTTGGAACCAAGGCAAGATGACTTGAATCTTCAACCTTGGGTGAGTGTCTCCTGATTAAGGAAATTCTTATCTGTACTGTTCATTCCTTTATGAACTTGTAAATCGACAATTGTTCCTCAAATTCCGATGGTTGTATTAGACAATCACTGTGGTCAATTTCGTACCTGTAAAACTGATTTTCTAATCTTGATTTAAAGTCTACCATGATTTAGCAATTAGTCATGCTAGTCAGTAATTTTAATTTACCCTAATGGATTTTCTTATATGTGAGAATTTGTACTTACATTTCTGAATAACCCTCAGTGTACTAGACATTTGAGTGGATTCATTTGATAGTATCCATTGGTCTGGATATTTTCACATTTCATTGAAAAATTGGTTATGACTATTTCTTAAGTCGTAACACAAACATCTTATTGATAACAGAAGTTTCTTGGCGAAACTTAGTCTAGTCACATTTACTTTTCATAGATGTGATCCAGTCTGATTTTTTGGCCAGACTGTTTTCTTTTTAAATCGTCGTTTTGTAAATCCTTATACTAATTGAATCCTCTTGAGGTTAGGAACTGTTTCTCTTATGATTTCCCAATCCAATGGAAGTTATTGTGAAAGAATGAACTTTAGTAGAGTTATGTTTGTAAGAATGTACCGGGCATTTTTACACTCACGATCCAATTGAAGAATTTTTTTATATACCTGTATCTTTCGGATTGATGAAATCTTTGTATCAAATTTTTGTGAAGGCGAGATCAAGAAATTTCCTCTCTTGACAATTTCTTTCGGTGATTTTCAAAGCCATGTTTTATTGCAGTTCATAGAACTTAACACTCTTTGATCAATGTTATCCTATATTATATCTTTTCCAAAATGTCATTGACGTGTGAATCTCTCCCATGAGTCATGAAAAAGTTTACCTGATCCCTATCAGGATGTCAGAATTAGTCGAGTATAGTGAGAAAGATAATTTGATGATTGAAACCTCCCTTGTTAAGATGTTGGCATCACAATGAATTTTATTATGAGTTTACCGAATACCTCTAAGAGTCTTGATTAGCTTCGAGTGATTTTGGATGGGTTGATGAAGTCAACATCCTTCTTACAGGTTAAGATCCACTATGTAGTGGAGAAGTAATGCAAAGAAAGTATCAGAGGACTGATCAGGCTTCATGGAGTATCTTCCATGCATCGTTCCAAACGAAGATCCAAAATTTTTCAAGGTTTGTTGGTAAAGCCTGTTGTAAGTGTTGAGGACCAAGTTGAGGCTAAGTCCAACTGATCACCCTAAACTCGAATGGGCAAGTAAGGAATGGTCTAATCCCTATAAGGTGGATAAAGAGTAAGTGTAGTACCTAAGTACGATCTGTAGTTGGATAGACAAGATGTGATAGAAATTTTGTTGAAGTGTAGATGTGACTGGTAAGATGAGAACCCCTAGGGTCAACGTCATTAAGTAAGACTATTACAATAGATCTTATCATGATTTAAGAAAAAAATGTTACTAAAGGAATCTAGAGTAATGATCAGATGCTTATAGTTAAGATTGATTGTATGAGTTTAGAAGTTTAAAAGGAAAGTGTCTATAGTAATTTCACCTAAGTTGATTCGAATCGAAAGAAATAAACTCGTGAGTTATCTAAGTTGGTTAGGGGAATTCAAAGTTGATGATTTATATAATCCTATCTAGCATGTAGTATTTTGATTTCAATTTAACTTAAGAAATATTACGATGATTTGATTGGAGACTTGAAATGTGTTTTTGATATAATCTAGAAGAGTAGACTACGCCCAAAGGGATTGAGACTACGATCGAATACCTTGAGTACGAAGTTGATGCATGTTGTAGTAAAGTAAGTTTTTATCTTGGTAATGACTATGAGAGCTAGATGTGTGGAAAGCAATTTTCTAGTGGACCAGTAATTGAGAATAGAAGTGATTAAGTTTGATTTTGCTCTTCATGTGAGAGTTAAGGATATAGAGGATAATTTTTCTAATGGATTAGTATTCAATGAAGAAGAGATTAAGTTTTAATTATACCTTTCGTGTACGAGAAATTAAAGTAAAGTATCAATGAGGGAGAGTATGATTGAGGATAAGTGATTTGATTTTGAGGATAAGTAGAACGAAGAATAAGTATGAATTTAGTTATTAAGTTACAATTGCCATCTAAGGGAAAGTGAAGAGGGAAGTATAAAATAGGATCTTGGGATTAAGAGGTAATTACAAGATCATGTATAGTTTCGAGTCACGAAATTTTTAGGACGGATTTTTTTTAAGTGGGATAGTAATATAACTCCTCGGTTTTTCTTGTTCTTCAATAATTGTAAATATATATGTTTACATTATTTATTTTGGATTGATTATTTATCTGAATAATTGTTTTTTTATTAAGTGCATTAGCACTTGCCTTATTTCAGTGCATGCACGTTTACTAAACGATAATACTATGTTATTGTCACTATTAGTATTTATTTAGAAAAATATTTTAAATAATATGATTGAAAGAAAATTGTTTTCATGTTTTACTCTATTTAATTTTAATTTTAGATTTGAAAATAAATTGATTTAGAATTAATAAGAGAATTTTTTATCATTGATTTTTTTTGGTAGATCAATTCAACTATCAATCTTTACTCCACTTTGAAGTTTGAAATTATATATCAGTCACTTATTGTTTTAGATCCAAGGATCAATATTACTTATTTTTTTCTAGACTCAATTTCTACCACACATTTTATATATTACTAACTAAAAGATAAAGAAAATGAAAATTTTCTTCTTATTTCCCCTCTATGTCACCGCCTGGACAGCTCCGACCGCCGCTCGCCGCACGGGAGGAGATGACAGCGCCGCTATCCTGTGCGCGTTTGCCCTCAACCGCCGCGCGAAACACCATTTTCGCCACCTTGGGTTGCTAAACCTTCTTCCTTTCTTTCTAAAGAGCTTATTCCTTTCATTTTGTTCATGAATGTCTCAGAACCGCATCATCGTCGTGCCACCGCCGTTCTCCGCCACCTGCCACCACACCGATTGGCCTTCCAACCACCATGTCCTCTCTTCCTTCACTTTGGGTAAGTGTTTTACCCCTATTCTCTTCTAGTTGTAAAAGCCCCAAATTAATTTTGAAACCCTAACCTTAAGATTTTGATTTTAGTTTCAAAGTGTGAAATTAACACTTGTTTTAAGCTCCCTAGGACCTTTATGATCAAGCTCTAAGAGCTTAGGTTCAACAAAAATCCCTAACCCATTTTTCCCTATTAAGACCGAAAATCACTCCTAGTGAGCTAGAAGGAAATTTTCAAAACTTGACTTGTATTGTGATGTTTTGTGAAGGGAACGTGGTATAAGTATACTTTCTGGAATCGTGGGAGGAAACTGGATCTAGGACAACTCTTCATAGGCAAAGATTTCACCCTTTGAGGTAAAGTGAGTGAGCCTGAGGAGTTATAGATAGTCATATGTTATTTTGGTGTTGTCTGCAAAATTATATGTCGTGGTTGTTCTGTAGTTTTAAATATTTAGTTTCTAATTGGTTATGTGGTTTGATGTGATTCATTGAGTTATTTGGTTATAACGGTGATGCATGCTACAACTGTGTTGTATGGGATTATCTGTTTGGTTGATTGATTGACTGAAAGCCTGACAGTGGTCAGTGCCCAAGTAAATTAAAGATAAAAGCTTAAAAAGCTTGAGAAAAGGTTTAAGGGATTTGATTTAAGGAAGTGGAAGTAGATATTGAAAATCATCATATTTGATAATGTTTTTGGTGAAAGAATGATTGATGAGTATCTTGATGATATTCATGTCTCAATGTATTTGTTAGTCATAGTATCATGGTGATACTCATGTTTCACGTTGACCATTGTGCCTTAATGGACAATGTTCCATTTAAAGTTGATCATTGTACCTTAATGGACGATGTGCCATTTTGTTTTGTTGACCATTGTACCTTAATGGACGATGTGCCATTTGTTATGTGTTGACCATCGTGCCGGGAGTTTGGACGATGTGTCATGTATTGTGTTGACCATCGTGTCGGGAGTTTTGGACGATGTGCCATGTATTGTGTTGACCATTGTGCCGGGAGTTCGGACAGTGTGCCATGATCTGTGTTGACCATTGTACCAAGAAGTTGGACTGTGTGCCATGTATTGTGTTGACCATTGTTTCTTTCGTTGACAATGTGCCATGCAATAGCCTGGTCAGCTCATTTATTTGGTGAGTGAATCTCCGGGAGATAAGGTATAAAGATTAGATGTTAAACTGTGAAGTGTCATTAATCTTTTTATAAATGACGATGTTTAGGGTATGAAACCCATTGACAAACATTTTGCTTTATTATGAAAACTTATGTTGTTATGAACATGTATGTGTATACTATTTCTTATGTGTCGCACATGTGGTTATCTTATAAAACTCATATATTGGTAACTCACATTTGTACTATATTTGTGTGGTCTTGTGTCGTATCTTGGTACGTGACTACAGACGGTGAAAAGAAGATTCCAGCTTCACTAGGGCACATTAGTTCCAATTCTTGAAGATGTCAGATGTCAGACATCAGTTATACTGGTGAGAATCATGGGAGTCTTCCCCACAAATAACTTTTAGAACGACCAGCTTAGGTTTTTGAGAAGTTCTAGATTTCTGATAGTATGTATGAGTATGGCTTGGAGAGTCTTTATTTTGAATGGAATGTTTATGGCTCAGAGAACTTTTCTTTTAGATGGAAATATTAGATTTTCCTTTTGGTCATGTATAGTTTGTTGATGTGAATATTTTCAGAATAACACCATCTTGATGTATTTTGCGTGACTGAAACTTCTGGGATGAAAATATAAACATTTTTGCATGTGTTTTCATTTTGGGATGTTGGAATTACAGAGGAGACTCTGTCGAAATTTTTGTAAAAATTATACATTTTTGTTTAAGTACATTTCAAAAATAAATAGGCTCGCCAGGCTAGGATTATAAGCCTGAGCGCCGGTCACGACTTAGGTTTTGAGTCGTGACAAATTTTATATATAGGACCAGAACCTATACAATGATAGATGAAAATGTGGTGTTATTATTTTAAAATAGGGTTAAGTTTTACCGCAACCGCAGGAATAATTTTATAACCACTTTCATGACTTATAGAGAATTGCACGAGATATTTTCCGAAAGCAAACCAACAATTATTATTTTATTTTAATATGTTATTACGAAATTGAGTTAGTCATGTAATGTCCAGGGGGTGTTACAATAACTGTCATGTTATAAATATTAGTTTTTTTTAAAAGGAAATATTAGTTAAATATAGGTAATTTTTTCTTTATATATTTTATTGTTATTTTGCATTAATGTGTTATTTTTATTTTAAAATTGATAAAGTTATGATACCTGGGTTTACCAAAAAAAATTGATAAAATTATATATGATTTATATAAATTTTAATTTGATTGTTTTAATGAGTCTTGTTAATGAGTGTCGGACATTAGTTAAACTCACAAAAGAAAGATTTGTATTGAAAAACTAAGTGTATCACTTTTCAAAATATTAAATACATCATTTTTTATATAAATTTTTCTTTTTTAATTTTTTAAATAATATTCTAATGATACTTATTGATATTCTCCTATTCTAATCAGTAGCTTGGTGCTCCCCCGAAAAATATAAGTCAAGGTCGGCCACTGATTGGAAGTCAAATCCTCCGTTGTGACAAGATAATTAATAAATTATTATCCTATGCAGATATCTAACAAGTAAAGTTTTTACATAGATGATCAGGACGGGCGGGTCTTCAATCCTCACGTGCGTGAAGTGAGTTTGCATCCTCAGTGGAAATTTGACCGGCATCGAGAGTGACCGGTAATTAATGGGCCAATATCAATTAAAATGAATATTGAATCAGCCGGTTCTATGCTAAGATATCCGGTTGGTGTACTTTTTGGACATATTAAATAAGAATACAATTTGAAAAATAAAAAGGAAAGGGAAAAAAAGTGAGTGGGTGCATTAACTTTCACTGAAGGAAGACATTTATTTCGTCTGCTCCTGCCATTTATTGTCAATGGCCGTCATAGTTGCGGTGGTATGGGTTTTTGAATTTAAGATTTGATGTTAAAGGTCATCCCTTGCAAGAGCTGGTTGCGGTGCTGATTTCAGTGACAGTGAAACTCGTAGGATTTGATCTGTTTTCCGATCTCGTCGACTGATGGAGGAAGCAATAGATCCGCAGGTTAGTGTTCTTAATTTTGACAAATTAAAGGTTGATCTCGTCTACCGGTATAGGCTGGCACAGTCTACCTCCTTCCGGGCAACCCCAACCCCAATTTGTGGGTAAATGTTAAAATTAAATGTACGTGGTTGTTGCAAAAGAGTTGCGTAGTAATTAAACACTAACGATTTTGGGTCTTCATAAATGTAGTAAGGGTATTTTTTATTTCAGTGTCGTTAGGGTTGAAAGAATTACAGGTTTAAAAGAGGAAAAATGCAGACACAATGCATGAAAACAAATACCTAGATTGCATAGGTTGGTAGGTGTTAAACTATTGATAATGTTTTTATAGTGAAAATGTTTCGTATGGTTTGACAAACTGAATGTAGGTAATATTCTGACTGCAACAATGTATAGACACCGTTTGGGAACATAGGCTGTATAGATTTTTTTGGGATGAGATGATGAAGATAAATTGGAATTAATGAGGTGTTTAAAGCTGGTGCTTAATTTTGTCGGCATGTATTGCAGGGCATAGAAGACATATCATTGAATGATGAGGACAGACACAATGATGGGGAAGAAGATTTGGGAAGTTTGGAGGAAACTGAATATGAGCAAGAAGCTAATTCGGAAGCAGGAAGTGAAACAGGGGAGGATGTATTGGATGAAGATGGAGAGCAAGAGGAAGATGAAGTCCAGGTTGACGATGATGCAGGCGGAGATGTTATAACCAGTGATGAAGATAATGAGGACGATCCGGTTGTTCGTAACATAAGTGATATAGAATTTAGCTGTTTACAGCAAGTGATGTCATTGACACGGTCTTTGCAGATGTAGACATTCCTTATGTTTTCTATAATGAGTATGCCAAAATCAAAGGGTTCAGTATAAGGAAAAACAAACGTGGTAAAAACAAGGACAAAGAAATTACATGGCAGCAATTTGTATGTTCTTGTGAGGGGTTTCGGCAAAGCAAATACATGAATTTGCCTAACCTCCAGCGCGAGCATCATGTTTTGACAAGATGTGGATGTGAGGCTGAATTGCGTGTTGGCTTAAATGTACACAGCGGTCGATGGCATGTTACGCGGTTCTTTGATGAACACAGCCATGATTTGCTTGGACAAAAATATAGTGGTCCATTAAGGTCACACGAGAAAATGTCGGATGCAGATTTTGCACAAATGGAGAGCATGAGGAAGAGTGGGATAAGCATTCCTAAGATTTATGGTTCATTTGCTAGCCAATCCGGGAGGGTATCATAATGTTGCTTTTAGGAAAAAGGAGATTTACAATCGTATTCGAAGGATAGATGCAGGCATCAAAGCGGCGTAAAGGAGGTACTCAAGTTACCGAGCGAGTTAAGGTCTCAAGACGTAACTCTGTTTTGGAGCCACAAAGTGGGACCTAACCGTGAGGTTACTACATTTGTTCCGGTGTGATGGTACATGTCAGATTGACTATGAAGTCTTTGGTGATGTGCTTGCATTTGATGCAACGTATGGTAGGAATAAGTATAAGTGACCTGTAGTTGTTTTTTTCAGAGTTAATAATCACAAGCAAACAGTTGTCTTTGCGTGCGGTATAGTGTCTGATGAGAAAGAAGAAACATATGTTTGGTTGTTACAAAATTCATTCAAGCAATGAAAGGCAAGACCCCAAGGTGTGTCATAACTGATGGTGATCTCGCAATGCGGAATGCAATTGCTATAGTATTTTCAGAGGCGCATCACAGATTGTGTGGATGGCACTTGATCAGGAATGTAACAGCAAACGTAGGTGATATTCGGTTCACACAATTGTTTAAGAAATGTATGCTTGGGAACCTTGAAATATGTGAATTTGAAGACAAGTGGGGAGCTGCTGTGGAGGAGTGTGGGTTGGTTAACAATGATTGGGTGCATCAGTTGTATGATAAAAAAGCAATGTGGGCTACATCACATATAAAGGGGGAGTTCTTTGCTGGGTTGAGGACGACGTCCCGGTGTGAGTCATTGCATTCTCACATGGGGAAATATGTACAGTCACGATTCCGGTTGAGTGAATTTGTGTTTCATTTTCAGAGATGCCTTGAGTACATTAGAAGTAAGGAGGTTGAGGCTAATTTCAGATCAGCATATGGCGTGCCAGTTATGTAAACTGAGTTTGTTGATTTGGAGCGGTTTGGTTCAGTAACATATACCAGAGAAATGTTTTATGTTTTCCGCAAGAGGCTATAAACCCTAGCCACACCCTATATTTAAACTTATTATCTACATATTTATGTACTTCTATTTTATTGCTTTAATTAAAAAACCTCCAAACCAGATTTCATAATATCCTTATGTCAATCACAGTGGCTGTGCCTGACAAGACCATTCCGCAAAACCGTCTCAAACAACAAATTTCAAATTTAATGATGATCTTTGAAGCACTGGGTCTGACTACATTTCAGACTGCAATTGTGTTGACCAGATTTTCGCGTACAGTGCGCAAATAAGACACCACGTTTTACAACCAGCTTTACAAACAAATTCTTATCCAACAATGCAACATTTACTGATTTATCTTCTATTGTTTCTAATTTATTACGCCATCCATTTTTTTTCTTTAGTAATTTTCAAGGTTTTAAAAACCTGGATCGGGCCTAGGTCCAAGTCCAGGTTGAGAAAACCTAGGACTGTGGTAAACCGGTGCAAAAATCGGAAAATTGGTTCAAAAACGGTCATAACCGATAGTGAACCGGCCTGAACCGGTTTCCTAAAAAAAAATTAATTAGTATAAAAGGATTTGGATCATCCTAGCCAAAATCCAATTCTTTTGTTTTCTAACATATGTGGGTTGGTTGTAGATTTTCGGTTGGTTTTCCCTATGAAGATGATTTTAACATATATCTTTATATTTATGGCTAGTGCAATATAGAATAAATTTAAATGGAATTTTTAAATAATCTATTATATATACAAAGTATAATGCGTCTTAACAATTTGCACGTGAAAAAAGGAGAAATAATTCAAATATATATATTTTTTGGGTTTCACAAGGTATCCTCTGCGTGCAACTGCGAAGACTGGGTACTGGACCACGTAAGTTAATTTTAATTTTATAACTTATTTATTTTTGGTATTTTTCCATTTAATAATTTATTTTCATTTCAATATATATATTATGTAATTAACATCCACACCTTTTCATATCTTAGGTATCTCCATCTTCTTCAGCTTGATAAGGGCTCCAAATCAGTTTCTGGCTTCTTAGATCCGTCAATCCTTATGCCTCAATTCTTTGCTTGCGATTAATTAAGTAAATACACAGGGAGGTGGTGGAAGTTGTAAATACGTAGGTAACTAATCTTCAATTTAATTTAAGTTTTCATATCAGTTGTTTTTAGTTTATTACACACATGATATATGAATTTGTTAATTGACATGATTATTTGTTTATGATAGCACGCTGAAGGTGAGTACCATAAGTTGCGCCAACAGGATAAGTAGGACTTCTAAGGCTAAAGGAAATCCTGATTGGATCATCCTCAAGGTTTGGTAGGTTATTTATCAAATAATTAATATTATAATTACTCATTTATATGTATATTTAACTGACATTGAAATTAATTTTGTTTATAGTCTCGATTTCAACCGGACGAGTGGTCGTGCGGCTATTATGTCATGCTTCATATGCTGAACATAGTCTCCGTATCTATTACGGATGGACGGAAGAAGGTAATATTTAAACCCCTTGTTAAATTATATATTATAGTTTTGGTGACGACTTACGTTAATGTTATTGCTACATTTTGAACGTGTGTAGGCATTTAACAACCAATTGCCTCTTCAAAAAGATGAGTTTAGAGACTTGAGGATGCGCTTGGCAGAATTCTTCTTCAAGTATGCGGCTGAAAAAGGAATTGATAAGATACCTCTGCAATACTTAGATTAATAGTTTTTTTGTTAGACTTTAGAAACTAATTAATAACACACACACACACACTCTCTCTCTCTCTCTCTCTCTCTCACTCACTTAGATTGGTAGTTTTCTTATATTTAATATGTATCCATGATTTAGTGGATTAATATATAAATATTATTTTTATCTTCAATTTATGTTTATATATATATATATATATATATATATATATATATATATATATATAATTTCCGGTTCAAATCCGAATCGATCCAATTAAGTGCTTGTTTGGTTTGCAGCTGAAACGGAGTTTCAGCACACAAACCCAAATTGCTATAGTAATTGGAGTGTTTGAGTGTAAAATTTAGTCCAAAATAATTGATTCCTGAGTGGGTAGAATTAATTTTAGTGGAAGCAAGAATTTCTACCTTTTCCGTTGAGAATAATTGATTCTAGATATATGATCCACAAAATTCTACATATTTACACTTCAAAAGTGATTTCACTTTATCATCCAAATAAAATCAATTATTATTCAAACAGAAATTATTTTTCTAACAACTGAGTTAGACAACTATACGGGATAACCCGTACATGTGAACAATGTTTCGCCACCCGATAGAGAGGGATCCTGAGACTGTGTAGGTATGAGACTATATAGTTGAGGAAGACTTATATGAATTGATTGGTATTACCTATACTACCAAGATGCATCTTCTTTTATGTAGCCCAGGAAGTGTGTGAGTGAGGACAAAGCATCTTTGAAAAAGACCCGTGTTGGTTTGTGGGGACGATCGTCAATCCATAAAGCGATCAGGGTTGTTACAAATTCAGTTCATTATATGGTTAATGGGCCATCCTGAAACTTACAATCGTTTTCCACAACCATATAAATATTTGGTTAATCACGTGCAAATATTTAGTTAATTCAGTTCATTATATGGTTAATGGGTCATCCTAAAACTTACAATCATTTTCCACAACCATATAAATATTTAGTTAACTACGTGCAAATATTTAGTTAATTAAGTTCATTATATGATTAATGGGTCATCCTGAAACTTACAATCATTTTCCACAACCGTGTAAATATTTGGTTAATCATATTCAAATATTTGGTTAATTCAGTTCATTATATGGTTAATGGGTTATCCTGAAGCTAGATGACTGGTTAACCATATAATGAACTGAATTTACCAAATATTTGTACGTGATTAACCAAATATTTACACGTAATTGACCAAATAATATTTACACGTAATCGACCAAATAACCAAGTTTTTAAAAGAGCTAAATATTTTTTTTTAAATCCGAAAATACATTGTTCATTACGAAATGCCACTGCACATGGACAAAATTACAAAATCACCACTACCATGTAGAGTTGTCACCGTATGTTGTCTAACTTAGTTGTTAGAATAACACAACTGTTATTCTAAACCCATTTTTAAAATATTACTACCAAACACAAATCAATTTTTTAACCTTTATTTTTTCAAAATCAATTCTTTCAAAATCAATTATACCAAAATCAATTCTATCAAAATCTAAAACATACGGACCCTAAATTGGTTCCTTATATGTACTATTGATGTAAAGAATTTTCACACTAACATCCAATAATATCTTGTCAGTATAATGAACGAATATATATAATTAAGTATAAGTATATAATGTTGGGTTTTCCTTGTTTTTATCCGTATACACCGAAGATATGTAACTTATTTAAAATACATTATATTCTTGCAAATACTTCTTTGTAAACAATATTGTTAACAACTGAACATCGTTTACCATCATCACTACAACTTAAATTTTTTAATCCATTCCTAGATTTGACCCTAAAGATAGCAACATATAATCTACATTGGAACCATTTTTATGTTTTTTGACCGCTCATTGCGCCACAATACTCACAACACCAATTCATTCCTCCAAACTCTAGACAATCTAGAAAAAGTTTAACAAATCAGTCAACTTGTAGAAAAAAATGGCAACAATAAATTAAATTAATGGATGCAAATAAACATAGATTACTAAATAAATACCTTCACATTCAGCTTCAACAAATAAATGATTCTCTTCATCATAAACTTGATAAGTCATTTCTATAATATCAATAACAATGAACCAATTAAATAAAAAACTTGAATGCAAGTGGGAAAAAGTAATACAATAATATAAACAGAATAACAATTTCCATTACATTGATGAATTTTGAAATTAACATTCTTTCTTCCACATAATATATCCTCATAAATCGCTTGAGTTGGTAGACAATGTCATTGGGATTCCACCAGACTTAAAAAATCTAAATCTTTAATTTTTTTTCTTAAAAATATAAAGCCAAAAAAATTAAATATAAACAAAGCATTCGAAGACAAAGTTAGTATATTCATATTACATTTCAAAAACATAATTAAGTATTGAAGTAGATTAAATAATATGTCTTAAATAAATGATCTCATAAAAACCAAGACCAATAATTTATAGGACAAAACTTAGGTGCAATTATTTGTGTATAGCTTTTACCGTTTTCCAATCATAATTCAACACATGGGTTAACAAACTAATAGAAAAAATAGGAATATTTTAAATTTAAATTTAAATGAAAAATTTAATCTATGTGGCATGTTATAATTGGTGGACAGCACAAACAACAATTATAGCACCTAAGTTTTTTCCTAATTTATAAACCTACACAATTAATAAAGATTATAAAATATTTACAAAATAATTTACATATTAAAAATTAAACATTATATACAAATAAAATATATTAAATCATTACCCATAGAAAAAGAACTATATAAATTAAATTTGCCAAAATATAAAAAAACAATAAGACATACCATTTTTAATATCGCGTAAAAGTTTCATATAACTACTGGATGATGCATCCCTTTAAGATAGGGATTGAAATGCTGATTCAAAAATATTAGAATAAAAGCCACCAATAATTTATATCGTTAGAGTTGACAACAATTTCTCAATATTTCTAAACATTACTATGGATAATACTAAAATCAAATATGAAAGATTAGTATTAAACATGTATTTTCTTTATATTGTCTTTTCTTCTTTTATCGAACCAAAGACATCCTCCTCTGCTTAGAATTTTTTCCCAAAGAATAAGAGCAACCTTCCTATCCCTTTCTTTCACTACTACTTATTATCATTATCTAATATCGACATTGTGGCCAAGTGTAACAACCTTTTTTTAGGGAACCAACTGTAATACCCTACACTTTTTAAAGTTGGTAAAATTATTAAATAATAAATTTGAAATAATAGAAATAACTAAATAAAATTTTTCATGTCAAAAAAATTGATTTTGGGCTTAGTTTTTTTTTTTACTAAAAAGGTATTCATTCATTCAAATGGATAAAATACATCGAAAACAACAGAAATCCAACATCGCTAAAAACCGAAAATGATGAATATGCAAACAAACTCAGCCCCTAGGTTAATAGCGTAACACGGCAAAATCAAAATGCCTACAAAAGTGACAAAATCAAAGTCACCGGAATACCTATGTCTTCGGATCTGTAAATTTGACGCCCAATTCTTGATCAAATCTGTGATGGATCGAAGCAGATCTGTCAATCTGAACCAAATGAAAACCACACCAAGACGAGAAACCAAACAATGGCTCACCAAAACGACAAACAACAATACCGCCGCACACAGATGACGAAAAACACGAAAAAAAAATCAGATCTATGTGGAATAACCACTAATTAGATAAAAGGGGAGAAATAATGAAGTAAATGGATGATTCCAGGCCAAAAATGACCCAAAACCACCCCCTCTAGTGGTGGCACGCAGCTGTGTGTGTAGAGAGAAGTGAGAGAGTTTGAAGTTAGAGAGAGAATATGATTTTTTCTTTTAAGGCTTACTTGGGCCATATTAACAGTATAAACGGATACTGAGTTAGTGTCAATCTGACATCAAGAAATTATTTTAAAATTTATTCTTATTTATTTTATTTTGATTTTTGAATTAAACTTTAAATTTAAATTGTAAATTTTTCCACACTTTAAATGCCCACAAACATATTTCTAGTAATTGGGCTAAAAGTATGGCCCAACTATACATCTCGTTAGCAGCCTCGTCAATGCCGTCTCCTTCCCTAACCTTCAACCACAAGGATGACATGTACAGTGCAACACCCATTAATGGCTTCTACATTCCGGAACTGCCAATGCTCTCCGTTTTACCAGGATAAAGCATCCACTAACTTAACTTCATCGACTAAAAATTGACCACCAACCTGGAATGTTCATGCCACGTACAAATGATACACACCAAAAACATTTTGTATTCAATCACAGACTTCAATCAGAACTAACAATGGTGGTCATATGTATTCCAACATTAGCAAATCATCTTTCTTTAATAAATTACAAAAATTAAAATCAAACCATCAAACCATTATTCATAATCGCATCAACACCAATGTAAATCACCTACATAACTTATTCTCCCTAAACTTGAGCACAACATCTTAAACGAACATTTGGGTCACATATGCTGCCCCTCATATGGTGAAACAAATTGCAATGAGCCTGCTATGTTTTTCACAAACGTTGCTCCGTGTGAGGCGACATTGTCAACGACTAAAATGACCATGGATGAATAAAGGTGAAGGCGCGTGAGACTAGCAGGCCATTTATGACACAACCTTTGAAGCCGGTGCCCAATTGCATGCTTCACTTGGTAAGCTTATATTAACCGGCAAACCATAATTGTATCTTGACCGTTCCATTAATAAATTAATATATCAACGGATGTCATTAAATGAGTTTGGATCCTCACTTGCTGGTCGTGAGGATTGAAGACAATGCCGATCAGGATCGCTACATAAGATTGTCAGGTTTAAAAATCAGAAGAAACCCGAACACGTGGCTGTTGCTGCTGCAAGCAACCATTCGTTTATGCGATTATTATTATTATCCGAACTCGTTCATACAGCCATAACGTGTTAATTAGGGATAAATCTACAGACTTACAGACACCTCATGTATCTTATTCAACTTTTAAAATAATTGACATTTGGATGATGAAACAAAATTAGTTACGCTTCACGTTGTTTTCTTTTTGTGATATTAATAAAAAATATGAATAAACAATTAGAAGTATTAATAATCTCACACCATATTAAAAAAAAAAAACTTTACGACACTTTTCTTATTAGATATAAATATTTGATGAGTATAAACCGAACGAATAAAATTTAGCAAAGTATATAGATATACTTAGTATTTTTTGGTAATCATGTAACAAGACGAAGTATTCCACCATCGTTAACGTTAATTGTATTGTTGGGTTATCCCCTTCCAACCAGAGATTTTCTCCATACACAACCGATGCGGGATTACCACTTATTTAAGATATTTAAGTCTCTTACCACTTAAACCAACAAGACATTGGTAGATGATATTTAGTATGAGTACGTGTAATCTTAAATTTTCTTTCGGGTTAAGTTTATTGATAGAATGGACTTCTGGAAAATTTATGGAATTGTTGTACACGTAACATGCACTGAAATTGTTGTATAAATTCCAAAGTGAATCGTGACTATGGATGAAGCCTGGAGTGATTGACGGGGCCAAAATCTGAAAAATAACAAAAGAAAAGTCTTCGGCTGCGAACTTAGTTTGACACTTATGCCTATATATAGGTTCTAATTAAGGAACAAATGATATCAGCTTCAGCTAAGACTTGAGAGTTTTAAGAGTTGATTTATATTTTCACTCTGAGAAACAATGGATACACTGCTCTCAAGAGGCAACACCGCCATGTCTGCCGTATTGCTGCTTGTTGGAATATTATCGCTCGCTGAAGTAGAATTTACGGGTATGTTTACTCTCTCTATCTGATCAAATCTCAATAATAATGGACTGAATCTTATTTGAATGGAATGTAAAAGATAAACGTATGTGACTTTTTAAACGGTCATTATGTGCCCACCGGATAACATACATGTATAGCCGGTGAAAATTGGTCAAGTTTGAAAAGGATATGGTTCATAATCCACAAGGTTGTGAGTTTAAATCTCATTATCGATGTGATGATATTGTTGGTGGGTAATTGTAAGTAGCTCTATGAATGCTTCTTTGAATTGTGAGGTCTGTCCGATCCCGATAAGCCATCGGGACCCAACTCACGTAAACTTTTGTTTAAAGAAAAAAAAAACAGCATACATGTATAGTTTTATGATTAAGATTTGTTATCCTTATATTAAGATTTGTTATTCTATAATTTTGAACTATATGAATTTGAAATTAGCATATATAGTTGATGATCAAAAACCAACTGAGATCGACAATTTGTCAATTTCAATCTTTTAGCCATTTTTAATTTGCTCTATGCATGCTTTCAAAATCACTTACTTTTGGTTCAATACACATATATGATATGCAGGTGCGCAATCCACGGGTGTGTGTTATGGGAATAATGGAGACAATCTACCATCTCCTCAAGACGTAGTGAATTTATACAAATCAAATGGAATTGGAAGAATGCGTATATACACTCCAGAATCCAGATGATGCAACCCTTCAAGCCCTCAAAGGTTCAAACATAGAGGTCATCCTTGGTGTCCTTAATGACAACCTCCAATCCCTTACTGATGCTGGAGCTGCCACAACTTGGGTCAATAATAATGTCAAAGCCTACTCAGATGTCAAATTCAAGTACATAGCTGTTGGTAATGAAGTTGAACCAAGTGACCCAAAAGCACAATATGTCCTACCCGCAATGCAAAACATTCAAAATGCAATTTCTTCAGCCAACTTACAAGGCCAAATCAAAGTCTCCCATGCAATAAAAACAAGCCTAGTAGCCAACCCTTACCCACCCAATGATGGGGTTTTCAGTGATAGTGCAAGTCAATTTATAAAGCCTATTATCAATTTCCTAGTGAGCAATGGAGCACCACTTCTAGCAAATGTGTACCCTTACTTCGCCTATGCTGAGCCTGGCCAACAAAGCATTGGTCTTGACTATGCTTTGTTTACTAAACAAGGAAACAACGAAGTTGGGTACCAAAATCTCTTTGATGCAATCTTGGATTCTTTGTATGCTGCTCTTGAAAAAGCAGGGGGATCCAATGTGAATGTTGTTGTGTCTGAGAATGGGTGGCCATCTGATGGTGGGGTTGGAGCCACTGTTGAAAATGCAGGAACCTACTACAAGAATTTGATTAACCATGTCAAGGGTGGGACTCCAAAGAGGCCTAATGGACCCATAGAGACTTACCTGTTTGCTATGTTTGATGAAAATCACAAGGATGGTGCAGAAACTGAGAAACACTTTGGGATATTTAGACCTGACAAATCACCTAAATACCAACTCAGTTTCAATTATAACTTTACTATGATTGTGATTATATATTTTCAGTGACACTTGGAAATTAGAATAAGGGTCCCTCATGTGGTGCCCATAGTGTTGCCCTGGATATGCTTCCAATAAAATAATTATCGATAAACAACTTATTAAAATGTCAAAAAAAGCAAAAAAAATTATTACTGTTAAATTTTAAATAAATAGCACTTCAATGTCTCTTTGCATGCCCTCACATTAATTTTTTTTTACGTTTAATTCATACCATAGTTATCGTAATAAAAATAGTTAAACCAGAAACAAGGAGATTATTTTAAAGTAAATTCTTAAAGAAAAATATCAAGCATAACTTAGAGAAATATTTTATATAAAAAAAACTTAGAGAAATATTTAAATCTATATTTCTAATAGACATTTGATGGAGGGACTAACACTACAATATTACAAAACTTAGAGGATTAAATACCTTTAAAAAAATTTGGGAGACTAAAAATGTAATTAATCTCGTGTATTTGAGGTGACTTATACTATTTGTATAATGTTTTTGAACATTAACATCCTTTTTTATATATATTTTTAATACTTATATTTTTTCTCTCAATCACAGAATAAAAAAAATTGAATACCTACCATCTCCTCTTTACACAAAAATCGATTATTATATAAACTTTTCCTTTTGAGAAAGCCCAACAGTGAGAGCTGGGCTCAAGATAAAAATTGTCCGTCGACTCTAGCCCAACTATGAAGAGAAAATTGTGATGAACAAAAATGTCTGCTCCTCAATTCAACAGCTCATGAGCGATTAATTCGAGCACGGATTTTCTACCTTTGTTGCGAGAAAGGCACCTGCTTTTCCCGCTATCTCTCTTATTTATTATTCTCTCCCATCTCTTTCCTCCATTTTTCTTAATATTTCTCCTAATTTTAACTAAAGTCTCGGTGACTTTAAAATTTCAAAGGCGGAGAATCTATTTTCGATTAATTCCTGGTGGCAGAGTAACCCGTGGAATAGGAAATAAGTGAGTAATTATTGGCGTGAACTATCTGTGTATTTGGATGAGCATTTGATAAAAGTGATTTTGAATGTAATTGATTTTGTAAAATTGATTTGATTAGAATTGAGTTTGAAGTGAAGTGATTTATGTTTGGATGTTTTTATTTTGAAATCAAGTTTGATGTCAAACTTCGGGTAAATTTCTCAACTCAACTCAAAAGCTACTTTTTGTAGTTTCTAGTTAATCGCTTCTGGAGTTAAAATCAATTTTACCTAACAATAACCAAATATCTTATTTTTTTACTAAAATCACGTTTGAAAGATGACAAAATCAATTCTGCAGATTTCTAACGTGAAACTAAACACACACCATGCCTTTCGGAGAATGAAGGACCACTTTGGTTTAATGATGCGAAACAAGGTTGGAGACTTCTTACAAATCAATCATCTCTTCACTACGGAGCTCTAAAGAGAAACTATATATTTCTCCTATGCAGAAGAACCTTCAAGAACCAAACCAAAAAATATATTTCTCCTATGCTAATTAATTTTCTAACAAAGGAGATTTTTGGTAGAGTTACTAGAATAGATATTGCTCCTTTTTATGGTATCCATGTATGAATTCATCCCATATGCAGAACCCTCCTTTTATTATATATATCTATAATCTGTTAGCAGAAAGTAGGTGCAGGGATATTGGAATAAAAGTTTGTCATATATTTTGTCATTTGTACTTCTGATCTATACGAATATAAAAGGTGAAGACCTATTTTTATTGTATAAACATGTGTCAGTGTCAGGATTTTTTCCAATTTTTTATTTTAGTATTATTTTAAAAAAAAAATTAATTTTTAAAAATTTTAATTTTTTTTTAATTTATTTTTATTTTTTAAGTTTATTTTTATTTTATTTTGTTTTACTTTTTTTACGTTTTCCATAATTTTTTTAAAAAAATTTCTAATAATTTTTTTTTGCTGATACTTTTTTTAATTCATTTGTATACACTAACAGTGTAAAATTTTTTTACACTGTCAACCAATCATAAATTGGCAAACAGTAAAAGTAGAGTTGTCATATTCTTGATATTTTAATTTTTATATACTTACATTTTAATGTATATATAATTTAATAGTTTAAAATTTAAATATATATATATATATTTTAATATTTTCAGATTCGAACCGAATCAAACCATACCAATTTTAATTGGTTCAGATATTGTTATTGACTTTTTAAAGTTTATAATTTTTTGTTTTTAAATATTTTTAGCCAGGTGTGTTCTTCGAAAAAGTTTAGGGTCGTAATACTCGATCCAATAATTCGATGAATTTAAAAATCCGAAACAAACAATTAAATTGGTTCTTTTTTTTCTTTTTTGTGCACGGCTCCGAATTGAACCAAACCCAATGATTATTAATTCGGTTATTTTGGAACCTAACCAATTACTATATTTTAATATTTAAATATGTTTTAATATTCAATATGTATATCACTTTATCAATTAACAACTTTTCTTCTATTGTTCCTATAACAGTAGAAGAAGTTGTCAATAGGTAGATTAGTTTGGATTATTTAAATTTTTTTGAACATATATTCTTTATAATATTTTTCCAAAATTTATTTTTTTCCCGAATTAGCTTTATTCTAAATTACTTTTTAAAATGTTTATTTTTATAATTGAATTTTTTAAAATATTTTTTTATAAATAATTTTATTTTTCTAATTATGATTTCCTAATTTTTTAACATATTTTTTTAAATACTATTTTATAATTATTATTTTTCTAATTTTATATAAATTTTTTCGATTTTTTTCTAATTTACTTATTATTATTATTTTTTATAATTTATTATTTTTATATTTTTTTAATATATTTTTTCCTAATTATTTTTTTATTATTAAAAAGTACATTTTTTCTATTTAATTTAAAATTTCTTTTATAATTAATTTTATTTTTCTAATTTTTATAAATCTATTTTTTAGTAATTATTTTTTTCCCTAATTTTTTAAAAATATTTTTTTCTAGTTATTTTACTAATTAATTTTTTTCTAATTTAAATTTTTCTTTTTCCTTTTAGAATATTTTTTTAGAATTAATTATTTTTCAAATTTTTGTAAATATTTATTTTCCTAATTAAAAAAATAAGAAAAATAAAAAGAATTATAAAAAATATTCAAAATATTTAGAAAATATATTTAAAAAAACTATTTACAAAGATAAATATTTTTAAAAAATTAAATTAGGGAAAAATTAATTAATTTTACTTTTATGAATTTTTTAAAATATATTTATTTTCAGATTATTTTATTCCTGATTTTTCTTATTTTTTTTTTACTTTTTTAAATAAATTTTTTCTAATTATTTTAAATAATTTCTTTTTCCTAATTTTTTATAAATAATATTTTCCTAATTAATTTTTTTCCTAATTTGTTTTGCTAATATTTTTTTAATTAAAATTTTTTTTTATACTTTTTTTTAATATTTTTTTTGTTAATACTTTTTTTAAAAGCTACATTCTTGCCTTTGTTTTTTCTATTTTAAATAATAAATCTATATCTATACTAATTGATAAGTAGAAATTCTGATTTTAGTGTAGCACAATAGTGCAAGCCACATGTTAAGTTATGGAATATTTTATTATTATTTAATTTATTTTCAAAAATTTATATATTTTTTGTTTTAAAATATTTACAAACCGGTAAAGGTATATTGTTTTGGGAGTCAAACACGACAATCTCAATCTCTGTATTAACATAAATAGAGGCAGAGCTATTCATATTTCGTATTTTTTTTTTGCTACATCCTTGTCTTTGTTTTTTATATTTTTAATAATAAATCTATATCTATACTAATTAATAAGGGGAAATACTGATTTTAGCGTAGCACAATGGTGCATTTTTTTTCTAATTTTTTTTTGTTAATACTTTTTCTTAAAGCTACATCCCTGGCATTTTTAGTCATTGAGAGAGGCATCATCTGAAGAGATGCGTTTTTACTCCGCAATGTTTTGCAATTCCATACTCCATTGAAATATATGCTTTGTACACCTTTCCAGTCCAAATATAATGACATTGACTTCCTATATTTTATTTCGCTACCTTGGTCCCTTTCTCTTAACTTTCGTCATTCGTGTGTGTGCATTCATCCTGATAAGTATATACTGAAATGTGAAACAAGTAATGATTTTTTAAGCAGTTAGAATTCCTTAGAAAGCCTCAAAAGGTCATGGGGGCACGATGGTTCCCCGATGAAGGGCACTGAAGAAAGGAATGAATATCTAGAATCAACCATTGGGATGATTATCATCAAGGGTGTTTACCATCAGAAAACATAAGTGCAAGATATCTTTCCCCGAAAAGATGGGCCTTGTTTTAGTTCATCCCCAAGATTGACTGTGATCGACGCTTTTAAGGGGTCAAGGATCCAATAATGAAAAAGAAACAATAAAGAAGAAATATTTTCTCATCAAAAGTATATCTTGCATCGTACAAAAGTATAATAAGGGTTTTCATCATCAGCGTTCATTGTGTGTTGAATTGAAAGATAGTTATTTGGGTTTTCATCAATCACGAAAGCCATCTCATACATTGTCATTCCATCAATGAGTAAAACCAACACTCATGCATTGCATTTGTCTATCTGGCCTCATAAGCGAGCTTCAGGCAATCCACCCCGTAAGCTCTTTTATCTTTTTGTTTCGAGCTTCTGATGGATAATCCACCCCGTAAGCTCTTTTATCCTTCTGTTTGAGCTTTTGACGGGGTGGATTCGAGCTTTTGACGGGCAATCCACCTCGTAAGCTCTTTTATCTTTCTGTTCGAGCTTCTAACGTGAAATCCACCCCGTGAGGGCACTTTTATCTTTTTGTTCGAGTTTCTGACGGGCAATCCACCCCGTGAGCTCATTTTTATCTTTCTGTTCGAGCTTCTGACTGGCAATCCACTCGTAAGCTATTTTATCTTTCTGTCCGAGCTTCTGACGGGCAATCCACCCTGTGAGAACTATTATCTTTCTGTTTGAGTTTTTGGCGGGCAATCCACCCCGTGAGCTCATTTTTATCTTTCTGTTTGAGCTTCTGACGGGCAATCCACTCCGTAAGCTATTTTATCTTTCTGTTCGGGCTTCTAACGGGCAATCCACTGCATAAGCTCTTTATCATTGTTTTAAGCTTAGCGGGCAATCCACCCTGCAAGCTTTTCATGTGTAGACCATAGTGGGCAATCCAACCCACTGGTTCTTTATAGGAAATCGCTTTGTAGTCACAGGTCCTTTTGTTTGCCTACGTATCCCGGCCAAAATCGGAGTTCATGTCTTTACTCGTTTCTTATAACGATAATAGGTAAACTACGGTTACACCTACTATCTAATAAGAAACAAGTAAAGAGGGGCAGCTGTGAACGCCTAATTTTGTCCGGGTATTTTTTCTCTTAATTAATATTTTTGAAAACAAAAATCAAAAAATATAAAAATGAAAAGAAAAAACTAAAAATGTTTTTTTTGTTCTTGATACAATATAGAATTAGATGTAGCCCAATTTTATTTATTGTTGCAAGCCCATTATCCAAGTTATCCAAATCCAAAAACAAACAAAAAGGAAAAAAACACAAACAAAAAGGCTTCAGATTTTTATTTGATTTGATTTGATTTTGAAAAAAATAAAAATATTTATTCTTTGTCCTTTTTTTTCATTCTTGCTTTGTCCTCTTCCATTAGAGGAAAATCAGCTTTATATTTTATTTCCCTCCTTTTGTTTTCTTTCACTTTTTTTCAAAAAAAAAGGGGAACACTATCCCTGCCCTTGCACCAGCCAGCAGAGTGGTGGAGGCAGAGCTGATTTGCTCCCCACACAATGTACCACCCTCTGCATATTTTTGTCTTCGCCCTCAGCAAAGCCAATGTTTTTCGTCCCTTTTGCTCTACTATATATTACATTGAACAGTAATAAAGGGAGGGGCGAAAACAAGAGGAGGAGTGGAACATCAGAAAAAAATGAGACATCCTCCAGAAACAACCCCTCTTCCTTCTCCATGCCCAACACTTGATCAAATCTTCACCCTCTCATCTTCATCATCATCCATTTACTTCAAAATCAACCCTTCCTTCTTCATTCCAGAAAACCCAAAAAATAAAAAAAACAAAAAAAACATACAAACAACCATAACAAAAGTTAACAGTACCCACCATCTCCTACCTTGGACCAACATCACCACCCATCTCAAACACCCAACAGACCAGAACCACATCCTCCGCCGCCTGTCCTCCGAGGTACGCACAACTCAGCCACCACAGGTTCACTCCGCTAACCGCTGCCTCGGAGCTTCTCCATACCATCCAGTCTCGGCTCCTCAGCTTCGCCATCGCTATCAGGTCCTCAGATGCGCCGTCGCGGCTCCGCCGCGCATCGCCGTCGAGAGCCGCCTTAGATTGAAGCATGAACTGCACCAGTTCCTCCTTATCCGAACCAGATCCGCTCGTCCTCCGCCACGAATCCGCCCAGGCCACATCCTCCGCCGCGCGACGCGCCTCCAACCACCACCATCACTATAACACAAAACCAGATCCGCCACTCACGAACAACAAGTCCTCCGCCGCGAGTCAACCGCGAGTTGCCACCACCGCCGTTCGTGCCTTCTGCCTCGTCGGCGTCAGAGTTACTTGCCTCTGCCGTAAACACCGCTGGTTTCCATTTGCTCCTAGAACTCCTCTCTGGTAATAACAATGGAGGCTATGTTATGTTGGCTCTTTTTTTTTTTCCTTTTATTTCTTTTTGCTTTTTTATGGTTTGTTTTAAATTATTAGAGTTTGATAGCATTGGGCTTGTAATGGCAGCATGTGGCCCAAAGTTGGTTGCTTTTTTGGCCTAGCACACTGGTCCCCTTTTATTTGGGTCAAGCCTTTTTAGAGAAGAAAGATGTTTATTTGGGTCCACTAAATCCACTAATTTCATGGGTAGCTAAACCACGAAAAGCATTAAGCGACGGAATTAAACACTAATACGAAGGCATAAACATAGATTAATCAATCAAAGAAAATACATGAGGGTCAAATTAGCTACATCTAATCCCAACAAAAAGGGATTAGATACTCATGATAAAGGAAATTACAAAAGAGAAAGATAGAAGAGATGAAGAAAACTCATGACGAATCCCCCAATCTTCTTCCAATCCAATTCTTTTCCAGTCCAAGAGCAGAGAGAACACGCCCCTTTTTGCTTCCCAAGAGGCTCCCTAGGGTAAAAGTGCTCCTAGGTTAAAAATCCTATTTTTCTGTCTGATCCAATTTTTCTATGCTTGTTGATGGCGCTGTTGTGGCTAAAATATATATAGCAAAGTCATATTCATGCTAACTTTAAGGGCTTTTATCCTCTAATTTAGTTGTCAAATCCCAATCATATCTTATCAAGATTTAATTAGATAATAGAATGCACAGCAACAATTAATTTCTCTTTCACACCGTGGTCTTCTCCTTTTATTTTCTCTCTCAATTCAATTAGGATTAAAGTCTCATAATGTGTGGGGCCCTCATCACCTTGGATTGAGTTCAAGATATATCTCCTTGCATATGGTGATTGATATTCTTTAATGACTTCAAATCTTATAAATTAACTGCCCAATCAATATATTCATCTTATATTTTTATGGTAAGTCATTAATATCCAAATCACCAAATCCATCAAATAGGCCTCTTACATTGCTGCTGGACTTTTGTTCCATATCAACTCATCAATTTCCAAAATTCTTCTTTCAATCAGATTAAATTCATGCTGCTATCTTGTCAATTACCAATTTATGTAAATCTTCATTAGCATTAATTGGCAAGCAATCACATGGAGTCTTTGACCAAGTCCATAGCGATGACAAGGTCATGCTCATTCTTCATGCAAATTCTAAATTAACTGGATTTGAGCATTTTAATCATTAATTCCTGCAAAACACCACCACAAAACCGCCTTACCCGTTCCAAGGTAAAAACTAATAAAAATCAATTTAAATATGCCTAAACTATATGAAAATGCATGCAAAAATGTACATGAAATATGAGGTGAAATCACACTCATCAAATCACCCCAAGCTTGTTTATTTGCTTGTCCTCAAGCAATCACCAAGGTTAGAAGATATAAATAATTAGAGCATGGATAGTGAACCAAGAACCCGAGTAGTAACTAATCCAAGTAACAGGCATTTTCAATTAATTCACCAAGAGACAATCAATTTCAAGTCCAATTAGAAGCTTAGGTTTCTTAGACTCATATTCTCACTGATTCGGGCACTCTTTCTCACCTCACTCAAGTGTTTAAGGATATATAACAATTCGCTCAATTTCCTCAAGGAATGAATTCTACCATAAGCTTGACTATCAACCAAATCTCTACTTTATTAATGAAAACAATTAAGAATCAAGAGGTATTTTGCTTTGGTTGTAGCGGGGTCATGGGATTAATCGTTAGGTGGGGAAATCAAGAAAAGGAAATTTAAAGAAGGCTAGACAAAATATCAAGCATTGCAAAGCATGACACCTTCTAAAATACCTTTTTTGGGTTTTGATTCATTTTTCCACCTTTCTTTCTTTCTTTTCATTTTATTTCTCACTTTCTTTTGTCATCCCCTTCTCTATATTCTCTCTTTCTATTTTTTTTTTATTTGGAGAAGGGGAGATTTTCAATTCAAGAGAAATATTTTCTGACTTTCTCATCCCATACTTTTTCAACTACCTTTCTACCCTTTTTGTAATACTTCAAAAGGTGCCATACCAAGCATATTAATCAAAGTAATTCAAGGTACCAAGAAAAGTATTTTATTCTTTTAGGCTCAAAATTGGGCAACTAAGGGGTAGCATTTAGTCAATCAAAGCCCAGAAGGCCGGAAAAATACCTAGTGCCTCAATCATTTTCAAAAATTTTTAAGCTTCAAACCGGTTTCAAGTCAAGTTCTTGAGAATACAATTCAAGAGGAATAACACTCTATCACAAAGAATGGGGTAGATTTGGTGACTACCCCTTTTTGGCTCAAAATCTCACGTTTTAGTAGTTCATAAATCAATGAGAAATACAAATTTACGGAACCATATGCTAATTACCAACTATCAAAGATCATCTCAAGAATTTTTATTTGTAGCCTCATCACAAGAATAAAAAATTGGGTTCAAAAATTCACTATCTCAATTTATTTGGCACTAAGTTCTCACAATTGGATGCATAATCTAAGCAAGGGGCAATATAATCACGTGATCATGCAAAACTATGCCTATATGAATGCAACATGAAAAATGCAAAAATTAAAAAAAATCAAAAATATGCAAAAATACCCCTACCCCAAGCTTAAAAATTTACATTGTCCCCAATGTAAATAATCAAGTCGGAGAGAGGAGAAAAATAAATAAAATAAAAAATAAATTTTGGAACAACTCACCGAGGTGGTAGCGAGTGTTGGCTCATATTCCAGTCAAAAGCTTGCTAGAAATTGTATCACGGCCGTGAGGTTCATCACGGCTAGGCCGTCAGCAATTCTGGTCCATAGGGAGAAGCCTGTCACGGCCGTGACCTCCATCACGGCTAGGTCGTGATGCTCTCTGATCTTCAGGGTCCTCTCATCACGCCCGTGATGGGTATCACGGCTGGGCCGTGATCCTTTCTGGTCTTCCTAGTTAGCTCGTCACAGCCGTGACCAGTGTCACGACCTGGGCGTGATAGTTGCTGACTTTGTCTCTGCCCCTTTTGCTTCTCCTTCCTCCTTACCCTGAAAAAACTTAACAAGACTATTAATTTATGATTATTTACACTTGATCTTCTCAAATTATTCAAGAGTCAAATTCAAAAACAAATGGAAAAGGGTAAAGAAAAACAAAAACTAACAAGAAAATGAAAATAACTAAAGAGAAGGGTTAAGAAAACTTGGGTTGCCTCCCAATAAGCGCTTTTTTAACGTCACTAGCTTGACGGACAGCTTCCACCTGGATCCCATTGCTTGTAGCATAGGGGCCAAGAGATGCTAAATATGCACAGGCATCCTCCCGGATCCCGTGGTTTGTGGAGTGGCAATTGCAGAAGCAATATGACTCCACCCTTAATTCCTCCCGGGTCAAATGGCAAGTGATAAACTCCTTTTTTGACCTCTTCAGGCATAAATGATCCATGAAGCACATGATGTTTTACTTCTGGAGCCAATTTTGTAGGATCCACACATGCATGCAAACCAATATAATTGTCCAAGGCAGCAATATCAAGATCCTTGGCAAGCATGGTGAAATATAGATCCTCTTTGCTCTCCATCTCATGTTCTTTTTCTTGTGGCTCATCTTCCACTGCCACTTCATCTACACTTTGATCCATCCCCAAAACCAGATTTTGCTCAATTGCGCTCCATGTGACTCTTGTACTAACTGTTTACAAATTTCCTCAACTTGTGTTTTGAAATTTTGCATCACCACTTCGATACAGTCACAATTGGCTCTTGCTTTGGCCTCAGAGATGGATAGCTCTTGGGAATATTTTTCAAGAGCAACTTTCAAAGGTGTTTGCTCATTCCATTCCCATTCCTCCTCACTTGTTCTTTCCCAAGGATTTGTGGAAGGTAATTCCTCTTCTTGTGGCTCGTCTACCACCACCACTTCATCTTCATTTTGATCCATTCCCACAACCATATTTTGCTCAAATTCTGCTTCACGTGGCTCTTCGGGAATCACTTGTAAACACGGTGGTGGTGGTGGTAAATACGAGCAAAGGGTTTCCCATTCCTCCTTGGAGAATATATACACAAGCTTACCCGTCACACAATCAACTTGTGCTGGAATATCATGATCTCCCAAATTTATGTCGTCACCCAAACACCAGTTGTTCTCCAAAGTGTGACTTGAAGCTTCCTCATCAGATGGATAATAATAGTTGTCCATTAATTGCATCCACCTTGCACAACCAACACCCAAAAGAAAAAATCAAATATATACAGAAAAATAAAAAATAAAAAAATCTAAATTATTTGCCTCCTTTGTTACTAATGATATTGGCAAAACCAATCCCCGGCAACGGCGCCAAAAACTTGTTGGACAAAATCTAGGCAAGTATACCTAGTCGTACAAGTAATACGGTGGTGAGACCGGTATCGTTCCCACGAGGATCAGTTGCCAATTACCAATTCGCAAATCAAACAACTATCTAGACTACACTATGGCATGAAGAAAGATCAAAACATAAAATAAAGCAACAAAAGCAATAAAACATTTTTGGTCTTTTTGGGGAATTTTTATCAAACACTTGGAATGCAAATAGGGGTGTTGGGATTAAATTTCACTAAACCTTAGCCTCATGCAATACTAAGACTACCAATCCAGTTTATGATTCAAATATTAAAATCAATCCACGAAATTACTCAAGCCCTGATTCCTCAGATGACAAGAGCCTAAATCCACTAATAGACCCTAATTCCTTAGGTGGACTAGATTAATGAATTTGCATTAAGATTAAGGATTACGCGATTACTAATAAACCAAACCCCATTCCTAGACGCGAGGTTTACTAGGTGAATAATTCCAGATCAAGAATCAATAAGAACGTCCCCATTGCAAATCAAATCTCAGAATCATTTCATGGGTAGCTAAACCACGAAAAGCATTAAGCGACGGAATTAAACACTAATACGAAGGCATAAACATAGATTAATCAATCAAAGCAAATACATGAGGGTCAGATTAGCTACATCTGATCCCAACAAAAAGGGATTAGCTACTCATGATAAAGGAAATTACAAAAGATAAAAAGAGAAGAGATGAAGAAAAATCATGACGAATCCTCCAATCTTCTTCCAATCCAATTCTTTTCCAGTCCAAGAGCAGAGAGAACACGCCCCTTTTTGCTTCCCGAGAGTCTCCCTAGGGTAAAAGTACTCCTAGGTTAAAAATCCTATTTTTCTGTCTGATCCAAGTTTTCTGTGCTTGTTGATGGCGCTGCTGTGGCTAAAATATATATAGCAAAGTCATATTCATGCTAACTTTAAGGGCTTTTATCCTCTAATTTAGTTGTCAAATCCCAATCATATCTTATCAATATTTAATTAGATAATAGAATGTACAGCAACAATTAATTTCTCTTTCACGCCGTGGTCTTCTCCTTTTATTTTCTCTCTCAATTCAATTAGGATTAAAGTCTCATAATGTGTGGGCCCCTCATCACCTTGGATTGAGTTCAAGATATATCTCCTTGCATATGGTGATTGATATTCTTTAATGACTTCAAATCTTCTAAATTAACTTCCCAATCAATATCTTCATCTTCTATTTTTATGGTAAGTCATTAATATCCAAATCACCAAATCCATCAATTAGGCCTCTTACATTGCTGCTGGACTTTTGTTCCATATCAACTCATCAATTTCCAACATTCATCTTTCAATCAGATTAAATTCATGCTGCTATCTTGTCAATTACCAAGTTATGTAAATCTTCATTAGCATTAATTGGCAAGCAATCACATGGAGTCTTTGACCAAGTCCATAGCGATGACAAGGTCATGCTCATTCTTCATGCAAATTCTAAATTAACTGGATTTGATCATTTTAATCATTAATTCCTACAAAACAACACCACAAAACCGCCTTACCCGTTCCAAGGTAAAAACTAATAAAAATCAATTTAAATATGCCTAAACTATATGAAAATGCATGCAAAAATGTACATGAAATATGAGGTGAAATCACACTCATCAAATCACCCCAAGCTTGTTTATTTGCTTGTCCTCAAGCAATCACTAAGGCTAGAAGATACAAATAATCAGAGCATAGATAGTTAACCAAGAACCCGAGTAGTAACTAATCCAAGTAATAGGCATTTTCAAATAATTCACCAAGAGACAATCAATTTCAAGTCCAATTAGAAGCTTAGGTTTCTTAGACTCATATTCTCACTGATTCGGGCACTCTTTCTCACCTCACTCAAGTGTTTAAGGATATATAACAATTCGCTCAATTTCCTCAAGGAATGAATTCTACCATAAGCTTGACTATCAACCAAATCTCTACTTTATTAATGAAAACAATTAAGAATCAAGAGGTATTTTGCTTTGGTTGTAGCGGGGTCATGGGATTAATCGTTAGGTGGGGAAATCAAGAAAAGGAAATTTAAAGAAGGCTAGACAAAATATCAAGCATTGCAAAGCATGACACCTTCTAAAATACCTTTTTTGGGTTTTGATTCATTTTTCCACCTTTATTTCTTTCTTTTCATTTTATTTCTCACTTTCTTTTGTCATCCCCTTCTCTATATTCTCTCTTTCTATTTTTTTTTTATTTGGAGAAGGGGAGATTTTCAATTCAAGAGAAATATTTTCTGACTTTCTCATCCCATACTTTTTCAACTACCTTTCTACCCTTTTTGTAATACTTCAAAAGGTGCCATACCAAGCATATTAATCAAAGTAATTCAAGGTACCAAGAAAAGTATTTTATTTTTTTAGGCTCAAAATTGGGCAACTAAGGGGTAGCATTTAGTCAATCAAAGCTCAGAAGGCCGGAAAAATACCTAGTGCCTCAATCATTTTCAAAAATGTTTAAGCTTCAAACTGGTTTCAAGTCAAGTTCTTGAGAATACAATTCAAGAGGAATAACACTCTATCACAAAGAATGGGGTAGATTTGGTGACTACCCCTTTTTGGCTCAAAATCTCACGTTTTAGTAGTTCATAAATCAATGAGAAATACAAATTTACGGAACCATATGCTAATTATCAACTATCAAAGATCATCTCAAGAATTTTTATTTGTAGCCTCATCACAATAATAAAAAATTGGGTTCAAAAATTCACTATCTCAATTTATTTGGCACTAAGTTCTCACAATTGGATGCATAATCTAAGCAAGGGGCAATATAATCATGTGATCATGCAAAACTATGCCTATATGAATGCAACATGAAAAATGCAAAAATTTTAAAAAAATCAAAAATATGCAAAAATACCCCTACCCCAAGCTTAAAAATTTACATTGTCCCCAATGTAAATAATCAAGTCGGAGAGAGGAGAAAAATAAATAAAATAAAAAATAAATTTTGGAACAACTCACCGAGGTGGTAGCGGGTGTTGGCTCACATTCCAGTCAAAAGCTTGCTAGAAATTGTATCACGGCCGTGAGGTTCATCACGGCTAGGCCGTGAGCAATTCTGGTCCATAGGGAGAAGCCTGTCACGGCCGTGACCTCCATCACGGCTAGGTCGTGATGCTCTCTGATCTTCAGGGTCCTCTCATCACGCCCGTGATGGGTATCACGGCTGGGCCGTGATCCTTTCTGGTCTTCCTAGTTAGCTCGTCACGCCGTGTGACCAGGTGTCACGACCTGGGCGTGATAGTTGCTGACTTTGTCTCTGCCCCTTTTGCTTCTCCTTCCTCCTTACCCTGAAAACACTTAACAAAACTATCAATTTATGATTATTTACACTTGATCTTCTCAAATTATTCAAGAGTCAAATTCAAAAACAAATGGAAAAGGGTAAAGAAAAACAAAAACTAACAAGAAAATGAAAATAACTAAAGAGAAGGGTTAAGAAAACTTGGGTTGCCTCCCAATAAGCGCTTCTTTAACGTCACTAGCTTGACGGACAGCTTCCACCTGGATCCCATTGCTTGTAGCATAGGGGCCAAGAGATGCTAAATATGCACAGGCATTCTCCCGGATCCCATGGTTTATGGAGTGGCAATTGTAGAAGCAATATGACTCCACCCTTAATTCCTCCCGGGTCAAATGGCAAGTGATAAACTCCTTTTTTGACCTCTTCAGGCATAAATGATCCATGAAGCACATGATGTTTAACTTATGGAGCCAATTTTGTAGGATCCACACATGCATGCAAACCAATATAATTGTCCAAGGCAACAATATCAAGATCCTTGGCAAGCATGGTGAAATATAGATCCTCTTTGCTCTCCATCTCATGTTCTTTTTCTTGTGGCTCATCTTCCACTGCCACTTCATCTACACTTTGATCCATACCCAAAACCAGATTTTGCTCAAATTGCGCTCCATGTGACTCTTGTACTAACTGTTTACAAATATCCTCAACTTGTGTTTTGAAATTTTGCATCACCGCTTCGATACAGTCACAATTGGCTCTTGCTTTGGCCTCAGAGATGGATAGCTCTTGGGAATATTGTTCTAGAGCAACTTTCAAAGGTGTTTGCTCATTCCATTCCCATTCCTCCTCACTTGTTCTTTCCCAAGGATTTGTGGAAGGTAATTCCTCTTCTTGTGGTTCGTCTACCACCACCACTTCATCTTCATTTTGATCCATTCCCACAACCATATTTTGCTCAAATTTTGCTTCACGTGGCTCTTCGGGAATCACTTTTAAACATGGTGGTGGTGGTGGTAAATACGAACAAAGGGTTTCCCATTCCTCCTTGGAGAATATATACACAAGCTTACCCGTCAAACAATCAACTTGTGCTGGAATATCATGATCTCCCAAATTTATGTCGTCTCCCAAACACCAGTTGTTCTCCAAAGTGTGACTTGAAGCTTCCTCATCAGATGGATAATAATAGTTGTCCATTAATTGCATCCACCTTGCACAACCAACACTCAAAAGAAAAAATCAAATATATACAGAAAAATAAAAAATAAAAATGTCTAAATTAGTTGCCTCCTTTGTTACTAATGATATTGGCAAAACCAATCCCTGGCAACGGCGCCAAAAACTTGTTGGACGAAATCTAGGCAAGTATACCTAGTCGTACAAGTAATACGGTGGTGAGACCGATATCGTTCCCACGAGGATCAGTTGCCAATTACCAATTCGCAAATCAAACAACTATCTAGACTACACTATGGCATGAAGAAAGATCAAAACATAAAATAAAGAAACAAAAACAATAAAATATTTTGGTCTTTTTGGGGAATTTTTATCAAACACTTGGAATACAAATAGGGGTGTTGGGATTAAATATCACTAAACCTTAGCCTCATGCAATACTAAGACTACCACTCCAGTTTATGATTCAAATATTAAAATCAATCCACGAAATTACTCAAGCCCTGATTCCTCAGATGACAAGAGCCTAAATCCACTAATAGACCCTAATTCCTTAGGTGGCCTAGATTAATGAATTTGCATTAAGATTAAGGATTACGCGATTACTAATAAACCAAACCCCATTCCTAGATGCGAGGTTTACTAGGTGAATAATTCCAGATCAAGAATCAATAAGAACGTCCCCATTGCAAATCAAATCTCAGAATCATTTCATGGGTAGCTAAACCACAAAAAGCATTAAGAGACGGAATTAAACACTAATACGAAGGCATAAACATAGATCAATCAATCAAAGCAAATACATGAGGGTCAGATTAGCTACATCTAATCCCAACAAAAAGGGATTAACTACTCATGATAAAGGAAATTACAAAAGAGAAAGAGCGAAGAGATGAAGAAAACTCATGACGAATCCTCCAATCTTCTTCCAATCCAATTCTTTTCCAGTCCAAGAGCAGAGAGAACACGCCCCTTTTTGCTTCCCCAGAATCTCCCTAGGGTAAAAGTACTCCTAGGTTAAAAATCCTATTTTTCTGTCTGATCCAAGTTTTGTGCTTGTTGATGGCGCTGCTGTGGCTAAAATATATATAGCAAAGTCATATTCATGCTAACTTTAAGGGCTTCTATCCTCTAATTTAGTTGTCAAATCCCAATCATATCTTATCAAGATTTAATTAGATAATAGAATGCACAGCAACAATTAATTTCTCTTTCACGCCGTGGTCTTTTCCTTTTATTTTCTCTCTCAATTCAATTAGGATTAAAGTCTCATAATGTGTGGGCCCCTCATCACCGTGGATTGAGTTCAAGATATATATCCTTGCATATGGTGATTGATATTCTTTAATGACTTCAAATCTTCTAAATTAACTGCCCAATCAATATCTTCATCTTCTATTTTTATGGTAGGTCATTAATATCCAAATCACCAAATCCATCAATTAGGCCTCTTACATTGCTGCTGGACTTTGTTCCATATCAACTCATCAATTTCCAAAATTCTTCTTTCAATCAGATTAAATTCATGATGCTATCTTGTCAATTACCAACTTATGTAAATCTTCATTAGCATTAATTGGCAAGCAATCACATGGAGTCTTTGACCAAGTCCATAGCGATGACAAGGTCATGCTCATTCTTCATGCAAAACAACACCACAAAACCGCCTTACCCGTTTCAAGGTAAAAACTAATAAAAATCAATTTAAATATGCCTAAACTATATGAAAATTCATGCAAAAATGTACATGAAATATGAGGTGAAATCATACTCATCATTAATCTGAAAAAAATTCAATTAAAAGAAAAATCCTTGTTAAACTTTTTTTGTTACAAAATTAAAAAAAAATCTTTTCAAATATACGCAACAATCTACGTCGTTGATGTATGAGTTTTCATCCTCAAGTGCCGTATGAATTGTAAGGGTTTATCGTATAGCATTGTTATCTTGGACTCCATGCGAAAGTGAACTATTTATGGAAAATCCTTTTTTTCAAAATTATTAAAAAAATAAAATCTCAAAAGTCCCCAGTGGAGTCCCCAGCTGTCGCGACCTTCCCGGACTCCTCTCTCTTTTTTTTAGACCAGTTTACCTTTAATTAATTGGGTTTTCAAAGATTTTCCCAATAAAAATTTTAGTGGCGACAGCTGACGACCGACTCCATTGGGGACTTTTGAGAGTCAGGCCTATCATAGTGGGTTGTTCAAATTGTTTTTTTTTTTTTTACAGATTTGAAAATATTTGTTTTACCCTTTTTTTTGTTTTGTTTTATTTCTTTTTCTTATTCTTTCATAACTGCTTTTGTATATTATTGCAACCTTTGGATAGAGAACTATTGTGTTTGTGTTGTTTGTTCCTTTTGCAGGTTTGGGGTAGTTTTATTTTAGTAGGTTTTTGTGAAGGTTTGTGTGCTCCCATCACACACATCACTATCACATAACGCACTTTTGGCTCTATACCCGAGCTTTCTCTAAACTCGAGGTTTAGGCAGTGTCTCGACATTGTCATTAAAGAGGTTTTGTACCTCCCTGATATTTGTTGATTCACCACTCAGGTTGTACCCGATACCATGGGATGGTCATATTGAGAGGGTTTATCCCTACTTGTGACTAGATTCATGAACCGGATCCTTATCTTTCGGGATAGGGGCAATCTGGGAACCATGGCTTTTAGAAGTCTAGACCCTACCTGATTTTCACTGATAGAGCAAACTTAGTAGCCAACCTGTTTAGAGTCATTAACTCAGGTTTGTCCAACCCTAAGTTTTACCTAATTTAGGACAAAGGGAGCATACTCTTTCTCTCTCTCCATTTTTTTTTCTCGCATCATAACATAAATTTCCATGCACATACATATTTACTATGAAGCTTTCTAAAAAAGAAAAAAAGGGGGCGACACATCGTCGCTCCAAGCCCGAAGGACATGTTCGAATATTATTGCACTTATAGTAAACGGCATGTCATAGTGAAGGTAGTGCATTGACAGCATACCCGACATAGGGTTCCCAACCCTACTGGGGCTCATGCAACATAAAGCATGTAGGGCATTTTTTTGTCTGTTTCATTTCTAATTTTTTTTTATTTGTGTTTATTGACAGGAAGACCTTAGTCAATGATGATCAGAGCTTATGGGAAATTAGTCAACAAATGTCAGAAAAGGCATGTTCAAACTTTAACAACAAGTACGAGAGGATACTAGATCTATTACGTATTCCGGTGGATGCCTCCGCTCTGAGTGCATTTGCTCAGTATTGGAACCCTACTTTGAGATGTTTTGAATTGCCTGACCTAGATATAACTCCGACCATAGAGAAGTATGCTTACATGCTGAGATTGCCTATCCAAAAGGAATCACGTGTCTATTTGTATTATGGACAATATGTGGCAGATGGGAAGATAACAGGTCTGTTGGAACTTAAACCGGAACAATTGGATAAAGTGGAAAAAGGAAACACTACGGGCTTGAAGAGGCGATTCTTGGAAGGTTACCTTAGGGAGTTGGCTCAACAACAACGATGGGTTGCTTTTAATAGGTTGTTGGCTCTCCTATATGGACTGGTGCTTTTTTCCTTTATTCCGGATGTGATTGATCGATCAGCTATGGACGTCTTCTACAGAGTTGAGGAATATGGGGTGAATTTAGTCCCTGCTATCTTAGCTGAAACTTTTCTCTCATTACAAGTTTGTCATTATAATCAACAAGGAAAGTTGCAATGTTGTGCACCAATGTTATATGTTTGGATTATGACTCACTTGTATGCTGGTAACAAAATTGATAGAACAGATGATCCATTAAAAGGATTCATTCGCATGCCGCTAAAGTCACGCAAGCTATATGAATGGAAACAAGAGTTTGATCAGGTCGACTCACATTCATTTATATGGATGTGCCCATGTACAATGGAGATTCAATTATATTCAGTTGTGGAAGTTTCCCGAATGTCCCATTGATGGGACCCAGAGGATGTGTGTCATATTCACTAGCTCTAGTAATGTGCCAACTCAGGTGGACACAAGATGAACCCCCAAAAGAGCTGCTTGGCGGAGCATTTTTCCTATATCAAGAATGTGAAAGCATCAAGAGTCAGACAATGGCAATAAGGTCAGCATAGGACAATATTCACATAAAAGGGCGTGACGAGTTAGGAAGGCGGATCATAGCTCAAACAAAAAGATATGAAGCATGGATAGAGGCAAGAAGGGGTTGTCCTTCAAAACCGGAACCCCCACCCGGTGCTGAAAACAATCCTCTTACAGAAGATCAAATGCTGAAAAAAATTGAAGTTTTAAAAGCTCAGATGGGGGTTTTGGATGAAAAGAACCAAGTTGTAGAAATAACTATTGTTAAACTCCAAAGCCAGGTGCAAAAGCTGAATTTACAAATCGAGAATTTGAGAGGTGAATGTGCCAATTCCTACGAAGCCCCAAGTCGCGTGAAAAGGGCAAGAAAGGAAAAAGAAGCAGAGATTCAAGAGTTGCAAGCAAAGGTGGAGTGTCAAGAAAACACACTAGTCAGAATTCTGAAGAAGAAAGAAGAGCTTGAGTGGGACGTAGGGAGTCATGTCGAAACAATACAGATACTAAAGGAGAGAGTTGAATCTCTACCAGAATCCTTGGCCTAAACCGAGCTTTACTCTGATCGAGGATGGAACGAAGCTGCTAGACATCGTCAATTATTAGCAGAAGCTAATGAAAGGGAAAATTGGCTCAGGACCAAAATGCAAGAAAATGAAAGAGGAGAAGCTCAACGTCACGCGGAATGGGTAAAGGGATGGAAATTGGTTGTGAGGGATGTAATCTATGAAAGGAAAGCATGGAGAAGAAAATATGAAGACATGATTGCTAGAATTCAATATCATACTTCCCAGTTGGTGGAGCGATTTGAAGAAGTATCAATTTAGGTTTACAAGAACCCTTTCCTCCAGATACCACCAGAGGTGACTGAGTTCTTCAAGCATTTTGGGAAGCTTGCAAAGGGATTCAGGAAAAAGAAGATGAAGCTCTTGACATAGTATTTTGCGGTCCCCGAAGATGGATTTAGAAATATGAAAACTCTCGATGTGTTGTTTTTCTATTTGACGAAAGACTCATGTATTGCAATATTCATCTAATGAAATGGAAGTTTTCATCAATTTTTTTGTGGAATGCTCTCTCTCTTTTTTCCAGATGATATCTGTCGAGGAGTGAATTCTCCCTTAGATACTTCATCAACTATATCTTTACCCTAAAAACGATGTGTTTTCTGCATAAAAATATAGGTATCATCAAACAATAACATTGCTAGTACATATGTGGTCTATCGAGGAGTGAATTCTCCCTTGGACTTGACATCAACTGCAGTCAAGATAGAGGGAATTATACCACTAGATTTGATTGCAGGATGAGTATTCTTGCTATAAGTGTATGCGACAGTCTTCCAGTCAAAATTGGAGTTTAATTGGTTTATGCTCTTTCTTTTGATTTTATTCATTTACTCTTCCTTTTATTAAATAAAACAGTGTGGTTTTTGAACAATTGCTCCAAAACACCCTTATCGCACTCGATCACAGACAAGAGCCATGGCGGAAGAACTAGAAGAAGTCCAAGAGATCAGGGATGAAGTCAGTCAAATCAAGGATCAGATGACTAAGATGATGGAGATCGTACAAGCAATGCAGAAGGAAAAGAACACGGGGGAACTCTCCAGCCTCAAACGAAGGACACCCGTCCACACCTCCTATCCCGCCTGGTTTTGCTCAGGTTCCTATTCAAGGCTACAACCAACCGGGGGTCATGATGCCTCTCACTGTTTATCCAAGCAACCAAACTCATCTTCCATTTGACCCGAACAATCCCCCATACGGCTTACCTCGTGGATATTTGTTCCACGAAGCGACTGACCCACAAGATAGCATCCAAAACTCTGAACATACTACTAGGGGTGTAAGCGGATCCGATCCGATCCGCGAACCCGGCGGATCCCAACCGGTTTTGGTGGATTGGCTCGGATCATCGGATCTGATCGGATCGGATTCCAAAACGCCGATCCGAACCAGATCGGTTCGGGTCTCGTTTCCGAGAATTATGATCCGATCCGATCCGAACCGATCCGAACCCTTTAAAATATTTATTTTTAAATTATTTTATATAATATTAATATATTATTATATATAAATTTAATATAATTAATAATTAAATATGTATATTATATTTTATTTTATTTTTCTAATTTTTTATTAATATTTAAGTGTAAATTAAAAAAAAAAAGTAACCCGATGATCCGAACCGAACCAACCCGATTGTGATCGGTTCGGTTCGGATCCGTACCTGAAAATTTGCCAAATCCGAACCGATCAAATTTGATCGGTTCGGATGATGAAACCCCTCAAATCCGATCCAACCCGACCCGATTACACCCCTACATACTACTTAGACACAATCCCCCACCGATGTTGTCGAGATGCCACAAACACAAACTGTCAACCCTACAGATGGTAACACCCCAACAGTGACACTTTATGCCAATCCAAAAGATCCACAATACACCCTACATTATAGACCCCAGGGGACTCAAATGATGCCAAACTTCGGATCCTCCTACATGCCACACCCCTTTCCATAGAATATGTATTGTGAAACTCCAGTGAATCAGTCGAGAGGGAATTCCCAATCTAAAGAAAAGTTGGAAGTGTTAGAGGAGATACTGCGGGCCATTGAAGGGGCAAATTGTTATGGTCTTCGGGATGCCTCGGAGCTTTGCCTGGTGCCAAATGTTGTAATTCCACCAAAATTTAAGGTACCCGATTTTGACAAATATTGAGGAACCACTTGTCCCAAAAACCATTTGACCATGTATGTAAGGAAGATGGCATCATACGCTCAAGATGATAAGATCTTGATTCCCTTCTTCCAAGACAGTTTAACTGGGACAGCTTCAAATTGGTACACGCATCTCGAACGGGCCCACATCTGATCCTTCAAAGATCTAGCATATGCATTCCTAAAGCAATACAAGTACAATATTGACATGGCTCCCAATAGGATGTAACTCCAAAATATGGCAAAGAGAGACACAGAGACTTTCAAGGAGTATGCACAACGATGGAGGGATCTGGCTACTCAAGTAGAGCCTCCATTGGCCGAGAAAGAAATTGTGGCAATGTTCATTGATACACTCCAGTCGCCTTTCTACGATAGAATGATTAGAAGCGTGTCATCAAACTTTTCTGACATGGTCATTATCGGTGAAAGAATCGAAAGTGGAATAAGGACTGGCAAAATCACTGAGACTTCATTAGCGAATGGCCCAAAGAAAGCCCCGTTTGTGAAAAAGAAGGAGGGAGAAGCACATGCAGTAACCTTTGAACAAAAGAAACCGAACCAATTTAAACCAAACCAAACACTTACCTTCCAAGCCCAATACGCCCCATATTACCAACCGCCTCCATATCACCAAGCCAACTAGCCATACATCGCTATCACCTCACAATTTCCAAATCCTCAATAGATGGCTCCTTACCGACCATCATACCCTTCTTAGCCTCAAACACACCCTACCATACCACCTCAAATTGTTCACACCCTAAATCCAAACCCAAACATCAGCCAAACAAGACCACCGTATAACTTGGAAAGAAAGCCAGTGCGTTTTGACCCGATACCCACGACCTACACTAAACTACCCCGCCAACTTGTGAGCAAATCCGTGCTAACTCCTATCCCGACAAGACCAATAGACCCTCCTTATCCAAAGTGGTATGACCCAAACGCTCAATGTGAGTATCACGATGGGGCCACGGGTCATTCCACCGAGAATTGTAGAGCTTTGAAGTTTAAGTTGCAAGACCTGATTAATGCTAAATGGTTGAGCTTTCAGAAGGATGCTCCAAATGTGGCACAGGGTCCTATGCCAAATCATGGGGGTTCGGGAGTAAATGCCATTGAAAGTTTCTTGGAACATACCCTCAAGAGTAAAGTGACCGATGTTAGGACTCCTATGAGAGTTATTTTCAGAGAGATGTGCAAATGCGGATTGATCCAAATCCCGTTCATGGAAGAAAAGGCTCTCGATGGAGAGATAAGGTGTGACTTCGACGGTAATATGGGGCATTCGATTGAAGGTTGTGCAGAGTTTAGGCAAGTTGTGCAGCAGTTAATGGATATGAAGATTATCTTAATTGGTTGTGAATCAAATGAGTATGCCATTAATATGGTTGCTGAATCTACAATTTCCCCAACCCCAATTAAGATAACCCCTTTTACTGTTGTGGTTAATCCTCAACCAGTTCCTGAGCAAGTCACTCCAAAACCATTGGTGATATACTATACTGATAAGAAACCTTTGCCAGTTCCAAGTGGGCCAACAACAATCGTCATCCGAGTTCCAAGTCCTTTCCCTTACAAGGACACCAAAGTGGTACCGTGGAAATATGAGATGCAGGTTCAACCCAATCCTTCCGACGGGACTATTGTGGTTACCAACATTTCAAGAATTGGTGGAATGACTAGGAGTGGTTGCATTTACAGTCCAGAGGTATTGCGAAGGGATGAAACAGAAAAGAAAGGAAAGGATCGCAAGGGGAAAGAGAAGGTGGAAGGAATTCTAGATGACAAGGAAGCAAACGGGGGTGAGAATAAAAAGGAGGTATCTGATGAAGAAGTCGGCGAATTCTTGAAGTTCATCAAGCAGAGTGAATACAGGGTTGTGGATCAGTTAAATCGAACTCCAGCTCGGATATCTCTTTTGTCTCTATCGATGAACTCTGATCCACACATGAGAGTACTGATGAAGGTGTTGAATCAAGCTCATGTCTCTCATGACATCACAGTTGACAAGCTCGATAACATCGTGGGTAACATCGTTGCTGATAATTATATCACTTTCACTGATGATGAAATTCCAGCTGAAGGAATAGGGCACAACAAGGCATTACACATTTCTGTGAAGTGTCAAGATCATGTCATGGCTAGGGTCCTCATTGATAATGGCTCTTCTTTGAATGTAATGCCAAAGTCAACACTGGTAAAGTTGACTTTCGATGGAACTCATATGAAGTCAAGTACAATGATTGTAAAGGCTTTTGATGGTACACGGAGGGAAGTCATGGGGGAAATTGAATTACCCATTCAGGTTGGTCCTTGCACCTTCGAGGTACTCTTCCAAGTGATGGACATTACACCAACGTACAGTTGTCTCCTAGGACGACCATGGATCCATTCTTCTGGAGCTGTACCTTCCACATTGCACCAGAAAGTGAAGTTCATTGTTGATAGTAAGTTGATAATTATTTTTGGAGAGGAAGATATGTTAGTGAGTAAGCTATCAACGACCCCTTACATTGAAGCTGCCGAAGAAGCTCTCGAGACCGCTTTCCAATCGCTTGAAATTGCCAATGCCACCTATGTTGGGGATGGTGCTCCACTCTTGAAACCTCAGTCATCTAAAGCGTCCATTATGATGGCTAAGGTTATGCTCGAAGGAGGATACCGACCTGGAAACGGTTTGGGGAAGAACGAGAAAGGTGTCTCTGACATCCTCAAGCTCACTGAAAACAAGGACATGTTTGGGTTGGGATACAAACCCACTAAGGCCAACAAGATGAGGGTTATAGAAGAGAAGAAAAGAAAGAGGTTGGCTCGGCTAGAAAATCCTGAATATGAGACTGAAAGTGTTCCCATTTGTGACATTCGACAAAGCTTCCGGAGTGCAGGGTTCGCATTCCTGAACCAAGCAGCAGCTGTTGAAGATGATGATCCCATTGATCATGGTGTCAATCTAGTGTATCCATGCTCTCCAGATACGGAGCTCAACAATTGGGAGATCATTGAGTTCCCCAAGACCATTGAGTCTTTTTCAAAGTAATTCTGTAATGCTTATCCTTTAGCTCTGCCCAAGGCTTTAGGAATTTGGTTGTAATGGGCTTACTTGTTTCCGTTTCAGTATGACTTATCAATAAATGCATGCATTCAATATCTTTATGTTCTTATCCCTCTTTTTTTTACTTTCGCTTTTATTCATCGTTCCTCACCAATAAATGCAGTTTCCTGGCTTTAACCTTTATTCATTTATCTCTCCCTGATAACTATCAAAATGCAGATCTAAAAGTGACTCTCTCGAAAATGACAGTGTTAGTAACTCAAAGTATAATTTTGACTATCACATTGATCATACTGACGAGGTTGTTGATGATGACGGGGAAGTCCCTCCTAAACTATTGAGGTTGGTAGAAAAAGAAGCTAGGGAAATTCGGCCCCATGAAGAGCCGAGTGAACTAATCAATTTGGGAACCAAAGATGATAGAAAAGAGGTCAAGATTGGTCTTTCCCTGAAAGAAAAGGGGCTAAACAAGTTGATAAGGTTGTTGATGGATTATAAATATGTTTTCGCATGGTCGTACCAAGACATGCTAGGGTTAGACCCCAGTATAGAAGAACACAAATTGCCATTAAAGCCGGAGTGTCCTCCAGTAAAGCAGCAGCTACGAAGGATGAAAGCATAAATGTCTCTAAAGATCAAGGAGGAGGTCAAGAAACAACTGGATGCATGTTTCCTAGAAGTTGTAAAGTACCCTCAATGGGTTGCTAACATCGTTCCTGTTCCCAAGAAAGATGGAAAGGTTGGAATGTGTGTTGACTATCAAGATCTGAACAGAGCTAGTCCAAAAGATGACTTTCCTCTGCCTCACATTGATGTTCTTATAGATAATACTGCTCAACATGCATTATTCTCTTTCATGGATGGATTCTTGGGATATAATCAGATCAAGATGGCACCTGAAGATATGGAGAAAACTACATTTGTCACTTTATGGGGAACCTTTTGCTACAAGGTTATGCCCTTTGGCTTGAAAAATGCTGGGGCAACATATCAGCGGGCTATGATGGCTTTATTCCATGACATGATGCATAAGGAGATAGAAGTTTATGTAGATGACATGATCGCAAAGTCCAGATCCGAAGATGACCATGTTGATAATCTGCATAAACTTTTTGAGCGGTTAAGAAAGTTTAAGCTCTGACTGAATCCATCCAAATGCACTTTTGGAGTGAAATCAGGCAAGCTTCTGGGGTTCATTGTCAGTCAAAGAGGAATAGAGGTTGATCCTGAAAAGGTTTGAGCAATCATCGACATGCCAGCACCTCGAACGGAGAAGGAAGTTTGTGGGTTTTTAGGAAGATTGAACTACATTGCCTGATTCATCTCCCAACTAACCGCGACATGTGAACCAATATTTCAATTGCTACGCAAAAATCAGGCTGTAACATGGAATGAAGATTGTCAAAAAGTCTTTGAGAAGATCAAACAATACCTACAGGAGCCTCCAGTCTTAGTTCCCCCAGTGCCGGGAAGACCTCTCATCATGTATTTGACTGTGCTAGATGAATCTATGGGTTGCGTACTGGGGCAACACGATGAGTCAGGAAGGAAGGAACATGCCATCTATTATCTAAGTAAGAAATTCACTAGTTGCGAGCCAACTACTCACTGCTAGAACGCACTTGATGTGCCTTGGCTTGGGCGGTTCGCCGTTTGAGGCATTACATGTTGTGTTACACTACCTGGTTAGTGTCCAAAATGGATCCAATCAAGTATATCTTTGATAAGCCTGCTCTAAATGGAAGAATTGCTCACTGGCAAGTCCTACTATCAGAATATGACATTGTCTGTGTCACCCAAAAAGAAATAAAAGGGAGTGCTCTTGCAGAATATCTAGCCAATCATCCAGTAGAAAATTATGGATTGATGCAAAGAAGGGAATACCCTCCGGGCACTTCAGAAAATGACAAAAGAACTCTAAGAAGACTTGCAATGGGTTTCTATTTAGATGGAGGTATTCTTTGCAAAAGAAATCATGACATGGTGTTGTTGAGGTGCATTGACGCAAAAGAAGCTAAACGGATAATTGAGGAGGTACATGAAGGGTCTTTTGGAACACACGCGAGCGGTCATGCAATGGCCAGGAAAATCTTGAGGACTGGCCAATACTGGTTGACAATGGAAGCAGATTGCTTTAATTATGCGAAGAGGTGCCATAAGTGTCAAATAAATGCTGATATGGTTCATGTGCCGCCAGCACCCTTGAATGTCATGTCGGCACCCTGGCTGTTCTCAATGTGGGGAATGGATGTGATCGGGCCAATTGAACCAAATGCCTCAAATGGACATCGCTTCATTCTTGTTGCCATCGATTATTTCATGAAATGGGTTGAGATTATCACTGATAATGCGACCAACTTGAACAAAAAGATGATGAAGGAGATGTGCGAAAACTTCAAGATAAAGCATCACAATTCCTCCCCGTACAGCCCAAAGATGAATGGAGCAGTCGAGGCCGCTAATAAGAATATCAAGAAGATTGTTCAAAAGATGGTGGTTACATATAAAGATTGGCACGAGATGTTACCTTTTCCTTTGCACGGTTATCGTACCTCTATTCGAACCTCGACAGGGGCAACACCGTATTCTTTAGTGTATGGGATGGAGGCAGTGCTCCCGATTGAAGTAGAGATCCCCTCATTAAGGGTACTGAGAGAAGCAGAACTGGAAGAAGCTGAGTGGGTTCAAGATCGACTCGACCAATTGAACCTCATTGAAGAGAAGAGATTAGCGGCATTTTGTCATGGTCAATTGTACTAGAGAAGGTTGATGAGAGCTTATGAGAAGAAGGTACGCCCGCGACAGTTTCGGGAGGGTGACCTGGTGCTTAAAAAGATTATACCAATCCAAAAGGATCATCGAGGGAAATAGACTCCGAACTATGAAGGACCTTACTTGTGAAAAAGGCCTTCTCTGGAGGGGCTTTAATTCTCATCATGATGGACGGGGAATATCTTCCACTCCCTGTAAACTCAGATGCAGTAAAAAAGTATTATGCTTGAACACACTTCCCAAGAAGAAAAGAAAAGAAAAATGAAAAATGAAAAAAGAAAAGCTCGCTAGGCTGAAAATCTGAAAAGACAGTCTAGGCAAAAGTTCGAGTAACTCGTTGGGATGAAAACCTAAAAAGGCGGTCTAGGCAAAAGTTAGGGTTCAAAAAATAAATAAAAAAATAAATCACAACGGAAGTGTCATCAAGCAGTAAACTGGGGCAGTCAGTAGGTTGGATGTATGAAGACTGGGGCAAACAACATCTCTGAAGCCAATTAATGAGCAGTCAAGATTGTATGAGGGATACTAACATTAGTCATTGAGAGAGGCATCACCTGAAGAGATGCATTTTTACTCCGCAATGTTTTACAATTCCATACTCCATTGTAATATATGCTTTGGACACCTTTCCAGTCCAAATATAATGACATTGACTTCCTATATTTTATTTCGCTACCTTGGACCCTTTCTCTTAACTTTCGTCATTCGTGTGTGTGCATTCTGTTGGGAATTTGCGTATAAAACAAAATAACGCAGCGGAAAAAAATTCCCATCGAAGGATCCTTGCGAATGGTCATGATTCATGGTTAGAAGATTTACCTCTTGAAGCGATGACAATTGATTGAAATCGTCTATCACGAACACCGCACGAACGATGTCTCTAAGGTATCCACACGAGCAGATTCCGTGAACGTCCAACGTCACGAACCCGAAGCGTCTCTGTCTCACAGTGCTATGTTCGAAAACCGAGACTTGCTGCTCACTGTCACTCTTTATGTGCGGCTAGGGTAAAAACCGTGTAGGCACAATAACTTAAGTGGTCTACTTATAGTAGCACCTCCTTAAGTGAGTTAGTGAGCAGCGTTTGACCTAAGCCCCATGTACTATGCGCTAGGACCATTAGAAGAGTCCAACTCTCCTTTTAATGCTTCTTTTGATCTGCTCTTATGTGTGTGACCCTATAGGTTCCCAAAACGTTAGTAGTAATATTAAATCCCATTTAATATTACAAATAGTGAGCGGTATCTAGCAATACATCACTGCCACCTAAGTAGTGAGAAAGTCAGTGATTTGACGAAACCTTTCTGTGACAAATATTCATGTGCATTATTATCCCTTTGTCCATATATCTATATTGAACACAAGACATAGAATGTGTCACCCTTGTATGGTTCAATATCATGTTCCCTGATACCAGAGTAGACTTAACAACAAATGAGGTCAATATCTCATATTGACTCATTTCAAGACGACCATGCATTTTACAGTCTCACTCTATCGGGGGCCCCACGAGATATTACTCTGTTATGTAGGAGGGACAAATTCCATCTAGGTCACTCACATCCCTCTGCATGGCTCGTGGTATGCCCAATGACCGTCTTTATAATCATCCTATTACAGATGACGTTTGACGATATTAAAGCACACGACTCCTCATGTAGGGATCGTAGCGATTTCAGGTCGAAGGATTGCATACACCGTTGTCACTATGAGAACTACTTATGACACTCACATAACGCTCCATGTAGTGTTCTCATGGTGGGTCAATCCAGTACATCATTACTCTAATGTGTACCTATGTGGCGACTCGATATCTCATATCCATGACCCGTGAGATATGGTCATCAATCTGCACACATAATAGTCTCAATGTATTATTATTGTCCTTATTAATAAAATACTTGACTACGGATATTTAAGAATAGGATTTCATTGTTCAATAGTGTCTCACGATCAAGTCATGTACTTGATATTCTATTAAACTGAAATTTCTATTCTAAGGACTTTATTATGTTTAAACAAGTAACACAATAAACTGGAATGCCTCATATCATATATATATATATATATATATATATATATATATATATATATATATATATATATATATATATATATATATAATGGCAAGGTACAAATGTAAGTCTAAGAAATACACTGGCCTCTAGGGATTACACCAACAATCTCCCACTAGAACTAGAGCCAATCAGGCATAAATCTAATGCCCATCGATCTAGTGTGACCTTCGTGCTTCTGTTGAGCAAGAGGTTTCGTAAGTGGGTCAGCAACGTTATCAAGTGTTGGTACTCTGCATATTTTCACATCTCCTCTATCGATAATCTCTCGAATGAGATGGAAGCGCCTAAGTATATGTTTGGATCGCTGATGAGATCTAGGTTCCTTAGCTTGTGCAATGGCCCCATTGTTATCACAATAGAGATCAATGGGGTCCACAATACTAGAAATTGTACCAAGCTCAGTAATGAACTTCCTGATCCAAACAGCCTCCTTTGCTGCATTGGAGGCGGCAATATACTCAGCCTCTGTAGTAGAATCGGCGACTGTCTCTTGCTTTGAACTCTTCCAGCTCACCGCCCCGCCATTCAGGCAGAACACATAACCAGATTGCGATCTAGAATCATCCTTATCGGTTTGGAAGCTAGCATCGGTGTAACCTTTTACAGCCAGCTCTTCCTCGCCTCCATATACCAAGATCGAATCCTTAGTTCTTCTCAAGTACTTGAGGATGTTCTTGACAGCAGACCAGTGACTTTCACCGGGATCAGACTGGTACCTGCTCGTTATGCTTATAGCATACGATACATCTGGTCGAGTACATAACATGGCATACATGATAGATCCAATTGTGGATGCATATGGAATCTTACTCATGCGATCCCTTTCTTTTTGAGTGGAAGGGGATTGTGCCTTTGATAGGCATATAGCATGTGACATAGGCAAGAGTCCTTTCTTGGATTCATGCATGTTAAAGCGTCTCAACACTTTGTCTATGTATGTACTCTGACTTAGGCCAAGCAATTTCAACGATCTATCCCTATAGATCCTGATTCCCAATACATAGGTAGCTTCACCCAAATCTTTCATAGAGAAGCAATTCCCTAACCATGTCTTTACATTTTGTAGTGTAGGGATGTCATTTCCAATGAGTAATATGTCATCTACATATAACACCAGAAAAACAACAATGCTCCCACTAACCTTCTTGTAGACACAAGGTTCATATTCATTTTTGATGAATCCGTACTGTCTTACAGCATCATCAAAACGAAGGTTCCAACTTCTGGAAGCTTGCTTCAATCCATAGATTGATCGCTGCAATTTACATAACTTTCCGGCATCCTCTGAAATGCCAAAGCCTTCAGGTTGTGTCATGTACACATCCTCAAGAAGCTTTCCATTAAGGAAAGCAGTTTTAACATCCCAAATCTTCATAAAAGACATGCTGGGTCGTCTACCAGTCCATATCTCATATGGTGTCTTTTCTACCGCTTTGGATGGAACACGGTTCAGTGTAAAAGCTGCTGTTAATAGAGCATGTCCCCAGAAAGAGTTTGGAAGGTTTGCATGACTCATCATAGACCGAACCATGTCCAACAAGGTTCGATTTCTCCTCTTAGAGACACCATTCCATTGTGGTGTTCCAGGTGGAGTGAGTTGAGATAAAATTCCACACTCTCTCAGATGATCATCAAACTCTAGGCTCAAATATTCACCACCTCAATCTGATCGAAGAGTTTTAATATTTTTACCAAGTTGGTTTTGTACCTCATTTTTGAATTCCTTGAACTTTTCAAAGGATTCCGATTTATGTTTCATAAGATACACAAATCCATATCTACTGAAATCATCAATGAATGTGATGAAGTACTGAAAACCACCTCTAGCTAATGTGTTTAGGGGTCCGCATACATCGCTATGTATAAGACCCAAAAGATCGTTAGCTCTTTCACCTTTTCCGGTGAATGGAGCTTTAGTCAACTTTCCCAATAAACAAGACTCACATATCTCATATGATTCATAATCAAATGAGTCCAAGAGTCCATCTTTATGGAGCTTTGAAATGCGCTTCTCATTTATATGGCCTAAACGACAATTCCAAAGATAAGATGGGTTCAACTCATTTGGTTTGAACCTCTTAGTATTTATGTTATAGATGGGCATTTCAAGATCAAGGACATAAAGCCCATTACTCATGTGTGCACTAGCATAGAAAATATCATCCAAATAAATAGAACAACTTTTGTTCTTTATTATAAAAGAAAAACCAATCTTGTCCAAACAAGAAATGGAAATGATATTCCTGCTAATTGCAGGCACAAAATAACAGTTCTCTAACTGAATAGTAAGCCCAGTGGGCAAAGTCAATACATAAGTCCCTACAGCTAAAGCAGCAACCTTTGCTCCATTTCCATCTCGTAGGTCGACTTCTCCCTTTGCCAATGGTCTACTCCTGTTTAGATCTTGCACATTTGCACAAATGTGAGAACCACATCCAGTATCTAATACCCATGATGCAGAAGTAGATAAATTGACTTCTATAACAAACACACCTGAAGTGGAAGTCTCACTTCCCTTCTTCTTCTTGATTTCTTCCAGGTATTTTGGGCAGTTCCTCTTCCAATGCCTGGTCCGACCACAATGGAAGCAATTGCCTTCCTCAGTCACACCACCCACAGGCTTCAAGCCAGAAGCACTGGGCTTGATCTTGTTGATGGCCTTGCCCTTGCCCTTGCCCTTTTGTTTGTGCGTGGGCTTCTTAGGCTGCTTCTTGCTATTTCCATCCTGGACCATCAAAATGACCTTCCCCTTTCCTTTGTTAATATTTTGTTTAGCAGTTCTCAACATGCTCAACAATTCTGGCAAAGGTTTGTCAAGATCATTCATATTATAGTTCATGACAAACTGACTATAGCTCTCAGGCAACGATTGCAGAACTAAGTCGGTGGCCAACTCTTGGCCTAAAGGAAATCCCAGTCTCTCGAGATTCTCAATGTACCCGATCATCTGGAGTACATGAGCTCACAGGGCTTCCTTCTGCCAATTTACACTGGAAAAGGGCTCTGGAAACTTCGAACCGCTCATGCCTTGCTTGCTCTTGGTAGAGCAGCTTGAGGTTCACGATCATATCGTACGCCTCCATGGTCTCATGTTGCTTTTGCAGCTCAGAGGTCATGGTAGCAAGCATAAGATAGCCGACGTCTAAGGCGTCATCCTGATGCTTCTTATAAGCATCCCTATCAGCCCTAGGAGCACTTGAAGCCGGTGGCTCCTCAGGAATAGGCTCCTCAAGAACATACAGCTTTTTCTCATGTTTGAGGACAATCCTCAAGTTTCTGTACCAGTCCAAAAAATTTGTTCCGGATAGTTTGTCCTTCTCAAGGACGGATCGCAATGACAGGTTACTTTATGTGTTTGATGCCATGGTAATCTACAGAGATAAATATGCAAAATATAAGTATCATGCCATGAAGTTATTTAATAAGGTCTTTAATTAAATACGCCTCCCACTATTTTACTCAAAACAATGACCCTCATCATTGATTCGTAAAATCCCGTTGGAAGATTTTCTAGTGGGCCAAGATCCATATTTCACCTAGCTTTAAGTCAGCTTTGGCTGATCACTCAAAATTCGGTTATATATGTAGGAAACACTTTCCGATTGCATCTCATGCAACTCTTGGACAGTTGGGTGAATAACTCTTATTCTAATCCATCACATGGACCAAAGCCCAACTTATAAGCCTCTAAGTATTTCAATCCTATTGAAGTTGGCTTAGTTAAGTCAGACCCAATGGATAGCAGTTGAACATTACATTTGTCCCATCGCGTCTTACTAGTATAGATAAAGGTACCCCGCTTTGGCGGACCCACACTTAATCGATCCTAGTCTTGACGAGTGTCATGCATTGGAAGGCCTTTAAACGTGACTTAATATTTCCTTTTGAGGGATTTGATTAAAATTTGATCTCATCATTTGTTAAACTCTTTAACTTACTATTTACATACACGCATCTCATACATATATTAGTTAAACCCCTTTTAACATACTATATACATACATGCATCTCATACATATATAAGGCAAATAAATGTGATATGGTTATGGCCCCTAACGCATTGATTCTCCCAAGCCAATGAGAGAATCTAAATTGAAACCTAGGAGCGTCCAGGCTTCTCCAAGCATGATCTCCCACAGGATAACATCTTCTTGTCTCCATCATTACATTACATAAACAGAAACCTCATTTTACATATGAGGGGAGTGAGATGAGAAAAGAATATACATATGAAATATAAGAGAAAGGCACGGCACGCAGGCCATATTTCAAAATATAAACCAAAAGATTAAAGGACTAAGGCCATAACCATTCACCATACATTACCAAATAAATAATCAACCAATAATAATACACAATTATTATTATTTTTTATTAATTTGAGATTTCAAAATCTGAATTTTGAAAACATAACATATATATAATAAATCACATTTATTGTAATTGATGTTACTATAAATCACATTTATTGTAATTGATGTTACTATAAATCACATTTATTGTAATTGATGTTATTATTAAATGGTGACATAAAAGATTTCAAAATTTGAATTTCGAAATAACACACTACGCAGAGGTAGCACGGGGTTCCCGCTTCCTTGGCGGCTAGGGCTTCATCCTCTCAACCCTAAAACCGCAAGGCTCGCAAGAACATGAACTCCTCATGTCTGAAACCCCTTAACGCCACCAACAGAGAACTGAAACCGATCATGTTTAACATCAACACTTGACGCCATCGCAGAACATAATAAGGATTTCAGAACCAATGTACATATCGCACATATACATAAACATGCTATAGACGCATATATCATATACATACGAAAATTACAGAAACAAGGTTTCGCAAAAACGGATGCAAACGATTTTCAGAAAACAATTTTCAGAAAAACGATTCACATTATAAACATGTTATCATACATAACAGGTAAACCACCTAACATAATCATGGTTTCGCAAGCGGCTCTGATACCACTGTTTGGGAATTTGCGTATAAAACAAAATAACGCAGCGGAAAAAAATTCCCATCGAAGGATCCTTGAGAATGGTCGTGATTCATGGTTAGAAGATTTACCTCTTGAAGCGATGACAATTGATTGAAATCGTCTATCACGAACACCGCACGAACAATGTCTCTAAGGTATCCACACGAGCAGATTCCGTGAACGTCCAACGTCACGAACCCGAAGCGTCTCTGTCTCACAGTGCTAGCTTCGAAAACGGAGACTTGCCGCTCACTGTCACTCTCTATGTGCGGCTAGGGTAAAAACCGTGTAGGCACAATAACTTAAGTGGTCTACTTATAGTAGCACCTCCTTAAGTGAGTTAGTGAGCAGCGTTTGACCTAAGCCCCATGTACTATGCGCTAGGCCCAATAGAAGAGTCCAACTCTCCTTTTAATGCTTCTTTTGATCTGCTCTTATGTGTGTGACCCTATAGGTTCCCAAAACGTTAGTAGTAATATTAAATCCCATTTAATATTACAAACGATGTGAGGTATCTAGCAATACATCACTGCCACCTAAGTAGTGAGAAAGTCGGTGATTTGATGAAACCTTTACGTGACAAATATTCATGTGCATTATTATCCCTTTGTCCATATATCTATATTGAACACAAGACATAGAATGTGTCACCCTTGTATGGTTCAATATCATGTTCCCTGATACCAAAGTAGACTTAACAACAAATGAGGTCAATATCTCATATTGACTCATTTCAGCACGGCCATGCATTTTACAGTCTCACTCTATCAGGGGGCCCACATATATTACTCCTGTTATGTAGGAGGGACAAATTCCATCTAGGTCACTCACATCCCTCTGCATGGCTCGTGGTATGCCCAATGACCGTCTTTATAATCATCCTATTACAGATGACGTTTGACGATATTAAAGCACACGACTCCTCATGTAGGGATCGTAGCGATTTCAGGTCAAAGGATTGCATACACCATTGTCACTATGAGAACTACTTATGACACTCACATAACGCTCCATGTAGTGTTCTCATAGTGGGTCATTCCAGTACATCATTACTCTAATGTGTACCTATGTGGCGACTCGATATCTCATATCCATGACCCGTGAGATATGGTCATCAGTCTGCACACATAATAGTCTCAATGTATTATTATTGTCCTTATTAATAAAATACTTGACTACGGATATTTAAGAATAGGATTTCATTGTTCAATAGTGTCTCACGATCAAGTCATGTACTTGATATTCTATTAAACTGAAATTTCTATTCTAAGGACTTTATTATGTTTAAACAAGTAACACAATAAAATGGAATGCCTCATATCATATATATATATATATATATATATATATATATATATATATATATATATATATATATATATATATATAATGGCAAGATACAAATGTAAGTCTAAGAAATACACTGGCCTCTAGGGCTTACACCAACACATTCATCCGGATAAGTATATACTGAAATGTGAAACAAGTAATGGTTTTTTAAGCAGTTAGAATTCCTTAGAAAGCCTCAAAAGGCCATGGGGGCACGATGGTTCCCCGATGAAGGGCACCGAAGAAAGGAATGAATATCTAGAATCAACCATTGGGATGATTATCATCAAGAGTGTTTACCATCAGAAAACAAAAGTGCAAGATATCTTTCCCCGAAAAGATGGGCCTTGTTTTAGTTCATCCCCAAGATTGACTGTGATCGACGCTTTTAAGGGGTCAAGGATCCAATAATGAAAAAGAAACAACAAAGAAGAAATATTTTCTCATCAAAAGTATATCTTGCATCGTACAAAAGTATAATAAGGGTTTTCATCATCGGCGTTCATTGTGTGTTGAATTGAAAGATATTTATTTGGGTTTTCATCAATCATGAAAGCCATCTCATACATTGTCATTCCATCAATGAGTAAAACCAAAACTCATGCATTGCATTTATCTATCTGGCCTCATAAGCGAGCTTCTGACGGGCAATCCACCCCGTAAGCTCCTTTATCTTTTTGTTTCGAGCTTCTGACGGGTAATCCACCCCGTAAGCTCTTTTATCTTTCTGTTCCAGCTTTTGACAGGCAATCCACCCCGTAAGCTCTTTTATCTTTATGTTCGAGCTTTTGATGGGCAATCCACCTCGTAATCTCTTTTATCTTTCTCTTCGAGCTTCCAACGGGCAATCCACCCCGTGAGCTCACTTTTATCTTTCTGTTCGATCTTTTGACGGGAAATCCACCCCATGAGCTTACTTTTATCTTTTTGTTCGAGCTTTTGATGGGCAATCCACCCCGTGAGCTCACTTTTATCTTTTTGTTCGAGTTTCTGACGGGTAATCCACCCCGTGAGCTCATTTTTATCTTTCTGTTCGAGCTTCTGACTGGCAATCCACCCCGTAAGCTATTTTATCTTTTTGTCCGAGCTTCTGACGGGCAATCCACCCCGTGAGAACTTTTATCTTTCTGTTCGAGTTTTTGGCAGGCAATCCACCTCGTGAGCTCATTTTTATCTTTACATTCGAGCTTCTGACGGGCAATCCACTCCGTAAGCTATTTTATCTTTCTGTTCGGGCTTCTAACGGGCAATCCACCGCGTAAGCTCTTTATCATTGTTTTTAAGCTTAGCGGGCAATCCACCCTGCAAGCTTTTCATGTGTAGACCACAGTGGACAATCCAACCCCCTGGTTCTTTATAGGAAATCGCTTTGTAGTCACAGGTCCTTTTGCTTGCCTACGTATCCCGGCCAAAATCGGAGTTCATGTCTTTACTCGTTTCTTATAACGATAATAGGTAAACTACGGTTACACCTACTATCTAATAAGAAACAAGTAAAGAGGGGCAGCTGTGAACGCCTAATTTTGTCCGGGTATTTTTTCTCTTAATTAATATTTTTGAAAACAAAAATCAAAAAATATAAAAATGAAAAGAAAAAACTAAAAATGTTTTTTTTGTTCTTGATACAATATATAATTAGATGTAGCCCAATTTTGTTTATTGTTGCAAGCCCATTATCCAAGTTATCCAAATCCAAAAACAAACAAAAAGGAAAAAAAAAACAAACAAAAAGGCTTCAGATTTTTATTTTATTTTATTTTATTTTGAAAAAATAAAAAAATTTATTCTTTGTCCTTTTTTTTCATTCTTGCTTTGTCCTCTTCCATTAGAGGAAAATCAGCTTTATATTTTATTTCCCTCCTTTTGTTTTCTTTCACTTTTTTTCCAAAAAAAGGGAAACACTATCCCTGCCCTTGCACCAGCCAGCAGAGTGGTGGAGGCAGAGCTGATTTGCTCCCCACACAATGTACCACCCTCTGCATATTTTTGTCTTCACCCTCAGCAAAGCCAATGTTTTTCGTCCTTTTTTCTCTACTATATATTACATTGAACAGTAATAAAGGGATGGGCGAAAACAAGAGGAGGAGAGGAACATCAGAAAAAAATGAGACATCCTTCAGAAACAACCCCTCTTCCTTCTCCATGCCCAACACTTGATCAAATCTTCACCCTCTCATCTTCATCATCATCCATTTACTTCAAAATCAACCCTTCCTTCTTCATTCCAGAAAACCCAAACAATATATATAAAAAAAAAAAACATACAAACAACCACAACAAAAGTTAACAGTACCCACCATCTCCTACCTTGGACCAACATCACCACCCATCTCAAACACCCAACAGACCAGAACCACATCCTCCACCGCCTGTCCTCCGAGGTACGCACAACTCAGCCACCACAGGTTCACTCCGCTAACGGCTGCCTTAGAGATTCTCCATACCATCCAGTCTCGGCTCCTCAGCTTCGTCGTCACTCTCGGATCCTCAACTGTGCCGTGGCGGCTCCGTCGCGCATCGCCGTCGAGAGCCGCCTCAGATCGAAGCACGAACCGCACCAGTTCCTCCTTATCTGAACCAGATCCGCTCGTCCTCCGCCATGAATCCGCCTAGGTCACATCCTCCACCACGCGTCGTGCCTCTGACCGCCACCATCGCTGCAACACAAAACCAGATCCGCCACTCACAAACAACAAGTCCTCCGTCGCGAGTCAATCACGAGTTGCCACCACCGCTGTTTGCGCCTTCTGCCTCGCCGGCGTCAGAGCTGCTTGCCTCCACCGTAAACGCCGCTGGTTTCCATTTGCTCCTAGCACTTCTCTCTGGTAATAACAATGGAGGCTATGTTATGTTGGCTCTTTTTTTTTCCTTTTATTTCTTTTTGCGTTTTTATGGTTTGTTTTAAACTATTAGAATCTGATGGCATTGGGCTTGTAATGGCAGCATGTGGCCCAAAGTTGGTTGCTTTTTTGACCTAGCACATTGGTCTCCTTTTATTTGTGTCAAGCCTTTTTAGAGAAGAAAGCTGTTTAATCTGGAAAAAAATTCAATTAAAAGAAAAATCCTTGTTAAACTTTTTTTGTTACAAAATTAAAAAAACAAATCTTTTCAAATATACTCAACAATCTATGTTGTTGATGTATGAATTTTCATCCTCAAGTGACGTATGAATTGTAAGGGTTTATCATATAGCATTGCTATCTTGGACTCTATGCGAAAGTGAACTACTTGTGAAAAATCCTTTTTTTCAAAATTATTAAAAATATAAAATCTTTACCCAAAATTAAAATCAATTAACCAATCAAACATTTTCTAAAAGAACTACGTGGCTTTGAGTTTCCCATCGCACCCGAGAATACGTAGGAGCAAGATAAATCATCTTGTCAAGCCAAAACTAAATTTTCTTTTTTTTTGTGTCTCTTTTTATGTTAAAATAATTAATCAAAATAATTAACCTTTTCTATTTTTAGGGATGCTCTATGGACACGGTGCCATGTTCAGTCCCTTAGATTTGAGGTTGCCCTGTGGACTCATGTGCCATGTTCAACCTCATTTAGTTTTTATAAACAATAAATTTAAAAATATAAAAATTAATAAAAATTTAAAATATTAAAAATTAAAAATAACTCTTTCTTGTAAATAATTTTTGGGATAAAATAAATATTTAAAATGTTATTAAAATGTTTTTGCACAATTAACTCGAGGTACCAATTTTTAAACGGGCGATGTGGGGTGCTAACACCTTCCCTACTCGTAACCGACTCCTGGACTCCTCTCTCTTTTTTTCAGACCAATTTACCTTTAAATAATTGGGTTTTCTAAGATTTTCCCAATAAAAATTTTAGTGGCGACTCCTCTGTTTTTACCTTCTTTTCGCGGCTCCCAAACGGGAAGGTCGCGACAGTGAGTATAGGCATAATGTTAGGATCCTATTCTGTAACATTTCTATAAAGGTATGGTTTGTCATAATGAATAAAATATTTCAGCCATATCTGGTTTCTTTATGGTATCGGAGCAATGATATAGGAAACCCAACAAACACAAACCTTAGCCCAGGTAGCCATGACAGATGATAATGAAAAAACCCTATCATCATCAATCAAACGGGACATGGCTCCCACTCCAAAATGGGAACAACCCCATCACCCTCTTTACCTCCATCATTCAGACCAACTAGGTGCAGTCCTTGTACCACAACCTCTGGTGGAAGACAACTACAACACATGGGTTCAGTCAATAGCTGGCCTTGACGATCAAAAACAAAATCGGTCTCGTTGATGGATCTATCTTGAAGCCAAAGGAGAACAACTTTAATGAACTTTTGCAATGAACTCGTTGCAATAAAATAGCCAATCAAGTCGGTAAAAATTCAAATCATGATGAATTCTCTAGTAAAGCCTTTCCATTCACTCAAAATGGAAAGCAAATTATTTGGATCCTCGATAGTGGTGCTACTAACCACATTGTTGTTGGTAGTGGCTACGGTCTCAAGATGGGGGGGGGGGGGGGGTGAATTGAGATATTGAAACCTTTTTCAATTTTTAAATCAAAGCAGTGTTTCTTTAAATAAAATTGGTTTTCACTCAATTTTAATTCCCAAGAATTAGGTTATGGAACCAGTAAATATGACAGGAAGAATTATAAGTAGTAACAACAGATTTTAACACAGATTGCAGATTTAAAGATTCAAGTTTAAACAAGTATATGGAGTTTAGGGATTAGAAGAACTCGCAAACCGATTTATCCTGGTTCGGCTACCTCCTCTGGTAAGCCTACATCCAATCCCACACCTCTCTGGTTTTCTCCACTATAATCAGCAATTATACAATTCCAATTACATCAACACAAGGATAACCTCCTTGCTTGAAAAATCTCCAGAAAGCACACTAGCTTTCCTATACCCAAGGATCCCTTCTATCCTTGTTAAACCCTAAGAGATACCCTCTCTTAGTCACTCTAATTCACAAAAAAGAATTAAGTAGAAGCAAGACTCTAAAAGCCTGATAATACAAATTGAAGTTCTAACTATCACACTTTTCTCAGAGATAAAGCACTTTGTTTCACAATCAGTATGAGTTAGGTTTATTGTATGTGTTGTTGTTGTATTTGTTGTTCCTTTGATCCTTCTTTATATAGAAGACAGATTATAGCCGTTGGGATCATTTAAGACAGATTTGGATCTGATTTAACAAAATCTGCTTTCTTGATTTCTTGATCATGAAATGTGATTCTGTTTGATCTTTGTAGAGATTACATCCTTCTTGATATATAATTGTTTCCATCTGAAAGGATAGCCAAGTCTATTTGAAGAGTAATAAATCCGTGTTTAATTGAAGAGAAAAAATAATCGTTGCCTTTTGCCACGTGAGCAGACGGGAGTTCTAGCTCAAGGTAATTGGACGGGCTCCAAATGGTAGACGAGCTTTATATGCTGTTAGTGGACGGAGCTTCTCATTAGTAGACGAGCGTGCTAACACAAGGCAATTGGACGGGCTCCAATTTGGTAGACGAGCTTTATTTGCCATGTTAGTGGATGCGGGCTCCTTTTTTTCATCAGTGGACGCGCGCTTCTGTTACTTTCAGTGGACGCGCTTCATGTGCCACGTCAGCAGACGAGATCTTCTGTTTCTTTCAGTGGACGTGCTTCATGTGCCACATCATCAGACGAGATCTTCTGTTTCTTTCAATGGACGCGCTTCTGTGCCACGTTAGCAGACGAGCTCTTCTGTTTCTTTCAGTGGACGCGCATCATGTGCCACGTCAGCAGACGAGCTCTTCTATTTCTTTCAGTGGATGCGCTTCTGTGCTCTTTCAGTGGACGACAGCTTTTTACTTTGTTCTTTTAGTGGACGCGCTTTATTTGTTCTTTCAGTGGACGTCAGCTTTTTACTTTGTTGTTCCTTTAGTGGACGAGCTCTTTAATTGTTCATTGGACTTCAGCTCTTTACTTTGTTGGACGTCATTCTTGGTTCACTTCATTGGATGAGCGCTTATATTTTCCCTGTGTTGGACGTGCGCTAGTTTTGCTTTGTTGGACGAGTGATCTTGCATGCAACTTAACACGTAATGAGTACGTAGTCAGAATTAAAAATCTTATGCAAAATATACTTTGTTTGTCATACATCAAAACATGAATGAGGGCTTAGTCTTACAAACTCCCCCTTTTTGATGATGACAAACCTCACCATACTTAACCTTAGTTATTAAGAAATCAGAGTGCAGCTATTCAGTAAGCATGGTTCTTTAGTTATTTTCGTCCTCCCCCTGTGTCATTGATATCTTTCAAAAGATAGAGTGTTATCATATCATAAAAAAACATCTTTTAATTATTATAAGTTCTAGTATTTCTTTTCAAAGCAGTTCATACTTATGTGTCAGAGAAATAAAAATTTGTATATCAGAAAATCCATGGTTCATATTTCTCAGATGTATGGTTCATCTTTCTAGTTCATCTCGGATGTATGGTTCATCTTTCTCCCCCTTTGTCATTATAAAAAAGAAACTATGGAGAATATTGACATAAAGCTTAAAAATAGTCTTGCATTCATTGATAATAAAGCATTTCAGAACTTATGCAATTCATCAAAATATCCAAATTACAGACACCTAAGGACGCTTAGCATCTTGCCCATTGTCCTTCATAATTTTCAGCACTTTGTGCTGCCTTGCGTGCCATCTGTTATCAATTATTTTGAGGATCAATTATGCCAAGTTCCCTTCTTATAAAGAAGAAACTCTCCTTATTAAGTGGTTTGGTGAATATATCAGCTAATTGCTTGGTTGTATCTATAAGTTCAATCACAACATCACCACTTTGAATATGATCCTTGATAAAATGATGTCTAATTTCAACATGCTTGGTTCTTGAGTGCATAATTGGGTTCTTTGTTAGATTAATTGCACTAGTGTTATCACATTTTATTGGTACATGATCTAGATAAACACCATAATCAATTAATTGTTGTTTCATCCATAGGATTTGAGCACAACAACTCCCAGCTGCAATATATTCTGCTTCAGCTGTGGATAAGGCCACATTAGTTTTATTTTTACTAAACCAGGACACTAGGGAATTTCCTAATAAATGACATGTTTCACTTGTGTTCTTCCTATATAACTTGCATCCAGCAAAGTCAGAATCGGAATATCCTATTAATGTGCAAGTGGATCCCTAGGGATACCACAACCCCATTTCTTTTGTTCCTAAGAGGTACTTCATGATTCTTTTAACTGCAGTAAGATGTGATTCTTTAAGATTAGCTTGATACCTTGCACACATACACACACTGAACATTATATCTGGCCTAGTTGCAGTGAGATAAAGTAAGGATCCGATAATACCTCTATACTAGGATACATCTATAGATTTACCATGTTCATCTTTGTCCAAGTAGCAGGCTGGACTCATTGGTGTTGCCATTTCCTTTGCGCTTTCGATTCCAAACTTCTTCAGTAGTTCCTTGCAATACTTTGTTTGGCTAATCAAGGTTCCATCTTGGCATTGTTTAATTTGCAGTCCAAGAAAGAAGGTAAGTTGTCCCATCATGGACATTTCAAATTCACTTTTCATTAGTTCACCAAATTCCTTGCATAAAGACTCATTAGTAGCACCAAAAATAATGTCATCAACATATATTTGAACAAGTAAGATATTGTGTGCTTTTGTTTTAGTAAATAGTGTTATATCAACTTTTCTTCTTTTAAAGCCTTTCTCTAGGAGAAAATTGCTTAACCTCTCATGCCAAGCTCTAGGAGCTTGCTTGAGTCCATAGAGGGCTTTAGTCAGTTTATAGACAGGATTTGGGAACTCACTATCAATAAAGCCAGGGGGTTGGCTTACATATACTTCCTCTTGTATTGTTCCATTTAAAAAGGCACTTTTCACATCCATTTGGTACAGTTTAAAGTTCATTATACAAGCATAGGCTAAGAGCATTCTTATGGCTTCTAATCTAGCTACGGGAGCATATGTTTCATCATAATCAATTCCTTCTTCTTGATTATATCCCTTAGCTACTAGTCTAGCCTTGTTTCTTACTATTATTCCATTCTCATCCACTTTGTTTCTAAACACCCATTTAGTTCCGATTATTTGGTTACTTTTGGGTTTTGGAACTAAATCCCAAACTTTGTTCCTTTTAAATTGATTTAACTCCTCTTTCATTGCAATCATCCAATGTTCATCATTAATAGCATCATCATCACATTTTGGTTCTATTTGAGATACAAACGCCATTGGATTATTCCATGATTGATCAAATATCTTTAATACAACAATGTAGACATATTATACGATGATATATAAGTCAACACAAAGATTCACAATCATAATGATAATTAGAAAACATATTCAATCAATATTCTTTCTTTATTGTTACCCATTTTGTGTTTGGTGAAGGCTCTATGTCATGATTCCAATTTTTGCTCTTGACCTTCCACCACACCTACAAAACAGAATTTCATGTTTTTGCTATAAGTACCCAAATCTGTTTTGGTCCTTTTGAGTTAGTTGCAGCAATAGTTCCTTTAGGAACCCAAATTTGTTTAATGCCAACATGAATGTTCTTTCTAAGTCTGCAAGTAGCAGCTGTATGACCTTTCTTTAGACAATAATAGCATTCAACAAAAGGACTAGTCGAGGAAATGGGTGGAACAAAAAGCTTTTTAAATGATTTTTCATGTACCATTGGCTTATATCCCATTCCAGCTTTGTCATACACACCCTTTTGCTGTGCTAATATGGCATTCAAGTTATCTCTACCCGAAGTAAACTTAGATAGAGTTGTATTCAGTTTTTCAACTTCCTTTTCTAGTGTAGTGCATTTGGTACAAATTGAACTAGATGCAAGTAATTTTGAATTTTCATCTTCTAGTTCTTTAAGCTTTATTTGTAAAGATGCATTGTCACTACATTGTTTTGCGATGATCTTTCTAGAAGATTTAAGTTGTTTACCAATTTTAACATATTCTTCATGCAATTCATCAAAAGCATCTTGTAACTCATCATAGGTAGGGGAGGAATCATTTACCTCGGTTTCACTATCACTTTGATGATTTACCATGAGACATAGGTTGGCTTCTTCATTTTCAGATTCACTACTAGTGGAATCCATATCATTTTCTTCTCAAGCTATGTATGCTCTTCTAGGCTTTCTTCCTTTCTTTTCCTAGCTGTCATTCTTCTCATACTTTTCTTTCTTTTGTAGCCTTGGACATTCATTTTTGTAGTGTCCAAGCTTTCCACATTCAAAGCATTTGATTGTTGAGGAAGAGCTTTCACCTTTGTTTGTGTTCTTTTTGGTAGGAAAACTAGATTGCTTCTTGTTTCTATTCTTCTTGATGAATCTTTTAAATTTCCTCACAAGCAATCCCATGTCTTCTTCTTCAGATTCTTCACTTTCGTCAAGGTGTTCATCTTCATCACTTTCTATTGATTCTTTGGAAATATGAGCCTTGAGTGAGAGTCCTTTCTTCGTTTTCTCCTTATCTTCATGATCTTTCAATCTATTTAGTTCCAATTCATGTTCTTTCAACTTGCCAAATAGAGTAGCAATTTGCATTGTGTCAAGATCCTTTGCTTCAGCAATTGCAGTAATTTTTGGCTGCCATTCACGACTCAAACATCTCATGATCTTGTTAATCTTTTTCTCATTTGTAATTGTATGTCCGAGTCCTTCCAACTGGTTCACAATGTGTGTAAACCTCTTTTGCAGTTCATCTATCTCCTCACCATTCTTCATGTGAAAGAGTTCATATTCATGGACTAGTGCATTCATCCTTGCTCTTTTCACATCGTTGGTTCCTTCATGAGTGAGTTGAAGAGTATCCCACATCTGCTTTGCCGTTTTGCAATTGGAGACCCTGAAAAACTCATCATAATTCAAAGCAGTCGTTATAATATTCTTTGCTTTAGTATTATAACCAACTCTTCTTTTATCATCATCATTCTAGTCATCTTTTGGTTTAGTTTGTTTATTTCCCTTAGCATCATGAATAAATGGAACATAGGGACCATTTTCAACAGCATCTAAAACATCTAAACCTGCAGCCTCAAGAAAGATAAGCATTCTTTCTTTCCAATACATGTATTGGGAGCCATTAAAGGCAGGGGGTCTAGTGAGTGAAGCCCCATCACCCAGAATATCATTTGTAGCCATCTCTTGAAGCTATTAAGCTTTGTAACAAGAGTTTTAGCCTTGATGCCAATTGTTGGTAGTGGCTACGGTCTCAAGAGGGGGGGGGGATTTTGAGATATTGAAACCTTTTTCAATTTTTAAAGCAAAACAGTGTTTCTTTAAAGAAAATTGGTTTTCACTGAATTTTAATTCCCAAGAATTAGGTTATGGAACCAGTAAAGATGACAAGAAGAATTCTAAGTAGTATCAACAGATTTTAACACAGATTTAAAGATTCAAGTTTAAACAAGTATATGGAGTTTAGGGATTAGAAGAACTCGCAAACCGATTTATCCTGGTTCGGCTACCTCCTCTGGTAAGCCTACATCCAGTCCCACACCTCTGTGGTTTTCTCCACTATAATCAGCAATTACACAATTCCAATTACAGCAACACAAGGATAACCTCCTTGCTTGAAAAATCTCCAGAAAGCACACTAGCTTTCCTATACCCAAGGATCCCTTCTATCCTTGTTAAACCCTAAGAGATACCCTCTCTTAGTCACTCTAATTCACAAAAAAGAATTAAGTGGAAGCAAGACTCTAAAAGCCTGATAATACGAATTGAAGTTCTAACTATCACACTTTTCTCAGAGATAAAGCACTTTGTTTCACAATCAGTATGAGTTGCATTTATTGTATGTGTTGTTGTTGTATTTGTTGTTCCTTTGATCCCTCTTTATATAGAAGACAGATTATAGCCGTTGGGATCATTTAAGACAGATTTGGATATGATTTAACAAAATCTGCTTTCTTGATTTCTTGATCTTGAAATGTGATTATGTTTGATCTTTGTAGAGATTGCATCCTTCTTGAAATATAACTGTTTCCATCTGAAAGGATAGCCAAGTCTATTTGAAGAGTAATAAATCCATGTTTAATTGAAGAGAAAAAATAGCCGTTGCCTTTTGCCACGTCAGCAGACGGGAGTTCTAGCTCAAGGTAATTGGACGGGCTCCAAATGGTAGACGAGCTTTATACGCTATGTTAGTGGACAGAGCTTCTCATTAGTAGACGAGCGTGCTAACACAAGGCAATTGGACGGACTCCAATTTGGTAGATGAGCTTTATTTGCCATGTTAGTGGACGCGGGCTCCTTTTTTTCATCAGTGGATGCGCGCTTCTGTGACTTTTAGTGGACGCACTTCATGTGCCATGTCAGCAGACGGGATCTTCTGTTTCTTTCAGTGGACATGCTTCATGTGCCACGTCAGCAGACGAGCTCTTCTGTATCATGTGCCACGTCAGCAGATGAGCTCTTCTGTTTATTTCAGTGGACGCGCCTCTGTGCTCTTTCAATGGACGACAGCTTTTTACTTTGTTCTTTTAGTGGACGCGCTTTCTTTGTTCTTTCAGTGGACGTCAGCATTTTACTTTGTTGTTCTTTTAGTGGACGAGCTCTTTAATTGTTCATTGGACTTCAGCTCTTTACTTTGTTGGACGTCATTCTTGGTTCACTTCATTGGACGAGCGCTTCTATTTTCCCTGTGTTGGACGTGCGCTAGTTTTGCTTTGTTGGACGAGTGATCTTGCATGCAACTTAACATGTAATGAATACGTAGTCATAATTAAAAATCTTATGCAAAATACACTTTGTTTGTCATACATCAAAACATGAATGAGGGCTTAGTCTTACAATTGTTTGTAGCCCTCATCTCCTCACTGCTTCAAAAACTGTTGAAAATCATACTGTTGAGTTACCAAATGGCTCATTGGCATAAGTCACACATGTTGGCAAGATTATTTTCTCTCCCAACTTTATCCTTGATAATTTCTTGTGTGTACTACTTTTTCAGTTAAATTTAATTTCCATTAGCAAGCTGGCCTTGAATTCATTTTATATTACAATTTTTCTCAGACAATTTTGTGTTATACAGGACTTACGATCGGGGAAGATGATTGGGATGGGAATTGAGTGGGGGGGACTTTACTATCTTAATCAAGCAGAGAAAGGATCCTGTAATTCTGTTCAAGCCATAGCCCATGCTCTTTGGCATCAACGCCTTGGACATCCTTCTCACAAAATATCCATGTTATTTCCTTTTTCCAATAACAAATCTTGTGAACCAGACAAATGTTTAATTTGTCCATTGGCCAAACAAACTCGATTACCATTTCCAGTGAGTTTTATTGCTAGCCAATCTTGTTTTGATTTAATACATGTTGACATTTGGGATGGCTATCATGTTCCGTCACTTTCGGGAGCAAAATATTTTCTCACTATTGTTGATGATTAAGCAAGAAGCACATGGGTTTATTTGATGAAACAAAAATCAGAAACACGTAACTTCTTGGTCAAGTTTATTAACATGGTTGAAAACCAATTCAATGCCAATGTCAAAATTGTTCGTAGTGATAATGGTCCATAATTCAAAATAGACAATTTTTATGCCATGAAAGGAATCATCCATCAATCTAGTTGCGTCAACACACCCCAACAAAATGGTGTTGCTGAGCGCAAACATAGATATTTGCTAAATGTTACCCGTGCTTTGCTTTTTCAAAGTGGTCTTTCAAAACATTTTTGGGGGGATTCTATCCTCACTTCAACACACCTCATCAATCGTACACCTACACTACTCCTTCAAGGTAAAACACCATAAGAAAAATTATTCAATAAACCCCCCAATTATTCACAACTAAGAGTCTTCGGTTGTTTGTGTTTCGCATCTACACACCCCACCAAGCCCACTAAATTTGACCCTTGTTCCACTCGTTGTCTTTTCCTTGGCTACCCTTATGCCCAAAAAGGATATCGTGTATTTGACCTTCAACTTCAAAAGGTCTTTGTTTCACGCGATGTTCTTTTTTATGAGGACGCATTTCCATTCAAAACACCAAAAACTTCCGCTGCCACACCATCAATGCCTTACCCTATTTCACCTTATCCCTTTCTTCCCAAGAATACCACAAACACTATAAACCCAAACACTCCTCATAGCACCGATAACCCTCAAATCCCACAACCTTCCAATTTTGAACCTTTAAATCCATCCTATTTAGACCAAGACCCTCCATCACCTTCCATAAATATGTAATCCCTTGAAATAATGCCCCAACCCGCCATTGAAAATCTCCCACCCGAGAACACCACTCACAATCAAACGGAAATCACACCACCACCGCCACTGCCACCAAGACACTTCACTAGACCTACTAAAATACCAACATTTTTACAGGACTTTCATGTTGAGGCAACCCTCCCATCTAGGACCGTTCCTTCATCTTCAACGAACGTGGTCACCTCCCGAGGTACTTCTCATCCTCTTTCCCAATTTTTATCTCATGATTGCCTTTCCCCAAGTCATAAAGCATTTACCACTCAACTGGCCCTTCACAAAGAACCCAAGAATTTTCAACAGGCTAATCGAGATCCCAGGTGGCGTGACGCCATGCATAATGAAATCCAAGCCCTCAAAGCCAACAAATCTTGGAGTCCTGTCCCTCTGCCATCTCACAAAAAGCCTATCGGTTGCAAATGGGTTTACAAAATCAAACTCCACCCCGACGGAACTGTTGAGCGTTACAAAGCTCGCTTGGTTGCAAAAGGCTATAGTCAAATTGACGGTATTGATTACCGAGAGACTTTTGCTCCTGTTGCTAAACTCACAACAGTCCGAGTACTCCTTAGTGTTGCAGCCGTACGAGGATGGCACTTGCACCAACTTGACGTTAATAACGCCTTATTACATGGAGATCTCTATGAATAAGTCTACATGTCCATCCCGCCCGGTTTCGAACAAAGGGGGAGAACTGTGTCTGCAAGCTACACAAGTCAATTTATGGTTTAAAACAGGCATCACGACAATGGTTCTTAAAACTGTCTAGTGCCCTTAAGAAGACTGGATTTCAGCAATCATGGTCAGACTACTCGCTGTTTGTTCGAAACCATGCAGGTAGTTTTATTGCATTATTAATTTATGTTGATGATGTGATATTAGCGGGAAACAACCTACAGGACATTACAAGCACCAAACATTTCCTCTCAAATCATTTTAAGTTGAAAGACATGCGACCACTTAAATATTTCTTGGGGATAGAAGTTCCACGATCAAGACAAGGAATCACATTGTGTCAAAGAAAATATACTCTAGAAATTATAGAAGATGTAGGGTTCTTAGGTGCCAAGCCCTCACGGTTTCCTGTTGAACAGAACCTTTCACTCACACAAACGAGTGGGAAGTTACTAGTTGATCCAAGTCCGTACAGGCGTCTTGTGGGTCGACTAATTTACCTCACCATCACAAGGCCAGATCTTGTTTATGCTATCCATGTATTGAGTCAATTCATGGACAAGCCTAGGCAACCTCATCTTGAAGCTGCTCACAAGGTTCTAAGGTATATCAAACAAGCACCGGGTCAGGGAATTTTGTTACCATCTACAGGTTCACTAGAACTACATGCCTTTTGTGATGCTGATTGGGCTCAGTGCAAGGATACAAGAAGGTCGGTAACTGGTTATTGTATTTTGCTATGTCAAGCACCAATCTCTTGGAAAACTAAGAAGCAACATACCGTGTCCCGTTCAAGCACAGAGGCAGAATATCGTTTCATGGCCACTACTTGTTGTGAGATTACTTGGTTGAAAAATATACTGAAAAACTTGAAGTTGACTCTCACACAACCAGTTACATTGTTTTGTAACAACCAGGCTGCCATGCATATTGCTTCAAATCCAATGTTTCATGAACGAACGAAGTATATAGAGATTGATTATCATTTGGTAAGCGAGAAGATTCAAAGTGGGCTAGTGCAGACAGCTTATATTCGGACCACAAGCCAACCAGCTGACTTATTCATCAAACCATTGAGTTCAACACAGTTTGAAATGCTACTCAGCAACTTGGGTGTCATTAACATACACTCCAACTTGAGGGGGAGTGTTAAAAGAAAGAATCATGCCAAATAATTTGTTAATTATTGTATTTGATAGAGTACTTATTGTAATTGATAGAGTACAATTAATTTCCTTTTTAATATACGTGAGTATAGGCATAATATTAGGCATAATGTTATGATCCTATTCTGTAACATTTCTACAAAGGTATGATTTGTGATAAAGAATAAAATAATTCAGTCATATCTGGTTTCTTTAGTTTTTCTATTTTAAATAATAAATCTATATCTACACTAATTGATAAGGGGAAATTCTAATTTTAGTGTAGCACAATAGTGCAAGTCACATGTTAAGTTATGAAATATTTTTATTATTATTTTATTTATTTTCTAAAATTTATATATTTTTGTTTTAAAATATTTACAAACCGGTAAAGATACATTGTTTTGGGAGTCAAACACGGCAATCTCTGTATTAACATAAATAGAGGCAGAGCTATTCATATTTTGTATTTTTTGCTACATCTTTGCCTTTGTTTTTTCTATTTTAAATAATAAATCTATATCTATACTAATTAATAAGGGGAAATGATGATTTTAGTGCAGCACAATGGTGCAAGCCACATGTCAAGTGATGATTTTTTTTTATTTTCTAATTTTTTTATATATTTTTGTTTTAAAATATTTATAAATCGGTAAAGGTATAATGTTTTGGGAGTCAAACACGACAATCTCTAAATTGATATAAATAGAGGCAGAGCTATTCATATTTTCTAATCATTTTTTTCTACATCATTGCCTTTGTTTTTTCTATTTTAAATAATAAATCTATATCTATACTAATTGATAAGGGGAATTGCTGATTTTCTAATAAAGGGACACATGTCAGCACCACATGATTTAATAGGATTAGTTGATCATTAGTAATAATCAAAGAGCAACACTTAACACATAGTATTACATTGCGTATTGTAATATCATTTTACAATAAAAACAATATTCAATTCTTTGCACTCAAATTATAGATAAAATTGTTTCAAGATTTTTGCTGATCACTTCTGTCTATAAATAAAAAGCCTTGGAGATGAATGAGTACCACCATTATGGGTGGGAAGGAAATATTGAAAGGAAAGTGTGAAATAAGTAAAGAAAATATTTGACATGATGGACTTAATTTAGGATAAAAGAAAAAAAAAGTTTGGTACATATAGAGACACAATTCAAGTTATTAATGATAACAATGCTATCAATATTAATAATAGTAATTAATGACCTGTGTATCGCACGCGTGCAAAAATACTAGTATACAATATAGCACTAGTTAATTTAGGAAAATATACACGATTGATCTATTTTTATTTTTTATAAAAAAAATTATCTAATTGATATGACTGCCAAAATTAAGATAGCAGAATCTCCTATAATCATGCTATCCCTAGGATGAATAGATGATACATGATCTGAATGTAGAAACGTGAGCCAAAAAAAATTAACCCAATTAAGTACTCTCTCATGCGTGACTGCTTTCATTTATGGTTTTGCTGTAAAAGTGTTAATTTTAATTTGGATCTTGCTAATTAGTATCCGATCATGATTAAGGAGCTTTCATTGAAAAGTTAAGTATAGCAGTTTGCAAAATTTTGAATACATGATTTTTTAATAAAGATTTTATTTTTTAAATTTCTTAGCCAATACTCCCAATGACACTCATTATTGAATAACATTCCCCTTATTTTACGACAATAATTATAAACTATTCAAAATACATACATATTTGAAATAGCTTATTTTTATTTTGAAAATATAATAGATAAATAGAAATAGTTCAGATAAATTTTCAGTAAAATATTTTGTAAGGTGTAAAATGAATTAAATTAAAAATATTTCTACTTTTGTAAAGCATGATAAAAACTCACTTTTAAAAATTTACAATTACATGATATATATATATATTTATTTTTTTATTTTTTATTTTTTTTTAAACAAATATATATTTTTTGTTTGTTGCAAGATCTCAATGAAATTCCAATATAAGATTTTTATACATGGTTAAATACATATATTTAAGTCATATAAATCGTGTAAAAAGTTTAAAATAATTTTGGTTTTTTTTCAAAGCTTTATTTTGCTTTTAAGAGCACAAAAAAAAAAAACATTTTCAACAATAACTTCAGGAAATAATATGGGTGAAATCTCACCCTTAAACCTTCTCTCCCCTTTTATTTTATTATATTGTAGATACTCTCTCTCCTCTTTTTATGGATGGTGGAGATTTAGGCTCTGTTTGACAAAATAGTTGATAAGCTAATTTTTAGCTGATAGCTGAAAAGCTAGCTGATTGAATTTGAAGTGTTTGATAAAATTAGTGGTTGAAATAACTTATAAATATAAAATGACATAAAAGGACATATTTATGATACACATGGTAAAATGGGAATTTCATTAAATAACTTGGGGTAAAAACGAGAGAAAAGATAATAAGCTATAACCTACCAGCCATAAGCTAAATGAATTAGCTTATGAAGAAATGCTATAAGCTAATGAGATAAGCTTGTTTACTAAATACCAGCTCTATTTCAGTCAAAGAAGCTTGTAAGCTAATCAAATAAGGTATAAACTAACTTATTGGACATGCCAATGAGAGTCTTAACTTGATGGTAAAATATGGGAGAGAATTGATTCCCTCAATTAGCTGCTTTCAGGCAATCTTATTAATTGATACCGATATGCAGATACTCTCACCCCTCTGTGTATAGTTTCCTATTCAATTTAGTTGCAGTTAATATTGCAAAATCTTTTGCAATAATGAGACCTCATTGATAAAAGATTTAACCAATATTAATTTTCGTGCACAAAATCATTGATAAGGGGGCATGACCTCTAAACTTCCTGAATATATTTAGATGCATAAGTTTTTGTTCAAGGCAAACCAAAAACCTCTCAATAAGAGACTTTACATCTCCTGCTTTTCCTTTGTGTCTTGTTAATAATCATACACTTTTCCATTGCTTATCAAGCTAATAACATGGCCTTCTTGTTGATGCTTCATGTGCTTGTTGGCATAGTAATGCTTCTCCTACTTAGTGGGTTAGAGACTCAAGGTAAAAACTTTTTCATTGACCTTCCTTTTTATCCTTATCAACGTTTTCTCTTTCGATAATATTCTTGACACATTTGAATATGAAATGATACCTTATAGACGATAGTAATGGATGACATTTTTTTTTTCCTCTCATTTGTGATCATAAAAGGGATTTTATTAATGAGTTCAGTCAAAATTTGTAAAATTTTATTTAAAATTCGTGTCTCTTTATCTACCACCTAAAAAAACGGACATATGATGATCTATTCCCAAGAGATACGGTACTTTTACGTTAGTGTTTTTTTTTTCCAACACGATTACGTTATTGTTCTTGGTTTTCATTAGACGCACATCATTAATCTTTGGTTTGCAACTGTTCTTGGTTAATATGTGTGCTGGTTTTGCTATGTTTATTTTCGCGACCCTTAGATTGCTCTCTCTTGATTTGTCTATAATAATATTTTTGCCTTATCAAAAAAATCTAAGAACAAATGTGATGAGAGTTAGTTTAATAGGTTCTCAAAGTTATGGACAAGTTCTTAATGGTTGCATCATTATTGTTTTTATAAGCAACTTATATTAATCGATATACAAAAGAGATCACATAATCACAATATTCATCATGCAGCTCATTCATAAACGAGTTAATATTTTAAATTGAAACAAAAATATATATGTAAATACTATTTTTTTTTAGACTCATTTAGTGAATCATGAGTGGTTAAAATAATATAAGGCAAATGCTAACGGTATCCTAAAAAGCAGGTTGTTATGGGAAGGTGTATATTCAATATATTGGGAGTATATATATTTTGATTTTCGATGAATAATTATCTTGTTTGTAATTATTTTTTAACAAGGTAAAGAGTGACGGAAAAAGTGATGCGATAACATTGGAGAACAATAGAAAGTGAAATTAAGCGAGCACAAAAAAAAAAAAAACACAAAAGACTGTAAAAATTAAGCAACTCCAATGGATTGTAGATATGCTGTATAATTTTATATATTTCAAATAATAGAAGTTTTGCCACAACACCCTTACCTTAAATTGTTTTGTTTTTTTTCTTTTATTGCAGGTGCACTATCCATAGGAGTTTGCTATGGACGAGTAGCCAATAACTTACCACCGACCGAGGAAGTAATAGATATTTACAAAGCAAATAGCTTTGGGCTGATGAGACTATATGACACTGATCCAACTACCATTCAAGCCTTGAGAGGATCAAACATAGAACTCATCGTTGGGGTGCCTAATGAAGTCATTCAATCCTTTGCCACCAATCTGCAGCAAAGCCTCTTGAATGGGTCCAAAAGAATATACAAACCTATGCTCAAGATGTAAAATTTTCGGTACATTCTTTGTTGGGAATGAAATAATGCCTAATGATGAAGCAGCCCAATTTGTTGCACCTGCAATGCAGAATATCTATGCTGCACTTACATCTGCCAACCTCCAAAGCCAAATTAAGGTCTCAACAGCTATACAGTTAGGATTGTTGGGCAGTTCCTACCCTCCATCAGCAGGAGCATTTAGTCATGCTTCAAGTGAATATATAAACCCAATCCTAAGTTTTCTTGTGAATAATGGGGCACCACTTCTTGCCAATGTCTACACTTACTTTAGCTACATAGGTGACACCAAACAAATCAGCCTTGACTATGCCTTATTCACCTCACCCACAACTGTTGTGAAGGATGGCCAATATGAGTACCAGAATCTCTTTGATGCATCATTGGATGCCCTTTATGCAGCTCTTGACAAGGCTGGTGCTCCAAATTTGGAAGTAGTTATATCAGAGAGTGGATGGCCATCTGATGGTGGTACTGCTGCAACGGTTGATAATGCAAAAACCTATTATGAAAATCTGATCAAACATGTGCAAAGAGGGACTCCAAAAAGGCCTAACAAACCCTTAGAAGTTTATTTGTTTGCCATGTTTGATGAAAACCAGAAAGGGCCTCTTTGAAACAGAAGCGACATTTTGGTTTGTTCCACCCCTAATAAACAACCCAAATATTTCACTAACATCCTGGGCCCACATCAAGTTAAAGGTTCCTCTCCACATTTAACAAGGGAAGGAATGTTCCCTTCTTTTTTATTTTTTGTCATTATTTTTTTATTTATGTAAGGTGGAAGACCCCTTTGGGGATCTAAGTGGGGAATTGGGGAAACAATTATTTTTGGGATTTGATTAATTGTCACACATTTCTTAGTCGCTCATTGGTTTGTACTTTGAAGGCGGGGTTTGCAGCCTATTATTTCTGCCATTAAAAACATAGCTCAAGTTTGATTGCAGATTTAAATAACATGACCAATTTATTCACTTCATGACCGCCACATGATATACAACCTTTGTCCATGTTGATTGACAAAATCTTGAAAAGAATATAAGAGACAATAGTAAACTTTGACTAAATATATCACATCCATAAATTTAGTTTGAGCACTGCAAGTCAGAAACTAGTGGTTCATGCTTATCAATTTGAAAGGCAAAGTTACTTTGATTTCCTTAACTTTTCAGCTAGCAATGCATTGTATTCCTCTCTCAGACTGTTATATTTCTTGCTTAAGGTGTTGAAACCTCCCATGTCCTCCTCCTTGTTCTCCTTTTTCCTCTTTTCCAAGCGTTGCTTTGTCAATTCAATCTGTTTCTTGAGCTCTTGAATTTTCAAACTTTTCTCTTCATGCTCATTCTGTAACGCATTCAACTCTGATATGCTGCTTGCTCCTAATTCAATTTCCAATAAAATGACACATAATTCTCAATATAGACAAAAAAAAAAATCATTTTAGTTGAGGTTGTATATCAATGATTTTTTGTTTCACACAAGAAAATATATCTTAATTGATGAACAAATGCTACAGCTCAGTGGCTTAAGAATACCACACAGACGTCATAAGAAACCATTCACAGGAATCACAGCAAAAAATGATAAGATTGCCAATGTTTGTGATTTGTGAATATATGTTGGTAAGCTTTTTAACTTTTCTAGTGTTTCTCATATGCTTCGTATAAATATCATGTGAAAGATGTTTGATATTCTCACCTTATTAGTTAAGAAAGCAAATTAAATAGATTTTAAAAAAACAATTTTATTTGAAAAAAATAAAACATAAAAGAAATATGAGTTACTTAAAAACATAACATTTTAAAAGAAATGAATACCTGCATATGCACTATTTGAGCTACCACCTTCCATGGATTTCCTGCTGCTGCACATTAGAACATTTCAATGTATATGAGTTGCCATTATTCTATCTGGAATTGGGTTAGGGTAAGAACAGTAAATATATATTAATATATGCTTAAAAATTCAAACCCCTGTAGTTCTGGCTCCAAGTCCTCTGTAGTTATTAGTCAAAGAGCAATGCCCAACAAACACAGAGGCTTGGTTGCTAGTCTATTGAGTTCAGATATGTGGAATGAATATTTCCACTGAATTGAATTATTTCTCGGTATAATACAAATATATAAACTTTATATTACAAGAGGAAAGATCAACTAACTAACAGTAGTTGAACAGAATAACAGAAATAATTACATTGGTAACTAACTTAACTGATTTGAAACTAACTTAGCTAATCCTCGCTGTAATATAGTCCACTTTATCCAGAGAGATTATGTATAGATTTCTTTATATACTTACTAATGTGTAAAATATTATGATAGTTGAGAAATTTGTAGAATGTGTGAAAGAGAAAATGTGTCAAATATTGAAAGTGTATTGTTGATTTGCCCCCAGACAAGACCCCTATTGGCTGCAAATGGGTCTATAAAGTGAAATACCATACGGATGGCTCCATTGAGAGGTATAAAGCTTGCTTGGTAGCAAAGGGCTACACTCGAATGGAGGGTGTTGATTATTTCGACACTTTCTCACCCGTTGCTAAGTTAACTACTGTGCACACACTGCTTGCATTGGCTGCCATTAAAGGTTGGTTTCTTGAACAACTTGATGTTAACAACGCATTTTTGCATGGTGATCTCAATGAGGAGGTATATATGGTCCTTCCACCCGGTGTAAAACTTAAAAATTCTGCTGCTGGCTCCACTCAAGTGTGTAAACTATACAAATCGCTTTATGGTCTCAAACAATCCAGTCGACAATGGTATTCCAAACTATCCACAACACTTGTATCTTTGGGTTATAAACACTCTGATGCTGATCATTCTCTTTTTACCAAGTCTCATGGTGAACACTTCTTTGCTCTCTTAGTATACGTTGATGATATAGTCATGGCTGGGAATAATTTCAAAGAAATTCAGCATGTCAAAGCCTATTTAGACAAAAGCTTCCGCATCCAAGATCTTGGTTCCTTGCGTTTCTTCCTTGGGTTGGAAATTGCAAGATCCAAAACTGTTATTTTCATCAACCAGCGAAAGTACACTCTTGAACTTCTTGAAGACAGCAGCCACTTAGCAGTGAAGCCTTCCCCTACACCCTATGATACATCCCTCAAGTTACATGATTCAGACTCACCTTTGTATTCCGATGAGTCAGCATATCGAAGGTTAATAGGGCGCCTCCTCTACTTGACTACAACAAGATCAGACATTGCTTTTGTTGTCCAACAACTCAGTCATTTTGTGTCTAAGCCCAAGGAGGTCCATTATCAAGCCACCACTAAAATCTTGAGGTATCTCAAAGAATCTCCAGCAAAGGGATTATTTTCCCCTTCTTCTTCGGCTGTCAATCTGTTTGGATTTGCAGATTCTGATTGGGCTAGCTGTCCTACTACCAGGAAATATGTTTCAGGTTATTGTGTTTTTCTTGGATCATCCTTAATCTCATGGAAATCCAAGAAACAATCTACTGTTTCCAGATCAAGCTCTGAAGCAGAATACAGGGCCTTAGCAAGCCTTACATGTGAACTTCAATGGATACATTTCTTGTTTAAGGACTTGCAAATTTCCTTTGCTAAACCTGCATCAGTGTACTGTGACAATAAATCTGCCATATACTTAGCACATAATCCAACTTTCCACGAAAGAACCAAACATATCGAAATAGATTGTCATGTGATTCGTGAGAAAATTCAGAGTGGTCTCATCCATTTATTACCCGTTCCCTCTTCTGCTCAGCTCACGGATGTGCTCACAAAACCCCTCCTTACTCCTTCGTTCTCTTCACTCATATCCAAGCTTGGCCTCTGTGATCTCCGTCGTCCAGCTTGTGGGGGAGTATCACCAGTAGCTTATTTAAAACAGAAACAGTTAGAGAGTTAGTTAACAGTTAGGGAGTTAGTTAGCCTAATTATTACTGTTGCTGTGTGTTAGGTTCTGTTAGTTTTGCTTTCCTTTCTTTCTGTTTTCTCTGCTCTGCATATATGCTAAAAGAGCTAGATCCTGTAATAGATTTTTAGTGTGTAACTTTTCTTTCATCAATGAGAACAAGTTTTCTCCCATCTTTGCATGCCCTCTCTGTGCTACTCTGATATCAACACCTAGCTTCTGCTGTTGGTGGTTTGATTGGATGTTTTTTAGTCTATCTATAGTGTTGTTGGTGGTTGGAAGATTGTTACTTACAAAGGTGTTTGGATTTAAAATGCCTGGGCTACTTTGAGGGATGGTGCCTATACGCAGTTCCTCTTGTTTTTTGGTTCTCTTATGGTGGTGCTCTGATCGATGCTTCAGTTGGTTATTTTGCACAGTTTTCTTTTTTGTTGTTAAGCCTGGGACTTAGAACTCTGTAATACATACACTAGCTCTTCTTTTCTAGGGGTAATATCCTAGTTACAGTTTTGTTCAAGATCTAGGATTCTCTATGTATATGGGTTCGAGTATTTCTTATACTCGTATCAATATATTTTTGTTTATAAAAAAAATATAACAACTCTTCTATGGAAGCGTGTTAAAAAATGAGATTACCATAAAACTCGAAAGTCTCACAAAACATTAAGTTATTTGTTGTTGAGATTCGTACCGTAAATCCCAATAAACATAAGTAGACTGTTCATAATTTTGTAACGGCATATGAAAGAATTCTCAAATTTATTTGACTAAATATAAAAGTCATCAAACATTGAGTATTAACTTGGAGTGTCATAAGGGAAATATTGATACCATAATTAGAAGTAAGCCACATTATTTAACCAAAAACTTGATTACAAACCAAAAAGATCAAAGGAATCTCGAGTGATATAAACATAATGGGCAAATAAGTGGAATCTGACCAACCTTAAAATTTATGTGACATTATTTATACATTTGAGTTTCCCTGCACGAAATCTATTTCATATTTTATTGTTACTTCTCATTTTTCTTTTTTCATATAGATTGGTCTTTTCCATGGATTTTATATTCTCTTTCGTGACCTAATATGATTTCTTATGCTCGTACGAATTTTGTACTTTCTACTCCCTTAGGCATAATAACGGGACCCGAACTTGCGGGTACCCATTCGAACCCGCTCCAACTTTGATGGGGAAAACCAGTTTTGATTGGGGGCGGGGATGAGAATACTGATATCTGCCTCGTCTCGACCCCGAACCCATCTATTGTTTACGTAATTACAATAATAACATCATATATCTATGCAGTGGATTTATTTTTTGAAGACTAGCAAGTATTTTGTGTATTGGATTAGTTTTGTAATTAACTTTATATCGATTCTAAATAAATATAAGTTAAAAAGAAAAAAAATAATAAAAAAAGTATGCATAATTAATTATTTAGATGGAATCTAAAATTAAATTAAAAGAGAAAATTATTTAAAATTATTACAATTTTAAAGGATATATAATTCATTAAAAAGATAATTCGGATTTGAAATGTAGAAAAAGAAAGTTTAAAATAGGCTAAATTACTCTTTTGATCCCCAAATTATTTTAAAATGTTCAAATTGGTCATCAAGTTTTTAAAATGTTCATTTTGGTCCCTTAATTCCTAAAACTTATTCAAATATGTCATTCTGTCAAGTTGGCTAACGGCGACGTCAAGTTGACTAAGGGACCAAAATGAACATTTAAAAAACTTGAGGACCAAAATAAACATTTTAAAACAATTTGGGGACCAAAAGAGTAATTTAGCTTATTAAATTTAATGCCACGTGGCATTAAAATATTAAATTTAATGCCACATTGCATTAGGTATGACGTCGCCGTTAGTCAACTTGACGGAATGACCTATTTGAATAAGTTTTAGGAATTAAGGGACCAAAATGAACATTTTAAAAACTTGAGGACCAAATTGAATATTTTAAAACAATTTGAGGACCAAAAGAGTAATTTAGCCTTAAAAATAACATTTCTCATTCTTAAAAGTGAAATATATAAAAGAAAGCTTTCATGGAGAATTGGAGTATTTAATGTTTAAAAAGGTAAAATAGTTAGTTTTCTAATAAAAACTTGTTTTATTTTGTTAAGAGTGCCCTATGGGCACTTATTAGCATATGGGTGAGGGGATGATACCTCATTCCAAGACAAAACTTTTGAGCTCTATGAACACTTACAAAGGAATTTACTTTATCTCACCTCAAAAAGACTAATGGGGTTCAAACATACAACGTGTCAGATACGAGATCCTACTATACTCCAGTAGAACAACCTCGAGGTTTATCGTCATTTGTAATTATTTGATAGTATGTATGACAATATATATTTTGATTAAGTCACTTTCATAATAATATAATTTACTATATTATGGTCCCATTTTCAATTTTGCTATCATCCTATAAACTTTTGCTCGAGTTCCCAGCTTACCTTTACTATCTTAAAGAATCTTCTATCGTCTTACCTTGACAAAATATATGGTTACTACTTTCTTGTTCATAAAGCCAACGTTGAAACCAAAAAGTAAATAAATAAAGAAAAAAAAGGTTAATTTATCTCCAAAATAAGCTATCTCAATTCTCAACCTATTGTGAGGGATTTCCAAAATAATAGAAGTCCAAGACATCAAGTTGGAAAAAGGTTGAAGGACATCAATAGGTGTGTCTCTTCATGGCTTTCAAATATTTCCTAATAGATATGTTTTTTCATGATTAAATGTGTTCATTCATCAAGTGTACATTCATGAAAGGTTGCAATCATTCTTTCAAATACATGAAAGGTTATTTCATTCACCAAGATGCATAAGTTGGTCTATAAATAGAACCACTTGTGCATGCAGAATGATGTCTGAAAATTGGCTAAACTTCTGCAAGCTAAATCACTTCCTTTCTTCCCTTAATGTGCAGAGAGAATTAAGGAAACTATTATTTTTCTGTAAAATGTCATTGACGATACGCTTGGTTTAGGGTGTGCAAACCAAACCAAGGTTCTCCATTGTATCCTGAAGGGGATTCGTCGGCTATACCTGTTTCATCCAATCTACGAGGAGAGGAGAGACTGGTGGGGACGAATCGAACCTAAAGCCTAGTGTTCTTACACGCCTTGGAGGGTGCGCATGTCACTTGTTCTTCTCTTCTTTGTTGCAGACCAAACCCCCCATTTTCTAACAATATTTAGGTTCGATTTTCGTTATATAATTGTGGTTGCAACATTGGAGGAGATGACATTTGACATTGTTAAAGTGGAGAGGTTTGAGGATGGTAACTCTTCGTTGAGAGAAAGAGATGCATGGTGTTTTTACAACAATGATAGATGAGTACTCTTATCCTTCATCAAAAATATATTTATTTGTGACCATGGTGAAAGGTACACATTTACTTTTTATGGCTATGATATGTTTGATATTCTAAATTCATGTATGTTAAACTTTAAAGGCATGCTTTGTTTATGTTAAAATTAATATGTGTAATTTGAGTCTTAGATGCATGATTTAGAATAATTCAATTATGTAAATTTTGATAAGCATGAATATGTTTGGTTTATGATACATGTATGCAAATTGATGTATGTTGATAGGAAGTGATTAATATATTAATGATCATATCAAATGCATGTATTAATGGATTTGATCCATGTAAGAACCAATTATTTTTAGAATAAACAATCTTATATTATGAGGGTATGATTTTGTGAAAATAAGATAGGAATTGTTGTTGATTTTGCAGAAATTAGAAATGTTTTAGATGTGTTTTTAGATTGTTCAAGTTGTTAAAATGGACATGAGTGTTCATGGAGGAATGTTATAGAAAACCAAAAATGACTTTGAATTATTGTTTTATTTGTTTCTAAACAACTATATATTTTTATATTAGAATATGTTTAGACATGAATCCAAGGCATAGATATAATGAAATATGTTAAACCCAGTTTTCTGCAAAGTGGGTCTCTTGACCCGGTTGGGTGCATATGTGGTACCCAAAGTTTGCTTTGCTTTAATTAGAAATGACCGTGTTAAAAAGTTTTCAACCAATGCGTTGGTTTGGTGGTAGACGCACTTGTTCACATGCCGCCAGGTTCTGAGTTCGAGTCTCTATGTTTGCATGTTGAAAGATTTTATCAACTTTTAAAACAAAACGAAATTAACAAAACATATGAAAAATTGCAATAAGTGGGATTCAATCTCGGATAGGCTGCTAAGAGGACAAGCGGATTGACCATCAGATCAATGGTTACGATGTGAAATAATTGTCATTTAGGTTTATTTACATCTTCTACGTTTTGAATGATGCATGCGTTTAAAATTAATATTATGACCGAGTTATTGTCAACAAAGTAAAGGAAAATAAATATTAGATTATATCAGTACTCTCAATTATCCGGAAATTTTGATGCTTATATATGTTATTATATAACGTGGGTAAATTGAAGTTGTTTGTTATAAGACGTTTATTAAATGTTTAGGAGTTATAAGATTGAGAGAATTCTATAACCCTAGTTATTTTGAGTCTACTAGGATAGTTGGCAAAGCAAATGCACCTTATTCCCCACAACAAAATGGTATAGGTGAAAATAAAATTAGGATATAAGAAGAAATGGTAAAAGCCATGGTATCCTATTATGGTCTAGCAAAATGATATTGGGGAGAAGCCATGTTGAAAGCTTGTTAGATAGTTGATAGGGTTCCAAACAATGGAACAAGATAACCCCATATGTGCTCTTGAAAATAGAAAAACATTCTCAAAATTTTCAAAGTTTGAGGTTGTAGGGCAATAGTAAAAGTTCTTGAACCAAAAGAAAGAAATTATGTGAATGGAGAATTGAATGTGTGTTCCTGGGCTATGCTAAAATTAGCAAAGCATATAGATTCATGGTTATGGAATCTAGTGACTCATCCTGTTAATACAGTAATCAAGTTTAGGGAAGAATCTTTCAAGAAGATAATTATAACTCAATTCCAAGTCATAAGGATAATGTTCATAGTAATGCACATGATCCGAAAAGCAATGTATCTAATAAATATACATTGGTGGGTTTAGAACTTAAGAGAAGTCATAGAGCTAGAAAAGAGAAAACTTATAGACCAAGGTTTTTCATGTTCCTTGTTGAAGGAATAAGAGAATCCATAGACAGTTATAGGCCAATCTGTTAGAATACATAAAGATATCCAGACACATTTAAAGAGGCAATAAGTCTCAAGATCCCGCTTCCTGGATGAAAGCTATACAAGAGGAAATGGACTCAATAATGGAGAATAAAAGACGGAAACTAGTAGACCTCCCACCCGGTTCCAAACCCATAGGTTGTAAATGGATTTTCAAAAGGAAAATGAAGGTAGGTGGAACTATTGATACATTTAAGGCAAGATTAGTTGCTAAGGGATTTACACAAAAGAGGACATTGACTATATACATATGCACCGGTGGCAATAATTGCCTCAATTAGAGTGCTATTGGCACTTGGATCCATATATAAGTTTGTCATCCATCAAATGGACGTGATATTCCTAAATGAGGAAATAGATGAAGAGGTGTATATGAGACAACCTGAAGGGTTTGTGGTTAATGGTCAGGAAAAGAAAGTGTGTAAATTGAATAAGTCATTATATGGACTAGAATAAGATCCTAAGCGATGGGATCAAAAGTTTGATCAAGTTATGCTAGCTAATGGATATAAAATTAATAAATCTGACAAGTGTATTTATAGTAAATTTCATGGAGGAAAAGGGCTCATGATTTGTTTATGTGTTGATGATATATTAAAATTTGGTACTGATCTAGATTAGCTAGAAGAAACTGATCGGTTCTTATCTAGAAATTTTGACGTGAAAGGCTTAGGGGTAGCTGATGTGATTCTAGGAATTAGAATAATAAGAGATGGTGAGAATGTAGGTTTACCCCAATCTCACTATGTCGAAAAAAATATTAAAGAAATTTAATCACTTTGATTGTTAACCTTTCACTACTCAATATGATCATAGCATTAATTTGATATCAAACAAAGGTAGTCTAGTAGCACAACTTGAATACTTAAAAGTAATTGGATGTTTAATGTATGTCATGACATGTACCCGGCCAAACATTGCATATGTTGTAGAGGAGACTAAATAGGTACATAGCTAATCCAAGAAAAGACCATTGGCATATTGTCTGAAGAGTATTGAAATACTTGAGGGGGGACAATGAACTATAGTTTAAACTATAATGGTTATCCTTCGGTATTAGAAGGATACACATATACCAATTGGGTGAATTATACAGAAGACCATGCTTTAACAAGCGGTTGGGTCTTAGCACTTGGTGGGGGTGTTATTTCTCGGGGATCCAAGAAACAAACTTACATTGCCAATTCCACCATAGCTGCAAAATTCGTAGTAATGAAAGCAGGTAACAAATACATTGAATGGCTTAGAAACTTTTTGTATGAGATACCAATTTTAATGGCGTCGGTATCTATACAATGGGATAGTATTCAACACTATCAAGGGCAAATATCCAGGTTCATAATGGAAAGTCCATGAACATTGGGCTGAGACATAGTTATGTCAAGGAACTAATTGTAAATGGAGTAATATCCAGGATCTTTATAAGACGGAAAGAAATCTTGCATCCTTTAACAAAGGACTGACAAGTGATATGACGTGGAAAACATCATCAGGGATGGGATAAGCCCATATCTAAATGATCACCAATGGTGGAAACCCAACTCACACTTGAGTAGCATCAAGTCTTGAGTTCAATGTGGCCAAAGTACACTATGAGAGTGATTACAAGTACTTGACGAATAGATACATCCCAAGGTTAAAAGTATTTGGATACCATAAGGACAAAAGGAAAAGGGTGAGCTTTTACTCTTAATGGACCTATAGCATATATGTGCTGAGGTGCCCAACTTATGGGGGTGCTTTTGGTAAAGTCCACCTATATGAGAGTGAAGTGGGGCCGCTTCTTAGAGTTATAGGGCTTGACTCTGTAAGCTCTCATGAAAAGGGTATATGACACACGGCCTTACCAAATGTGTCACACTACCACGTCGTTCAATGGTACCGAGATTTCATGTGTAAGTTATGCACGCTTGTTCTAATGAATATTTGGTTCAAAGCTTATCTACCAAATTATTCGGGGATGAGTGAAACCCATGGCTTACTTAGCAAAGGTTCAAATCCCCAAGATACATTTGTCTGAAAGCATGCGATTTCCGGAATAATGGGATTTGGGTTTATTTTGGAAATGGTGGCGGATTGTGAGGGATTTCCAAAATAATGGAAGTCCAAGACACCAAGTTGGAAAGAGGTTGAAGGACATTAATAGGTGTGTCTCTTCATGACTTTCAAATATTTCCTAATAGATGTGTTTTTTCATGATTAAATGTGTTCATTCATCAAGTGTACATTCATGAAATGTTGCAATCATTCTTTCAAATACATGAAAGGTTATTTCATTCACCAAGAGGCATAAGTTGGTCTATAAATAGAACCACTTGAGCATGCAGAATATATGATGTCTTAAAATTGGCTAAACTTCTACAAGTCAAATCACTTCCTTTCTTCCTTTAATGTGCAGAGAGAATTAATGAAACTAATATTTTTCTGTAAAATGTCATTAACGATACGCTTGGTTTAGGGTGTACAATACAAACCAAGGTTCTCCATTGTATCTTGAAGGGGATTCACCGGTTATGCCTGTTGCATCCAATCTACGATGAGAGATTGGTGGGGCCGGGACGAATCGAACCTAAAGCCTAGTATTCTTATACACGTCTTCGAGGGTGTACATGTCACTTGTTCTTCTCTTCTTTGTTGTAGACCAGACCCCCTATTTTCTAACACCTATTAACTTAAAACGGTTTATCAAAAAAAAAAAAACTTAAAACGGCGAACAATAACATATCCACCACAAACATTCAAAGTGTGTGACAACAGCAAAGTGGTCTACGAACTAAGAACTCAGTGCTTGCAATATGGCTGCATACGTACTCGTACGGCCGTGCTTTAAGAGCTACAACATATATAGGCAATTTTCTCGCCAATTTTCCCTGCGGGATCTCTTTACAAACTCGTGTGTTAAATATATTATAATTAAAACACCACTCTCTGAAATTCAACTATGGACTATGGAGTATCAACATAACGTAATACGCCGTAATCAATCGCGCAGTCAACTCCCACATATATACCTTATCAATTATACCGAATATGGGTTGGGCTAAGGTGCATCATCCATATTTTGTATCACTGATTATACTATCTATATATGGCAAATTTTGGACCAATCAAATTGTCACATGGGTTTGGTCAAAATTCCAAATTTTCTAGTTGTATTTCTACTGTAGTCAAATATATGAATACAATATATTGTAGTATAGTATATGTACTCTTTGTATTCGGAAATTTAACCCATATTAAAATAATATTTTTATTAAAAAAACTGATTATATTACAAAATAATATTTTAATATGAATTAAAATAATGTTCGTTGTCAATAATATTTTGCAATATAATCAGTTTTTTTAATCAAAAACATTATTTTAATATGAGTCAAATTTGCAAATACAAAAAACACATATATTATACTACAATATACTGTATTCATATAGTTTGACTACTGTATAATACAACTAGAAAGTTTAAAATTTTGACCAACTTATGTGTCAATTTGATTGGTAAAAAATTTGCCACATAGGTGGTGTAGTGGGTGGTGTAAAATGTGGGTGGTGCACCATAGTCACACCCACTATATATATATATATATATATATATATATATATATATATATATATATATATATATATATATATATATATAATTTAAGTAATTGACTAATTGTAATTGTGCAATTTGTACTCTATATATATCCCTCTTATCCTACATGCATGGTTTTTGGCACAATTTCAAGTTTGGCTAGAGTTAAGTAAAGGTGAAATTAATTTTTCTTAAGTTAATTAAACCCTTTTCATTAGTCTAAGAAATCGGCTTATAGGATGTATATAAACTTATCTTAAGAAAATGAATTATCCGTACGATTCTACTGACCAAAGCAATTACATATTACACGTGTGAAAACATGCAGATACATTCATCTTTTTATTTTGCTGCCTAAGAAACCATATATACAATGTACAGTTGACTTGTATTATATGGAAGCAAACACTAAATTAAGCATTTATATACCCTACACTATAACATACTTGTATAATATATTATATGGAAGCAAACACTAAATGAAAGCACTTATACTTGTTTATATATATATGCTTGTGTTGTAAAGTTTTCAACTACCATTTCAGTTCATTAATTTCTAATATCCAACTAACAAAACAGTCATTCTTATCAATTGTTTCCAACATTAGATAACTTTTGCAACTTACCTAGAATAATGGCTTCTTTCGTTAGAACTACCTTATGGATTATTTCATATATCTTACGCATAACCTTGCTAGGCTCTTCACATGCAGCTCCAACCTCTAAGTATAATGTAGTTGCTTTTGGGGCAAAACCAGATGGAAAAACTGACTCCACTGAACCATTCATAAAGGCTTGGAATGCAGCATGTACTAGCCTCCACCCTGCCACTATTTATGTGCCAAAAGGGAGGTACTTGCTGAAATACACGAATTTTCGAGGCCCATGTAAGAACAAGGTCACATTCCTCATAGCTGGGACTCTTGTGGCTCCTCAAGATTACAGGGAACTTGGAAATTCAGGATATTGGATATTGTTTAATCAAGTTAACAATCTCATTGTTTCTGGTGGCAACTTGGATGCCAAAGGGGCTGGTTTCTGGGATTGTAGGAGATCTGGAAAGAGTTGTCCTGTTGGAGCAAGGGTACGTATATGAACTTGCATTTGCATGCATTTTGTCATATTATTGTTACGTTGATACTTGCACAAAAAGTTATAAAGTTTTAAACATTGTATTCGATATAAAGTTTAATGAACTTTTTGGTTCCAAAAAAGTATGTGAGTTTGATTTTAGTCCTTATATTTTATTCATTGGTTTTGGTCTTTGTAAAATTAAAACTTTTGGGAGCACAAAAAAAAAAAAATTTAAAACTTTTTGGTTTTAATCCCTATCATCACTCATCATTTGTTAAGTGCTGAAGTGGTTGACGAATTCCACATAATTTAAAAATACATTTAAATAAAGCAAAGAAACACATAACATTTATTATTCACAATTAAATAACATATAAAGGGTAGAATGTTTAGTTAATCTTTATTATTCACAATTGAATAAATGTTTTATGATTGCAGTCAATGACATTTCACTGGGTGAATAACCTGGTGGTTAGTGGCATAACTTCAATCAACAGCCAGCTAAGTCACCTTGTGATCAACACTTGCAACAATGTTCTTGTCAAAAACCTAAGGGCAATTGCACAAGACGAGAGTCCTAACACCGATGGCATCCATGTTGAACGCTCAACTGGGGTTACCATCACCGGGAGTACCCTTCAAACTGGTGATGACTGCATATCCATTGGTGATGCCACCTATAATCTCTTCATTTCCCACATCAAATGTGGCCCTGGCCATGGCGTAAGGTTAGCACTTTACCACTACTATGACTGTTATAGTCATTTGAAGCAAAGTTTAGTTGAAAATGTGGACAATATATAACAATTGGCCCCATTTTTTTTTTTCATTTCAATGGAATTTCATATAAAATGGAGACATAAATATAAAATTTGCAAAATACAAATTTCATAATGGCTTTTATAAAATAAATAATTTAAACCTTTCAAAATTTTGAAAGCTAGTGTGAAATAGGTACAAACCAGAAGTCAAATTAGTCTTCACATTTCCACCCGAGAAATAAAAAAATAACTTACCAAACAGAAATGAAGCAGAACATGACAATTGGCCAGTTTCCCGGTTTGGTAGAAAAATTAACCGATTTTTATTTGCTTCTACGATAAAAAAAAAAAAGGAAAAGAAAAGAAAAGAAAAGGTAGTTGGACATGTTTAATTGGAATGTCAATTAACATGGCAAGTGATGAATTTTTTTTATTTTCTAATTTTTTATATATTTTTGTTTTAAAATATTTATAAATCGGTAAAGGTATAATGTTTTGGGAGTCAAACACGACAATCTCTAAATTGATATAAATAGAGGCAGAGGTATTCATATTTTCTAATCTATTTTTTTTCTACATCCTTGCCTTTGTTTTTTCTATTTTAAATAATAAATCTATATCTATACTAATTGATAAGGGGAATTACTGATTTTCTATTAAAGGGACACATGTCAGCACCACATGATTTAAGAGGATTAGTTGATCATTAGTAATAATCAAAGAGGAACACTTAACACATAATGTTACATTACGTATTGTAATATCATTTTACAATAAAAACAATATTCAATTCTTTGCACTCAAATTATAGATAAAATTGTTTCAAGATTTTTGCTGATCACTTATGTCTATAAATAAAAAGCCTTGGAGATGAATGAGTACGTACCACCATTATGGGTGAGAAGTAAATATTGAAAGGAAAGTGTGAAATAAGTAAAGAAAATATTTGACATGATGGACTTAATTTAGGATAAAGGAAAAAAAAAGTTTGGTACATATAGAGACACAATTCAAGTTATTAATGATAACAATGCTATCAATAATAATAATTAATGATTCCGTGTATCACGTGCAAAAATACTAGTATACAATATAGCACTAGTTAATTTAGGAAAATATACACGATTGATCTATTTTTATTTTTTATAAAAAAATTATCTAATTGATATGACTGCCAAAATTAAGATAGCAGAATCTCCTATAATCATGCTATCCCTAGGATGAATAGATGATACATGATCTGAGTGTAGAAACGTGAGCCAAAAAAAATTAACCTAATTAAGTACTCTCTCATGCGTGACTGCTTTCATTTATGGTTTTGCTGTAAAAGTGTTAATTTTAATTTGGGTCTTGCTAATTAGAATCCGATCCGATAATGATCAAAGAGTTTTCATTGAAAAGTTCAATATTGTTTGCAAAATTTTGAATACATGATTTTTTAATAAAATTTTTCTTTTTTTAATTTCTTAGCCAATACCCCCAATGACATTCATTATTGAATAACATTCCCCTTATTTTACTTCAATAATTATAAACGAGTAAATAGCCAATTTGGTCCCTGAAACTGTGAGATCGTGTCAATTTGGTCCCTCAAATTAACGAAATTGCAAAAAGGTCCCTGAAACTGTCAAACGTTGATCAAGTTGGTCCCTCCGTTAGGCAGGGTTACTTGACGTCGTTAATGGCGCTGACGTGGCACGTTAAGTGCCCACGTGGCATGACAGCTGTACCACAGTTTCAAGGACCAATATGACACTAAATTTCAGGGACCAAATTGACACGGGACTAAAACCCTATCTTCTTCTTCCTTCGGCTGTCTTCTTCCTTCGGCTCTCTTTACATTTCACATTGGATGGTTTAATTACATGATATATTTGTTAAGTTCAGAGTTCTTACTTTAGTGTCAGAAGGAAAGTTGCTGCCTTGCTGAGTATAAGCTTTGCTCTTGGTTGAAATTGTGTAAGTAGCGTTATTCACAATGGACAAAAGTCATAACTTGAAAAATTGCTCTGATTAGCAAGTCGAAGGTTAAATCCGTTGTCGAATTACATATGAATCCCCCCCAGGAACTAGCACAAAATACCCGGAATCGAAGAAAAAAAATAATGGACAAGAAGAACAAGGTCCAAATATTTTGATTTTTCGCCACTTTTAGATTAGTTATCACGCATGGCAAAGGGGAAAAAAAAAAGAATTAGTTATCACCCTGTGCTTTTTTTCGCATGTAGCAAGAAGAAAATTATGTTTTGTAATTGAAATACAATCATGCAATAAAATAACTGATTTATTATGCATTCTATTAAAAATCTTTTGTACTTTCCAGCATTCTCCATTTACATATATGGACGCACTTCCACCTTGTATAGTCACAGACCCAAACACACTATTACTCAGCTAAAAATCCACAACAACGGCGGTACCTGCATCTCAGTGGAGAGCCAAATGCTATTTAGGTTTGGGAAGTGCCTCCTAATCCGATCAGCATGCTTCATGTATTCTTCAAATTCAACCACTTTCATTTCACATCCTTTGTCTCCCATCCTTACATGCATGCTTAAAAGAGGCCTTGGCACCCATGGCTTGTGATTGGACCACACATATTCATCCATATCAGACCTTGCCATGTTACTATTTTCCTGCAGCCACATCTGAATTCGACTTATGACAATATCAAAGCATGTAGAACAGAGCACACACAGGGTAAATATAACATATGCATGGGTTTTAGGCATTGATGTTCAAGCACTTTTCATGAATTCAAATTGAAAATCAATTTATATGAAAAATTTCATGCTATCATCGAGTTTATCATATATTCGGTCAGGTATGTAGTTTGTAGAGTATGGTTATGTAAATTCTTCTCCATATCAGTCTTTCATATGCAATAAGAAAAATAGTCCAAATTGCAAAGTTAACCTTTGGCCGTCTCAGCAAGACTTTCAAGAACCATTTTTGCAGCTATTTTTCCAAAGGCGTGTATGGCGGGCCTCATTCAATAAATTGCATGTGTACTCAGTTGGGAACCTCATTAAGTAGCGTACAGCCTGAAAATTATGTTTATGGCAACAACAACATTAAATCGTGAACTTTACATCAATGATAGTTAGTACAATTCGCAATAAACATCAGTCGAGACCTGTTGATGAATGATGCATTTATAAGATCACAGCACCAAAAGTAATTATTTTCTAACCTCTTCAACATCTTGGAGAATGAAAGGAGAAATTACTTATAGACTTGGAAGACCAACAGGGGAAAAAAAAGACACAGGCAAGGGTAACCAAGGCCTTAAGAAGGGGATAATGTGGCAAATAGAAATTATAGAGCTGTCTCATTGAATTAAATTTCTAAAAAAAATCAGGGTATCACAAAATGTCTACCTGTGCTCTCCACCACTGCATATCCATTCTTCTATGAGAAACCACCAGAGTACCATTTATATCGATCGTTGGTTGCAAACAATTCCATGGTTCGCCCCATATTCTGCAGCATACCACATAGGAAGAATAGAAATTAAAAACACTCAAAATCTCAGAAAGGAAGCAATCATAAATATATGATTGCAGTTGTGAGAGCTTGCCTAGGAGTTGATCCTGTCCATACATGCTTCGTGGTATAATTTTCTTTTGTGGTCAAAATTCCTTTAGTCCATGCATCCTCACTCTTCATGAGTTCCAATGCACGTTGCCGACATTCTAGGGAAGTTTACGGATAGAAATGTGATTCCAACTAGACCTGGAAGACCTTGCATGAACAAGAGTGTCCACTTCAAGTAACAATTCCAAGAGGATGTTCACATTATACATTAGTTGTTTTAAATGAATTTAGCATAGAACCACGAGAGATGCGGGCACAGTGATCTGCTCACTAAAATCATACCTTTGCAGCCATCATGATCAGCTCTATTATAATAGTTAGTGACAAGAACTCTTCCTTCATTGATTGCAATAGCAAGAGCTCCACACATTCCAGCAATCTGAGCCCCAATACCAAATCCAGGTAATCTCTCCCAATCAGCTAGAAGAAACTTGACATCTGGGTTGCTACAGTTTAATGGATGCGACCCTTTTAGAACAGAGAGAGAAAGGGTTCACTCACCGTCCGCAACGAGGGAAAGAAAAAGGAAGGAGAGGGACAAGGCGAAGGAAGAAGACAACCGAAGGAAGAAGAAGATAGGCTTTTAGTCCCGTGTCAATTTGGTCCCTGAAATTTAGTATCATATTGGTCCCTGAAACTGTGGTACAGCTATCATGCCACATGGACACTTAACGTGCCACGTCAGCGCCATTAACGGCGTCAAGTAACCCTGCCTAACGGAGGGACCAACTTGATCAACGTTTGACAGTTTCAGGGACCTTTTTGCAATTTCGTTAATTTGAGGGACCAAATTGACACGATCTCACAGTTTCAGGGACCAAATTGGCTATTTACTCAATTATAAACTATTCAAAATACATACATATTTGAATTAGCTTATTTTTATTTTGAAAATATAATAGATAAATAGAAATAGTTCAGATAAATTTTCAGTAAAATATTTTGTAAGGTGTAAAATGAATTAAATTAAAAATATTTCTACTTTTGTAAAGCATGATAAAAACTCACTTTTAAAAATTTACAATTACATGATATATATATATATATATATATATATTTATTTATTTATTTATTTTTTTTAAACAAATATATATTTTTTGTTTGTTGCAAGATCTCAATGAAATTCCAATATAAGATTTTTATACATGGTTAAATACATATATTTAAGTCGTATAAATCGTGTAAAAAGTTTAAAATAATTTTGGTTTTTTTTCAAATCTTTATTTTGCTTTTAAGAGCACAAAAAAAAAAAAAACCTTTTCAACAATAACTTCAGGAAATAATATGGGTGAAATCTCACCCTTAAACCTTCTCTCCCCTTTTATTTTATTATATTGTAGATACTCTCTCTCCTCTTTTTATGGATGGTGGAGATTTAGGCTCAGTTTGACAAAATAGTTGATAAGCTAATTTTTAGCTGATAGCTGAAAAGCTAGCTGATTGAATTTGAAGTGTTTGGTAAAATTAGTGGATGAAATAACTTATAAATATAAAATGACATAAAAGGACATATTTATGATACACATGGTAAAATGGGAATTTCATTAAATAACTTGGGGTAAAAACGAGAGAAAAGACAATAAGCTATAACCTACCAGCCATAAGCTAAATGAATTAGCTAATGAAGAAATGCTATAAGCTAATGAGATAAGCTTGTTTACTAAATACCAGCTCTATTTCAGTCAAAGAATCTTGTAAGCTAATCAAATAAGGTATTAACTAACTTATTGGACATGCCAATGAGAGTCTTAACTTGATGGTAAAATATGGGAGAGAATTGATTCCCTCAATTAGCTGCTAGGCAATCTTATTAATTGATACCGATATGCAGATACTCTCACCCCTCTGTGTATAGTTTCCTATTCAATTTAGTTGCAGTTAATATTGCAAAATCTTTTGCAATAATGAGACCTCGTTGATAAAAGATTTAACCAATATTAATTTTCGTGCACAAAATCATTGATAAGGGGGCATGACCTCTAAACTTCCTGAATATATTTAGATGCATAAGTTTTTGTTCAAGGCAAACCAAAAACCTCTCAATAAGAGACTTTACATCTCCTGCTTTTCCTTTGTGTCTTGTTAATAATCATACACTTTTCCATTGCTTATCAAGCTAATAACATGGCCTTCTTGTTGATGCTTCATGTGCTTGTTGGCATAGTAATGCTTCTCCTACTTAGTGGGTTAGAGACTCAAGGTAAAAACTTTTTCATTGACCTTCCTTTTTATCCTTATCAACGTTTTCTCTTTCGGTAATATTCTTGACACATTTGAATATGAAATGATACCTTATAGACGATAGTAATGGATGACATTTTTTTTTCCTCTCATTTGTGATCATAAAAGGGATTTTATTAATGAGTTCAGTCAAAATTTGTAAAATTTTATTTAAAATTCGTGTCTCTTTATCTACCACCTAAAAAAACGGACATATGATGATCTATTCCCAAGAGATACGGTACTTTTACGTTAGTGTTTTTTTTTTCCAACACGATTACATTATTGTTCTTGGTTTTCATTAGACGCACATCATTAATCTTTGGTTTGCAACTGTTCTTGGTTAATATGTGTGCTGGTTTTGCTATGTTTATTTTCGTGACCCTTAGATTGCTCTCTCTTGATTTGTCTATAATAATATTTTTGCCTTATCAAAAAAATCTAAGAACAAATGTGATGAGAGTTAGTTTAATAGGTTCTCAAAGTTATGGACAAGTTCTTAATGGTTGCATCATTATTGTTTTTATAAGCAACTTATATTAATCGATATACAAAAGAGATCACATAATCACAATATTCATCATGCAGCTCATTCATAAACGAGTTAATATTTTAAATTGAAATAAAAATATATATGTAAATACTATTTTTTTTTTAGACTCATTTAGTGAATCATGAGTGGTTAAAATAATATAAGGCAAATGCTAACGGTGTCCTAAAAAGCAGGTTGTTATGGGAAGGTGTATATTCAATATATTGGGAGTATATATATTTTGATTTTCGATGAATAATTATCTTGTTTGTAATTATTTTTTAACAAGGTAAAGAGTGACGGAAAAAGTGATGCGATAACATTGGAGAACAATAGAAAGTGAAATTAAGCGAGCACAAAAAAAAAACACAAAAGACTGTAAAAATTAAGCAACTCCAATGGATTGTAGATATGCTGTATAATTTTATATATTTCAAATAATAGAAGTTTTGCCACAACACCCTTACCTTAAATTGTTTTGTTTTTTTTCTTTTATTGCAGGTGCACTATCCATAGGAGTTTGCTATGGACGAGTAGCCAATAACTTACCACCGACCGAGGAAGTAATAGATATTTACAAAGCAAATAGCTTTGGGCTGATGAGACTATATGACACTGATCCAACTACCATTCAAGCCTTGAGAGGATCAAACATAGAACTCATCGTTGGGGTGCCTAATGAAGTCATTCAATCCTTTGCCACCAATGCTGCAGCAGCTACTGAATGGGTCCAAAAGAATATACAAACCTATGCTCAAGATGTAAAATTTCGGTACATTCTTTATTTGGGAATGAAATAATGCCTAATGATGAAGCAGCCCAATTTGTTGCACCTGCAATGCAGAATATCTATGCTGCACTTACATCTGCCAACCTCCAAAGCCAAATTAAGGTCTCAACAGCTATACAGTTAGGATTGTTGGGCAGTTCCTACCCTCCATCAGCAGGAGCATTTAGTCATGCTTCAAGTGAATATATAAACCCAATCCTAAGTTTTCTTGTGAATAATGGGGCACCACTTCTTGCCAATGTCTACACTTACTTTAGCTACATAGGTGACACCAAACAAATCAGCCTTGACTATGCCTTATTCACCTCACCCACAACTGTTGTGAAGGATGGCCAATATGAGTACCAGAATCTCTTTGATGCATCATTGGATGCCCTTTATGCAGCTCTTGACAAGGCTGGTGCTCCAAATTTGGAAGTAGTTATATCAGAGAGTGGATGGCCATCTGATGGTGGTACTGCTGCAACGGTTGATAATGCAAAAACCTATTATGAAAATCTGATCAAACATGTGCAAAGAGGGACTCCAAAAAGGCCTAACAAACCCTTAGAAGTTTATTTGTTTGCCATGTTTGATGAAAACCAGAAAGGGCCTGCTGAAACAGAACGACATTTTGGTTTGTTCCACCCCAATAAACAACCCAAATATTTCACTAGTGGAATGTTCCCTTCTTTTTTATTTTTTGTCATTATGTTTTTATTTATGTAAGGTGGAAGACCCCTTTGGGGATCTAAGTGGGGAATTCGGGAAACAATTATTTTTGGGATTTGATTAATTGTCACACATTTCTTGGTCGCTCGCTGGTTTGTACTTTGAAGGCAGGGTTTGCAGCCTATTATTTCTGCCATTAAAAACATAGCTCAAGCTTGATTGCAGATTTAAATAACATGACAAATTTATTCACTTCGCACTGCCACATGATATACAACCTTTGTCCATGTTGATTGACAAAATCTTGAAAAGAATATAAGAGACAATAGTAAACTTTGACTAAATATATCACGTCCATAAATTTAGTTTGAGCACTGCAAGTCAGAAACTAGTGGTTCATGCTTATCAATTTGAAAGGCAAAGTTACTTTGATTTCCTTAACTTTTCAGCTAGCAATGCATTGTATTCCTCTCTCAGACTGTTATATTTCTTGCTTTAAGGTGTTGAAACCTCCCATGTCCTCCTCCTTGTTCTCCTTTTTCCTCTTTTCCAAGCGTTGCTTTGTCAATTCAATCTGTTTCTTGAGCTCTTGAATTTTCAAACTTTTCTCTTCATGCTCATTCTGTAACGCATTCAACTCTGATATGCTGCTTGCTCCTAATTCAATTTCCAATTAAATGACACATAATTCTCAATATAGACAAAAAAAAATCTTTTTAGTTGTGGTTGTATATCAATGATTTTTTGTTTCACACAAGAAAATATATCTTAATTGATGAACAAATTAAATGCTACAGCTCAGTCGCTTAAGAATGCCACACAGACGTCATAAGAAACCATTCACAGGAATCACAGCAAAAAATGATAAGATTGCCAATGTTTGTGATTTGTGAATATATGTTGGTAAGCTTTTTAACTTTTCCAGTGTTTCTCATTATGCTTCGTATAAATATCATGTGAAAGATGTTTGATATTCTCACCTTATTAGTTAAGAAAGCAAATTAAATAGATTAAAAAAAAAACAATTTTATTTGAAAAAAATAAAACATAAAAGAAATATGAGTTACTTAAAAACATAACATTTTAAAAGAAATGAATACCTGCATATGCACTATTTGAGCTACCACCTTCCATGGATTTCCTGCTGCTGCACATTAGAACATTTCAATGTATATGAGTTGCCATTATTCTATCTGGAATTGGGTTAGGGTAAGAACAGTAAATATATATTAATATATGCTTAAAAATTCAAACCCCTGTAGTTCTGGCTCCAAGTCCTCTGTAGTTATTAGTCAAAGAGCAATGCCCAACAAACACAGAGGCTTGGTTGCTAGTCTATTGAGTTCATATATGTGGAATGAATATTTCCACTGAATTGAATTATTTCTCAGTATAATACAAATATATAAACTTTATATTACAAGAGGAAAGATCAACTAACTAACAGTAGTTGAACAGAATAACAGAAATAATTGTTAAATTTTAATTTAATAATTTGTGGATTAGCATTAATTGGTGATTAAATGATTAATATATCAGTTATAAAATTAATTCTTAATTACGTAACCAATTGGTGAAATTGTTGTTGGGTATTTACTAAAGAGTGACCCTATGATGGGCTGGGTCATTCTAATGTTAACCCGTTGAGAGGTCCCTACTCTCTGCTGGTAGGTTATAAGAATTGCCTCCCCATTAGACATTCTAACAGACAGACACACATACTGAACCAACCAGAAAGAGAGAAGTAACTCTCACATTCTGATCCACTGTTCATCTCCCTCTGATCTACTGTGATGGATTCTGCGACTCTCCAAGGTGTGAAATTCTTCTCCTCTACTATGATTAACATGAATCATATGCTATGATTTGTATCTGTATGATGTTTAGAATTATAGGTTTTCCTTCAATTGGTATCAGAGCCAAGGATAGATACATGTTATAGCTATTCTGAAAATTATATGAACCCTAATTTATGTTTTTCAATCAAGATGCAAAATCTTTTTAGGGATTTTCATATCATGTTATATCAATATTGTAAAAATTTTGTTTGCCAAGAAATTTTTTTCTTCAGCAACTTTCGTTTTTCATGCCTTGTTCTTCAAAATTCGAAACTATGATTCTGGTCAATGATTTCGAAAATTGTTTGAGGGCTTTTCTTCTCACATGTTATTCGAGTAACATACTCGAAAATCGTTGGATTTCATCAAATAAAAGTGAGAAATCGATGGTTTTTCGTTTCCTGTTTGCGTAAAAAAAAGCCCCAACTCGTTCGATCGCCCCGCGAGTGTATTCTCGCCTCGCGATTCTGGGCATCAGCATCTGTGGAATTCCAGATTCGCCTCGTGAGATTATTCTCGCCTCGCGAACCTGAAAGCCAGCAGAACAGTGAAATTGTCATCCTCTCTGGGTCGCCCCGCGACTACGCTTCTCGCCTCACGACCCCGAAGGCTGACTGTTCTAGGAAAATGAAAGGTCTCGGGTCGCCCATGCGACTACTCTTCTCGCCTCGCGACCCCGAAGGCTGACTGTTCTAGGAAAATGAAAGGTTTCTGGGTCGCCTCGCGAACACTTGACTCGCCTCGCGAGTACCCGCGAGAAGACCAAACGTTGCTGACTTTTCACAAGATTCGCCTCGCGAGATACCTCTCACCTCGCGAATATTTTATATGGTTAAATCCGAAAAAATATATATTGTATTTTTTAATACTGTACTCTAAGGTTTTGATCTAAAATTTTGTGATTGTTCCCTACCTTTTTGTGACACTTTGATATGTTATACTCTCCTTGATCATGTGTCATATAGATGGAATTAATTTTAGAGCCTTATGTGAATTAAGTTGTGTGTTCTATGCTGCATTTGTTATACAATATAATTTTTCTAATGTATAATTGTAACATGACTATTGATATTTTGTATAGTTATGAACTCACCTATCGTGGGTATAATTATACAAAATTTGTGTTGTTAAATAATTAATTATTCTAATGTGTTATATTTGTATTATATTAATAATAATTATACCCTATCGGTGTAATATTATTAATGTAATTCGTTATTATACATCGTACTATTGTCTCAAGCTTATGTCAATTATGGTTTTCAAGTACCCTATCGGTATTAGAAATTTTGGTGATGTAAGTTTTGTACATTGTATTATTTTTCTTATTATATTTCTTGTTTATTATGATTCGAGACCCTTAGGCGGAATTATAATGAATAAGAAATTTGTATTATGGGCAAGATTGGCTGAACATATATATGGAATCATATTACCTTCAATCCTGAATGATTCCTTATTCTTTGTTTTATGTCAGCCTCCTTCCCAAATTCTGTCAAAACTCTAAATGGGACAAACTATGAGGACTGGAAAGAGTCTCTAGATCTCTACTTAACTATTGTCGACTTGGATCCGGCCTTAAGGGAAGACAAGCCAGCAGCTCACTAGATGAATCTCTGCAAGACGAGAGGATTGCTTATGAGAAATGGGAACACTCTAATAGAGTGTGCACTGAAAGTGATGAAGTATACTATGGAAAAATCCATCGGCAAGAGTATCACAGAGACCAATAATGCTAAAGAATATCAGAAAGCTGTTGGGGAGAAATTTATGACTTTTGAGAAGGCTCGGAAAAGTCAGTATCTTTCCTTGTTTGACAAGACCAAATATGATGGGGTCAGTGGTGTGCGTGAGCATATCATGAAGCTGATGCACTATTACAACAAACTGAAATCTCTTAAAGTTGAAATTGGCGAAAGTACTTTAATCTACCGGGTTCTTGAATCTCTTCCTTCACAATTCGATGTAATGAAGACCTCTTACAATACACAGAAGGCTGAATGGACAGTGGATGAGATGATTGCCATTGTTACACAAGAAGAAGAGTCCATTAAAAAGGGTAAATCTCACAGTGCTCATTTTGCTGCATCTGATCCAAATCAAACTTCTAAGTCAGGTTCAAGATTTGTGAAGAAAGATCAAAAGGGAAAGAAGAAAAATGCAAAGCAGCATCTGCAGGCTAAGAAAAGTTTCTTCAAGGGTAACTGCAAGTATTGTAAGAAGTATGGCCACAAGGTAGATGATTGCTATTTCTTGAAAAAGAAACAAGAGAAGCAAGGTATATTCTTGGCTCTAACATGCTTTGAATCCAATGTCATTGATGTTCCTCCAAATACTTGGTGGTTAGATTCAGGTGCAACCATTCATGTTGTGAATTCCTTGCAGGGGTTCACAAGCCTGAGGAAACCAAGTGATGCTGAGTCTAAAATTATTATGGAAGATGGAGCTGGAGTTTCTGTTATTGACATTGGAATTGTTTCTTTACTTTTGCCTTCTGGACATAATTTGCTTTTAAGAGATGCTGTGTATATACCTTCTATGAGAAGGAACTTGATTTCTGTTTCTGCTTTGGATAAATGTGGTTACACCTTTAAGTTTGGTAGTGGAAAATTGATTGTTTATTCAGATTCTATTTCCGTTGGTTCAGGAGTTTTACGTGATGGCCTTTATATGTTAAATCTACATGACATGTCTGTCAATTCTGCTGTTGGAAACAAACGCAGTAGGATTAATGAACATTCTTCTATGTTATGGCATCGACGTTTGGGGCATATTTCTAGGCCCCGTATTGAGAGGCTAGTCAAGGAAGGTATTCTCCATGATCTAGACTTCTCCGATTTTGATACATGTGTTGATTGCATCAAGGGCAAATTTACTGTCAAGGTTAGGAATAAAGCAGCAAATAGGTGTGATGATGTGCTACTGTTGATTCACACCGACCTGTGTGGACCTATTACACCCACTGCCATGGGTGGATATGGGTATTTCATTACCTTTATAGATGATTTCTCGAGATATGGATGGATAGATCTTCTTCAAGAAAAGTCTAGTTCCCTAGATGCTTTCAAATCCTTTAAGGCTGCTGTTGAGTTGAAAACAGGTAGGAAGATAAAATGTGTAAGATCTGACAGAGGTGGAGAATTCTATGGTAGATATAATGAGACGGGTAGAAACCCAGGACCTTTTACCAGATTTCTTGAGGAATGCGGTATTGAAGCTCAATACACTATGCCTGGTACTCCTGAGCAAAATGGAGTTGCAGAGAGGCGTAACCGCACACTTATGGATATGGTAAGATGTATGTTAAGCCATTCATCATTGCCAGACTTTCTTTGGGGAGATGCCTTAAAAATTGCTGTCTACATTCTAAATCAAGTACCCAAAGAAGTCTGTACCAAAAACTCCATATGAGCTCATGAGTGGAAAGAAGCCGAGTTTGAAACATTTTCATGTATGGGGTTGTAAGGCAGAAGTTAGACCTTATAATCCTCAGTCTAAGAAGCTTGATCTTAAGACTGTTAGTGGTTTCTTTATTGGCTATTGTGTGGGTTCCAGAGGTAGCAGATTCTATTGTCCGTCTCATTCTATGCGAGTCGTCGAATCTGATCGAGCGATTTTCTTTGAGGATGACTTGGATAGTGGGAGTGATATACCACGACCAGTTACTCTTAGAGAAGATCGCACCATTGTTCCTATACCAGCTGTTCCTTTTCCTACAGAAGTTATGATTCCAGCTAATGATGTTGATCAGAATCTTCAACATGAAGATGATGTGGCAGCACCGCTTGTAGATGAACAAGAACATGATCTTATTGTTGATGAAATTCCACTGAGACGATCTCAAAGAGTGCGCAGACCTTCCATACCAGATGATTATGTTGTATATCTTCAGGAACATGAGTTTGACCTCAATGATGATGATGATCCTATTACCTTTAAGGAGGCAATTTCTAGCTCTCATGCTTCTGATTGGCTGAATGCTATGCATGATGAGTTGTCTTCTATGTCTCATAATGGTGTTTGGAGTCTAGAGGAATTACCAATTGGTTGTAAACCTGTTGGATGCAAATGGGTTTTCAAAACCAAACGTACTCCAGATGGTAAATTTGAAAGGTACAAAGCCAGACTAGTAGCTAAAGGCTATAACCAAAGAGAAGGCATTGACTATAAGGAGACTTTCTCACCAGTCTCTACAAAAGATTCATTTCGAGTTGTCATGGCTTTGGTAGCTCATTTTGATCTAGAACTTCACCGGATGGATGTGAAGACGGCTTTTTACGAATGGAGACCTTATCGAAGATGTTTACATGGTTCAGCCTGAAGGTTTTCTTGAAACGGGCAAAGAGCCCTTGGTTTGCAAGCTGAATAAGTCTATTTATGGACTGAAACAGCCCTCGGACAATGGTATTTGAAGTTTGATCAGGTTGTCACTTCTCTTGGCTTCAAAGAAAATGCCTCAGATCAGTGCGTTTACTTGAAGACTTGTGAGGGTGAATTCATCATTCTCGTTCTATATGTTGATGATATACTTCTTGCTAGCAGTTGTGTTAAAATTCTGACCGAGACAAAACTCATGTTGAGTAGCCACTTTGATATGAAAGACCTTGGTGATGCTTCTGTTGTTTTAGGCATCCAGATTTATCGTGATAGGTCACGTGGTGTTCTTGGATTGTCTCAAAAAGGATATATTGAAAAGGTCCTCAAAAGGTTTAATATGCATTCTTGCTCCCCATGTGTTGCACCTGTTCAAAAGGGTGAGGAAAAATTCTCTAAATCTCAATGTCCTCAAAATGATGTAGAAATAAATGAAATGGAAAAGGTCCCATATGCTTCCGCTGTTGGCAGTTTAATGTATGCTCAAGTTTGTACTCGTCCCGACATTGCTTTTGCTGTAAATGCTTTAGGGAGATACTTGAGCAACCAGGTTTGGGTCATTGGAAAGCCGTAAAAAAGGTCATGAGATATTTGCGGGGAACCAAAGATTATATGTTGACCTATAAGAAGTCCGATCAACTTCAGTCACTGGTTATTCCGATTCTCGATTTCGCGAGTTGCCCTGACGACCGAAAAATCTACTTCTGGCTTTATCTTTATGATGGCAGGAGGAGCTATTTCTTGGAAAAGCGTCAAACAGATGCTTACAGCTACTTCTACCATGGAAGCAGAGTATGTTGCTTGCTATGAGGCTACTTGCCAAGCCATGTGGCTGAAAAATTTGATTTCTGGCTTTCATATTGTTGAAAGCATATCTAGGCCACTTGTGATATATTGTGACAATACTGCTGCTGTGAACTTCTCTCATAACAATAGAAGCTCTTCTCGCACTAAGCATTTTGATGTGAAATATTTGTTCGTTAGAGAGAAGATTCAGGAGTTTCAGACTCGTATTGAGCATATTGATACAGAAACATGCTTGTCGATCCACTAACCAAAGGCTTAACTGTTGGAATATTTCGGAATCATGTAATTCATATGGGCTTAGTTAAGTCTTTTGATGTATTGGATTAGTGGGAGTCTGAAACCATTATTTGCCCATTATCGTTTTTATGAGATATGTAAATTGACGTCATTCTTGTTTTCATATCTCTTATAGCATTTTAAGATGCTTGGACCATTTTTTTGAATTGCATATTTCTCTTTATTAATTATATGCAATTTTATATTCATCAATCCTTATGTGAAATATGAGTCTTTAGCATGTATGATTTACTTCCCTATCGGATACTATTTCTGCATTGTTAAAGCTTGTATTTCTTATACTGCTGGTTAACGTGTGCTTTGATCGTAACTGGTATTTCCTTTTAATAATTGATTAATGCTATCCAAGTGGGAGAATTGTTAAATTTTAATTTAATAATTTGTGGATTAGCATTAATTGGTGATTAAATGATTAATATATCAGTTATAAAATTAATTCTTAATTACGTAACCAATTGGTGAAATTGTTGTTGGGTATTTACTAAAGAGTGACCCTATGATGGGCTGGGTCATTCTAATGTTAATCCGTTGAGAGGTCCCTACTCTCTGCTGGTAGGTTATAAGAATTGCCTCCCCATTAGGCATTCTAACAGACAGACACACATACTGAACCAACCAGAAAGAGAGAAGTAACTCTCACATTCTGATCCACTGTTCATCTCCCTCTGATCTACTGTGATGGATTCTGCGACTCTCCAAGGTGTAAAATTCTTCTCCTCTCCTATGATTAACATGAATCATATGCTATGATTTGTATCTGTATGATGTTTAGAATTATAGGTTTTCCTTCAATAATTACATTGGTAACTAACTTAACTGATTTGAAACTAACTTAGCTAATCCTCGCTGTAATATAGTCCACTTTATCCAGAGAGATTATGTATAGATTTCTTTATATACTTACTAATGTGTAAAATATTATGATAGTTGAGAAATTTGTAGAATGTGTGAAAGAGAAAATGTGTCAAATATTGAAAGTGTATTGTTGATTTGCCCCCAGACAAGACCCCTATTGGCTGCAAATGGGTCTATAAAGTGAAATACCATGCGGATGGCTCCATTGAGAGGTATAAAGCTTGCTTGGTAGCAAAGGGCTACACTCGAATGGAGGGTGTTGATTATTTCGACACTTTCTCACCCGTTGCTAAGTTAACTACTGTGCGCACACTGCTTGCATTGGCTGCCATTAAAGGTTGGTTTCTTGAACAACTTGATGTTAACAACGCATTTTTGCATGGTGATCTCAATGAGGAGGTATATATGGTCCTTCCACCCGGTGTAAAACTTAAAAATTCTGCTGCTGGCTCCACTCAAGTGTGTAAACTATACAAATCGCTTTATGGTCTCAAACAATCCAGTCGACAATGGTATTCCAAACTATCCACAACACTTGTATCTTTGGGTTATAAACACTCTGATGCTGATCATTCTCTTTTTACCAAGTCTCATGGTGAACACTTCACTGCTCTCTTAGTATACGTTGATGATATAGTCATGGCTGGGAATAATTTCAAAGAAATTCAGCATGTCAAAGCCTATTTAGACAAAAGCTTCCGCATCAAAGATCTTGGTTCGTTGCGTTTCTTCCTTGGGTTGGAAATTGCAAGATCCAAAACTGGTATTTTCATCAACCAGCGAAAGTACACTCTTGAACTTCTTGAAGACAGCAGCCACTTAGCAGTGAAGCCTTCCCCTACACCCTATGATACATCCCTCAAGTTACATGATTCAGACTCACCTTTGTATTCTGATGAGTCAGCATATCGAAGGTTAATAGGGCGCCTCCTCTACTTGACTACAACAAGATCAGACATTCCCTTTGTTGTCCAACATCTCAGTCATTTTAGGTCTAAGCCCAAGGAGGTCCATTATCAAGCCACCACTAAAATCTTGAGGTATCTCAAAGAATCTCCAGCAAAGGGATTATTTTCCCCTTCTTCTTCGGCTGTCAATCTGTTTGGATTTGCAGATTCTGATTGGGCTAGCTGTCCTACTACTAGGAAATCTGTTTCAGGTTATTGTGTTTTTCTTGGATCATCCTTAATCTCATGGAAATCCAAGAAACAATCTACTGTTTCCAGATCAAGCTCTGAAGCAGAATACAGGGCCTTAGCAAGCCTTACATGTGAACTTCAATGGATACATTTCTTGTTTAAGGACTTGCAAATTTCCTTTGCTAAACCGGCATCAGTGTACTGTGACAATAAATCTGCCATATACTTAGCACATAATCCAACTTTCCACGAAAGAACCAAACATATCGAAATAGATTGTCATGTGATTCGTGAGAAAATTCAGAGTGGTCTCATCCATTTATTACTCGTTCCCTCTTCTGCTCAGCTCACGGATGTGCTCACAAAACCCCTCCTTACTCCTTCGTTCTCTTCACTCATATCCAAGCTTGGCCTCTGTGATCTCCATCGTCCAGCTTGTGGGGGAGTATCACCAGTAGCTTATTTAAAACAGAAACAGTTAGAGAGTTAGTTAACAGTTAGGGAGTTAGTTAGCCTAATTATTACTGTTGCTGTGTGTTAGGTTCTGTTAGTTTTGCTTTCCTTTCTTTCTGTTTTCTCTGCTCTGCATATATGCTAAAAGAGCTAGATCCTGTAATAGATTTTTAGTGTGTAACTTTTCTTTCATCAATGAGAACAAGTTTTCTCTCATCTTTGCATGCCCTCTCTATGCTACTCTGATATCAACACCTAGCTTCTGCTGTTGGTGGTTTGATTGGATGTTTTTTAGTCTATATATAGTGTTGTTGGTGGTTGGAAGATTGTTACTTACAAAGGTGTTTGGATTTAAAGTGCCTGGGCTACTTTGAGGGATGGTGCCTATACGCAGTTCCTCTTGTTTTTTGGTTCTCTTATGGTGGTGCTCTGATTGATGCTTCGGTTGGTTATTTTGCACAGTTTTCTTTTTTGTTGTTAAGCCTGGGACTTAGAACTCTGTAATACATATACTAGCTCTTCTTTTCTAGGGGTAATATCGTAGTTATAGTTTTGTTCAAGATCTATGATTCTCTATGTATATGGGTTCGAGTATTTCTTATACTCGTATCAATATATTTTTGTTTATAAAAAAAATATAACAACTCTTCTATGGAAGCGTGTTAAAAAATGAGATTACCATAAAACTCGAAAGTCTCACAAAACAGTAAGTTATTTGTTGTTGAGATTCGTACCGTAAATCCCAATAAACATAAGTAGACTGTTCATAATTTTGTAACGTCATATGAAAGAATTCTCAAATTTATTTGACTAAATATAAAAGTCATCAAACATTGAGTATTAACTTGGAGTGTCATAAGGGAAATATTGATACCATAATTAGAAGTAAGCCACATTATTTAACCAACAACTTGATTACAAACCAAAAAGATCAAAGGAATCTCGAGTGATATACACATAACGGGCAAATAAGTGGAATCTGACCAACCTTAAAATTTATGTGACATTATTTATACATTTGAGTTTCCCTCCACGAAATCTATTTCATATTTTATTGTTACTTCTCATTTTTCTTTTTTCATATAGATTGGTCTTTTCCATGGATTTTATATTCTCTTTCGTGACCTAATATGATTTCTTATGCTCGTACGAATTTTGTACTTTCTACTCCCTTAGGCATAATAACGGGACCCGAACATGCGGGTACCCATCCGAACCCGCTCCAACTTTGATGGGGAAAACCAGTTTTGATTGGGGGCGGGGATGAGAATACTGATATCTGCCTCGTCTCGACCCCGAACCCATCTATTGTTTACGTAATTACAATAATAACATCATATATCTATGCAGTGGATTTATTTTTTGAAGACTAGCAAGTATTTTGTGTATTGGATCAGTTTTGTAATTAACTTTATATCGATTCTAAATAAATATAAGTTAAAAAGAAAAAAAATTATAAAAAAAGTATGCATAATTAATTATTTAGATGGAATCTAAAATTAAATTAAAAGAGAAAATTATTTAAAATTATTACAATTTTAAAGGATATATAATTCATTAAAAAGATAATTCGGATTTGAAATGTAGAAAAAGAAAGTTTAAAATAGGCTAAATTACTCTTTTGATCCCCAAATTATTTTAAAATGTTCAATTTGATCATCAAGTTTTTAAAATGTTCATTTTGGTCCCTTAATTCCTAAAACTTATTCAAATATGTCATTCTGTTAAGTTGGCTAACGACGACGTCAAGTTGACTAAGGGACCAAAATGAACATTTAAAAAACTTGAGGACCAAAATGAACATTTTAAAACAATTTGGGGACCAAAAGAGTAATTTAGTCTATTAAATTTAATGCCATGTGGCATTAAAATATTAAATTTAATGCCACATTGCATTAGGTAGGACGTCGCCGTTAGTCAACTTGATGGAATGACCTATTTGAATAAGTTTTAGGAATTAAGGGACCAAAATGAACATTTTAAAAACTTGAGGACCAAATTGACTATTTTAAAACAATTTGAGGACCAAAAGAGTAATTTAGCCTTAAAAATAACATTTCTCATTCTTAAAAGTGAAATATATAAAAGAAAGCTTTCATGGAGAATTGGAGTATTTAATGTTTAAAAAGGTAAAATAGTTAGTTTTCTAATAAAAACTTGTTTTTTTTGTTAAGAGTGCCCTATGGGCACTTATTAGCATATGGGTGAGGGGATGATACCTCATTCCAAGACAGAAAACTTTTGAGCTCTATGAACACTTACAAAGGGATTTACTTTATCTCGCCTCAAAAAGACTAATGGGGTTCAAACATACAACGTGCCAGATACGAGATCCTACTATGCTCCAGTAGAACAACCTTGAGGTTTATCGTCATTTGTAATTATTTGATAGTCTGTATGACAATATATATATATATATATATATATATATATATATATATATATATATATATATATATATATATTGATTAAGTCACTTTCATAATAATATAATTTACTATATTATGGTCCCATTTTCAATTTTTCTATCATCCTATAAACTTTTACTCGAGTTCCCAGCTTACCTTTACTATCTTAAAGAATCTTCTATCGTCTTAACTTGACAACATATATGGTTACTACTTTCTTGTTCATAAAGCCAACGTTGAAACCAAAAAGTAAATAAATAAAGAAAAAAAAAGGTTAATTTATCTCCAAAATAAGCTATCTCAATTCTCAACCTATTGTGAGGGATTTCCAAAATAATAGAAGTCCAAGACATCAAGTTGGAAAGAGGTTGAAGGACATCAATAGGTGTGTCTCTTCATGGCTTTCAAATATTTCCTAATAGATATGTTTTTTCATGATTAAATGTGTTCATTCATCAAGTGTACATTCATGAAAGGTTGCAATCATTCTTTCAAATACATGAAAGGTTATTTCATTCACCAAGATGCATAAGTTGGTTTATAAATAGAACCACTTGTGCATGCAGAATGATGTCTGAAAATTGGCTAAACTTCTGCAAGCCAAATCACTTCCTTTCTTCCCTTAATGTGCAGAGAGAATTAAAACTATTATTTTTCTGTAAAATGTCATTGACGATATGCTTGGTTTAGGGTGTGCAAACCAAACCAAGGTTCTCCATTGTATCCTGAAGGGGATTCGTCGGTTATACCTGTTTCATCCAATCTACGAGGAGAGATTGGTGGGGGCGAATCGAACCTAAAGCCTAATGTTCTTACACGCCTTGGAGGGTGCGCATGTCACTTGTTCTTCTCTTCTTTGTTGCAGACCAAACCCCCCATTTTCTAACAATATTTAGGTTCGATTTTCGTTATATAATTGTGGTTGCAACATTGGAGGAGATGACATTTGACATTGTTAAAGTGGAGAGGTTTGAGGATGGTAACTCTTCGTTGAGAGAAAGAGATGCATGGTGTTTTTACAACAATGATAGATGAGTACTCTTATCCTTCATCAAAAATATATTTATTTGTGACCATGGTGAAAGGTACACATTTACTTTTTATGGCTATGATATGTTTGATATTCTAAATTCATGTATGTTAAACTTTAAAGGCATGCTTTGTTTATGTTAAAATTAACATGTGTAATTTTAGTTTTAGATGCATGATTTAGAATAATTCAATTATGTAAATTTTGATAAGCATGAATATGTTTGGTTTATGATACATGTATGCAAATTGATGTATGTTGATAGGAAGTGATTAATATATTAATGATCATATCAAATGCATGTATTAATGGATTTGATCCATGTAAGAACCAATTATTTTTAGAATAAACAATATTATATTATGAGGGTATGATTTTGTGAAAATAAGATAGGAATTGTTGTCGATTTTGCAGAAATTAGAAATGTTTTAGATGTGTTTTTAGATTGTTCTAAGTTGTTAAAATGGACATGAGTGTTCATGGAGGAATGTTATAGAAAACCAAAAATGACTTTGAATTATTGTTTTATTTGTTTCTAAACAACTATATATTTTTATATTAGAATATGTTTAGACATGAATCCAAGGCATAGATATAATGAAATATGTTAAACCCAGTTTTCTGCAAAGTGGGTCTCTTGACCCGGTTGGGTGCATATGTGGTACCCAAAGTTTGCTTTGCTTTAATTAGAAATGACCGTGTTAAAAAGTTTTCAACCAATGCGTTGGTTTGGTGGTAGACGCACTTGTTCACATGCCGCCAGGTTTTGAGTTCGAGTCTCTATGTTTGCATGTTGAAAGATTTTATCAACTTTTAAAACAAAACGAAATTAACAAAACATATGAAAAATTGCAATAAGTGAGATTCGATCTCGGATAGGCTGCTAAGAGGACAAGCGGATTGACCATCAGATCAGTGGTTACGATGTGAAATAATTGTCATTTAGGTTTATTTATATCTTCTACGTTTTGAATGATGCATGCGTTTAAAATTAATATTATGACCGAGTTATTGTCAACAAAGTAAAGGAAAATAAATATTAGATTATATCAGTACTCTCAATTATCCGAAAATTTTGATGCTTATATATGTTATTATATAACGTGGGTAAATTAAAAGTTGTTTGTTATAAGACGTTTATTAAATGTTTAGGAGTTATAAGATTGAGAGAATTCTATAACCCTAGTTATTTTGAGTCTACTAGGATAGTTGGCAAAGCAAATGCACCTTATTCCCCACAACAAAATGGTATAGGTGAAAAGAAAATTAGGATATAAGAAGAAATGGTAAAAGCCATGATATCCTATTATGGTCTAGCAAAATGATATTGGGGAGAAGCCATGTTGAAAGCTTGTTAGATAGTTGATAGGGTTCCAAACAATGGAACAATATAACCCCATATGTGCTCTTGAAAATAGAAAAACATTCTCAAAATTTTCAAAGTTTGAGGTTGTAGGGCAATAGTAAAAGTTCTTGAACCAAAAGAAAGAAATTATGTGAATGGAGAATTGAATGTGTGTTCCTGGGCTATGCAAAAATTAGCAAAGCATATAGATTCATGGTTATGGAATCTAGTGACTCATCCTGTTAATACAGTAATTGTGTTTAGGGAAGAATCTTTCAAGAAGATAATTATAACTCAATTCCAAGTCATAAGGATAATGTTCATAGTAATGCACATGATCCGAAAAGCATTGTATCTAATAAATATACTTTGGTGGGTTTAGAACTTAAGAGAAGTCATAGAGCTAGAAAAGAGAAAACTTATAGACCAAGGTTTTTCATGTTCCTTGTTGAAGGAATAAGAGAATCCATAGACAGTTATAGGCCAATCTGTTAGAATACATAAAGATATCCAGACACATTTAAAGAGGCAATAAGTCTCAAGATCCCGCTTCCTGGATGAAAGCTATACAAGAGGAAATGGACTCAATAATGGAGAATAAAAGACGGAAACTAGTAGACCTCCCACCCGGTTCCAAACCCATAGGTTGTAAATGGATTTTCAAAAGAAAAATGAAGGTAGGTGGAACTATTGATACATTTAAGGCAAGATTAGTTGCTAAGGGATTTACACAAAAGAGGACATTGACTATATACATATGCACCGGTGGCAATAGTTGCCTCAATTAGAGTGCTATTGACACTTGGATCCATCTATAAGTTTGTCATCCATCAAATGGACGTGGTATTCCTAAATGAGGAAATAGATGAAGAGGTGTATATGAGACAACCTGAAGGGTTTGTGGTTAATGGTCAGGAAAAGAAAGTGTGTAAATTGAATAAGTCATTATATGGACTAGAATAAGATCCTAAGCGATGGGATCAAAAGTTTGATCAAGTTATGCTAGCTAATGGATATAAAATTAATAAATCTGACAAGTGTATTTATAGTAAATTTCATGGAGGAAAAGGGCTCATGATTTGTTTATGTGTTGATGATATATTAATATTTGGTACTGATCTAGATTAGCTAGAAGAAACTGATCGGTTCTTATCTAGAAATTTTGACGTGAAAGGCTTAGGGGTAGCTGATGTGATTCTAGGAATTAGAATAATAAGAGATGGTGAGAATGTAGGTTTACCCCAATCTCACTATGTCGAAAAAAATATTAAAGAAATTTAATCACTTTGATTGTTAACCTTTCACTACTCAATATGATCATAGCATTAATTTGATATCAAACAAAGGTAGTCTAGTAGCACAACTTGAATACTTAAAAGTAATTGGATGTTTAATGTATGTCATGACATGTACCCGGCCAAACATTGCATATGTTGTAGGGAGACTAAATAGGTACATAGCTAATCCAATAAAAGACCATTGACATATTGTCCGAAGAGTATTGAAATACTTGAGGGGGGACAATGAACTATAGTTTAAACTATAATGGTTATCCTTCGGTATTAGAAGTATACACATATACCAATTGGGTGAATTATACAGAAGACCATGCTTTAACAAGCGGTTGGGTCTTAGCACTTGGTGGGGGTGTTATTTCTCGGGGATCCAAGAAACAAACTTACATTGCCAATTCCACCATAGCTGCAAAATTCGTAGTAATGAAAGCAGGTAACAAATACATTGAATGGCTTAGAAACTTTTTGTATGAGATACCAATTTTAATGGCGTCGGTATCTATACAATGGGATAGTATTCAACACTATCAAGGGCAAATATCCAGGTTCATAATGGAAAGTCCATGAACATTGGGCTGAGACATAGTTATGTCAAGGAACTAATTACAAATGGAGTAATATCCAGGATCTTTATAAGACGGAAAGAAATCTTGCATCCTTTAACAAAGGACTGACAAGTGATATGATGTGGAAAACATCATCAGGGATGGGACAAGCCCATATCTAAATGATCACCAATGGTGGAAACCCAACTCACACTTGAGTAGCATCAAGTCTTGGGTTCAATGTGGCCAAAGTACACTATGAGAGTGATTGCAAGTACTTGACGAATAGATACATCCCAAGGTTAAAAGTATTTGGATACCATAAGGACAAAAGGAAAAGGGTGAGCTTTTACCCTTAATGGACCTATAGCATATATGTGCTGAGGTGCCCAACTTATGGGGGTGCTTTTGGTAAAGTCCACCTATATGAGAGTGAAGTGGGGCCGCTTCTTAGAGTTATAGGGCTTGACTCTGTAAGCTCTCATGAAAAGGGTATACGACACACGGCCTTACCAAATGTGCCACACTACCACGTCGTTCAATGGTACCGAGATTTCATGTGTAAGTTATGCACGCTTGTTCTAATGAATATTTGGTTCAAAGCTTATCTACCAAATTATTCGGGGATGAGTAAAACCCATGGCTTACTTAGCAAATGTTCAAATCCCCAAGATACATTTGTCTGAAAGCATGCGATTTCCGGAATAATGGGATTTGGGTTTATTTTGGAAATGGTGGCGGATTGTGAGGGATTTCCAAAATAATGGAAGTCCAAGACACCAAGTTGGAAAGAGGTTGAAGGACATTAATAGGTGTGTCTCTTCATGACTTTCAAATATTTCCTAATAGATGTGTTTTTTCATGATTAAATGTGTTCATTCATCGAGTGTACATTCATGAAAGGTTGCAATCATTCTTTCAAATACATGAAAGGTTATTTCATTCACCAAGAGGCATAAGTTGGTCTATAAATAGAACCACTTGTGCATGCAGAATATATGATGTCTTAAAATTGGCTAAACTTCTGCAAGTCAAATCACTTCCTTTCTTCCTTTAATGTGCAGAGAGAATTAATGAAATTATTATTTTTCTGTAAAATGTCATTAACGATACGCTTGGTTTAGGGTGTGCAATCCAAACCAAGGTTCTCCATTGTATCCTGAAGGGGATTCGCCGGTTATGCCTGTTGCATCCAATCTACGATGAGAGATTGGTGGGGACGAATCGAACCTAAAGCCTAGTATTCTTATACACGTCTTCGAGGGTGCACATGTCACTTGTTCTTCTCTTCTTTGTTGCAGACCAGACCCCCTATTTTCTAACACCTATTAACTTAAAACGGTTTATCAAAAAAAAAAAAAACTTAAAACGGCGAACAATAACATATCCACCACAAACATTCAAAGTGTGTGACAACAGCAAAGTGGTCTACGAACTAAGAACTCAGTGCTTGCAATATGGCTGCATACGTACTCGTACGGCCGTGCTTTAAGAGCTACAACATATATAGGCAATTTTCTCGCCAATTTTCCCTGCGGGATCTCTTTACAAACTCGTGTGTTAAATATATTATAATTAAAACACCACTCTCTGAAATTCAACTATGGACTATGGAGTATTAACATAACGTAATACGCCGTAATCAATCGCGCAGTCAACTCCCACATATATACCTTATCAATTATACTGAATATGGGTTGGGCAAAGGTGCATCATCCATATTTTGTATCACTGATTATACTATCTATATATGACAAATTTTGGACCAATCAAATTGTCACATGGGTTTGGTCAAAATTCCAAATTTTCTAGTTGTATTTCTACTGTAGTCAAATATATGAATACAATATATTGTAGTATAGTATATGTACTCTTTGTATTCGGAAATTTAACCCATATTAAAATAATATTTTTTATTAAAAAAACTGATTAAAATAATATTTTAATATAAATTAAAATAATGTTCGTTGTCAATAATATTTTGCAATATAATCAGTTTTTTTAATCAAAAACATTATTTTAATATGAGTCAAATTTGCAAATACAAAAAACACATATATTATACTACAATATACTGTATTCATATAGTTTGACTACTGTATAATACAACTAGAAAGTTTGAAATTTTGACAAACTTATGTGTCAATTTGATTGGCAAAAAATTTGCCACATAGGTGGTGTAGTGGGTGGTGTAAAATGTGGGTGGTGCACCATAGTCACACCCACTATATATATATATATATATATATATATATATATATATATATATATATATATATAATTTAAGTAATTGACTAATTGTAATTGTGCAATTTGTACTCTATATATATCCCTCTTATCCTACATGCATGGTTTTTGGCACAATTTCAAGTTTGGCTAGAGTTAAGTAAAGGTGAAATTAATTTTTCTTAAGTTAATTAAACCCTTTTCATTAGTCTAAGAAATCGGCTTATAGGATGTATATAAACTTATCTTAAGAAAATGATTTATCCGTACGATTCTACTGACCAAAGCAATTACATATTACACGTGTGAAAACATGCAGATACATCCATCTTTTTATTTTGCTGCCTAAGAAACCATATATACAATGTACAGTTGACTTGTATTATATGGAAGCAAACACTAAATTAAGCATTTATATACCCTACACTATAACATACTTGTATAATATATTATATGGAAGCAAACACTAAATGAAAGCACTTATACTTGTTTATATATATATGCTTGTGTTGTAAAGTTTTCAACTACCATTTCAGTTCATTAATTTCTAATATCCAACTAACAAAACAGTCATTCTTATCAATTGTTTCCATCATTAGATAACTTTTGCAACTTACCTAGAATAATGGCTTCTTTCGTTAGAACTACCTTATGGATTATTTCATATATCTTACACATAACCTTGCTAGGCTCTTCACATGCAGCTCCAACCTCTAAGTATAATGTAGTTGCTTTTGGGGCAAAACCAGATGGAAAAACTGACTCCACTGAACCATTCATAAAGGCTTGGAATGCAGCATGTACTAGCCTCCACCCTGCCACTATTTATGTGCCAAAAGGGAGGTACTTGCTGAAATACACGAATTTTCGAGGCCCATGTAAGAACAAGGTCACATTCCTCATAGCTGGGACTCTTGTGGCTCCTCAAGATTACAGGGAACTTGGAAATTCAGGATATTGGATATTGTTTAATCAAGTTAACAATCTCATTGTTTCTGGTGGCAACTTGGATGCTAAAGGGGCTGGTTTCTGGGATTGTAGGAGATCTGGAAAGAGTTGTCCTGTTGGAGCAAGGGTACGTATACGAACTTGCATTTGCATGCATTTTGTCATATTATTGTTACGTTGATACTTGCACAAAAAGTTATAAAGTTTTAAACATTGTATTCGATATTAGGTTTAATGAACATTTTGGTTCCAAAAAAGTATGTGAGTTTGATTTTAGTTCTTATATTTTATTCATTGGTTTTGGTCTTTGTAAAATTAAAATTTTTGGGAGCACAAAAAAAAAAAAATTTAAAACTTTTTGGTTTTAATCCCTATCATCACTCATCATTTGTTAAGTGCTGAAGTGGTTGACGAATTCCACATAATTTAAAAATACATTTAAATAAAGCAAAGAAACACATAACATTTATTATTCACAATTAAATAACATATAAAGGGTAGAATGTTTAGTTAATCTTTATTATTCACAATTGAATAAATGTTTTATGATTGCAGTCAATGACATTTCACTGGGTGAATAACCTGGTGGTTAGTGGCATAACTTCAATCAACAGCCAGCTAAGTCACCTTGTGATCAACACTTGCAACAATGTTCTTGTCAAAAACCTAAGGGCAATTGCACAAGACGAGAGTCCTAACACCGATGGCATCCATGTTGAACGCTCAACTGGGGTTACCATCACCGGGAGTACCCTTCAAACTGGTGATGACTGCATATCCATTGGTGATGCCACCTATAATCTCTTCATTTCCCACATCAAATGTGGCCCTGGCCATGGCGTAAGGTTAGCACTTTACCACTACTATGACTGTTATAGTCATTTGAAGCAAAGTTTAGTTGAAAATGTGGACAATATATAACAATTGGCCCCATTTTTTTTTTTCATTTCAATGGAATTTCATATAAAATGGAGACATAAATATAAAATTTGCAAAATACAAATTTCATAATGGCTTTTATAAAATAAATAATTTAAACCTTTCAAAATTTTGAAAGCTAGTGTGAAATAGGTACAAACCAGAAGTCAAATTAGTCTTCACATTTCCACCCGAGAAATAAAAAAATAACTTACCAAACAGAAATGAAGCAGAACATGACAATTGGCCAGTTTCCCGGTTTGGTAGAAAAATTAACCGATTTTTATTTGCTTCTACGATAAAAAAAAAAAGGAAAAGAAAAGAAAAGAAAAGGTAGTTGGACATGTTTAATTGGAATGTCAGTTAACATGGCAAGTGATGAATTTTTTTTTATTTTCTAATTTTTATATATTTTTGTTTTAAAATATTTATAAATCGGTAAAGGTATAATGTTTTGGGAGTCAAACACGACAATCTCTAAATTGATATAAATAGAGGCAGAGGTATTCATATTTTCTAATCTATTTTTTTTCTACATCCTTGCCTTTATTTTTTCTATTTGAAATAATAAATCTATATCTATACTAATTGATAATGGGAATTACTGATTTTCTATTAAAGGGACACATGTCAGCACCACATGATTTAAGAGGATTAGTTGATCATTAGTAATAATCAAAGAGGAACACTTAACACATAATGTTACATTACGTATTGTAATATCATTTTACAATAAAAACAATATTCAATTCTTTGCACTCAAATTATAGATAAAATTGTTTCAAGATTTTTGCTGATCACTTATGTCTATAAATAAAAAGCCTTGGAGATGAATGAGTACGTACCACCATTATGGGTGAGAAGTAAATATTGAAAGGAAAGTGTGAAATAAGTAAAGAAAATATTTGACATGATGGACTTAATTTAGGATAAAGGAAAAAAAAAGTTTGGTACATATAGAGACACAATTCAAGTTATTAATGATAACAATGCTATCAATAATAATAATTAATGATTCCGTGTATCACGTGCAAAAATACTAGTATACAATATAGCACTAGTTAATTTAGGAAAATATACACGATTGATCTATTTTTATTTTTTATAAAAAAATTATCTAATTGATATGACTGCCAAAATTAAGATAGCAGAATCTCCTATAATCATGCTATCCTTAGGATGAATAGATGATACATGATCTGAGTGTAGAAACGTGAGCCAAAAAAAATTAACCCAATTAAGTACTCTCTCATGCGTGACTGCTTTCATTTATGGTTTTGCTGTAAAAGTGTTAATTTTAATTTGGGTCTTGCTAATTAGAATCCGATCCGATAATGATGAAAGAGTTTTCATTGAAAAGTTCAATATTGTTTGCAAAATTTTGAATACATGATTTTTTAATAAAATTTTTCTTTTTTTAATTTCTTAGCCAATACCCCCAATGACATTCATTATTGAATAACATTCCCCTTATTTTACTTCAATAATTATAAACTATTCAAAATACATACATATTTGAATTAGCTTATTTTTATTTTGAAAATATAATAGATAAATAGAAATAGTTCAGATAAATTTTCAGTAAAATATTTTGTAAGGTGTAAAATGAATTAAATTAAAAATATTTCTACTTTTGTAAAGCATGATAAAAACTCACTTTTAAAAATTTACAATTACTTGATATATATATATATTTATTTATTTTTTTTTTTTAAACAAATATATATTTTTTGTTTGTTGCAAGATCTCAATGAAATTCCAATATAAGATTTTTATACATGGTTAAATACATATATTTAAGTCGTATAAATCGTGTAAAAAGTTTAAAATAATTTTGGTTTTTTTTCAAATCTTTATTTTGCTTTTAAGAGCACAAAAAAAAAAACCTTTTCAACAATAACTTCAGGAAATAATATGGGTGAAATCTCACCCTTAAACCTTCTCTCCCCTTTTATTTTATTATATTGTAGATACTCTCTCTCCTCTTTTTATGGATGGTGGAGATTTAGGCTCTGTTTGACAAAATAGTTGATAAGCTAATTTTTAGCTGATAGCTGAAAAGCTAGCTGATTGAATTTGAAGTGTTTGGTAAAATTAGTGGATGAAATAACTTATAAATATAAAATGACATAAAAGGACATATTTATGATACACATAGTAAAATGGGAATTTCATTAAATAACTTGGGGTAAAAACGAGAGAAAAGACAATAAGCTATAACCTACCAGTCATAAGCTAAATGAATTAGCTAATGAAGAAATGCTATAAGCTAATGAGATAAGCTTGTTTACTAAATACCAGCTCTATTTCAGTCAAAGAAGCTTGTAAGCTAATCAAATAAGGTATAAACTAACTTATTGGACATGCCAATGAGAGTCTTAACTTGATGGTAAAATATGGGAGAGAATTGATTCCCTCAATTAGCTGCTTTCAGGCAATCTTATTAATTGATACCGATATGCAGATACTCTCACCCCTCTGTGTATAGTTTCCTATTCAATTTAGTTGCAGTTAATATTGCAAAATCTTTTGCAATAATGAGACCTCATTGATAAAAGATTTAACCAATATTAATTTTCGTGCACAAAATCATTGATAAGGGGGCATGACCTCTAAACTTCCTGAATATATTTAGATGCATAAGTTTTTGTTCAAGGCAAACCAAAAACCTCTCAATAAGAGACTTTACATCTCCTGCTTTTCCTTTGTGTCTTGTTAATAATCATACACTTTTCCATTGCTTATCAAGCTAATAACATGGCCTTCTTGTTGATGCTTCATGTACTTGTTGGCATAGTAATGCTTCTCCTACTTAGTGGGTTAGAGACTCAAGGTAAAAACTTTTTCATTGACCTTCCTTTTTATCCTTATCAACGTTTTCTCTTTCGGTAATATTCTTGACACATTTGAATATGAAATGATACCTTATAGACGATAGTAATGGATGACATTTTTTTTTTCCTCTCATTTGTGATCATAAAAGGGATTTTATTAATGAGTTCAGTCAAAATTTGTAAAATTTTATTTAAAATTCGTGTCTCTTTATCTACCACCTAAAAAAACGGACATATGATGATCTATTCCCAAGAGATACGGTACTTTTACGTTAGTGTTTTTTTTTCCAACAATATTACATTATTGTTCTTGGTTTTCATTAGACGCACATCATTAATCTTTGGTTTGCAACTGTTCTTGGTTAATATGTGTGCTGGTTTTGCTATGTTTATTTTCGTGACCCTTAGATTGCTCTCTCTTGATTTGTCTATAATAATATTTTTGCCTTATCAAAAAAATCTAAGAACAAATGTGATGAGAGTTAGTTTAATAGGTTCTCAAAGTTATGGACAAGTTCTTAATGGTTGCATCATTATTGTTTTTATAAGCAACTTATATTAATCGATATACAAAAGAGATCACATAATCACAATATTCATCATGCAGCTCATTCATAAACGAGTTAATATTTTAAATTGAAACAAAAATATATATGTAAATACTGTTTTTTTTAGACTCATTTAGTGAATCATGAGTGGTTAAAATAATATAAGGCAAATGCTAACGATGTCCTAAAAAGCAGGTTGTTATGGGAAGGTGTATATTCAATATATTGGGAGTATATATATTTTGATTTTCGATGAATAATTATCTTGTTTGTAATTATTTTTTAACAAGGTAAAGAGTGACGGAAAAAGTGATGAGATAACATTGGAGAACAATAGAAAGTGAAATTAAGCGAGCACAAAAAAAAACACAAAAGACTGTAAAAATTAAGCAACTCCAATGGAGTGTAGATATGCTGTATAATTTTATATATTTCAAATAATAGAAGTTTTGCCACAACACCCTTACCTTAAATTGTTTTGTTTTTTTTTCTTTTATTGCAGGTGCACTATCCATAGGAGTTTGCTATGGACGAGTAGCCAATAACTTACCACCGACCGAGGAAGTAATAGATATTTACAAAGCAAATAGCTTTGGGCTGATGAGACTATATGACACTGATCCAACTACCATTCAAGCCTTGAGAGGATCAAACATAGAACTCATCGTTGGGGTGCCTAATGAAGTCATTCAATCCTTTGCCACCAATGCTGCAGCAGCTACTGAATGGGTCCAAAAGAATATACAAACCTATGCTCAAGATGTAAAATTTCGGTACATTGCTGTTGGGAATGAAATAATGCCTAATGATGAAGCAGCCCAATTTGTTGCACCTGCAATGCGAGAATATCTATGCTGCACTTTACATCTGCCAACCTCCAAAGCCAAATTAAGGTCTCAAATGACTATCTGATTAGGATTGTTGGGCAGTTCCTACCCTCCATCAGCAGGAGCATTTAGTCATGCTTCAAGTGAATATATAAACCCAATCCTAAGTTTTCTTGTGAATAATGGGGCACCACTTCTTGCCAATGTCTACACTTACTTTAGCTACATAGGTGACACCAAACAAATCAGCCTTGACTATGCCTTATTCACCTCACCCACAAATGTTGTGAAGGATGGCCAATATGAGTACCAGAATCTCTTTGATGCATCATTGGATGCCCTTTTGCACACTCTTGACAAGGCTGGTGCTCCAAATTTGGAAGTAGTTATATCGAGAGTGGATGGCCATCGATGGTGGTGCTGCTGCAGCGGTTGATAATGCAAAAACCTATTATGAAAATCCGATCAAACATGTGCAAAGAGGGACTCCAAAAAGGCCTAACAAACCCTTAGAAGTTTATTTGTTTGCCATGTTTGATGAAAACCGAAAAGGGCCTCTTTGAAACAGAGCGACATTTTGGTTTGTTCCACCCTAATAAACAACCCAAATATTTCACTAACATCCTGGGCCCACATCAAGTTAAAGGTTCCTCTCCACATTTAACAAGGGAAGGAATGTTCCCCTTCTTTTTATTTTTTGTCATTATTTTTTTATTTATGTAAGGTGGAAGACCCCTTTGGGGATCTAAGTGGGGAATTGGGGAAACAATTATTTTGGGATTTGATTAATTGTCACACATTTCTTAGTCGCTCGCTGGTTTGTACTTTGAAGGCGGGGTTTGCGACCTATTATTTCTGCCATTAAAAACATAGCTCAAGTTTGATTGCAGATTTAAATAACATGACCAATTTATTCACTTCGCACTGCCACATGATATACAACCTAGCTTTGTCCATGTTGATTGACAAAATCTTGAAAAGAATATAAGAGACAATAGTAAACTTTGACTAAATATATCACATCCATAAATTTAGTTTGAGCACTGCAAGTCAGAAACTAGTGGTTCATGCTTATCAATTTGAAAGGCAAAGTTACTTTGATTTCCTTAACTTTTCAGCTAGCAATGCATTGTATTCCTCTCTCAGACTGTTATATTTCTTGCTTTAAGGTGTTGAAACCTCCCATGTCCTCCTCCTTGTTCTCCTTTTTCCTCTTTTCCAAGCGTTGCTTTGTCAATTCAATCTGTTTCTTGAGCTCTTGAATTTTCAAACTTTTCTCTTCATGCTCATTCTGTAACGCATTCAACTCTGATATGCTGCTTGCTCCTAATTCAATTTCCAATAAAATGACACATAATTCTCAATATAGACAAAAAAAAAATCATTTTAGTTGAGGTTGTATATCAATGATTTTTTGTTTCACACAAGAAAATATATCTTAATTGATGAACAAATGCTACAGCTCAGTGGCTTAAGAATGCCACCACGAGACGTCATAAGAAACCATTCCACAGGAATCACAGCAAAAAATGATAAGATTGCCAATGTTTGTGATTTGTGAATATATGTTGGTAAGCTTTTTAACTTTTCCAGTGTTTCTCATTATGCTTCGTATAAATATCATGTGAAAGATGTTTGATATTCTCACCTTATGAGTTAAGAAAGCAAATTAAATAGATTAAAAAAAAACAATTTTATTTGAAAAAAATAAAACATAAAAGAAATATGAGTTACTTAAAAACATAACATTTTAAAAGAAATGAATACCTGCATATGCACTATTTGAGCTACCACCTTCCATGGATTTCCTGCTGCTGCACATTAGAACATTTCAATGTATATGAGTTGCCATTATTCTATCTGGAATTGGGTTAGGGTAAGAACAGTAAATATATATTAATATATGCTTAAAAATTCAAACCCCTGGAGTTCTGGCTCCAAGTCCTCTGTAGTTATTAGTCAAAGAGCAATGCCCAACAAACACAGAGGCTTGGTTGCTAGTCTATTGAGTTCAGATATGTGGAATGAATATTTCCACTGAATTGAATTATTTCTCAGTATAATACAAATATATAAACTTTATATTACAAGAGGAAAGATCAACTAACTAGTAACTAACAGTAGTTGAACAGAATAACAGAAATAATTACATTGGTAACTAACTTAACTGATTTGAAACTAACTTAGCTAATCCTCGCTGTAATATAGTCCACTTTATCCAGAGAGATTATGTATAGATTTCTTTATATGGTTACTAATGTGTAAAATATTATGATAGTTGAGAAATTTGTAGAATGTGTGAAAGAGAAAATGTGTCAAATATTGAAAGTGTAGACTGGGCCATGTGTACCTCCCCTTGGACATTTTTGAACATTGTGAGGCCAACCCAAACTGTGTTTTAAGAGAACGAGGATAAATGAATACCTAGAGTTTTAAGGGAACATATCCCATAAAAGGAACAAGGATACAACATGAAAATGAAAAGACTGCATCAGTGAGAGTTGTATCTAATTTTTGTTGATCAATTCATATGTATACCAAGGTCTAGTCTAAGTCATCTCATTTTCTTTCTGTGCCTTTCATTACTTGGGAAAAAAAAAGAGGAAACCAATGTGATTGATGAAACCAAAATAGAGGGTTTTGAGATTTTGGACAACCATTTTGCTTTCTAAGATGAATGAAGCAGTTAAATTTAACCAAGAAGAAACCAATTAAACTAGTCGCACCTTTTTACACATACCTAAACTGCACTTTCTCTTCACTTCACATACACAGAAACATACACACACTTAAACCGGGCCTTTCTTCCTCTGTGGTGGCCCCTGCACCTACCTAAATCTGCTTGTAACCGATGGTTTGTGCAAACAATGTGTGATGGCCATTTGGCTGGTGGAGGCACATGACTTGCTAGTACCTAGGCTAGCTATGTCATTATACTAGATACTTTCTTCCTTTCAAGGAAACTAAATCCACAAGATGAAACTCAGTACAAAGATTTGTTGGGCTGTTGATGTGAAACTTTCTGCTTGGTTGTCCCATCACTCCTACTGTCCTACCAATTGGAATCAGACCATCTGTGTAATGTAATGTTCTTTTTGCTTACAAAAGCCAAATTTTCGGGTTTTTGACCGAACTGGGTTCCTTTTAGAAACTATTTACCAGTTTAGGGTTATTCTGAAACTATTTACCAATGGGGGGTCGTTTTGAATATTTTATTATTTTTCGGTCTGACGAGTCAAAGGCGCCACTGCAGATGACGCCTTTGAAGGCGCCACTGCAGTTGGCGCCTACAATTTTATAAAAAAAAAAAATCAAAAGGGGAGGCGCCAAAGGCAGTGGCGTCCTCCCCACCTTAGCTCTGATGGCAGCACCGTAGCAAGACACTTTTTTAATTTTGATTTTTTTAAAAAATTAAAAATTTTATTTCTAAAAAAACCTATTCACCAGATAATGAACTGAATTCACCAGATATTTGTACCCGATTCACCAGATATTTACACATACTTAACCAAAAAAATTTATTTCTCAAAAAAACTCATTCACCAGATAATGAACTGAATTCACCAGATATTTGTACCCGATTCACCAGATATTTACACATACTTAACCAAAAAAATTTATTTGACTTTTTTTAAAAAATAAAAATTTTATTTATAAAAAAACCCATCCACCAGATAATGAACTGAATTCACCAGATATTTGTACCCGATTCACCAGATATTTACACATACTTAACCAAATTTTTTTTTTGACTTTTTTAAAAAAAATAAAAATTTTATTTCTAAAAAAACTCATTCACTAGATGATGAACTGAATTCACCAGATATTTGCACATACCTGACCTGATTATGGAGACACCGCGGTTTCTCTTGTATTATATATAATATAACGAGAAAGGGAATCTGTATATTATGAGCTTGCTGAGAGAGCTTTAGACGGAACCATCAGCGACAGGATCAAGGAATATTCATCTCAGGTAAACCCATCTTCTTAATTTCACTCCGAAGATTTTCTGGAATGCTCTCACCAAATAAATTTTTTTTACTACTGTAATAATTGATGAATATTTATTATTGTAAATTGTTATTGCTATTATTTTTTTATGCCTACTGCGATATTATTTGCTACTCATTATTACGGGATTTTTTTTATTACTTCTTGTTTTTTATATAAATACTTTATAAAAAAGGAACCCAGTTTGGTCAAAAAACCGAGATCAGTTCCTTGCTTGGGAGATGGCTGGGAGCCTTGGGTCTCCCTTCAGACCATTCTCTTCCGCGAACATTTTTCTCTTTGAATTTTGTTCAGTTCAGTAAAAAGCTTCATCTCTCTGTGGGAAGAAGGCAGCGAATGCTTTTTGGTGTAAATTGTTATTGCTATTATTTTTTTATACCTCCTGTAGTGCTGAGGTGGAGGCCTCACAAATATTTGGGATTTTTTTATTTCAATTATTTTATTATTTTGTCTGTTTTATTGGTTATTTTATTATTTTCTATTATTTTATTTATTTTGTTTGTTGGTTGCTTGATCAGGAAGGGATTCATTTATTAGGATCATAGGATTAGACATGGTCAACTCATTAGTTTGCCAACAAGAAAAACAAGTGCATGCACACGCCAGGTTCACCTCCCCTTTTCTTTTTCTTTTTCTTTTTCTACACGTTCGTTCTGCTATCTTTCTTTTTCGGCTTTTTGACCTAACTGGGTTCCTTTTAGAAACTATTTACCAGTTTAGATATCTGGTGAATGGGTTTTTTTGAGAAATAAATACAAGAGAAACCGGGTACAAATTATAATTTCAAGAGGTCACTCTCATTATATTATATATAATACAAGAGAAACCGCGGTGTCTCCATAATCAGGTCAGGTATGTGCAAATATCTGGTGAATTCAGTTCATTATCTTGTGAATGAGTTTTTTTAGAAATAAATTTTTTTTAAAAAAGTCAAATAAATTTTTTTGGTTAAGTATGTGTAAATATCTGGTGAATCGGGTACAAATATCTGGTGAATTCAGTTCATTATCTGGTGGATGGGTTTTTTTAGAAATAAAATTTTTATTTTTTTAAAAAAGTCAAATAAATTTTTTTTGGTTAAGTATGTGTAAATATCTGATGAATCGGGTACGAATATTTGGTGAATTCAGTTCATTATCTGGTGAATGGGTTTTTTTGAGAAATAAATTTTTTTGGTTAAGTATGTGTAAATATCTGGTGAATCGGGTACAAATATCTGGTGAATTCAGTTCATTATCTGGTGAATGAGTTTTTTTAGAAATAAAATTTTAATTTTTTAAAAAAATAAAAATTAAAAAAAAAGTGCTGCTACAGTAGCGCTACAGTGCGCTACTGTAGCTAGCAGGGGGAGGACGCCACAGCCTTTGGCGCCTCCCCTTTTGATTTTTTTTTTTTATAAAATTGTAGGCGCCAACTGCAGTGGCGCCTTCAAAGGCGCCATCTGCAGTGGCGCCTTTGACTCGTCAGACTGAAAAATAATAAAATATTTAAAACGACCCCCCATTGGTAAATAGTTTCAGAATAACCCTAAACTGATAAATAGTTTCTAAAAGGAACCCAGTTTGGTCAAAAACCCCAAATTTTCTTGCAACCCATCTTTGTCTGGTTTGACTTTGACATAATGTTTGGCTGGAGGGGAGTAATGGAGGGGAGGTGAGGGGAGACGAGAAATTTTTTTAAAACTTTTATGTTTGATTTAATTTTTGGAGGGGAATATACCAAAATCCCTCTTTAATTGAGTTTTGGTTCCTCTCTAATAATGTGGGATTTTGGAGGGGGAGATTTTAAAACATTTGATATGTATTGACTAAAATATTTCCACTTATTTATTTTAAAATAAATAATTATAAGGTTTAAAAGTAAATTTGTTTTAAAATCTCTCACCTCTCCTTCTCAACCGAACATGAAAGTGTTGTTTTCCTTCTTCTCCCATTCTCTCAATCAAACACAATATCTAATTAAAATCACTTCCCTCCCTTTCCATCCCCCTCTGCTGAAATCCCTCCCGGGAACCAAACACATTATTTCAACCGGGGACCTAACACTGCTACATTTGAAGGTAGAATGGGAAAAAGAGTCCTTTATTTTGACTGAACTGGGTGTAGGAATTCAATGGGGCATATTATTTCAGTTTTTTGTTAAATAAAATTGGTAATTTTGCTGGCAATGCAGTTAATTAGATTTTAACTGATTAGCTATCAAAATATATATTATATAGCATCACACCCCCACGCACAACTCAAGAAAATTCCAATCTTAGCTTTCGTATAATGGTTGGAATCTCCTTAAACCCAATTCTTCCTAGCCAGGATTTCATTGAGTGACAGTACTATACTTGGACAAACAAAAACCTGTTTGCTCTTTGCTCGAGCTTGACTTGATAGAAGGGATTGGGTTTGATACAATTCAAGTAGTAGCTTTAGGTTCAATTTTCAAAATGAACATAGATGAAATTAGATTATCCCCTTTCCAATACACCTCAATTTTTTTGTCTATGCTTTTGATGTTTTATTTGTGAATATTAAACTACCATTTAATTATCATTCTTTTTGAGAATTTACTAACCAGTCTTTTAAGGATATTAGTTTTTTTTTTAAAAGGGGATCAACACTTGTTCCCAAATTCCCCCCCTAAATGCCTCGAACCCGGACACACAAGTCCCGGTGAGCTTTAGCCCTTAAGCCCCACTTTGGAGGCCACTTGAGCTGCGGCCTTCTCGACCTTTTAAGGATATTAGTTAAAAATAAAAATTAAAAATTTATATATTAAGAAGAAGAAGAATGCTAAGAAATAACTAGTATTCTTAGGGTACTGATTAAGAAATGAAACTTTGCATTAAAAAATTATGCATTTAACATATTTAAAATTGTAACACTTCATTTTATTGATTCATTAACCAGTGTTCTGATTAACAAGATCCTGAAAAAATAACTTTTAAATTTTGAAGATATTCAATTTACAATTTTCAATACAAAATTTATATATATACATAGACATAGACACACACATATAAGAGGAGAGGCAGAATGTTGACCGGTGTCCATTGGCCAAGGAAGTAAGAAAATTATGTTTTATGAGAGAAGATGTAATTATTATTTTGAAAGGTGTATATTTAAGATTTAGAGCATTGGTTAACAAGATCCTATTTTAAGATTAGGCTTAATTGCAGTTTTGATCCTCATATTATTGGTCATGTGCGATTTTGGTCCCCGAAGTTTTTTCTGTGCATATTCGATCCCCTTATTTTTTCAATGTTGCAAATTTGGTCCTTCTGTTCAATATCTGTCAATTTTTTTTTAATGATCAACATAGAGAAACCACCGCCAGTCCAGACGTCCCACCGCCCTGCACTGTCACACACCTCCATGAAAATCATCACTGCACTCTGAGATCTGTAAAAACCATTACCCAGTTTACCCATCACTTTCTGCTTTGCTTCATAAAGATGATTGTGGTTTTTCATTTTATTGAAACAAATAAAACTTAAAGATCCATAGATTGTTCGTGGATTTCACTTTGATTAAGCTTAAAGCTTAAAGACAAATTATGGTTTTTCTTTACTCCTCTTCTTTATCTTCTTTTTCTCCCTGTGAATGTCTTCTTTGTCATCGGAATCCTGGCACCGGTGGGAGGGGAGGAGGCAAGATTGAGGAGGGGGTAGCAGGAAACCGAGGAAAGTGTTGGCCATTCAAAAAAAAAAACTAAAGAAAGAAAAACTGGATAAACAAGTTGTAAGTCAAATAATTGGATAGATCTGAACCGTTGTTTTTTAAAAATAATAAATTAATGGCTCATATGAAAGGAGGATGAATCCTCCACACTTTGAAGTGAGGATGGAAGACAGCGCCCCTTTAAGTATGTGGTTTCCTCCGACGAGACTCCTCTATGCGACTATGCCCAATGGGCAATTCTTCAATCCTTACTACTAAGAGTTGTGTTTGTATACTCTAAGGGCATTATGGGTTTTTCCTGTAAAACAGAAAAAAAAGCCTCTTCTCTTTCCATGATCTGCACATTTACACCGTGGACATGGTGGTCATCACTCACCACCGAAACACCACCACTTGCAGTGGTTCTCGCCGCGCCACAGCAGCCACTCAAAAATCATTGTCTTCGCTCCCTGATATCGTGACCGACATCAACACTAGGACCACCGTGCGCACCATCGCTCTGTCGCCATCATGGACCACCAAAGCTTGTACCTTCGCCACTATTGCGATATCCACCATCTAGTCTCCGGAGCCGCCACGCCGCCCTCCTAGTTGTTGTCCTATTGACCCAAAAACATAAGAATTGGGTGCAGATCTGGGCCTCTGGTTTGGTCTTTTTTTTTAAAAAAAATGTATATTTAAAAACCAATAATTGTTAGATCTGTGGGATTTCTCAAAGTTTGGACTCTTTTTTTTCTAGTTGTTGTTGGAGATCGGTGGTTAATTGTCAGATCCAGGATTGACATTTGTGTTTGTGATGAATGTATATTAAGTCTGTTTTTATACCAATATATTGTTTCTCTTCTCCACTTTCATGCCATTTGTTTTCGTCATCAATCTTCATCTATTTCTCTGGGTTTGTATGTAAAAATATGTACTTTGTGTTTTAATTTCTGAAACCCATTCCATTAGTCTAAAAGAAGTGTTTCTTCATTGATCAGAGAGACGAAGTCGCTGTAGAAGGCAGTTTGGTGGCCGGAAAGAAAAACTCATGGAGGAGTGGTGGCAGTGTGATGGCGATGGTACGACACGGTGGTAATAGAGCGGCGGTGGTGGGCTGCCGTGGTGGAACAGTGGTGTCGATGATGTAGAAGGAAAGGATGGGGAGGTTGATTTTTTAGGTGTTTTTCCCTTTTTACCCCTTTTAATATCAGTCATTGATCTTTTTTAATATTATATCAATGGTTATAATTGAAAGAGGATCCATCCTCCCTTATAGGGAGTGAGGATTGAAGACAAAGCCTATGCGGCGGAATAGCAGCAGGCAATAGCCAAGTAAGCCAACTTTTTAAAAAAAAAGTGTGGCAAAATTATTTCCTATAAAAAAAAATTGTCTACCAATCCATTTGGCTTTAACAATCTCCTACGTAGTTTATCTAGCACTGAAGATTGAAGGCTATCGATACTTTAAAATCTAAGGTGCCCCAATCCTCTGGGATTAACAAGTTTATCTAACAAGTCCAATCTATATTCCTTTTTTATATATATAATTATCAATTAACCATATATATTCAATCACAAAAGATATTGCTTACCTGATCCGATTCACAATGATGAAAAAATGTGACTCGCTTGTCCTTGTGTCTGCAACGGTGGAAGCAACAGAGGTTAGGGTTCATACTAGCAGAATGTATAAGAGTAGATAGATACTCGACTCTAAATCTAATATTTAAGTGTAAGATGATTTGGTAAAAAAAAATACCTTATAGATAAAGTTTTCCCATACTTGAAAATAATGGAGGATTTAATATGGATTATGCTCGTTAATAAGAGATTCTCTTTAGATATGTTTACCTCTTAGAAGTTGAGTCAGTAAGCCACTTTGGTCTAAGTGGGCCAAGAGAACTATTGGGTTGACTGATTCAGGCTACTTCTACTGGACCAAGATTCTGAAATATCGGTCTGAAACACTTTTGGGTGTTGCTTTTTACGCAACAAATATCTCTAATACACCACAGAATTTTTAAAAAGTTTGAATATCCCCAAAATAACCCATTTTTTCCTTCCCTCCCCATATTATTTCTTGTTCCGTTTTCTTTCACTCTTCTTCCACCATTTCATCTCCGTATTCCCTCTTTATTCTTCCATTTTTCCCGATATTTTAGAGTTTAAAGTTTAAACTTCTTCAATACAAACCGGAGAATGGCCAGCACAAGGGGTCAACATTACTGTGTACCTCATATCTGACTCTACCCAACTAACTCAGCATCACTCCAACTTGCAATGAGTCTTGTACTGGCCGAGGAGTAAAACCCGACCATCGAGCTTGGATACCCGATCCAATAAAGGTGGGAAGGATAAGATATTGATATTATCTTTAATAATCCTGATATTATCTCAAATAACCTTATCCGGTTAGAAGAGATAAAATCCCTCAAATTAAGGAAATCATATCTCAAAGAAGATTTAAGAGATAAAAGGAGATAAATCCAGATCTCTTAAAGATATAGGGATCCTATTATAAAAGGAGGAGAACCCAAAAGAGAGACTCACTTTTCACTAACCTAGGTGAATCTCTCTTAAGCGTATTAGAGGAACCATCTTGACCAAGAGACTATTGAAGAGTCCTTGCTCGCTAGTATTCATCATATACAAGATTAAGGGATTGAGATCACTATATGACCAAGGGTTTGTTGTGACGCCGGCAAGTGTACCGGGTCGTCGCAAGTAATAAAAATAACACGGTAAGTAATTATCGAGGTCGAACTCAGGGATTGGGCTACCAATTCAACTAATCCGCGGGAAATCCAATACGTTAGGTCAAGTGAAGAAAGTGGTTGAGAGAGAGAGAGTATAATCAAAATTTCAAGTAACAATTCGATTAAAACTAAGGTGATTAAATTCAGAAATTAAAATATCCAAGGTCTCAAATCCACCTACCCAATCATGTATAGCACCCAAGTGATGATGTATTCCTCCCTAAGTTCAATTATAATGTCAACCGGGACCCCCAAATTCTCCTATATCCACTGTCGTGCTCAATAGGATTGGATTAATTACTTGTTCTGTCTCATAACCCTAATCTCGAATTCTATTAAACCTTGTTCCCTATATGGTTGCACTAATCAAATAAATCCACGGTCGTGCTCATTATTCAATTAATGATTCCAATTCAAGTTCTAAAACGCGACTCGCCGTTCGGCCTCAAACACGTTAACTAGTTAATCACGCAACACATATGATCAACGCAATCAAAACAGAATTGGAAAACATTCATAAGAGAAGGGGAGAAAAACATACATCACAAGAACACTACACCGCCATGGGTGGCTTCATTGATCCCTCGGACGAGGGGATTAGTTCCTCATGCCCGTGACGACGCACAAACAATCGGCAATAATCTCCATAATAATAAACTAAAAGAAGAAAAGAAAAGAGAAGGGAGACGCAGCTCCAGAAACAAGGATTCGCACACAATCTGATCTAAACAGTGGCTAACAACTTCCTCCCAATTCTGATCTGAGACAACTTTTAAATAAGGATTCTGTTTCTCGCCCGCTCGCGGGGCGAGCTTACTCTCGTGACGCGAAATTTAGTATTGGCGTGCTTCAAATTTTGGATTTTCGCGAGGCGAGCTTGTATTCACGGGGCGAGTCTTCAAACCTCAATCTGTCACAGCCGTGACCTTCATCACGGCTAGGACGTGATGGTCTCTGTCTTCCAGGGTCTTCAAACTCTCGCGGGGCGAGATTCAAGTCTAGGCTGTGACCTTCATCACGGCTAGGCCGTGATGGTCTCTGACTTCCAAGTTTTCATGCTCTCGCGAGGCGATCTGTCTCTCGCGGGGCGAGTCTTCAAACCTCAATTTGTCACAGCCGTGACCTTAATCACGGCTATGCCGTGATAGTCTCTGTCTTGCAGGTCTTCAGACTCTCGCGGGGCGAGAAGATTTTCGCGTGGCGATCCAGAAATGATGACTTTTGCTGCTCTGTTGACCTTCAGTCTCGCGAGGCGAGCATACACTCGCGGGGCGAGTGTCTCCAGAATTGCAATTTCCACTATTTCTTGGCTTTCCTTGACTCCCGGAGCTTCACTTATTGACCTGAAAACACCAAAAGCACCCAAAAGCATAATTCTATCCAAAATAAGCTAAAAACTCCACAAAAGACGCAAAACGAGTCAAAGTCCAACTTAGGAACAAAACAAGGCAAATTTGGGCGAAAACGAGATTGAACTCGAATAATTTGCACAAAAACCACGGTCCATCTAGTTATAAAACTAGATAAGCCGAAGGCTTATCAAAACACCCCAAACTTAAACCTTGCTTGTCCCCAAGCAAGCTTAAAACTCAAAAAGGACTCAAGACTTGGCAAGCTTAAGGGAACCAATCGATTTCACACAAATTTCATGCACTCAAAACAGTTTTTCTCCAATGATCTCCCCCCTACATCAACGTAATCCCACATTCATTTACTTTAAACAATTGAGAACTTATCATTCATGCAATCATTAGTCTAAGTTGAGGATCAGGGTCACACACAAAAGGAAGATCACCAATCTCAAACAATTGCCTTCCTCACAAGGGTATGTAAAATTTCACTCATTCGCTCAATTTCGTATAGGCTATCAACTTTTCACTCAATTTCACATATCAAGAGCACTTCCCATGAATTTGATTTTCATCTCAAAAATAGTCCCCACGAAAACATGCATGCAACATCAGAAGGTCTTTTAAATGTCGTAATGGGGCCTGACTCAGGGTAAGATATTCAAAGGATAGAGGCTAAGTCCCTAGGATCAATGAGAGCATGAAACTAATATCACAACAATTGAATTCACTCTCATATTATTCTCTTCCTTGCAATTGGTGGCTACACACCTCTTCCTTTTTATATTTATTTTTCTTTGCCCTTTTGGCACATATTCAATGCTTTTTATCATCCATTTTCTTCCTTTTTTTTTCCAAGCCTTCGGCCCTTACTTCCGTTTTTCTTTTTCTCAACTATGATTCATGAACTTGTAGCCACCCCAAACTTAGTTCCACAACAACACTCACAAAGCTAAAATTCCATACTCTCCTAAATCCTAGGATAGGGGAAAATCATGGTTTTTCTGAGTTAATGGCTTGTAATGTAAGGTCATCAAGAACAATAGGCTTCAAGGCTCAATGTGGCTAACTAGGGATCATTCATCAAGGTTGGTTCAATTTATCGCCAAGTAGTTAATTCAAAGAAAATTGCCTAAATCATTTGATGCAACACATAATCATGCAAACCATAAAGAGATTTAAGCAAATCCGGGAAAGTGCAACTTAAAAGTGATTCACACAATCAAAAACAGAGTTGGAGGCTCAAATCCTCACCTGGACATTTTGCAAATTGTTTGACCGAGATACAATTCCTAGTGTGTGCACCCCCCTCACCCCAAACTTATCATAAATCAAGTAATCACAATAAAATTCTCAAGGTTGAGTTTTCAATTTTTAAGTGGGGATAAACTTTTCTATTTTCAGGACCTAGGGAGAAATCATTGATGGTCAAATAATTCATGCAATCAGTTTATGCTCAATTTAATTGAATTCCAACAAGCTTGCCGACACAACATTCATACAAAAACTCTTGATCTTCTCAAATTATTCAAGAGTGACAAACAAAAAAAAAAACAAAGAAAAAACAAAAACAAAAACAAAAACAAACAAAAGTTAGGAGAGGAGAGAATACTCCCTTATCAAATTTCCATGGTTGCCTCCTCATCAATATTGGTCTCACGGCCTCCCTTCTGTTGCATAGCATCCTGGAAGAACTCCTGCAATTTAAGACCTTAAGTGCAGATTCGCGAGATCACTCGCGAGGCGAATCTGGAAAATTGTTATTCACACTTTCCAGAATAGCGAGGCGAGTTGTATCTCGCGAGGCGAATCTGGAATTCCCACAAATGCTGATGCCCAGAATCGCGAGGCGAAAGTAGACCTCGCGACGCGAGACAGAAAAGTAAGCAACCCCAGAGATTCAGGGCTTCTGTCTCGCGTGGCCAATGTGGATTCGCGTGGCGAATCAAGCTTTTTTTTTTATATATATGTGAAAATGACAGAAATTAAAACCAAAGGATACCTAGCTTGGGTTGCCTCCCAAGTAGCGCTTGTTTAACGTCCCGAGCCTGACTCAAGTCACCCCTAAGGGTTAATCCGGACGTAGATCTTGCTTGCCATTCCATGCCTCAGTCCGTATTCTGTAGGCTCTTGCCCTTTCATAAGCTCTCCTACTGTTCCCGGACAACTCATTTAAGTCCAGAATCCTTCTATAATCAGTACGAACTCTACACCCCGTGATGGTCTTTTTTGGGATCAACTCATTGTTTGCATTGACCACCACGGTTGTGCCACCTTTCAACCTTGGTGCTTTACCCTTCTTTTTCTTGCCTTTACTGCTGAGCTCTTCCTTTGCACATTCTTCCCCTGGGAGACTCGGTAAGGCTTCCATGTCTTTCAACCACTCGAGATAGACCTCATCCCCCAAAGGGCCTTTTTTCTCACTATCATCATGGGATTTTACCAACACTTGAGCAAGTGAAGAACCATGGGCTTCTCTAGTTGCCCTTGCCTTGGCAGTTGGATCCACCATATCCAATCGATACACTTCCGTCCTCTCTGCAGGGTGCTTCATTGTTTCAAAGAGATTGAAGACTACTTCCTCATCTTGCACCCTTAGAGTCAGTTTCCCTTGTCGCACATCTATTAAGGCACCCCCAGTGGCCAAGAAGGGCCTACCCAATATGAGAGGGATCTCGGCGTCTTCATCCATATCAAGCACTACAAAGTCCGCCGGAAATATAAGCTTGTCCACCTTCACTAACAAGTCTTCGACCACCCCATAAGGATATTTTATAGAGCGGTCGGCCAGTTGGAGCGACATCCGTGTATCCTTAACATCTTGGATCCCCAACCTCTTCATCATAGAGAGGGGCATCAAGTTGATGCTTGCCCTTAGATCACATAATGCCTTCCCTACAGTCATCTCCCCAATGGTACATGGTATCGAAAAGGAACCGGGATCCTTCAACTTTGGAGGGAGTTTTCTCTGAAGAATGGCACTACACTCCTCGGTCAAAGCAACCGTTTCCTCATCCTCTATTCTCCGTTTCTTGGTGAGAAGATCCTTCATAAACCGGGCATATGATGGCATCTGTTCCAAGGCTTCCGCAAATGGAATGTTAATCTGAAGTTTTCGGAAGACATCAAGGAACTTATTGAATTGCTTATCTTGTTGAGGCTTCTTCAATCTTTCAGGATACGGTACCTTCATGTAGGGCGGGAGGTCTTGAGGTTCAACCCACTTCTTCTTTCGGAACTCTTCATCCACAAGCTTCAGCCTTCCCCCTTGCTCCGGTTCCTTTTCACTTGCTAACTTCTCTTTTTCAGGTTGCTCTTCTTCAACATGTGGTTGTTCTGGGGCCTTGTCATCCTGAGAACTAGTTGCACCCCTGTTAGGTTCCAACACCCTTCCGCTTCTAGTAGATATGACATTGCATTGTCCCTTGGGGTTGTTCTCGGTATCACCTGGGAAAGTGCCTGGGGGACGCTCATTCAGTTGCTTTTCGAGCTGAGCTATTTGCATCTCTAGATTGTGCATTGTCGCCCCCGTATGCGTTGTCAACTTGTCAACTTTCGTATTCACCGTCTCTATGTGGATTACCATCTTTTCCATTGCCGCATTCATCTTCTCAAAAGCCAATTCCCACGGCTGCCTTCCACCATCAGTTAATTGCAATTGGTTAGTCCCCGGTAGAGCCTGCTGAGTATTACACTGTTGAATTCCAATGTTCGGCCTTAGACCCTGCTGAGGTTGTTGCCAATTCTGCTGAGGAGGTTGTTGACCGGCTAGACCGCCATTAGCATTACTCCAAGCGAAACCCGGATGGTCTCTCCTCATGTACCCCCTATTCTGATTCTGATTGTAGTCATTTTGTCTGTTCCTATGATAGTTATTCTGGGGCACAGTGTCATAAAAGTTGTGGCATGAGTCCACATGTTCCTGAGGGAAATTGAACTGGCAGCTCCGAGTGTCATGATCTCCATTACAAATTTCACAACCCGGAGGCATTCCCTCGTGTATCGCACTAACTTTCTTGCTCTCTGACAAAGCCGCAACTTGCATCTTCAATGATTTGACTTGCTCTAGAATGGCTTCCATTGTTCCAGCACTGACTCCACTTGAGTTTTCCCTTCCACGGTTGTAATCATTATATGACATCTTTTCCAATAATGCTCATCCGTCCTCAGCCGATAAGTATGAGAAAGAACCGCCAGCTGCGGTATCACAGTTCATCTGATAGCGTCCCCTCAACCCATTAAAGAAGTGCTGAACTTTGGAGACGGGGTCAAAGAACGCTGAAGGGCATCTTCTCAATAAGCCATTGTACCTCTCCCAAGCTTCATTATACGTTTCATCCTCTATCTGCCTGAAAGATGTAACGGCTATTCTTGCTTGTGCCGCTTTCTGAGGAGGAAAATATTTGGTTAGGAACTTCTGTGCCATTTGCTCCCAAGTTCTGATGCTGTTCCTATCCAAGCTGTCAACCCAATCGCGAGCGACATCACTAAGAGAGAGAGGGAAAAGCCGTAAGCGAAACTCATCTTGTGAGACTCCTCTTGTCTTCTGTAAGTCACAAGCTTCAAGGAAGCGAGTGATGTGTCTATGAGGGTCCTGTTTGCCACTCCCATCAAACTGATTCTCGCGGATCTGGAATGTGACACATGCTTCCACTCTGAAAGAGTCTGTATTCAGGTTGCCCCTCACAATAGAAGAGTCACAATCTCCCAAGCTGGGTAGATCTTACTCTAATAGAGGCTTGTAACGAGGAGGAGGATTTTCTTCGGCCATGTCCTCAAGATTAATCGCTTTAAGCCTCTTTCTTTCTCTGACTTCCTTCCTTAAGCGCTTCTCGGTCTTGGTGATCTCCGAATCAAATATCAGGTCCTCTTGTGAAAGGGTACCTCGCATACAAAAACACGGCAAGACCAAGTGGAATCAAAGAAGTAGAGCGAAATAATAAAGAAATAACAGAAAAATAAAAATAAAAATCAACTTAACCAATCAATCAAATTTCCTAAAAATTAGGAAAATTGGTTGTGCCAATCCCCGGCAACGGCGCCAAAAACTTGTTGTGACGCCGGCAAGTGTATCGGGTCGTCGCAAGTAATAAAAATAACACGGTAAGTAATTACCGAGGTCGAACTCAGGGATTGGGCTACCAATTCAACTAATCCGCGGGAAATCCGATACGTTAGGTCAAGTGAAGAAAGTGGTTGAGAGAGAGAGAGTATAATCAAAATTTCAAGTAACAATTCGATTAAAACTAAGGTGATTAAATTCAGAAATTAAAATATCCAAGGTCTCAAATCCACCTACCCAATCATGTATAGTACCCAAGTGATGATGTATTCCTCCCTAAGTTCAATTATAATGTCAATCGGGACCCCCAAATTCTCCTATATCCACTGTCGTGCTCAATAGGACGTATTCGACGATTGGATTAATTACTTGTTTTGTCTCATAACCCTAATCTCGAATTCTATTAAACCTTGTTCCCTATATGGTTGCACTAATCAAATAAATCCACGGTCGTGCTCATTATTCAATTAATGATTCCAATTCAAGTTCTAAAACGCGACTCGCCGTTCGGCCTCAAACACGTTAACTAGTTAATCACGCAACACATATGATCAACGCAATCAAAACAGAATTGGAAAACATTCATAAGAGAAGGGGAGAAAAACATACATCACAAGAACACTACACCGCCATGGGTGGCTTCATTGATCCCTCGGACGAGGGGATTAGTTCCTCATGCCCGTGACGACGCACAAACAATCGGCAATAATCTCCATAATAATAAACTAAAAGAAGAAAAGAAAAGAGAAGGGAGACGCAGCTCCAGAAACAAGGATTCGCACACAATCTGATCTAAACAGTGGCTAACAACTTCCTCCCAATTCTGATCTGAGACAGCCTTTAAATAAGGATTCTGTTTCTCGCCCGCTCGCGGGGCGAGCTTACTCTCGCGACGCGAAATTTAGTATTGGCGCGCTTCAAATTTTGGATTTTCGCGAGGCGAGCTTGTATTCACGGGGCGAGTCTTCAAACCTCAATCTGTCACAGCCGTGACCTTCATCACGGCTAGGCCGTGATGGTCTTTGTCTTCCAGGGTCTTCAAACTCTCGCGGGGCGAGATTCAAGTCTAGGCTGTGACCTTCATCACGGCTAGGCCGTGATGGTCTCTGACTTCCAAGTTTTCATGCTCTCGTGAGGCGATCTGTCTCTCGCGGGGCGAGTCTTCAAACCTCAATTTGTCACAGCCGTGACCTTAATCACGGCTATGTCGTGATAGTCTCTGTCTTGCAGGTCTTCAGACTCTCGCGGGGCGAGAAGATTTTCGCGTGGCGATCCAGAAATGATGACTTTTGCTGCTCTGTTGACCTTCAGTCTCGCGAGGCGAGCATACACTCGCGGGGCGAGTGTCTCCAGAATTGCAATTTCCACTATTTCTTGGCTTTCCTTGACTCCCCGGAGCTTCACTTATTGACCTGAAAACACCAAAAGCACCCAAAAGCATAATTCTATCCAAAATAAGCTAAAAACTCCACAAAAGACGCAAAACGAGTCAAAGTCCAACTTAGGAACAAAACAAGGCAAATTTGGGCGAAAACGAGATTGAACTCGAATAATTTGCACAAAAACCACGGTCCATCTAGTTATAAAACTAGATAAGCCGAAGGCTTATCAGGGTTGAACTAAGAACTACGTCTGGCTTTGATTCCCACTGGGATACGTAGGACCAGAGTACAATATTCTATCAAGCCATAATCTATAACAACCCAAATTATTCACTCTTGGTTTGACGTTCTACGACGAGATTCCGGCAAGTCGGGTCTCGACAGGAACATTTGGCACCCACCGTGGGGCAGAGGAAAAACTTTCCCTGGTTCCATAAGAAAGCTTGATGGTGACTACACAGAATGGATCGAGGGGAGGGGCGAATAGCACGAACCATGTAGATCATGAGATTTCGAACACGAGCCAAAACCGTCACAATCCCCCGCCCCCACCCATCAATGAAGATAACCCTCAGCTGGGAGAGGTTATGGCACAGTTAAGGCAGCTGCGTGAGGAGAACGAGGAGATACGTGCTCAGAATCAAAAGCTGTTGAGAGCTCGGAAAAGAGAAAGATCAGGGATGCCTTCCAAGGAAGAGAAATCCTCACTGGCGGGTAGCCAAAAGGATCCATCGTACGTACCTTATCATCATGATACGAGTACAATACCAAACCTCGCCCAGAGGGTTCAGGAGTTAAATCTCATGCAGAAAGGACTGTCCAGAAAGAAAGGGTAACAGACCGACGACCGAGTTTGCCGTTCACGGATGACATCGATGAGGTAATCATGCCTAGACATTTTAAGCCTCTTAACATTGATAAATTCAATGGCACCACTAACCCAAGCGAGCACGTAGAATCCTTTATTTCTTCTGTTTACTTGGTGACCGATTAGGAAACCGTCATGTGCAAAAAATTTCCAACTACTTTGCAAGGTCCTGCCTTAACCTGGCTTACGAATCTTCCACCTAGGTCAATTGATTCCTTTGATGTGCTTGTAACTAAGTTCACTGCACAATTCACAGCGAGCCGAAAGCATAAAAGGCACTCGGTCTCACTGGTGAATTTTAAACAAGAAAAGAATGAATCACTTAGAGATTATATGGCTCGTTTTAGTGCCAAACAAATTTTAATTCACAATATGAGTTCGTAACTCTGTCTACATACCATCATGGGCGGTTTGAACCTGGAGCCATTCTTTGAGTATTTATCTCGGAAATCGTTGAGAGATTTTGAAGAGTTGCAGGAAAAAGCCACAGGTTTCATGAACTCGGAAGAAATGATAGAATCCAAAAGGAGAGAAAGAGGTTTTGAAGACAAGAGCTCGGTTCTGAGCAAAGAAAGAGATAGGGGGGACTAATCCACAAAGGGCCCCAAATACCAATGAAAGGGGGTTCTCGGAGAGGCAACCCAGGTACCAGTCCTATACACCGCTAAACCGATCTCGGGCAACCATTCTCCCGGAGTGTGCAACGCCGAGTTACTCACCTTACCTCGGCCGTCTAAAATTCCGGTCAATGCAGATAGAAGTAAATAGTGCAAATAGCATCAAAACTATGGTCACTCCACTGAAGACTGTAGAAAAGCCCAGGAAAAAATTGAGGACTTGATACAAGTAGACCGTCTTGACCAGTTCGTTCACCGAGATGATAATGGAGGAGACAAGCTGGTCGACGATGAGGGAGACGCGGTTATGACAATCGTAACCGAGATGCAAACCAGCAAGGGAATAATCAGAACAGAGATCGGGTGAACAAGCAGAGGGCTCCTAGTGATGAAATAGGAGGAGTCAGAGGACTCATCAATACAATCTTCGGAGGATTTGTAGGTGGAGGAATAACGAGTTCAGGTCGGTGATAAGCCTCTGGCTCATCTAGTTTTATGGCTAGTATGACCAGGGTTTTGTGCTAATTATATCTCATTTTCACCCAAATTAGATTAGATTGTCCTCAAGCAAGGTTTTGAGTCTCTAAAGTAGTTTTCGGTTAATTCAGCCAGTTTTGAGTCAAATAAAGCACTTATGGCTATTTTATTGTTTTCAGGTTAAGTTAGAGGTCAAGGGAATAAAGAATCATGGAAATTTCAAGTCTGGAGGTGTTCGCCTCGCGAGGGTTTGCTCGCCTCGCGAACCTGAAAGCCAGCTGAACAGCAAAAATGTCATCCTCTCTGGTTCGCTCCGCGAACAACACCTCGCCTCGCGAGACTGAAGACCAGAAGCCGTGACTCTTCCATTCCTCGCCAGGCGAGCAGTACGTCGCCCAGCGAGAAGACCAAACGTTGCTGACTCTTCACAATATTCGCCTCGCGAGTGAGGGTTCGCCTCGCGAGTGGGCTCAGTTTCTGAATATTATAAAAGGCTGTTCTGGGCAGATGGAAGGGATTTTTGACTCTCCATTGTTTGTTTTTACATATTTTCTGTGTGTTTCATTTTTTTCCATGGAGAACTAAATTTCTTAGATTAGTCTACTGTAATTGATTTCCATCACACTTGAGGTTCTTGTAATTCCTGTTTTGTATGCTTTTCCTTTTTCAATACTATATTATACATTTTTGTTTGTTTAATTCAGGAGTGTATAGTGTTGTGTTGATTCATTTCGGTGATGTTATGTTCCTATACTTAATCGCGTTTGTTTAATTCGCGTGTGTTCATTCATGTTCGTTTAGTTCATGAGGACTTAACCCCGTTTGTTTAATTCGGGAATAGGAACATATATCCATAGTAGCGATTTCGTTTGTTAATTGTTGCTACAACCGAAAGGGGATTAGAATCTGCTTAGGGCTTGGAATTTACATGAACCGATGATAGTTGGGAAATCAAGAACAGTAGATTAATCGTCTTTAGCTATTTGATAAACTTTTAAACTGTTCTGTTCTTTTGATTGATCTGTTATTGTTTTATTTTCTTTGTTTGCATTCAAACCAACCCCCCCAAAACTGAATTTTGTGGTAATAACACTTCAAGAGTCCTTGTGAGACGATATCCGAGTTGTCGCTCCTAAACTACAGTTTTATAAACCTGCTCGCTTTTTGGCGCGTGCGCGACAGCGCGACCAAAAAATTGGCGCCGTTGCCGGAGACTCTTGTTTGTTATTTTCGCATTTTTTTATTTTTTCTTTTATTTTCGTTTTTGTTTTGAATTGGTCTGGCTACTAGATCTACTTGCCCTGAATTGTGTGATTTTGATCCTGAAATTGAAAGAACACTGCACACACGCCGTAGAGAAATTCGGGCCAGCACTAGTAGTGATTCTAATTCTAAAAATGTTTTTGATAACATGGGTGACCAAAGGACATTAAGACAGCTTGCTGCCCCTGATGTTAATTATAATGGATTGTGTATTGAATATTCTGGTGCTGTTACCCCCTTTGAATTAAAATCTGGTCTAATCCATTTGTTGCCAAGGTTTAATGGTCTTGCAGGTGAGGACCCACATAAGCATCTCAAGGAATTCCAGGTCGTCTGCTCCACAACCTTGAGACCAGAGGGAGTAACTGAGGATCACATCAAGCTGAGAGTCCTCCCGTTTTCACTACAGGGAGCTGTAAAGGATTGGCTGTTATATCTTCCGCCAAATTCCATTACCACCTGGAACGATTTGAAGAAGCTTTTCTTAGGGAAATACTTTCCTGCCTCCAGAGCTGCTTCAATCAGGAAGGAAATATGTGGCATCAGACAAGGTAATGAGTCATTGGCTGAATATTGGGAGAGATTCAAGCAGTTGGTATCCAGTTGCCCTCAGCATCAGATTTCTGAGCAACTTCTTATCCGGTATTTTTATGAGGGGTTACTACCGATGGATAGGAATATTTTGGATGCTGCTAGTGGGGGAGCACTTGTTGATAAGACCCCAGCTGCTGCCAAGCAACTAATTGAAAATATGTCACTGAATTCCCAGCAGTTTACTACCAGAAGAAATTCTGTTGAGACGAGGGGTGTAAATGAGGTCCATAGTTCTTCTTCTTACCAGGCCCTTGAGAATAGAATGGATGAGCTCACTTCGTTGGTAAAGCAAATGGCAATGGATAGGGTTTAGCCTGCAAGGTTGTGTGGCATGTGCAGTTCTCCTGAGCACCCGTATGAAGCATGCCCCATTTTGAAGGAAGGGTAAAGTACTGATTTGCCTCAAGCTTATGCAGTCCATCCTTACAATCAAGGCAACAGTCAGAACCGGTACATCACTCCTGACCTCTCCACAAATAGGTACCATCCCAACTGGAGGAATCATCCTAACCTTCGGTATGGGAACTCATCCCAACAACAACCGATGGCAGCACCACAGAATCCTCCTCAAGTCACCACTCCTGCACCTTCCGAACCTTCCCTAGAGGACATGATCAAGCAATTGGCTGCAAATAATCTCCAGTTTCAGCAGCAAGCAAATACTAATATTCAGACTTTGAACACACAGATTGGACAGATTGGACAGTCTCAGCAGCAAACGGATGCTACCATTCAAGCCTTATAGACACAGATTGGACAGCTTGCCACATCCATAAATAACCTACAGCAAGCTCAAGGATCAAGTCAACTACCTGCACAGATAGTGATAAATCCCAATGCCTCCAATCCTAATGTGAGTGCTATTTCTCTGAGATCTGGAAGAGTTGTTGAGGCAGCCTCTGGAAAAGATGAAGAAACTGTTGAGGTAACTCTTGAGCCTTCAGTTGATGTTGAAGTTGAGAAAATGTATATACCACCGATCCCCTTCCCCCACAGAGTGCAGAGAAATAAGAAGATTGGTGGGGAAGATAAGGAGAGGGAAATTCTAGATGTGTTCAGAAAGGTGGCTGTGAACATTCCTCTTTTGGATGTGATCAAGCAGGTTCCTAAGTATGCTAAATTTCTGAAGGATTTATGCACCAACAAGAGGAAGTTGAAGAGTAATGAGAGAGTTAATTTGGTAAGAAATGTTTCAGCTCTTATCCAGTCTAAGCCTGCACCAGAAAAAGTTACTGTTTCAGCCCCTACTCACGCACTACCACAGAAGTGCAAGGATCCAGGCACTTTTACTATTCTATGCACTATTGGGGACTGGAAATTTGAAAATTGCATGTTGGATTTGGGAGCCTCCATAAATGTCATGCCCACCTCTATTTTCAATAACCTTGATCTTGGTCCCTTGCAGTATACAGGTCTCACTATCCAGTTGGCCAACAGGACGAGTGCCCGCCCCATGGGAATGGTAGAAGATGTGCTGGTACAAGTTGATGAGTTAATTTTCCCTGCTGACTTCTACATCCTAGACATGGCAGGAGAGACAAATTCAAGTTGATCACCAATAATCTTGGGCAGACCATTCATGAAGACAGCTAAGACTAAGATTGATGTTAATGATGGGACCATGTCTATGGAGTTTGGTGATATTGTGGCAAAGTTTAACATCTTTGATGCTATGAAGCATCCCCTGGAGGAGCACTCTGTTTTACAATTAGAGTTGCTTTCTGAGATTATTGATGACACCCATGAGGACCTTATTTCTGATTTTCCATTTGTATCTGGTTTTGATGATATTTATTCATGTACTGACTGTACTGACACTAACCCGTGTGCTGTGTGTGCTGAGTTTCTTGATTCAACTTTGCAGGGTGATAGTGAGAGTGAAGCTGTCTGTTTAGCAGAAGTCCTTGACATCATGGCTACTCCAAATGTACCATCCATTGAGCAGCCACCCTCCTTAGAGCTCAAACCACTTCCTGGGAACTTGAAGTAGGCTTACTTGGAGACGAATGAAAAACTTCCAGTCATTATTTCCTCCAGCCTTGACTCTGACCAGGAAGCTAAGCTTTTGGAAGTTCTGAAGAAGCACAAGCAGGCGATTGGGTGGACCTTGGTCGACATCCCAGAATTAGCCCCTCCGGATGTATGCATAGAATTGCTTGGAGGATGGGGCTAAACCAGTTAGACAGGCCCAAAGGCGGCTCAATCCATTGATTCTGGATGTGGTGAAGAAAGAGGTGACTAAACTTCTGCAGGCAGGTATTATATACCCCATCTCTGATAGTACTTGGGTAAGTCCAGTGCAAGTTGTACCCAAGAAGTACGGCCTCACAGTGGTAAGAAATGATAATAATGAGCTTGCACCTACAAGAGTCCAGAATAGCTGGCGAGTCTGTATAGATTATAGGAAGTTGAACCAGGCCACCAGAAAGGATCACTTTCCTTTGCCATTCATAGATCAGATGCTGGATCGGCTGGCTGGTAAATCTCATTACTGTTTTCTTGATGGCTTTTCCGGGTACTTCCAGATCCATATTGCCCCAGAGGATCAGGAAAAGACCACTTTCACGTGCCCCTTCGGCACGTTTGCCTATAGGAGGATGCCATTTGGCCTTTTTAATGCTCCTGACACTTTCCAAAGATGCATGCTTAGCATTTTTACTGAATTTATTGAAAATTGCATGGAAGTGTTCATGGATGACTTCACTGTATATGGCTCCTCATTTGATGCATGTTTGCATAGTCTGAGTCTGATTCTAGAAAGATGCATTGAGACTGATTTGGTTTTGAACTATGAAAAATGTCACTTTATGGTAGAACAGGGGATAGTTTTAGGTCATGTCATTTCTAAAGAGGGTATTTCCGTAGATCCTGCAAAAATTGATGTGATTTCAACATTGCCTTACCCATCTTGCGTTCGCGAGATCCGTTCTTTTCTTGGCCATGCAGGTTTCTACAGGCGCTTCATTAAGGACTTCAGTAAGATAGCTCTGCCTTTGTCAAACCTGCTAAAGAATGATGCCATGTTCCATTTTGATGACAACTGCAAGAGGGCATTTGACTACCTGAAAAGAGCATTGACCTCTACCCCCGTCCTCCAGTCCCCTGACTGGACCCTCCCTTTTGAACTCATGTGTGATGCTTCTAATTATGCTGTGGGAGCGGTTCTAGCACAAAGGGTGGGCAAGGCTACCCATGTCATACATTATGCTTCTAGGACATTAGATGCTGCACAATCAAATTACACCACCACTGAAAAGGAACTGCTAGCTGTTGTTTTTGCACTTGATAAATTTAGGTCATATTTGCTAGGTTCCAAGGTTATTGTTTTCACTGACCATGCAGCTCTGAAATACCTGTTAAAGAAACCAGAAGCAAAGCCAAGATTGATTAGGTGGATGCTTTTGCTCCAAGAGTTCAATGTGGAGATAAAAGACAAGAGTGGAGCTGAAAATTTGGTAGCCGATCACTTGAGCCGAATAGCAAGGGATGAGGATCCTTCTCCCATCCAAGATGATTTTCCGGATGAACAGCTTCTACATCTGCATGGGGTAACCCCCTGGTTTGCTGACATTGTTAACTTTCTTGTTGCTGGTGTTGTTCCTGCAGGTACAAGTAGATCCAAGATCCACAAGCTCAAGAGTGATTCAAAGAACTATGTGTGGGATGATCTGTACCTTTGGAAGTTTTACAGTGATCAGGTGATTCGGAGGTGTGTCCCGGATTATGAGACAGAGTCCATCCTGCATTTTTCTCATGCCTATCAAGTAGGGGGACACATTGGACCACAGAGGACGGCAAGAAAAGTCCTAGAATCTGGGTTCTACTGGCCCACAATTTTTAGAGATGCCTATGAGGTCTACAGGAATTGTAAGGAATGTCAAACAGCAGGCCCTGCCATCACTCGTAGGAGTGAGATGTCTCAGCAGCCGATGCTTTTTTGTGAGGTTTTTGATGTATGGGGAATCGAATTTATGGGTCCTTTCCCTACTTCTTTTGGTTTTCTGTACATTCTTTTGGCTGTTGACTAGGTTTCAAAGTGGGTGGAAGCTATACCCACTAGGGCTAACGATGCTAAAGTTGTTTCAAAATTTGTTGGGTCCAATATTTTTTGCAGGTTTGGCATACCTCGGGCTATTATCAGTGACCAGGGCACTCACTTCTGCAACCGCACCATGGAAGCCTTACTCAGGAAATATGGAGTTGTGCATAGAGTCTCCACTGCTTACCATCCCCAGACTAATGGCCAGGCTGAGATATCAAACAGGGAGATCAAGCAGATTCTAGAGAAAATGGTGCAGCCGAATAGAAAGGAATGGAGCCGCCGTCTAGAAGACGCACTGTGGGCTTAGAGGACCGCTTTCAAGACGCCAATAGGAATGTCCCCCTTTCGGCTTGTATTTGGTAAGGCATGTCACCTCCCTGTGGAAGTTGAGCACCGTGCATATTGGGCAGTCAAGTGTTGTAACTTGGAAATGAAGAAAGCTGGTATTGAAAGGAAATTACAGTTGCAGCAGCTTGAGGAGCTTAGGCTAGAAGCCTATGAAAGCTCCAGGATTTATAAAGAGAAAACAAAATATTTTCATGATAGGATGATTACTAGAAAAAAATTTTCTGTGGGCCAGCAAGTCTTACTGTTTAACTCCCGCCTGAAACTGATGGCTGGGAAGCTTAGGCCCATTTGTTGTTACTAATGTTTTTCCTTATGGTGCAGTAGAGATTAAAGATGCAGGTAGCAACAAGTCCTTCAAGGTTAACGGGCAGAGGCTGAAGCCATTCCATGGTGTGGCTGCTGGTGTTCCTGACGATGCTATTGTTGAGGAGCTCTCCTTGGAAGCTCCCACCTACACTGACACTTGATCAGGGAGTACCCTTTCCTGTCCCTCACTCTGATTTTATAGTTATGATTGTTTCATTGGGGACAATGTATGTTTTAAGTGTGGGGGAGGGAACTAATTGTAGTTTGTTTTGTATTTGGTTGGTCTTGTTTTTCTTTTAGCTCTTGAATAAATTGTGTGAGTCTTGAGTCGGCAAGTTTGCTGGATTTTGATTGATTTTGCACAGATTGTTTGCATGATTGAATTGATGATTCCCCCTAGGTTGAATTTTCTTTTTGTTTTTGAAAAGTGATCCCCATGTGATTGAAAACTGAACTTTGAGATATTTTGTTGTGATGGCATGATTTATGATAAGTTTGGGGTGATAGGAAGCACACACTAGGGATAGAATCTCTGTCAAACAATTTGCAAAAATTGTCCAGGTGAGGATTTGAGCCTCCAACATGTTTTAAACTGTGTGAAATCACTTTTAAGTTGCATTTTCCCGAATTTGCTAGAATCTCTTCTTGGTTTGCATGATTATGTGTTTGCTTCAAATGATTTAGGCATTTTCTTTGTAAATAACCACTTAGCCTAAAATAACCATCCCTAATACATGTTCCTTAGTTAGCCCCATTGAGCCTAATTAGCCCATTGTTTCTTGTTGACCTTATGTTATAAGCTAAAATCTGGAAAACCATGTTAACCCGATCTTAGGAGTAGGAGAGCATGGAATCTTGACAAGAGAATGTTTGCAAGAAACTAAGTTTGGGGTGGCTACAAGGTGTAATGTGTTGTTTGGGATTGAGAAAAAGAAAAATAAAAAAGAATAAAAAAAATAAAAAAAAAAAGAAAAAGAATAAAAAGATTATCTAAAGAAGAAAAAGGCTGTAGTCGCCCAAAGCATAAAGAAAAATGAAGATAGGAACTTGAGTGGAAATTAAAAGTGTAAAAAGCTCATGCTCTCTTAGTTCCTAGGGTCTTTAGCCCAGTACCTTTGTGTATCCTACCCTTAGCCAGGCCCCATTACAACCCTTAAAAGACCTTTTGATGTTGCATGCATGTTTTCTGTGGGAACCATTTTGAGATGAAAATCAAATTTATAGGAAGTGTTATTGAAAAGTGCAATTGAGTGAAATGTTGATAACCTAGACAAACTGAGCGGATGAGTGAAACACAAATCTCCCTTGTGAGGAAGGCGATTGTTTGAATTTGGTGATCTCCCTCTTGTGTGTAACTTGGATCCCCTGCTTAGATTAATGATTGTTTGAATGATGAAATTCTCAATTGTTTAGAATAAATGATTGTGGGGATTGCCTTATTTGAAAGGGGGGAACATTGAAGGAAAAAAATTGATTTGTTAAATTGCTTGAAATCTGTGCAAAGTTGATTGAATCTCTTAAGCTTGCCATGTCTTGAGTCTTTTTGATTTTTTGAGTTTTAGTTTGCTTGGGGACAAGCAAAGTTTAAGTTTGGGGTATTTTGATAAGCCTCTGGCTCATCTAGTTTTATGGCTAGTATGACCAGGGTTTTGTGCTAATTATATGTCATTTTCACCCAAATTAGATTAGATTGTCCTCAAGCAAGGTTTTGAGTCTCTAAAGTAGTTTTAGGTTAATTAAGCCAGTTTTGAGTCAAATAAAGCACTTATGGCTATTTTATTGTTTTCAGGTTAAGTTAGAAGTCAAGGGAATAAAGAATCAGGGAAATTTCAAGTCTGGAGGTGTTCACCTCGCGAGAGTTTGCTCGCCTCGCGAACCTGAAAGCCATCTGAACAGCAAAAATGTCATCCTCTCTGGTTCGCCCCGCGAACAACACCTCGCCTCGCGAGACTGAAGACCAGAAGTCGTGACTCTTCCATTCCTCGCCACGCGAGCAGTACGTCACCCCGCGAGAAGACCAAACGTTGCTGACTCTTCACAATATTCGCCTCACGAGTGAGGGTTCGCCTCGTGAGTGGGCTCAGTTTCTGAATATTATAAAAGGCTGTTCTGGGCAGATGGAAAGGACTTTTGACTCTCCATTGTTTGTTTTTACTTATTTTCTATGTGTTTCGTTTTTTACCATGGAGAACTAATTTTCTTAGATTAGTCTACTGTAATTGATTTCCATCACACTTGAGGTTCTTGTAATTCCTGTTTTGTATGCTTTTCCTTTTTCAATACTATATTATACATTTCTGTTTGTTTAATTCAGGAGTGTATAGTGTTGTGTTGATTCATTTCGGTGATGTTATGTTCCTATACTTAATCGCGTTTGTTTAATTCGCGTGTGTTCATTCATGTTCGTTTAGTTCATGAGGACTTAACCCCGTTTGTTTAATTCGGGAATAGGAACATATATCCGTAGTAGCGATTTCGTTTGTTAATTGTTGCTACAACCGAAAGGGGATTAGAATCTGCTTAGGGCTTGGAATTTACATGAACCGATGATAGTTGGGAAATCAAGAACAGTAGATTAATCATCTTTAGCTATTTGATAAACTTTTAAACTGCTCTGTTCTTTTGATTGCTCTGTTATTGTTTTATTTTCTTTGTTTGCATTCAAACCAACACCCCCAAAACTGAATTTTGTGGTAATAACACTTCAAGAGTCCTTGTGAGACGATATCTGAGTTGTCGCTCCTAAACTACAGTTTTATAAACCTGCTCACTTTTTGGCGCGTGCGCGACAGCGCGACCAGTCGGCAGCGTCATGTAAAAGCCATCCGATCTGTAAACACGGTGTCTGGAAAAACTACAAGGACGAGACCTCCCATAACTTTCTCAGATGACGACTTCCAAGGGCTGGATCCAAATCAAGATGACCCAATGGTGATAACGGTTGAATTTGCCAACTTCTCGGTCAAACGAACACTTGTTGATCAGGGAAGCTCGAATGATATTTTATACCTGGCGACCTTCAAAAAACTTGGAATTCCAGAAAAGCTGATAAAAGAGCAGGAAACAAGCTAGTAGGGTTCACCGGAGAGCAAGTAAAAACCCGAGGTTATATAGACCTCTTAACAACGTTTGGAGAGGGAAAACTCTCCCGGACCGTATCAGTCAGATATGTTATTGTGGATGCCAGCACGTCGTACAACATCCTTATTGGAAGACCGACGTTGAATGAACTCGGAGCGATTGTCTTTACCCCACACCTCACAATGAAGGTCCCAGCCAAGTTTGGTGAGATAGTCGTCGTACGAACTGACCAAAAGATGGCCAGGCAATGCTATTTGGATAGTCTAAAGGTTACCCGAAACCATAACATCCCAAAGAATGTCGAAGATGATAAAGAGGAAGTGGTAAGCTCGGTCAGTTCGGTGAGCTCAGCAAGCTCGGTCAGTATGTTTGAACTAGATACAAGGATGTAGATGTATGAGTCCAGAACCGAACCAACAGAGTCTTTAGAGAAGTTCCAACTGGGAGCCCAAGCTGAACAGTGCACCAAGGTTGGCAGTCGGCTCGAGCCCTTGCTCAAACAACAGATTCAAGCTTTTCTAAAGAAGAATGCCGACTTGTTTTCTTGGAAGACATCGGATATGCCTGGCATAGACCCTAATTTTCTGTGCCATAAGCTATCTATATGTCCCGAAGCTAGGCCTGTAGCTCAGAAAAATAAAGCTTGGTGAAGAAAGGCGCCAGGCTGTAGCCGAGGAGACTACCAAGCTGGTCAAAGCAAATTTCATCATAGAGGTGAAATACACTGCTTGGCTAGCCAATGTGGTGTTAGTTAGAAAGGCCAATGGTAAGTGGAGAATATGTACCGACTACACCGATCTCAACAAAGCATGTCCAAATGATTCTTATCCTCTTCCCAACATTGACAGATTGGTAGACGGAGCTTCTGGGTACAGATTTTTGTCCTTCTTGGATGCATACTTAGGTTACAATAAGATAAGGAAGTATCCACCCGATGAAGAAAAAACGACATTTATAACCGACGGGGCAAACTACTGCTACCGAGTAATGCCTTTCGGTTTAAAAAATGTTGGTGCACCATATCAAAGGCTTATGGACAAAGTCTTTGTCAACCAGATCGGAAAGAACCTAGAAGTATATGTTGATGATATGGTGGTAAAGTCCGATGACCTAAAGCAACACTCAGCCGACCTCGAAGAAATTTTTAGTCAACTCAGAAAGTACAACATGAGGTTAAATCCAGAGAAATGCTCCTTTGGTGTGCAAGGAGGGAAGTTCTTAGGTTATATGCTGACACACAGAGGAATTGAATCCAATCCTGATAAATGCAAAGCTATCATAGAAATGCGGAGCCTACAAAGTGTGAAAGAGATTTAGCGGCTAGCTGGCCGATTAGCTTCTCTATCCCGCTTTCTCCCAAAATTCGCATAAAAGGCAAGACCCTTCTTCCAGCTTTTGAAAAGACCAAAAAAGTTCACTTGGACCGAGGAGTGTGAGAAAACATTTGAAGATCAGAAACTTTTTCTAGCTTCTCCCCCGATCCTCACTCGACCGCAGCTCAGCAAAGATCTGTACTTGTATCTGTCTGTCAATGATTATACAATCAGTGCAGTAATCATCCAGGAAGAAGAAAAACAACAGATGCCGGTGTATTACGTTAGTAGAATTCTGAAAGATGCAGAAACACGGTATCAAGTAATTGAAAAACTAGCCCTCTCCTTAATCATGGCAGCCCAGAGGTTACGACCTTACTTCCAGTCACACCAAGTTATAGTCAAAACAGATCATCCAATAAAGCAGGTGCTCAGGAAACCCGATCTAGCCGGACGAATGATAGCTTGGTCAGTAGAATTGTCAGAGTTCGGTTTGCAATATGAGCCGAGGGGGCTGATGAAAGCACAATGCCTCTTTGACTTCATTGCCGAGCTCTCTTCTAAACCGAGGTCACGATCCTTCATCTGGCTTCTATATGTTGATGGTTCATCTAACTTAAAGGGAAGCAGAGCTGGAATAATTTTGGAAGGTCCTGATGATATAATCTTGGAACAATCTTTAAAGTTTGGGTTTACTGCTTCAAACAACCAAGCAGAATATGAAGCCCTTATTACAGGACTGATGCTAGCTAAAGAGGTTGGAGTCAAAGAATTAAAATATCGAAGTGACTCACAACTTGTAACAGGACAAGTCTTGGGTGATTATCAAACAAAGGATCCCCAACTAACCAGGTATCTTTGCAAAGTTAATAGTGTAATTTATGAATTTGATAATTTTACTATTAAGCATATACCTTGGGAGGAAAATTCCAGGACAGATCTGTTGTCTAAGTTGGCTAGCACCAAGAAAGCTAGCCAGCTAAGAACTTTCATTCAGGAGAATCTCCTTGAATCGAGCATAAAAAGTGCCGAGGTGATAATGACCGAGCACTATGATCGTGGCTGGATGACACCAATTTGGGAATATTTAGCCTCTAACAAATTTCCCAATGATCCTAAGAAGGTGAGGAGAATTCGACTAAAATCTTGCCATTACACCATCCGAGATGGAGAGCTATACAGAAGAGGATTCTCCATGCCGTTACTAAAGTGCATAGCAAAGGAGCAGTCCGAGCACGTAATGGACGAGATGCACCGAGGAATCCATGGAATGCATTCAGGTGGTCGATCTCTAGCAGCTTGGGTCCTACAAGTGGGGTTTTACTGGCCGACCATAAGATTGTGCTCCATTCCATGTTCTCGCCGTGGTCCTTTACTATGTGGGGGATGGATATAGTCGGTCCTTTCCCAGTTGCTAAAGGTCAAGTCAAGTTCTTGCTAGTAGGAGTAGACTACTTCACTAAGTGGATTGAAGCAGAACCATTAGCTACCATAACAACTAAAAAGGTTTAGAGTTTTGTATGGAAAAACATCATGTGCAGGCATGGCCTCCCTTATGCAATTGTCACAGATAATGGAAAGCAATTCACCGATAAAGGGCTTAGAGAGTTCTACTCCAACCTCGGAATCAAACATAGAGTGACCTCGGTTGAGCAACCACAAACAAACAACCAAGCAGAAATAGCCAACAAAGTCATTTTGAACGAGCTCAAGAGAAGGTTAGACCAATAAAAAGGGGCATTGGTTGAATAATTACCAAGCATCCTCTGGGCTTACCATTGCTCGCCGCAGTCTTCAACTGGTGAAACACCATTCAAGCTAACCTATGGAACTGATGCAATGATTCCAGTTGAGCTCGGCGAACTCTCTTTCCGAAGGCAGCATCATGACCAAAGTAAGAACGAAGAAGAAATCCGAGTTGAGCTTGACATGGTTGAGGAAGTCCGAGATGAGGCAAAAATCAAAGAAGAACTGTGCAAGCAGAAAGCAACTTGAGGTTACAGCCAGGGGAATTTGTGCAAGGTGACTTAGTGCTGAGATTGCAAAACGATGCGAGAAAAGACTCCAAAGAGGGTAAGCTCGCATCAAACTGGTCTGGACCATTCAGAATAGTTGAAAATCTAGGAAATGGTGCTTATAGGCTAGAAGAGTTGTCAGGAAAAGCTGTTCCAAGAACATGGACCACTTCCCACCTTAAGTTTTATTTTAGTTAAAGTCATGTAAGTATGTGATATTAGGCAAGAATACTGTTATATGGTCAAAATTTTATTTATGAAAAACTAAAGATCTAAAAAGGTTGACCGAGCTAAAAGTGACCGAATCGAGGTCGAAATGTCGAGCCTAAAAAGGTAAATAACATCTAAAGGTAGTTAAGAGCCTAAAAAGGTTGACCGAGCTAAAATCGACCGAGTTGAGGTCGAAATGTTGAATCTAAAGAGGTAAAAACTAAAGACCTAAAAAGGTGGATCAAGCTAAAATTGATCGACCCGAGTTCGAAATGCTTAGCCTAAAAAGGTAAACAACATCTAAAGGTAGTTAAGAGCCTAAAAAGGTTGACCGAGCTAAAATCAACTGAGTTGAGGTCGAAATACCGAACCTAAAGAGGTAAAAACTAAAGAGCCTAAAAAGGTGTTGCGACCATCCCGTCCGGGAGCCGCGAAAAAAGGAGATATAAAGACAGAGGAGTCGCTACTAAAATTTTTATTGGGAAAATCTTAGAAAACCCAATTATTTAAAGGTAAACTGATCTAAAAAAAGAGAGAGAGAGATGAGTCTGGGTGTCGGTTACAAGTAGGGAAGATATTAGCACCCCACATCGTTGGTTTAAAAAACGGTACCTCAAGTTAATTGTGCAAAAAAATTTTAATAACCTTTTAAATATTTATTTTACCCCAAAATTATTTACAAGAAAGAATTATTTTTAATTTTTAATATTTTAAATTTTTATTAATTTTTATATTTTTAAATTTATTGCTTATAAAAACTAAATGAGGCTGAACATGACACGTGAGTCCACAGGGTAACCTCAAATCTAAGGGACTGGATATAACACCATGTCCATAGAGCATCCCTAAAAAGAGAAAAGTTTAATTATTTCGATTAATTATTTTAACATAAAAAGAGACACAAAAAAAGGAAAATTTAGCTTTGGCTTGACAAGATGATTTATCTTGCTCCTACGTATTCCCGGGTGCGATGAGAAACTCAAAGCCACGTAGTTATTTTGAAAATGTTTGATTGGTTGATTGATTTTATTTTGGTAAATGTTTGATCTTGAAAATAATTTTGAGAAAAAGGATTTTATCGAAATAAATTCACTCTTGCACAGGGTCTAAGATAGCAACTTTGCGGAGTCGGTTATCCGCTGAAGCTTGAAAAGAAAGGTTAAAAGCTTGCGGAGTCGGTTATCCGCTAAATCTTGAAAAGAAAGGTTAAAAGCTTGCGGAGTCGGTTATCCGCTGAAGCTTGACAGAAAAGGTAAAAAGCTTGTGGAGTCGGTTATCCACTGAAGCTTGAAAGGAAAGGTAAAAAGCTTGCGGAGTAGGGTACCCGCTAAAGCTTGACAGAAAAATAAAAATAAAAAGCATGCAGAGTCAGGTATCCGCTGAAGCCTGAAAGAAAGGATTAAAAGCTTACGGAGTCGGTTATCCGCTGAAGCTTGAAAGAAAAGGTAAAAACTTATGATGTCTATGAATTTACGGGGCTTTGTGCTCACAAAAGATAAACAATTGCAATGCAATGAGATAATGCATGATACCAGAAATGTCCTATGTGCTTGATGAAAACCTCAGATTGTAACATCCTGTATTTCACTGTTTTAAATAACAGTAATACATATAAATAGGTTTATAAATTTATTTGAGTTTTAGAAAATTATTTTTAATAAACGGAGTTTACTACTCAATCCTACTTGAATGTAGGAAGCTACGATTAAAAGTTAGGTTGGAAAGTCAGGCGAAACCCGGCCCACGCATTCCATTGACAGTATAATTATACTGCTCAAAAGACCTAATTTTAATTCGTGAACGAAAGACTTAAGATTATTATTTTATTTCCTACAATTCTGTATTTTTAGAATTATTTTGAAAAAAAAAAAATAATTTACGTTTTTCGGGCGAAACACGTAGTCGGGTAGACGACGGAAGAGATTTCGGAGTTTCTCAGAACCGATAGAGGGTTTATATTAGGATTTTGAGATGATTCAAGGGGATGAATCATATTTTTAAGTCTAGAAGATTTTTCAGGGTTAAATAGAAAATTTATGAATTTTACGCTTAAGTCCCTAAACTTTCTGTTAATTACCCTTTTGTCCCTGAGTTAGTTTCTATGTTTTTCCAAGTGAATTGGGCTAGAATCCTTGTTCCAAATCCATAGAGGACCGTGGCTTTGAAGCCCAAATTCCTTACCTATGACTTAAGTTCCACAAAGCCTATTTGAAGCCATATAAGTTTCCTATGTCATCATAAGCCTAAAATCTTTTTGGTGGGCCCCACAAAGATGAATTAAAGCCCAAATTCCCTAGGCCCATGCGCAAGCCCAATATGGAGTGAAGGTTGCCCTCATCTTGGATGAGCAAAGAGCAAAGAACATTCTAGAATTTTCCACTACATTCCACACCATTCTACATTCTTCCACATTATTCTACTTTTTCTCAAATCTTCTTCAACAAGCTAGGTTTTCCTAAGATATTTATGACAAAAATCAGCCAAAGTTAGTCAAGATAAGACCACATTAAATGTGGCAAGTGGTCATCATGACACTTTATTGACAATTTGCAAACTAGTCCTTCAACTTTTGGAATCTTTGCAAATTGGTCCTTAGAACTTAATTGCATTTGAATCCTTTAGCAAGACAACTCATCATCATCTAGATCCTTCCTAAGATGGCGCCACTACCACTATAAATACCATACTCTCACTTTTCACTTAGTTTCTTTTGCCATTTGTTTCCAAAACCCTAAAGTTATAAGTCTTCTAGTGTTAGATTTGTGAAGAAAGTTCTTGGATCTTCACTTGTTCTTGATATCCAAGAGGTGAATCCTATTCTTCTTCTCCTATCATGTCTATGTTCTTCAATCAATTTCTTGATTCAAAGTTTATTTCATAGTTGTTCATCACTTTTAAGTTTCTAGATCTAGAACTTTGAAAATTCATAACTAATTCTAGAAAAATCCTTTTGACATGAAACCAATTGCTATGATCTTATAATCATCTCTATTTTCATCATCTAGAAGCATAAGATCATGAGAAATTTCTTTCCTTGATTTCTGGTCATGGCCGAACCTAGGTCAATATCATGTTCATAGGTTTTGTCTCATTTTCATGTCACTAGTGCATAAAAGGGATTCCATGTCGGTTATTTATGGCTTTCCACATCAGTTTTCAAACTGATGTGGAAACGACCGATGTGGTTTATTGCCACTTTACACATCGGTTATAAAACCGATGTGTAAAGTATATTTTAAACAGCGATTTTCTTTTAACCGATGTAGAAAATTAATTTGTCAATTGATAAGCAGTTGGAAATTACACTTTCTACATCGGTTTTACCAAAAACCGATGTGGAAATTTCACTTTCCACATCGGTTTTAATAATAGCCGATGTGTAAAGTGAAATTTACACATCGTTTTTTATTAAAACCGATGTGTAAGTGAAATTTACACATCGGTTTTTGTAGAACCGATGTGTAAAATCTCTTTTTTTTTTAATATGTTATTTACATTTCAATCATTCCTTTCCCCTGTTTCAGTAATGCAGATCAATACCAGAATAACATACTGTAAATATTGGGGTAAACATAATGTAGTTATTGCACCAAACTAGTAGAAAATGATAACAAGCAGCCACATACAATTGGAAGACACAAATTTTTATAGTTCATTCGATGACAAGAAACAAAGAAGGTAAGAACTACACCGTGATTTAGGCATCACATGAGTTAGATAACAAATGGGCAAGGCAAACTAATTGGTAAAGTAAGAGCACTTACTAATTCATAACCATCAATTCCAGGAACTTGTTTAAGCTAACAAACCAGCAGTACCCTGATCAAACAAGAAACAACAACAGAACACCAAACCAGTTTTGACACAATTGCAACAAAGTTTTAACCATATCAAAAGCAAAACATACTTCATTCAATTTTCTTAGCACAAACAATCAGCTCTTACACATATGGTTAAAAATACTGACATTTCATCAAATGACTAGTGAGCACGAATCCGAAAACAGAGGGCATCGAGGCCTAATTAATTTCGAATGAATGAAAACAACACTTTATCAAGGCTACATCAAAACACGAGAGAAGAAGAATTGAACCAGACCTGAGCACTAATACATATCATCAGTCAAAGGTACACTATAGCTAGTACATGATAAGTTTTTAAACTAACTACATATATACAAACTATGGTTGGTACACTTGAAGAAAGAAAGTTGCCCAACGCCTCTTTATCTTTGTTGATGTCGAATCGAGATAATGGAGTTGGATTGTTGAATATCTGCAGGTTTAATTGGACAAAAGATTATATCTTTTAAGTAATAAACTAACATAAAACATATAACGAATCTATATTATTAATTCTAATTGTGTCAATTAACATTTACCTCATGCCATCTTTCAGTGATCCCGGAGGAGATAATTTCCAACATCCACTGCATCACATAGTAGCCACATTCCCATGACCCACGTTGTATACGTGACTACGTACAAATGAAACCCAATTAGAATATGAGGAATTAAATAAAATAGAAATCAATTATTGTACCCACTGCATTTGATGCATTTGAACTAATAAATATCTTACGCTGGGAATAATCCATCTGATAGCCCGATTACGCCTTTCACCACGCAACATATGGGTTGCATTAATAGACCTATCATGACAAAAACATTAATTAAAGTATATCTAATAGATTTCAGATAATTAAAACAACTGCATTACTGATTATAAAGTATTTTAATGCTTACATTTCGATGATCGTCTTCAGTTGATTCGCCGGCTTATTTCCCAATGAGCAGAAGAAGGTTGGTCAGCGGCAATGATTGGTAAGAATCTTGTTCTGCAAATAGAGTAAGAAAGTTGGTCAGCGGCAATGATTGGTAGAAATACCAGTATTTAAATTTCTTCTGATGTTCAAAGCATTTTAATATCAGTCCCAAATAAAGGTAATTCGGGGTTGGAGTAGCATGCTAAAACTGTTTCACAACAAAACCAACATCTGAACGTGAACAAATACCAGAACATTAGAGAGAAAGAGATTACATCAACAGTAACACATTCTACTTTCAAAATACAGAACAGAAAAGCAAGATGACAAGAGTTTCTCATAATTTGGTCAGCTGAGTTTGGTAAATGCTGTTACACTTCAAACGAGGCAATAACATAAAACATTATGTGATATGAAACTAAGAAATCTTATCAAGAATTAAATTGGGGAAACTTGGATGCAATCAATAATCAGAAAAGGAGGCAAAATTTATATAATAAATCCGTAGAGAAAGAAGAAATTCATAGGTTGGGTTAAGCTGAGGAAGATAAAAAGAAGAAGAAAGGAGATGTTTTCATCCAAGCTACCTGTGGTGGCGGAGATGGCGGCGCGGCTGGAACTGCGTTGGGAGAGTGCACCCGTCTAGAATTTACTATGCAGACACTTAACAATTAACACAATAAAAGTTATAGAGACTGAATATCTTGACAAAAGTCTTTAAGGCCACTGCTCCAAGCCTCCAACTTTCAAATACAAAGTTCCAAAGAATGTTGATGCACTTGATAACTTGCTCCTAGCATTCAAGGTACCTGAAAAGCAAAAATACAAAAATATAAGTATGAGAGGCTAAGAGTAAAACCAGCCAGAGTAAGACATGCTAGAAAGCATAACCATGAGACCAACACCAGCCAAGAGAAAAGAGTGTAGAAACAGGAAACCCTTCCAACCTCCTTCACCCCCTAAAACCAGGCGCAAACCAGTGAAAAACAAGAAAAAATTTGAACGAAACCGAAGATTGAATATGGAAAACCCTAAACCCAAATCAGTTAATCACAACAGCAAAATCCATTACCCATACACATCAGTGAATGAACCACAACAACAAACTGAACAAAGTGAATACTGGAGAATGAAGCAAGGTGAAGGGAAAGTGAAGCAAAGTAAAATGGAGGAAGCCCTCACCAGAGAATGAAGCAATGGCGGCAAGCGGACAGAGCGAGGTGAGGGCGAGCATCCAAACGCAAAGGTAAAGCACTGCACGCCCAAAAAGTAAAATAGATATTGCAGCACAGGGTGAGGAATGAACTTCGAGGAGAGAGCCGCGCGTTAGCAGAGAAAGAATGGGAGTGTTAGCGGAGGCAGCGGTAGGGATGAACTTCGAGCTGGAGGGAGGGAGTGTTTTCTGTTTTAGGGTTCAGCAAAACTCGAAACTGAAGAATGCATGGATAGGGCGCGGAACAGAATAAAAATTGGGAATATTACACATCGGTTATGCCTAAAACCGATGTGGTTAACCATATTATACACATCGGTTATGCAAAAACCGATGTGTAAACCTTAAACTTTTAACTTCTCAATTTTTTTTTAAATTTTATACATCGGTTATTTAAAACCGATGTGTAAAAGTAAAATTTTAATTTCTATTTTTTTTATTTATAATTTTATACATCGGTTAACTAGAAACCGATGTTGTTAATCACTATTTTACACATCGGTTCATAAAGAACCGATGTGGAAACGTTTTTTATTTTAATTTTAAAAAAAACCGATGTGGAAACGTTTTACACATCGGTTATTCCCTAAACCGATGTGTAATACTTTGGTTTTAATTTCAAAAATGCCACCGCCTCGTTTTACACATCGGTTTCTTAAAAACCGATGTGTAAACTCCGATGTAGAATCTCTTTTCTGCACTAGTGTGTCTTGATTCATGATTCAATCTTCTAGTATCTTGATAGTTCTTGTATTTAAGTATATATAAGATCAAAAATCAAACTCTAACCTATTGATTTCATCAAGGCCGAAACCCTAGTTCTTGGAACTGGATGAGTTTTGTTCAAAGTTTTCATTAATGATCTTGTTAATCAAGCTATTAGTATGTATGCTTAATAAATCCAAGTTGGTTTATTAAACTAAGAACCCTAACCCTATGAACATGTTGAGACCGAATCCTTGTATAAAAGAGATAGGAAGTTTTGAGTTTCAACTTTAGTTGTTTAGTCACTAATCCATGATTTAGGTTAATTAAGGATCATTAATCTATGACTTAATCATGATTAGGAATTTTAAGGATTTTGAACCCTAAAAGTAAGCCCTTGGCCGAAACCCTAACCCTAAAGGTTAGAGGATTTTGTTTCAAATTTTAGTATTGTAATAAGTAATCTATGTTAGTTAAGACTCTAGTAACTAGGATCCAAAAGATGGCACTAAGAGGATAACCCTAAACCTATTTTCTAAGTCTTGGCCGAACCTAGCCCTAAAGTGTCATAGATGGGTGTTAGTTGATTAATTATAGTTATGTTGTTTGGTTGAAGGTGGTTGTGTTAACTCGTGGCGGGATAACGAGGATCGTCGTGTACGTGTTTCCGGTGCTAGCTCAGGTGGGGAAAAGAATCAACCTATCGTCGGAATCGATAAGTAGTAGATTATATGATAATTGTGTAGGGCGACCTAAACCCTACTAGTAGTCGAGTAATCGACAAGACCAAAATCTCATTGGAAACATTTTCTGTAAAACCAATGTGATTCGGGGATTGTAGGTTTATCGACATTAAGTTGATTTTAAGTATTTGAGGATGTTTGAATTATTTATTTTTGACTGTTTGTGATACACTGGTTGAGGTATTCCATTTGCATGTGACGTATTGTTTCGGTGTTTGAATAATTATGATTGTGAGGATGTTTGCTGTCTGTCATGGCCAGGCCGTGACAGAGTCTGACTTTGTTATTTATTTGGTTTGATTATTATGAGTTGGTTGTGATAAATTGATGTATATGATATTGAGATATTTGAATATTCTGTTGATTTATGCGTTATGCATGATCTGCCTGGTTTTGAATCCTAGGCTTAGATGATTTTAAGCAAAGATATATGTTGTTCGGGAGATAAGTTTTGGGTGAGTGTTTTGAATATGAATTAGAGGTGACTCGCTATTATTTTATAGAAGTGATGTGATATAGAATGTAAGTGGAGGTTGTGAGGAAAAGCTTGAGGTACTAGGTTGCTATTGATAAAAGTCAGTGAGAATCATACCGTGCTTATGCACTATTTCCTATGAGAGATTAGGGAATAGTGGCGCACCGAATTATGAGGTCTTTTATGCTTATGTGCTATTTTAAATGGGGGAAATAGTGACGCATATTGTGCTGATGCACTATTTCCTATGAGAGATTGGGGAATAGGGGCGCACCGAGTTATCAGTTATTATGTGCTTATGTGCTATTTCCAATGGGGGAAATAGTGACGCATACTGTGCTTGTGCACTATCTCCTGTGAGAGATACAGGAATAGGGACGCACTGAGTTTTGACCCTAAACAGTTCTGGACTACGGACTAATGTGACAGGAGTGAAGATGGCCATATCAGTATAAAGTTTTAGTTGCATGGGCTGAGGGTAGAGGAGGATATAGTGAATTGAGGATGATTGTTGATTTTGAGTGATGTGTGTCTGTGACAATTACCGTACAATTTACTATTACTCTTTTCCGCTTTTGATGATAGAACTGTTTCTTATTCCCTATATCTTTCTGTGTGTTGTATTTTATTTCTAATGTGATTGTACGAGAAGACCCGATGGAGGAACCAGTTGCTGAGGAGTTAGATGGAACTCCGTATGAACCGGATGCTGGAGGTCGAGCTGTGATTCAAGGCGATTAGAGTATAGACATTATGGCCAGTGTGTCTAAAGAGTATTTACATTTCCGCTAAGTATGTCTGTAGTGAAGTTTTTACCTGTGAGGGATCCTACTGAGAGGGTACCCTTAACAGTGTTTTGGTTTTGTAATAAATAAACATGTATGTATTTATGTAAAATAATTTGGTGTGTTTTATATCTGCATAAGTTATATAATTATTAATTAAGTTTTAATTTTTACGTATTTTCAACGATAAGAGCACGATTAAGTAAATAAATATTAAGGTTTTAATGTAATAATACGATGGGGCACATCGGGGTGTCTCATAGATGATTTCGATGCAATACAAGGAAAGCCTGTAATACATTAATACTTCTTTTCCTTTTTGTTATTATCCTCGACCCCTTAAAGCGTTGATCACAGACATGTTCTGAGATGAACTAAAACAAGTCATATCTTCATGGAGAATAAGGTCAAGCACTTTTGAAAGGGTATGCTCCCTTTGCGATGATTTTCCCAATGCCTCCTGTCAGTAGACCACAGTACCCTTTGTTGGGAGACTATTTTGTCCTTTACGGCCTTTTGAGACTTTCAAAGAAATTCTAAATGCTTTTGAAGACACCAATACATGTTTAACATTTCAGTACATACTTATCATGATGAATGCACGCACACATTTGACAAAAGTTAAAGCAGAGGGATAAGGGTAAAAAGAATTGGGAGTCAATGTCATTATATTTGGACTGAAAAGGGATACAAAGCATATATTACAATGGAGTATGGAATTGCAAAAGGTTATGGAGTGGAAACACATATCCTCAAGTGACATCTCTTTCCATGACTAGTGTTAGTATCTCTCATACCATATCGACTGCTTACTAATCAACATCTGAGAATGCTATCTGCCCTAGTCTTCATGCATCTAGCCCACTGATTGCCCCAATTCATCGGCTTGACAACACTTCCATTGTTATGTTTTTATTTTATTTTTTGAACCCGAACTTTTGCCTAGACCGCCTTTTCAGGTTTTCAGCCTAGCGGGTTGCTCTAACTTTTGCCTAGACTGTCTTTTCAGATTTTCAGCCTAGCGAGCTTTTCTTCTTTTCATTTTTTTCACTTTTTTTTCTTCTTCTTCTTGGGAAATGCGTTCAAGCATAATACTTTTTGACTGCATCTGAGTTTACAGGGAGTGGAAGATCTTCCCCATCCATCCTGGTGAGGATTAAAGCTCCTCCCGAGAAGGCTTTTTTCACAACGTAAGGTCCTTCGTAGTTCGGGGTCCACTTCCCACGATGATACTTTTGGATTGGTAGGATCTTTTTGAGCACTAGATCACCCTCCCGAAACTGCCGGGGGCGTACTTTCTTCTCGTAAGCTCTCATCAATCTTTTCTGGTACAATTGGCCGTGACACAGTGCTGCTAATCTTTTCTCTTCAATAAGGTTCAATTGGTCAAGTCGATCTTGGACCCACTCGGCTTCTTCCAATTCTGCCTCTCTAAATACCCTTAATGAGGGGATCTCTACTTCAATCGAGAGCACTGCCTCCATCCCATAAACTAAAGAATATGGTGTTGCCCCTGTCGAGGTGCGAACAGAGGTACGGTAGTCGTGTAAAGCAAAAGGTAACATCTCGTGCCAATCCTTATACGTCACCACCATCTTCTGGACAATCTTCTTGATATTTTTATTGGCGGCCTCAACTGCCCCATTCATCTTTGGGCGATACGGGGAGGAATTGTGATGCTTTATCTTGAAGTTTTCTCACATCTCTTTCATCATCTTGTTGTTCAAGTTAGTCGCATTATCAGTGATAATCTCACTTGGCAACCCATAACGACAAATTAATTCTCTTTTTACAAATTTGATCACGACATTCCTGGTCACATTGCCATACGATGCAGCCTCAACCCACTTTGTTAAATAATCAATGGCAACAATAATGAAGCGATGCCCATTTGAGGCTTTTGGTTCGATTGGCCCGATCACATCCATTCCCCACATTGAGAATGGCCAAGGTGCTGAGATGAAATTCAAGGGAGCCAGCGGCGCATGAACCTTATCAACATATATTTGACACTTATGGCACCTCACATAATTAAAGCAATCTGCTTCCATTGTCGACCAGTATTGGCCAGCCCTCAAGATTTTCCTGGCCATTGCATGACCACTCACATGTGTTCCAAAAGATCCTTCATGTACCTCCTCAATTATCCGTTTAGCTTTGTCTGCGTCAACGCACCTCAACAACACTATGTCATGATTTCTTTTGTAGAGAATACCTCCATCTAAATAGAAACCCATTGCAAGTCTTCTTAGAGTTCTTTTGCCGTTTTCTGAAGTGCCTGGAGGGTATTCCCTTCTTTGGATGAAGCATTTGATGTCATGGTACCACGATTTTTTATCAGAATCTTCCTCTATCACTTGACAATATGCAGGATGATCACGACTTTCCATTTTGATGAGTGGCAAGTTCCTCTCGTCACTTACTTTGAACATCGAGGATAAGGTAAACAGTGCGTCAACTAATTGGTTATCTTCTCGGGGAATATGGTGGAATGTGACTTCATCAAACTGCTCAATCAAACCTTTTATGTAATCATGGTACGGGATTAACTTGGCATCTCGGGTTTCCCATTCCCCTCTTAGCTGGTGGATGACTAATGCAGAGTCCCCGTATACCTTCAGTATCCTTGCCTTTGATTCTATTGCTGCCAGGATCCCAAGCGCACAAGCTTCATATTCGGCTATGTTGTTTGTACAATCAAAGCAAAGCCTTGCAGTGATAGGGAAATAATCATTTTCCGGTGAGATTAATATTGCCCCAATTCCATGCCCCAAGGCATTAGAAGCTCCATCAAATAACAAAGTCCACTTTTCTTTTTCTGGTGATTGCACGTGATCAAACAAAGCCATTATATCTTCATCTGGGAAATCACATTGCATCGATCCATAATATTCTACTGGATGATTGGCTAGATATTCTGCAAGAGCACTCCCTTTTATTACTTTTTGGGTGACATAGACAATGTCATATTCTGATAGCAGGACTTGCCAGCGAGCAATTTTTCCAGTCAGAGCAGGCTTATCAAAGATATACTTGATCGGATCCATTTTGGACACCAACCAGGTAGTGTAACACAACATGTAATGCCTTAAACGGCGAGCAGCCCAAGCCAAGGCACAACAAGTGCGTTCTAGCAGTGAGTAGTTGGCTTCGCAACTGGTGAATTTCTTACTTAGATAATAGATGGCATGTTATTTCCTTCCTGACTCATCGTGTTGCCCCAATACGCAACCCATCGATTCATCTAGCACAGTCAAATACATGATGAGAGGTCTTCCCGGCACTGGGGGAACCAAGATCGGAGGCTCATGTAGGTATTGTTTGATCTTCTCAAAGGCTTTTTGACAATCTTCATTCCATGTCACAGCCTGATTTTTGCGCAACAATTTAAAGATTGGTTCACATGTCGCCGTTAGTTGGGAGATGAACCGAGCAATGTAGTTCAATATTCCTAAAAACCCACGAACTTCCTTCTCCGTTTGAGGTGCTGGCATGTCAACGATTGCTCGAACCTTTTCAGGATCAACCTCTATTCCTCTTTGACTAACAATGAACCCCATAAGCTTGCCTGATTTCACTCCAAAAGTGCATTTGGCTGGATTCAATCGGAGCTTAAACTTTCTTAACCGCTCAAAAAGTTTCTGTAGATTATCAACATGGTCATCTTCGGATCTGGACTTGGCGATCATGTCATCTACATAAACTTCTATCTCCTTATGCACCATGTCATGGAATAAAGCCACCATAGCCCGCTGATATGTTGCCCCAGCATTTTTCAAGCCAAAGGGCATAACCTTGTAGCAAAAGGTTCACCATAAAGTGACAAATGTAGTTTTCTCCATATCTTTAGGTTCCATCTTGATCTGATTATATCCCGAGAACCCATCCATGAAAGAGAATAATGCACGTTGAGCAGTATTATCTACAAGAACATCAATGTGAGGCAGAGGAAAGTCATCTTTTGGGCTAGCTCTGTTCAGATCTCGATAGTCAACACACATTCGAACCTTTCCATCTTTTTTGGGAACAGGAACGATGTTAGCAACCCATTGAGGGTACTTTACAACTTCTAGGAAACTTGCATCCAGTTGTTTCTTGACCTCCTCTTTGATCTTTAGAGACATTTCTGCTTTCATCATTCGTAGATTCTGCTTTACTGGAGGACACTCCGGCTTTAATAGCAATTTGTGTTCTGCTACACTGGGGTCTAACCCTGGCATGTCTTGGAACGACCATTCGAAAACATCTTTATAATCCATCAATAACCTGATCAACCTACTTCGCTCCTTTTCTTTCAGGGAAAGGCCGATCTTGACCTCTTTTTTATCATCTTCAGTTCCCAAATTGATTAGTTCACTTGGCTCTTCATGGGGCCGAATTTCCCTGGCATCTTGCTATACCAACCTCAATAGTTCAGGAGGGACTTCCCCATTATCATCAACAACCTCATCAGCATGATCAATAGGATAGTCAAAATTATATGCTGAGTTATTAACACTGTCATTTTCAAGAGAGTCACTTTTAGATCTGCATTTTGGTAGTTATCAGGGAAAGATGAATGAATAACGGTTAAAGGTGGGAAACTGCATTTATTGGTGAGGAACGATGAATAAAAGCGAAAGTAAAAAAAAAAGAGGGATAAGAACATAAAGATATTGAATGCATGCATTTATTGATAAGTCATACTGAAACGAAAACAAGTAAGCCCATTACAACAAAAATCCTAAAGCCTTGGGCAGAGCTAAAGGATAAGCATTACAGAATTACTTTGAAAAAAACTCTATGGTCCTGGGGAACTCAATGACCTCCCAATTGTTGAGCTCTGTATCCGGAGGGCATGGATACACCAAATTGACACCATGATCGGCGAGATAATCATCTTCAACAGCCGCTGCTTTGTCCAAGAATGCCAACCCTACACTTCGAAAGCTCTATCGAATGTCACAGATGGGAACCCTTTCAACCTCGTATTCACGATTTTCCAGCCGAGCCAACCTCTTTCTTTTCTTCTCTTCTATAACCCTCATCTTGACGGCCTTAGTGGGTTTATATCCCAACCCAAACCTGTGCTTGTTCTCGGTGAGCATGAGGATGTCAGTGACACCTTGGATATTCTTCCCCAAACCGCTTCCAGGTCGATATCCTCATTCGAGCATAACCCTAGCCATCATAATGGACGCTTTAGATGACCGAGGTTTCAAGAGTGGAACATCATCCCCAACATAAGTGGTATTGACAATTTCAAGCGATTGGAAAGTGGTCTCGAGAGCTTCTTCAGCAGCTTCAATGTAAGGGGTTGTTGATGGCTTACTCACTAACAAATCCTCCTCTCCAGAAACAATTATCAACTTACTATCGACAATGAACTTCTCTTTCTGGTGCAATGTGGAAGGTACAGCTCCAGACGAATGGATCCATGGTCGTCCTAGGAGACAACTGTAAGTTGGTGTGATGTCCATTACTTGGAAGAGTATTTCAAAGGTGCAAGGGCCAATCTGAATGGGCAATTCAATTTCTCCCATAACTTCCCTTCGGGTGCCATCGAAAGCTCTTACAATCATTGTGCTTGGCTTCATATGAGTTCCATCGAAAGGCAACTTTGCTAGTGTTGAGTTTGGCATTACATTCAAAGAAGAACCATTATCAATGAGAACCCTAGCCATGACATGATCTCGACACTTCACAGAGATGTGTAACGCCTTGTTGTGCCATATTCCTTCAGCTGGAATTTCATCATCAGTGAAAGTGATATAATTATCAGCAACGATGTTACCCATGATGTTATCAAGCTTATCAATTGTGATGTCATGAGAGACATGAGCTTGATTCAACACCTTCATTAGTACTCTCCTATGTGGCTCAGAATTCATCAACAAAGACAAAAGAGATATCCGAGCTGGAGTTTGATTCAATTGATTCACAACCCTGTATTCACTTTGCTTGATGAACTTAAAGAATTCGCCAACTTCTTCATCAGATACCTCCTTCTTATTGTCACCCCCTTTGGTATCCTTTTCAGCCAGCGTTCCTTCCACCTTCTCTTTCCCCTTGCGATCTTTTCCTTCCTTTTCTGTTCCCTCCCTTTGCAATACCTCCGGAGTATAAATGCGACCACTCCTAGTCATTCCACCAATTCCCGAAATGTTGGTAACCACAGTGGTCCTGCCTATCATATTTCCATGGTATCGCTTTGGTGTCTTTGTAAGGGAAAGGACCTGGGACTTGGATGACAACTGGTGTTGGCCCACTCGAAACCGGCATAGGTTCCTTCTCAGTATAGTGTATCACCAGTGGCTTCGGAGCGACTTGCTCAGGAACCGGTTGAGGATTAATCACAACAGTAAAAGGAGTTATCTTAATTGGAGTTGGGGAAATTATAGATTCAACGACCATGTTAATGCCACACTCATTCGATTCACAACCAATTAGGATAATCTTCATATCTATTAACTGTTGCACAACCTGTCGAAATTCTGCGCAGTCTTCAATTGAATGCCCCATATTCCCGTCGCAGTCACACCTTATCTCTTCATCAAGAGTCTTCTCTTCAACAATTGAGGTTTGCACTGTGAACACCCATTTTTGTCCATATTTTATTCTAAAGAGACTAATAATAATAGTGAAAAGAGAAAGAAGAAAAAGAAAATAATAAAGAAAAGAGGGGGCTCATAATTAATTTGCTGTTGGACGGAGTGGTCTCGTCCATTGCATTGGACTTGCTGTTGGACGCGGTCCAGTACAGTCCGTTGTGCTTGCTGTTGGATGGGAAAGTCTCGTCCAGTCCACTGCACTTGCCAATGGACGGGCCGGTCCCCGTCGATCCCCTTGCACTTCTTTGTTGGGCGGGAAGTCCCGCCCAATCGCTTCTTTGTTGGACGGGAAGTCCCGCCCGATCCCTAGATTTGCCAATGGACAGGGCGATCCCGTCCAGTCCCTTGTATTTGTTGTTGGACGGGGAAGTCCCGTCCAATCATTGCACTTGCTGCTGGACGGGGTAGTCCCGTCCAGTCCCTTGCACATGCTGTTGGATGGGGAAGTCCCGTCCAGTCATTGCACTTGCTACTGGACGGGGTGATCCCGTCCAGTCCCTTGCACTTGCCAATGGACGGGGCGGTCCCGTCCAGTCATGCACTTGCTGTTGGACGGGGTGGTCCGCCCCCGTCGATCCTTGCGCCCAGCGATGGGACGGGGTGGTCCCGCCCGGTCATTGCACTTTTGTGGAGCGGGTGGTAGTCCCGTCGATCCTTTGCACTTGCCAATGGGCGGGCGGTCCCCGCCCGATCATTGCACTTGCTGTTGGACGAGGTGGTCCCGCCCGATCCAGTCCTTGCATTTCTTTGTTGGGACGAGGAGGTTCCGTCCACTTCAACTATTTTATTTCTACTGGACGAGGGGGTTCCGTCCACTGCAATTATCTTTTTGTTGAACGAGAAGGTCCGTCCAGTGTATATCTACTTTTGCATATCTAAGTTTCTGTTGGACGAAGAGATTCCGTCCACTGCAATTTTATTTTCAGCGCAATACTCTAAAGCTGTGCATGTAAAGGTTGACAACTTCTCAACTGTCGCGGTCATCTTCTCAAAGGCCAGCTCCCACGGTTGTCTTCCACCATCTGATATTTGCAACTGATTAGGCCCCGGAAGAGCCTGCTGAGTATTGCGCTGCTGAATTCCAATGTTCGGTCTCAGACCCTGTTGAGGTTGTTGCCAATTCTGTTGAGGATGTTGTTGACCGGCTAAACCACCATTAACATCACTCCAAGCAAATCCCGGATGGTTTCTTCTCATGTAGCCCCTATTTTGATTCTGATTGTTCCTCTGATAATTGTTCTGGGGCACAGTGTCATAGAAGTTGTGGCATGAGTCCACATGTTCCTGAGAGAAATTTAGCGGGCAAATCTGAGTGTCATGATCTCCATTACAATTTGCACAACCCGGAGGCATTCCCTCGTGTATCGCATTAACCCTCTTGTTCCCGGACAAAGCCTCATTCTGCATCTTCAAAAGTCTGTTTTGCTCTAAAATGGCTTCCATTGTCCCAGAACTGATTCCACTTGAGGTCTCCCTACCACGGTTGTAATCATTATATGACATCTTCTCTAACAATGTCCATCCATCCTCCGCTGATAAATAAGAGAAAGAATCGCCAGCTGCGGCATCACAGTTCATCTGATAGCGTCCCCTCAACCCATTAAAGAAATGCTGTACTTTGGAAACCGGGTCAAAGAACGCTGAGGGACATCTTCTCAATAACCCATTGTACCTCTCCCACACTTCATTGTAAGTTTCATCCTCCGTCTGCCTGAATGATGTGACGGCTATTCTTGCTTGTGCCGCCTTCTGAGGAGGAAAATATTTGGTTAGGAACTTCGTGCCATCCGCTCCCAAGTTTCGATCTTTGTTCCTATCCAAATGTCAACCCAATCGCAAGCGACATCCCTAAGAGAAAGAGGGAAAAGCCGCAAGCGAAACTCATCCCCGAGAGACTCCCTGGTCTTCTCGCAAGTCACAAGCTTCAAGGAAGCGAGTGATGTGTCTATGAGGGTCCTGTTTGCCACTCCCATCAAACTGATTCTCGCGGATCTGGAATGTGACACATGCTTCCACTCTGAAGGAGTCTGTATTCAGGTTGCCCCTCACAATAGAAGAGTCACAATCTCCCAAGCTTGGTAGATCGTACTTGAAGAGAGGCTTGTAACGAGGAGGAGGAGGAGGGTTTTCTTCAGCCATGCCCTCTATTTTAATTCCTTCAATTCTTTTCCGTTCCCTGGCTTCTTTCCTTAATTGCCTCTCGGTCCTGGTGATCTCGGAATCAGATAGCAAGTCCTCTTGTAGAAGGGTACCTCGCATACAAAAACAGGCAAAGACCAAGTGGAATCAAAGAAGCAGAGAAAAATAATAACGAAATAACAGAAAAATAAAATAAAAAATAAAATCAACTTAACCAATCAATCAAATTTCCTAAAAATTAGGAAAATTGGTTGTGCCAATCCCCGGCAACGGCGCCAAAAACTTGTTGTTGCTCCGGCAAGTGTACCGGGTCGTCGCAAGTAATAAAAACACGGTAAGAATTTACCGAGGTCGAACTCAGGGATTGGGCTACCAATTCGACTAATTCACGAGAAGTTCGATAAGTTTGGTCAAGTTGCAGAAAAGTTGTTGAGAGAGAGAGAGATTAAGGTCGCAATTCAAATAAGAAATCAACTAAAGCAAGGTATTAAAATCTGAAATTAAAAATATCTAGGGTTTCAAATCCACCTCCCCAATCATGCATAGTACCCAAGTGATGATGCATTCCTCCCTAGGTTCAATTACAATGTCAACCGGGACCCCCAATTTCTCCTAAATTCACGGTCATGCTCAATAGGACGTATTCAACGATTAGGATTAATTACTTGTTCGGTCTCATAATCCTAACCCTCGAATTCTATTAAATCTTGTTACCTATAAGGTTGCACTAATCGCCTAAATTCACGGTCGTGCTCATTATTCGATTAGTGATTCCAATACAAGTTCTAAAACGTGAATCGCCGATCCGTCTCAACACGTTAACTAGTTAATCATGCAACACATATGATCAACACAATCAATTCAGAATTGGAAAACATTTATTGAGAAAAGGGGAGAAACACATACATCATATGAACACTACACAGCCATGGGTGGCTTCATCGATCCCCTAGACGAGGGGATTAGTTCCTCATGCCCGTGACGACGCACAAACAATCGGCAATAATCTCCATAATAATAAACTAAAAGAAGAAAAGAAAAGAGAAGGGAGACGCATCTCCAGAAACAAGGATTCGCACTATTGTTCTAAACAAGTGGTTACCAACTTGATACCTAATTCTGATCTGAAACAGCCTTTAAATAAGGATTCTGTTTCTCTCCCGCTCGCGGGGCGAGCTTACTCTCGCGACGCGAAATTAAGCATTGGCGCGCTTCAAATTTTGGATTTTCGCGAGGCGAGCTTGTATTTGCAGGGCGAGTCTTCAAACCCCAATTTGTCACAGCCGTGACCTTCATCACGGCTAGGCCGTGATGGCCTCTGTCTTCCAGGGTTTTCAAACTCTCGCGGGGCGAGATGCAATTCTAGGCTGTGACCTTCATCACGGCTAGGCCGTGATGGTCTCTGACTTCCAAGTCTTCATTCTCTCGTGAGGCGACCTGTCTCTCGCGGGGCGAGTCTTCAAACCTCAATTTGTCACAGCCGTGACCTTAATCATGGCTTTGTCGTGATAGTCTTTGTCTTGCTGGTCTTCAGACTCTAGCGGGGCGAGAATACACTCGGGGGGTGAGTGTCTCCAGAATTGCAATTTCTACTATTTCTTGGCTTTCCTTGACTCCCGGAGCTTCACTTATTGACCTGAAAACACAAAAAGCAACCAAAAGCATAATTCTATCCAAAATAAGCTAAAAACTACACAAAAGACGCAAAACGAGTCAAAGTCCAACTTAGGAATAAAACAAGGCAAAATTTGGGCGAAAACGAGAGTGAACTCGACTAATTGGCACATAAACCCTAGTTCATCTAGTCATAAAACTAGATAAGCCAGAGGCTTATCAACTTGCCAATGGACGGGCCGGTCCCGTCCAGTCCCTTGCACTTGCTGTTGGACGGGGAAGTCCCGTCCAATCGCTTGCTGTTGGACGGGGAAGTCCCGTCCAGTCCACTGCACTTGCCAATGGACAGGGCGATCCCGTCCAGTCCCTTGTATTTGTTGTTGGACGGGGAAGTCCCGTCCAATCATTGCACTTGCTGCTGGACGGGGTAGTCCCGTCCAGTCCCTTGCACATGCTGTTGGATGGGGAAGTCCCGTCCAGTCATTGCACTTGCTACTGGACGGGGTGATCCCGTCCAGTCCCTTGCACTTGCCAATGGACGGGGCGGTCCCGTCCAGTCATGCACTTGCTGTTGGACGGGGTGGTCCCGTCCCGTCCAGTCCCTTGCACTTGACGATGGACGGGGTGGTCCCGTCCAGTCATTGCACTTGCTGTGGACAGGGTAGTCCCGTCCAGTCCTTTGCACTTGCCAATGGACGGGGCGGTCCCGTCCAGTCATTGCACTTGCTGTTGGACGAGGTGGTCCCGTCCAGTCCAGTCCCTTGCATTTGCTGTTGGACGAGGAGGTTCCGTCCACTTCAACTATTTTATTTCTACTGGACGAGGGGGTTCCGTCCACTGCAATTATCTTTTTGTTGAACGAGAAGGTCCGTCCAGTGTATATCTACTTTTGCATATCTAAGTTTCTGTTGGACGAAGAGATTCCGTCCACTGCAATTTTATTTTCAGGCTGAAGGCTGAAGAATAAAGAAAGAAGAAGAAGAAGATAATGAAGTGAGGACGAAGAAAAGAAGGAGAAAAGGACAATCAACAAAAAAGGAAAGGAGATTGAGTTACTTCTCCTAACCCTAAAAAACCCTATTTTATACATCAGACAAGACCATTTTTCCTCCTCTACCCATTGGTCCTTCTTCTTCCTCATCTCCTCCCTCATTTTAACCTAGCAACCCCACTCCTAACCCTAAAGAAAAACATATTATACATCGGACAAAACCCCTACCTCCTGCTCTCTTCAAACACGCAACCTTCACATCAAATCACCTCCTTTCCACCGCTCACGCCGCCCCCATCCGGCCACACGCTACTTCTGCTCAGAACCACCCAAGCCCCGGACTTCGTGAAGACCAACCTTAAAGTCACTGGGTAAGAAGAAGCATGAAGTCCTCTCCTCCATCTATAAAAGGGAGAGTATTTTCTGGAAAAAAGAGATATTTTTCTAGAAAAATAAGGAAGGAAAAATCAGAGAGGAGGTAGAGAGGAAAGATACAAAGAGTGAGCAAGAGGAGAGAGATTTTATCTAACATTTTCTTTGTGAAGAAAAGAGATTAGAAATCTGAGCTCTTTTTCTCTTCTCTATTATTAAGAGTAGTTAAGAAGGAAGAGTTAAAAGAGCAAGGGATATTGAAATGTAAAAGTTTGATCTTGAAATCTCACCACTGGTTGGAAATAAAGTCATTGTTATTCTGGTCTCATTTGGTAATCCCCGTTCTCTTTGTTGATATTATAAGTTTCTCTTGACATTATTACTTTTATGTGCCTCTACTCACTGAATAAGTTAGTAAAAAGTTTCACTTCTACGTTTCATTTCTGTCCTATTTTCAAGAAGTAAAATCGTTATTTTTACATAAAAATAGAGGATGATCACTTGATTAAAACAATCTTTTTTTTGGGTTGCCCTATGACAAGTGTCATGTTCAACCCTTCAGGTTTTAAGGTTGCTCTGTGGACTTACGTGCCATGTTCAACCTCATATAGGTTCATTCAAAATTTCACAACTAAGGATGTTTCTTTCTTAAAAAATGATTCTTGGGTAAAACAAATATCTTCAAAGTTATTAATAATTTATACGACTAATTTTGGGTAACCTTTTTGTGTATGTTCTAGGGTGCCATGGGGTTAAGTCTCCATGCCTTCCCTAGACATAATCGACTCCCGAACCCAAAGCTTGTTTTCTAAAGGGTTTTCCAACTTCCCTGAGTTTAAATAAAGTTGGTGGCGACTCCATGTTTTCTCTCTAAGGGGAAAAACCAGTCTTTTTTTGGTCGCTACAGATGGCGACTCCACTAGGGACTTCTTTTAAGAGAGTCAAGCCCATAAAAATTGGTTTTGAAAATTTTTAACTTGTAGCTTATTTGTTTTACCTTTTATGGCTATATCTTTCCGTTTTTTTTTCTTTACAATAATTAAATGACAAAACTAAAAAATGTTTTTATTTTTAGTGATGTTTGTTTGGATTGTCCTTTTGGTTGGGTTTTCCTCTTATTTAAACAAGAAGAATTAGTTGTACATACATTTTAACTCATGTTATTGTTATACATGTTTCACTAACAATGTTCTTGTTTCTTCCTCCTTTCTTTTCTTTTTCCCATGTCTTGACAATAGGTTAGAGGACTTATAACCATTTTTATATACCTATGTTTTTGCTTTGCAGGTTTTTCTTAGCTTTTCTTTTTCTTTTTATTTTTAAGTGTTACAGGTTTGTACGCCCCCTTCACACACACAACTATCACGTATTGCACACACACTCAGCTCTATACCCGAGCTTGCTCAAAAAACCCAAGGATTAGGCGGTGCTTTGACATTGTTATCGAAGAGGTCTTGTACCTCCCTGATACTTGTCAGTTCACCACTCAGACTGTACATGTGATCATGGAATAGTCATATTGAGAGGGTTTATCCCTACTCGTGGCTAGATTTATGAATCATATCCCTATGAGGGCAATCTGGGGACCATGACTTTTAGAGGTCTAGACCCGTCCCAACTTTCACTAATAGAGCAGACCTAGTGGCCAACTGTTGTGACTCCGGCAAGTGTACCGGGTCGTCGCAAGTAATAAAAACACGGTAAGATTCTACCGAGGTCGAACACAAGGATTGGGTTACCAATTCGACTAAATTGTCAAGAAATCCGATACGTTGGTTAAGCAATAGAAGGTGGTTGAGAGAGAGAAGATTAATAGCGAAATTCAATTAACAATCTAATTAAATAATTAACTAAAAATATGAAAAGTAAAATGTCCAAGGTCACAAATCCACCTACCCAATATGTATTCCCAAGTGATGATGAATTCCTCCCTAGGTTCAATTACAATGTCAACCGGGACCCCTAAATTCTCCTAAATCCACTCTCGTGCTCATTAGGACGTATTCGATGATTGGATTAATTACTTACTAGGTCTCATAATCCTAATCTCGAATTCTGTTAATTCTTGTTCCCTATATGGTTGCACCGATCTCCTACTCACTCTCGTGCAATATTCGATCGATGATCCTAATTCAAGTTCTAAACGCGAATCGCTGACTAAGCCTCATCACGTTAACAAGTCAATCACGCAACACATATGATTAACACAATCAAATCAAAATTAGAAAACAAGAATTGAATTAAAGGAGAAAAACATACATCATATCGGATTTACATCGCCATGGGTGGCTTCATCGTTCCCTCGGACGAGGGGATTAGTTCCTCATGCTCATAGACAAACAATCGGAATTCATCCTAAACCTAAGAATAAGAAAAGAGAGAAGGGAGACGCAGCCCCAGAATAAGGATTACAAAAGATCCCTGAAAATTCTGATCCAAAAAGTCCTCTTTTCTGTTCTGATCTGCTCTATTTATAAGGAGGCCACGCGTCACGGCCGTGATGGCCATCACGGCCAGGCCGTGATGGCTTCTGCTTCGGCGCACCCGGGATTTGAACATTCGCGACGCGAAGGATGTCTCGCGACGCGAGTCCTATTGTCACGGCCCGTGATATGAATCACGGCCAAGCCGTGATGTTCTCTGCCTTGTGTGGAATTTGGGTCACGGCCGTGATACACATCACGGCTAGGCCGTGATGGTCTCTGACTTGTGTGGCATTTAGGTCACGGCCGTGATATACATCACGGCTAGGCCGTGATGGTCTCTGACTCTGGTGCTTTTCTGGAGTTCACACACTCGCGACGCGAAGGACGTCTCGCGACGCGAACCTTCCCTTCACGGCCCGTGATGGCTTCTGTCTTCCCAGGTCTTCAAACTCTCGCGGGGCGAGCTTCCTCTCGCGGGGCGAGAATCTCCAGAATGGCAATCTCCACAATTTCTTGACTTTCCTTAATTCTTAGAGCTCACTTATGGACCTGAAAACAACACAAGCAACCACAAGCGTAATTCTATCCAAAATAACCTAAAAATTACACAAAAGACGCAAAACGAGTCAAAGTCCAACTTAGGAACAAAACAAGGCAAATTTGGACGAAAACGAGAGTAAACTCGAATAAATTGGCACGTAAACCCTAGTTCATCTAGTCATAAAACTAGATAAGCCAGAGGCTTATCACCAACCTGCTTAGAGTCCTAACCTTAGGGTGTGTCCTTCCTTATGTTTTACCTAGTTTAGGACAAAAGGGGGGGTACTTTTCTTTCCTTTCTCTATCATCATAAGCATAAATTGTCATACATGTTCATTGTGCATATTCACGAAACTAAGGGCGTCACATTGCTGCCTCAAACCTGAATGACATATTCGAATATTATTGCACATCTAATAGGCGCTATGTCATAATGAAGGTAATGCATACCCATCAGGGTTTTAAACCCCATTGGGTCCCATACAACATGAATCATGCAAGATATATTTACTTCACTATACTCATTTTTTTGTTATGTCTCTTTGTTGGAAGATTTTGGTATTCACCTTATAGCAAGAAAATGGAAAAGTTTGATTCAGAGAAGAGTACTAGCAAAGTGAGCTCTTCCAAGAAAAGTATCAAGATCGATGTAACACTCAATGACATGAAGAGATTATATGAACTCAGCCAGAAAATGTCAGAAAAAGCACGCTCAGACTTTGTCAGTAAGTATGGTAGAATATTGGATCTATTGCGTGTTCCAGTGGAAGCTCCCGCTCTGAGTGAATTTGCCCAATATTGGAACTCAACTTTGAGGTGTTTTTAATTACCTAACTTAGACATCACTCCAACCATGGAAGAGTATGCTTATATGCTAAGACTGTCAATTCAAAAGAAGACTCGCTTCTACATGTATTATGGCCAACATGTAACAGATCGAAAAATAGCAAGTCTATTGGAGCTTCAACCGGAATAGATAGAGAAAACGGAGAAGGGAAGAACCACCAAAGGGTTGAAGAGGCGATTTTTGGAAGTGTATCTCAACAAGCTGGGCCAGCGACAACGATGGGTCACTTTCAACAAAGTACTAGCCCTCATGATATATGGGTTGGTGCTCTTTCCTTTTGTACCAGATCTGATTGATCAGTCAGCCATGGATGTTTTCTATAGGGTCGAAGAATATGGTGTGAACCCAGTCCCTGCTATCTTAGCTGAAACTCTCCTCTCCCTACAGGTTTGTCATCAGAATCAACAAGGGAAACTGTGATGTTGTGCGTCAATATTGTATGTTTGGATCATGAATCACTTGTACGCTCGTGATAAAATTGATAGAACAGATGACCCGCTGAAAGGACTCACTTGCATGCAATTAAAGCCATTTAAGCTATATGAGTAGAAACAAGAGTTTGATCAGATCGACCCGCGGTCGTTTAGTTGGATGTGTCCATGGTATAATGGAGACTCAGTTGTATTCAGCTGTGGAAGTTTTTCAAACGTTCCATTGATGGGTCCCAGAGGTTGTGTATCATACTCACTGGCTTTGGTAATGCGCCAACTCAAGTGGACACAGGATGAACCCCCCGAAGAGCTGCTCGATGGGATATTCTTCCTATACCAAGAAAGTGAAAGCATCATGGGTCAAACGATAGCAGTAAGGTCAGCATGGAAAGATGTTCATATAAAAGGACCGGAGGAATTAGGAAGGCGAATCATAGCTCACACAAAAAGATATGAAGCATGGAGAGAAGCAAGAAGAGGTTTCCCTCCAAGACCTGCATCCCCTCTCCATAAGGAAAATAATCCTCTTACCAAAGATCAAATGTTGAAAGAAATCGAAGTTTTAAAAGCTCAGACGAGGATTTTTGATGAGAAGGACCAAGCTACCGAAGTAACTATTATCACGCTCCGAAGACAAGTGCAGAAGCTGAGTTTACAGATTGAGCATTTGAAGGACGAATGCACCGATGCCCACGAAGCCTCGAGTCGTGCAAAAAGGGCAAGAAAAGACAAAGAAGCAGAAACTCAGGAGCTGCTGGCAAAAATAGGATGTCAAGAGAAGATGCTTGTCAAACTTCAAAAGAAGAAGAAAGAGCTCGAGACAAATGTAGGGGTTCACGTTGAAACAATGCATATACTAGAAGAGAGAGTTGAATCCCTGCAAGAATCTTTGGCCCAAACAGAAGTGTACTCTGATCGAGGATGGGACGAAGCAGCCAAGTATCGCGAGCTACTAGCAGAAGCCAACATGAGAGAAAATTGGCTCAGAAACAAGATAAAGGACTCTGAAAGGGTTGAAGCTCAATGTCACGCAGAATGGGTAAAGGGATGGAAATTAGTGGTGAAGGATGTAATGAATGAAAAGGAAGCATGGAAGAGAAAATACGATGACGTGATGGATAAGCTCCAACATCACACTTCCCTGCTGGTGGAACGGTTTGAAGAGGCATCCGTCCACATTCGTATGAACCGTTTCTTTCAGCTACCACCGAAGGTGACCGAATTCTTCAATCATTTTGGGAAACTTGCCAGAGGGTTCAAGAAAAAGAAGAAGAGAATCTTAACACAGAACTTTGTAGACCTCGAAGAAAGATGGAAACTATCAATGTACTTCTTTTATTCAAAGACTCATGATTTGTATCAAAACATTTATGATGAAATGGAAGTTTTCATCCATGTCTTACGAGCATTTTTTAGGTGATATCTATCGAGGAGTGGTTAGATACATCATCAAATATATTTTTACCCTAAAAACGACGCGTTTTCTGTGTGAAATAAGGACGTTGCTAGTACGGGTGTGGTTTATCGAGGAGTAGATTCTCCCATGGACTTGACACCAACTGCATTCAAACTAGAGGGAACCATACCACTAGATTTGGTTGCAGCTGGATGAGTTTTCTTGCTATAGGTGTATAGGACAGTCTCCCTAAGAGTACCCTCACGATCGAACAAAGGATGATAACTTGAACATGCGTATACACACACACACAAAAAAATTTGGATTGGCTAATGAGTTTTTTTTAAATGCTTTACAGAGTCACATCCTTCTGAGGATTCAGGAACCATTGCACGACGTAGGAAAGGTAACACCAACCAAACCCGAGTTTACGATACCAGATCTCGGACCAGGATGGCTGCCAATGCATCGGAGGAAGGAAGAAACCTAAGCTCTGATATAGATGATGTGAGGGGAAGAATAAGCGAAATGACTGAAACCCAAGAAAGATTAGAAGCCATACTACAAGATATGAGGGAATCTCTCAGCATGCTTAGTACGAACACAAATGCAATTGAACCTGGTAGGCATCGGATTTCTTCTGTGGTAACAGCACCAATGTTTTCAAACGTTGGCACGGGTCTCCTTCAGGGAGTGTCTGGACCCAACCAGACACACCACACGGCGCCAATAACACTTCCCATTGGAGAAGGATACCCCTTTTTGAAAATTCTTATCATGAAGTCCCGGGCTACACCGCGCCAACATGGGAGTAACCACATGTATCTACTCACAGTCAGTCAGCGGGAGTCCTGGCTGGTAAGGATAAGATGAGAGATGAATGGATGGAGAAAATGGAAGAACAGATAAAAATGATAAAAGGCCCGATTACCTACGACCCTTTCCAGATAGAAGAACTCTGTCCCGCCACAGATGTCGTGATCCCTAAGGACTTCAAGATTCCTGACTTCTCCAGATATGATGGAAGTGGGAACCCACGATTTCACCTTATTAGTTACGCCACCAAGATGGCAATATGGTCCAAGGACGATAAATTCCTTATCAACTTTTTCCACGAAAGTTTGACTAGCCTCGCCTTAGAATGGTACCTCCAATTGGACCATTCCAAGATCTCGCGATGGACGGAATTGGCTGACTTATTCATGGACCAGTATAAATTCAACCTGGATGCAGCCCCGAGTTGAGAACAATTGACTACACTGTAGAAAAGAAGTGAGGAGCCCTTCAAGCAATATGCCCAAAGTTGGAGGAGTTTGGCTGCACAAGTTCATCCCCTGTTGACTTTATCATAAATGTGCTCATACTTTCTAGGAACCCTCGGAGCATCTTTTATAAGGGCCATGGCTGGGGCCGCCTACAAAAATTTCTTCGACTTGATCGCCGCCGGTGAAAGGATTGAATTTTTGGAAAGAGCTGGAAAGCTCTTCATGAATGATGGTGAAGGAAGTGCATCCCGGAAGGGATTTCAATCAAAGAAGAAGGAAGTTGAGGTGAACTATGTACAATACCAACGAAACTTTAATCCTCGGTACCAAGAACCCTATAACCCTAACCAACATATCCCATACCAGACACAAACCCCGCTTTACCCGTTACCATCATCCTCACAAACCAACACTTACCCGCAAAACCAAGTCAGCAATATCCCTACCCCCAAACCATATAACCTTGCCCGCCCATCATACGCCCGTTACCCGTCTGCACCCCCACAAAACCTCCCAAACTATCCTCCGCCTCGCCCAAATTTCCCAAATCAACGACGTTTCCCAGGTCCAAATCTGCCACCTTTCCCGAAATTGTCCATCTCTAATGCGGATTTATTCCAACAATTGTTTGATCGCCACTTGATTGCGGGAATCCCTGTACGTCCCTTGGAACCACCATTTCCTGCTTGGTACAATCCAAATCAGACTTGCAAGTATCATATGGATGTCACAGGACATTCTATTGAGGATTACGAAGCTTTTAAGACGGCAGTGAAAAAGTTGATTGCTTGTGGGAGGCTAGGGTTCGAAGAAGAGGTCGGGCCTAATATGGTTAAAAATCCAATACCGAATCATAATGATAGAAATCGAGTAAACAATTTGGAGGTAACAGGGTCCCCAATCATGAAGGTGTTGGAACTACGAGTGCCAATGCAGAAGATTTACGAAGAACTGAAGAAGGTGGGATACAACATTGTTGCACCAGCGAGAATCCCAAGAGAAGAAAGGGGGTATGCCAAGGATCTAAGATATGATTATCATCGTGGGCAAGTGGGGCACGACATCGAAACCTATTGGGATTTCAAAGTCCAGGTTCAGAGGTTACTCACCTTGGGGGTGATTCAAGCCAGACGAGGTGCTGCAGAGGAAGTCAATGTAGTTGAAAAAGTTGTACTCCGAGTACCACCCATGAAAAAACCTTCAGACCCAGAAAGAGTCATCATAAGGGGGAAAAAGCAACCCCTTTTGCTTATGTTGACACACATGCTGTACCATGGAATTATGAACAGAAGGTTGAACTAACTGGAGCCGCGGGAGAGACCTTGAAGGCCCAAATTACTAATATTATGAAAATTGGAGGCATTACAAGGAGCGGGCGATGCTACACTCCTGCTGAAGAAAAAATGATGAAGGAATCCAAAGAAGAAGAAACTATGGATGAAGGAAAAGGGAAAGAAGAAGAAGAGTTTCTGAAGATCATGAAGCAAAGTGAATATGATGTGGTGGAACAGTTGAAGAAAACTCCGGCAAGGATTGCTTGTTTTGACATCAGAGTTGCATCGCAAGGCATTATTGAAGGTGTTGAATGAAGCGTATGTCAAACCTGACGTCACTCCTGAAAATGTGGTAAATATGGTGGACCCAATCAGGCATGTCAACATGATTACTTTCTCGGAAGATGAAGTGGCCTCGAAATCCCGCAGTAGCACCAAAGCCTTACAGATCACCCTAAAGTGTAAGGGGTTTGTGATTGCAAAGGTGCTTGTAGATGGTGGTTCGGCGTTGAATATGGTTCTGATGTCCACCCTCGAGCAGCTAAATGTAAGCATGGAGGATTTGACACCACAAGAAATGATTTTACGAGCCTTTGATGGGACAGTAAGAGGAATCTTAGGAGAGATAACTCTGTCCCTTGAAATGGGCCTAGTTCCTTTTCGGTCCTCTTTCAGGTCATGGAAATCCAACCAGCTTACACTATGCTTCTGGGGAGGTCTTGGATTCATGAAGCAGGAGTGGTCCAATCACTCTGCACCAGTGTTTGAAGTATATCCAAGATGGATCCGTTATTACTGTCCGTGGTGAAGAGGAGATCATGCCGACAAAGCCCACCACAGTAGCTTATGTAGAAAGTACAAAGCAGATGGAAGACGACTCACTGCGTAGTTTTGAGGTCTTGAAGTCAGAGAACAAGAAAAAAGAGCCCCCAATGAAGAATGTGAATGAAGTAGTAGTCTGCATCATGGAAATGAATGGGTATCAAAGAGGAAAAGGCCTAGGGCCTTAGCTGTTAGGGATTTCTCAGCCAATTGAAGCTGCTATGAAAGAAGGAAGGCACGGGTTGGGGTATCAACCCTACTTGATAGAAAAGATGAAATTCATGACTCTTGAGAACAAAGAAGGAGAAAAGGGCGAGAGAAAATATCTTCCCCTTTTGACAAAGACTTTCCCAGTAGCTGCTGAAGTTATCAGTCCCGATTCGGCTATGTTTGGATTGATGGAAACTAATGGAATGGAGTGGAGTGGAATGTAATGGAACGGAGCGGAATGGAACGGAGCGGAATAAAAATACCATTCCATCATTTGGGTATTTTATGATGGAATGAAACAAAGTTCCCATTCCATTGTTTGAAAAGTGGACGGAATGGAATGATTCATAATTTTATTATTCCTTTTTTACCCTTAATTAAAAAGAAAGACTATAATTTTTATAAAAGAAAAAAATTAATAATTAAATATTTATAATAATCAATACTAAATTAATAATTTATTTTTATATTTAACACTTCTAATTTTGGTATTTTTTCAAAGCAGACATGGGTTTGCAGGAGGATTTTGAGCAGTATGCTGAGAAAGCCAAGACTCTGCCGGAGAGTACATCAAATGAAAACAAACTTATCCTTTATGGATTGTACAAGCAAGCCACTGTTTGACCTGTCAACACCAGCCGTCCCGGAATCTTCAACATGAGGGACAGAGCTAAATGGGATGCATGGAAGGCTGTTGAAGGGAAATCCAAGGAAGAAGCGATGGGTGATTACATCACTAAGGTGAAACAGCTGCTGGAATAAAGGGAGGGAAAGAGAGTGATGATAAAATAGTAATTTTGTATTTTTAAAAGAGATCAATTTCTCATTCCATTCCATTCCTCCCAATTTGGGAGGGAACAAAAAGAGAGGGATTGGATGGAAAGGGATGGAATGCATTCCATCAGGTTCCATTCCATTCCATTTAAAATTAAGCAAACCAAACAATGGAACGTGGTTCCATTCCATTCCACTCCACTCCATTCCATTAGTTTCCATCAATCCAAACATAGCCGAAAGGTCATTTTCCCCTCACTTCACTATCAGCACACTTGAAGAGGAGCTGGACAAGAACCATGTCATCTATCTCCCTGCTAGCAATGAAGTTCTCAACAATTGGCAATCTAAACCGTTTGTTGATGTTATTTCCATGAAGTAATTATCTTATTGTACTAATTATGAGCTGATGTTTACTTTCTTTGAGACATGAATGAAAATGTAACACTTTGTCTGGTGTTTTCCATTTGATTCCATCGTTTCTTTCCTCTCTTTCATTTATTTATTTTGTTTAAGCTTTTCTGTCATAAATGAGACCCTTGCCTATACTTCTCCTATTCCTGACTTTTTCTTCCAGGAATACTTCTTCCACTAAAGATTTACCTCGGGAAAGGAACTTTGAAAACTCATTTATTGATTCCCTCGAGGTCGCTGATGAATACGACCTTGAATCCAATGAGGAAGAAGAAGACATTGAAGAATTCATAAAAGTGGTGAAACGGTCATAGGAAGGGATTAGCTCGAATGATGAGGTTGCAGAAGTGATCAATATGGGAACTGAGGAAAATAAGGAGTTGAAAATAGTGGATAACCGAGAGCGAGAAGAAATGGTTACACTATTCAAAGAATATCTGGATGTTTTTGCTTGGTCCTACAAAGATATGCCAGGATTAGATCCTAAGATAGCATCGCATAAAATTCCCTTATACCCAGATATGGCTCCAAAGAAGCAAAAATTAAGGAGAATGCATCTTGAGATGTCCTTGAAGATCAAGGAAGAAGTGACCAAACAGTTGGAGGCTGGGTTTCTGGAAGTAGCTAGACACCCGGAATGGGTAGGTAATATTGTTCCAGTACCAAAGAAGGATGGAAGGGTCAGAATATGCGTGGACTACCGAGACCTGAATAAAGCCAGTCCAAAGGATGATTTCCCCTTACCTCATATTGATGTCCTTGTAGACAGTACAGCCAGAAGTCACAGGTTTTCTTTCCTGGACGGGTATTCTGGGTACAATCAGATCCTCATGGACAGTGACGATAAAGAGAAGACAACTTTTATCACTCCTTGGGGAACTTTTTGTTACAAAGTAATGCCTTTTGGATTAAAGAACACTGGAGCCATTTACCAACGTGCTATGGTAGCATTGTTCCATGATATGATGCATAAGGAGGTAGAGGTATACGTTGATGATATAGTGGCTAAGTCCAAGGAAGGAGAAAGCCACGTGGCAGTTTTGAGAAAGTTGTTCGAGCGGCTAAGGAAGTATAAGTTGCGCCTCAACCCTGCAAAATGTACTTTCGGTGCATCCGCAGGGAACTTACTTGGCTTTGTTGTCAGTAGAGAAGGAATAAAGGTGGACCCTAACAAGGTGGGAGCAATACGTAACATGCCAGCACCTAAGAACGAGCGTGAAGTAAGGGGTTTTCTTGGAAGATTGAACTATATTGCGCGCTTCATTGCAAATCTGACTAGCACATGCGAACCAATCTTCAAACTCCTCAGAAATAATAATCCAGGAAGATGGGATGATGACTGTCAAGAAGCCTTTGATAAGATAAAGGCAAATTTACTGAATCTCCCAGTGTTGGTACCACCCATCCAAGGTCGTCCATTATTACTCTATCTCACCATGCTGCCAACCTCAATGGGGGCAATGTTGGGACAACAAGATGAATCTGGCAGGAAGGAGCAGGCAATTTACTATCTGAGTAAGAAGTTTAACGCCTGTGAGACTCGTTATATGGCAATTGAGAAGACTTGTTGTGCACTAGTATGGACCTCCAGAAGACTCAGACAGTACATATTATATCACACCACTTGGCTAATTTCTCGAATGGATCGTTTGAAGTATATCTTCGAAAGTCCTCATATCTCCTTAAGAGTTTCGAAGTGGCAAGTGATATTGTCAGAATTTGACATCAAATATGTGACTCAAAAGTCCATAAAAGGAAGTGTGATTGTTGACCATTTAGCAGAGAATCCTCTTGAGGATGGATGGCCCGTCAATTCTGAGTTCCCAGATGGAGAGATAATGTCCCTCGAGGAAGATGAAGAACAAGAAGATGTGTGGAAAATGTATTTTGATGGAGCAGTCAATATGCATGGCAGTGGTATAGGGGCAGTGGTAATCTCACCAAAAGGCAAGCAGTACCCGGTAGCCATAAAACTGAAATTTGAATGTACAAATAATATTGCAGAATACGAGGCATGTGCTGGGGCATTGCAAATGGCACTTGAGCTTGGTATAAAGCAGTTGAGAGTCTTTGGGGATTCAGCTTTAATCATTTACCAAGTCAATGGCGAATGGCAAACCAAAGATTCCAAGTTGATTCCGTATCAGAAACACTTGACTCAGTTGATTGCAAAGTTCGACGAGATTACTTTCTCGCATTTAAGTCGAGACAAGAATTAGTTTGCTGATGCTTTAGCCACACTAGCTGCCATGACCAAGCTGGATATCCATACCAATGTCCAACCCATCCAAGTTAGAGTGCAAGATGAACCGGCATACTGTGCTCATGTAGAAGGAGAACCTGATGGTAAGCCCTGGTATCATGATATCAAGCAATATATTCAGAACAAGGAATACCCGGTAGAGGCGAGCGAAGTAAATAAAAAGACCATCCGAAGACTCGCTATGACCTTTTTCTTAAGCAAGGAAGTCCTGTATAAAAGAGGATATGATGGTACCCTACTCAGATGTGTGGATGCTCATAAAGCTAAATTGATCATGATTGAAGTTCATGAAGGAATCTGTGGGACTCATGCCAATGGTCACATGATGGCTAGGAAGATCTTGAGAAGTGTTTATTATTGGTCTACTATGGAGTCAGATTGTATGGAGCATGTTCGTAAATGCCAAAAGTGTCAGATGTATGCAGACCGGGTTAATGCACCTCTGTTTCCACTGCACAGTTTAGCATCCCCATGGCCTTTTTCGATGTGGGGAATAGATGTCATCGGTCCCATTAATCCCAAGGCTTCCAATGGTCATCGTTTCATTTTGGTGGCAATAGACTATTTCACTAAATGGGTAGAAGCTGCTTCATATGCCAGCATAACTCAAAGGGTGTTTCTCAAATTCCTCAAGAAGGACATCGTCTGTAGATACGGGATCCCAGAGAGGATAATCACAGAAAATGCTGCTAATCTTAATGGTATCGAGATTCAAAAGTTTTTCGATGGTTTCAAAATCAAACACCACAATTCGGCTCCTTATAGGCCTCAAATGAATGGGGCAGTTGAAGCAGCAAACAAAAATGTCAAGAAGATCGTTGCCAAGATGGTCGTAAACTATAAGGACTGGCACGAAATGCTGCCATATGCTCTACATGCTTATCGGACTAATATACGATCGAGCACTAGGGCAACCCCTTTCTCTCTGGTGTACGGGATGGAGGCTGTCTCACCTATCGAAGTAGAACTCATTTCGCTAAGAGTCTTGATGGAAGCAGATTTAGAAGAATCTGAGTGGGTGAAAACTCGGTATGAGCAGTTGAACATGATAGAAGAGAAAAGACTGGCAGCTATCTGTCACGGGCAATTGTATCAAAGCAGAATGGCAAGAGCTTTCAATAAAAAGGTTCGTCCTAGAGAATTTTGTATGGGAGACCAGGTTTTAAAGAAAATCCTCCCTAGTCAGGAGGATGCCCGAGGAAAATGGGCACCAAATTATGAAGGCCCTTATATTTTCAAACAAGCATTCTCAGGAGGTGCTTTGATTCTGCAAAACATGGATGGGGAAGAGTTACCAAGGCCAGTAAACTCTGATGCTGTGAAAAAGTTCTACGCTTGAAGGCTCGCTAGGTTGAAAACCCGAAAGGGCAGCCTAGGCAAAAGTTAGGGCAAAACACAATAAAAACAAAAGAAAAGCAAAGGCTCGCTAGGTTGAAAACCCGAAAGGGCAACCTAGGCAAAAGTTAGGGCATAGAAACTTTAGGCTGAAAACCTGCAAAGGCAGCCTAGGAGGAGGTTGTGGTCCAACACTTCTGCAAGCACTCACCACACTGGGGCAATTTTATCCGACTTAGTATACTGGGGCCAAATTATTAAGGAATGATTGAAGATGATGTGTTTGAAGATTTAGAAACAAAAGCCAAGATCTGTGTCATCAAAAAGCTGTGGGGAATCAATTAAATGAAAATCAAAGGACCAATACTGGGGCAAATTTTATGTGATTGTCGTAATTTTCTTTACTTGTCTTTGTTTTTAAAATCTTCATGATCCCTTTTGTAATTTTGTTATTGTCTCTTAACGGACTAAATTCTTGTATTAAGGCAAGAGGCTTTTCTTCCACACTCCCCTGTCGTGTTCACTCTCGTGTTCAATCACTATGGTCATGTCTCAATAAAAATAAATATAAGTTTAATGGTATGATTTGATAATTCTAAGTGGTAGCACCAATGAATGGTGTGAACAATACTTCAAATTCAATGGAAGAGGTAGCATGCACTAGACGACAAAAGAATGATGCAATTAAGCTTGGGAGGACAAACATAACATCCAGAGTTTATTATATCCTTGGGTGACCAATGTTGTTAAAAGAATGAGTGATGCCTCGTCCCAAGGTGGCCGGTGAACAAGGGTTTGGTTGGTGGAAGTTTTCCCATGGATCAATTGGTTCTGCTGTCTTCAAAAGGAAAGGATTCCCTCTAGTTTCATATTACTAATTGAATTTTGTCGACCTCTGAGACTCGCTGCAATTTTATTTTCGAGCTCTGAGGCTCATTGTATGCTTATTTTCGAGCTCTGAGGCTCACTGCATCTTTATTTTTGTCGAGCTCTAAGGCTCACTGCAATTTTATCTTCGAGCTCTGAGGCTCACTGCAATTTTATTTTCGAGCTTTGAGGCTCACTGCAATTTTATTTTCGAGCTCTGAGGCTTACTGCATCTTTATTTTTTCCGATCTCTGAGGCTCGCTGCATTTGAGCTCTGAGGCTCACAACAATTTTATTTTCGAGCTGTGAGGCTTGCTGTATATTTACTTTCCTGTTGGACGAGGGGGTTCCGTCCACTGTAGTTTTATTTTCGAGCTCTGAGGCTCACTGCATTTTTATTTTCGAGCTCTGAGGCTCGCTGCAATTTTATTTTCGAGCTCTGAGGCTCACTGCAATTTTATTTTCGAGCTCTGAGGCTCACTGCAATTTTATTTTCGAGCTACGAGGCTCACTGCATCTTTATTTTTTTCGAGCTCTGAGGCTCACTGCATTTGAGCTCTGAGGCTCACAGCAATTTTATTTTCGAGCTCTGAGGATCGCTGTATATTTACTTTCCTGTTGGATGAGGGGGTTCCGTCCACTGCAATTTTATTTTCGAGCTCTGAGGCTCACTGCATTTTTATTTTCGAGCTCTGAGGCTCACTGCATTTTATCTTCGAGCTTTGAGGCTCGCTGCAATTTTATTTTCGAGCTCTGAGGCTCATTGCATGCTTATTTTCGGGATTCTAAGGCTTGCTACATATTTACTCTCCTGTTGGATGAAGAAGTTCCGTCCACTGCAATTCTATTTTCAAACTGTAATGTTTTCTTCAAAGGTCCTCGTGTTCGGACAAAATATGTGTTCATTTTTTCTTTACTTGTTCATTACTACAATACATGAGAAGCCACGACTAATCATGTCTTCTAGTATGCAACAAGTAAATAGGGGCAACTGTGAACACCCATTTTTGTCCATATTTAATTCTAAAGAGACTAATAATAATAGTGAAGAGAGAAAGAAGAAAAAGAAAATAATAAAGAAAAGAGGGGGCTCATAATTAATTTGTTGTTGGACGGAGTGGTCTCGTCCATTGCATTGGACTTGCTGTTGGACGTGGTCCAGTACAGTCCGTTGCGCTTGCTGTTGGACGAGAAAGTCCCGTCCAGTCCACTGCACTTGCCAATGGATGGGGCAATCCCGTCCAGTCCCTTGCACTTGCTGTTGGACGGGGAAGTACCGTCCAATCATTGCGCTTGCTGTTGGACGGGGAAGTCCTGTCCAGTCCACTGCACTTGCCAATGGACGGGGCGATCCCGTCCAGTCCCTTGCACTTGCTGTTGGACGGGGAAGCCCCGTCCAATCATTGCACTTGCTGTGGGACGGGGTAGTCCCGTCCAGTCCCTTGCACTTGCTATTGGACGGGGAAGTCCTGTCCAATCATTGCACTTGCTGCTGGACGGGGCGATCCCGTCCAGTCCCTTGCAGTTGCCAATGGACGGGGCGGTCCCGTCCAGTCATTGCACTTGCTGTTGGATGGGGCGGTCCCGTCTAGTCCAGTCCCTTGCACTTGCCGATGGACGGGGTGGTCCCGTCCAGTCATTGCACTTGCTGTGGACGGGGTATTCCCGTCCAGTCCCTTGCACTTGCCAATGGATGGGGCGGTCCCGTCCAATCATTTCACTTGCTATTGCACGGGGTGGTCCCGTCCAGTCCAGTCCAGTCCCTTGCATTTGCTGTTGGACGAGGAGGTTCCGTCCACTTCAACTATTTTATTTCTACTGGACGAGGGGGTTCCGTCCACTGCATTATCTTTTTGTTGGACGAGGAGGTTCGTCCGGTGTATATCTACTTTTGCATATCTAAGTTTCTGTTGGACGAAGAGATTCCGTCCATTGCAATTTTATTTTCAGGTTGAAGGCTGAAGAATAAAGAAAGAAGAAGAAGAAGATAATGAAGTGAGGATGAAGAAAAGAAGGAGAAAAGGACAATCAACAAAAAAGGAAAGGAAATTGAGTTACTTCTCCTAACCCTAAAAAACCCTATTTTACACATCAGACAAGACCTCTTTTCCTCCTCTACCCATTGGTCCTTCTTCTTCCTCATCTCCTCCCCCATTTTTACCTAGCAACCCCACTCCTAACCCTAAAGAAAAACATCTTATACATCGGACAAAATCCCATACCTCCTTCTCTCTTCAAACATGCAACCTTCACATCAAATCACCTCCTTTCCACTGCTTATGCCGCCCCCATCCGGCCACACGCTACTTTTGCTCAGAAACACCCAAGCCCCGGACTTCGTGAAGACCAACCTTGAAGCCACTGGGTAAGAAGAAGCATGGAGTCCTCTCCTCCATCTATAAAAGGGGAGATTATTTTCTGGAAAAAGGAAACATTTTTCTAGAAAAAGAAGGAAGGAAAAATCAAAGAGGAGGTAGAGAGGAAAGATACAAAGAGTGAGCAAGAGGAGAGAGATTTTATCTAACATTTTCTTTGTGAAGAAAAGAGATTAGAAATCTGAGCTCTTTTTCTCTTCTCTATTATTAAGAGTAGTTAAGAAGGAAGAGTTAAAAGAGTAAGGGAGATTGAAATGTAAAAGTTTGATCTTGAAATCTCACCACCGGTTGGAAATAAAGTCATTGTTATTATGCTCTCATTTGGTAATCCTCGTTCTCTTTGTTGATATTATAAGTTTCTCTTGACATTCTTACTTTTTTGTGCCTCTACTCACTGAATAAGTTAGTAAAAAGTTTCACTTCTACGTTTCATTTCTGTCCTATTTTCAAGAAGTAAAATCGTTATTTTTACATAAAAATAGAGGATGATCACTTGATTAAAACAATCTTTTTTTTGGGTTGCCCTATGACAAGTGTCATGTTCAACCCTTCAGGTTTTAAGGTTGCTCTGTGGACTTACGTGCCATGTTCAACCTCTTATAGGTTCATTCAAAATTTCACAACTAAGGATGTTTCTTTCTTAAAAAACGATTCTTGGGTAAAACAAATATCTTCAAAGTTATTAATAATTTATACGACTAATTTTGGGTAACCTTTTTGTGTATGTTCTAGGGTGCCGTGGGGTTAAGTCTCCATGCCTTCCCTAGACATAATCGACTCCCGAACCCAAAGCTTGTTTTCTAAAGGGTTTTCCAACTTCCCTGAGTTTAAATAAAGTTGGTGGCGACTCCATGTTTTCTCTCTAAGGGGAAAAACCAGTCTTTTTTTGGTCGCTACAGATGGCGACTCCACTAGGGACTTCTTTTAAGAGAGTCAAGCCCATAAAAATTGGTTTTGAAAATTTTTAACTTGTAGCTTATTTGTTTTACCTTTTATGGCTATATCTTTCCATTTTTTTTCTTTACAATAATTAAATGACAAAACTAAAAAATGTTTTTATTTTTATCGGGTCGAAATGTACTGGCTTTCTCTCCGAGTTATACGGTGGTCTTGTTAGGCTGGTGTTTGGGTTTGGACCTAGGGGTCGAACAATTTGAGGTGGCATGGTAGGGTGTGTTTGAGGCTGAGAAGGGTATGATGGCCGGTAAGGAGCCATCTGTTGAGGATTTGGAAATTGTGAGGTGGCAGTGATATATGGCTGGTTGGCTTGGTGATATGGGGCGTATTGGGCTTGGAAGGCGGGTGTTTGGTTTGGTCTGTATTGGTTTGGTTTCTTTTGTTCAAAGGTTACTGCGTGTGCTTCTCCTTCTTTCTTTTTCACAAACGGGGCTCTCTTCGCGCCGTTCATTACTGAAGTCTCAGTGATCTTGCCATTCCTCATTCCACTTTCGATTCTTTCGCCGATAATGACCATGTCAGAAAAGTTCGATGACACGCTTCCAATCATTCTATCATAGAAAGGCGTCTGGAGGGTATCAATGAACATTGCCACAATTTCTTTCTCGGCCAATGGAGGCTCTACTTGAGCAGCCAATTCCCTCCATCGTTGTGCATACTCCTTGAAAGTCTCAGTGTCTCTCTTTACCATATTTTGGAGTTGCATCCTATCGGGAGCCGTGTCAATATTGTACTTGTATTGCTTCAGGAATGCATCTGCTAGATCTTTGAAAGATCGGACGTGGGCTAGTTCGAGACGCGTGTACCAATTTGAAGTTGCCCCAGTTAAACTGTCTTGGAAGAAGTGAATCAGGATCTTATCATCTTGAGCGTATGATGTCATCTTCCTTACATACATGGTCAATGGTTTTTGGGACAAGTGGTTCCCCGATATTTGTCGAAATCGGGTACCTTAAATTTTGGTGGAATTACAACATTTGGCACCAGACAAAGTTCCGAAGCATCCCGCAGACCATAACTATTTACTCCTTCAATGGCCCGTAGTCTTTCCTCTAGCACTTCCAACTTTTCTTTATATTGGGAATTCCCTCCCGACCGATTCACTGGAGTTTCACAATACATATTCTGGGGAAAGGGGTGTGGCATGTAGGAGGATCCAAAGTTTGGCATCATTTGAGTCCCCTGGGGCCCATAATGTAGGATGCATTGTGGGGTTTTTGGATTGGCAGAAAGTGTCACCGTCGTGGTGTTACCATCTGTAGGGTTGACAGTTTGTGTTTGTGGCATTTCGACAGCATCGGTGGGGGTTTGTGTCTGAGTGATATGTTCGGAGTTTTGAATGCCATCTTGTGGGCTGGGGGCCGTTGGTGGCACAAATCCACGAGGCAAACCGTATGGGGGATTGTTAGGGTCAAATGAAAGATGAGTTTGGTTGCTTGGATAAATAGTGAGAGGCATCATGGCCCCTGGTTGGTTGAAGCCTTGAATAGGAACCTGAGCAAAACCGGGCGGAAGGAGAGATGTGGTCGGATGTCTTTCGTTCGAGGTTAGAGGGTTCTGCTGTGTTTGTTTCCTTCTGTATTGCTTGTAGGATCTCCATCATCTTAGTCATCTGATCCTTGATTTGACTGACTTCATCCCTGATCTCTTGGACTTCTTCTAGGTCATCCGCCATGGCTCTTATCTGTGACCGAGTGCGATAAGGGTGTCTTGGAGCAATTGTTCAGAAAAGCCACACACTATTTTAATCAAAACAAAAGTGAGAACAAAATATTTGAAAAATCCAAAAAGCTTTTATGAAGATCACCTTTGGAGTTTATTATTATTATTTTTTAGTTAACACCTTGTAACAGACAAGAGATGGTCCTTCCATCCCACAAAGAGAACATTGTGCTCATAAGATGGAATGGAGTTGACAATAAATCTAGGGGAGAAACAACTCTCCACAATAGATGTTGTCTCAAACACACTAGCAATTCTGAATTGAGACATCTCGTCCTACCCTTTGCGCAGAAGGAAGAATCCTATAAGGCAAAGATGTAGTGGACCACATACTAACGGAAGACCATGCTCCATGATAGGTGTCATCGCAAGTCAAGTGCAAGAGTTGGAGTGCGAAGGAATCATAGAAGCAAGGACTGATTTCATTAAAAACTCCTCAAAGCAATACATAGAATTATGGAGGCAAGGACATATTTCATTAAAATCTCCTCAAAACAATACACAGATTGGGATTACATCATAATTGTTACAACATTTTCATCCTAAAGTCAATAGCTTGGGTCTCTTTCTTTTTAGTCCTCGAGCAAACCCTCCACACATTTGCATGAAATCATCCAACTCAGCCGGGAGACGAAGTATAGGGTCCGTACGAATTTGTTTTTCTGCCTTTTCAAAGCGTTGGACAAAATTCGGAATACAATGGCTTAGCTCCAAATTCATGCTCATATATCTTTTTTTCCATATGTCAATATCTATCCCTCGTTCTTGGGCCTCTTTTCTCCACCACTTCACGACATTCATTACTTGAACCATTTGATCATGATAGTGTTTTGCTGAGGTCCACCCTAAATCGCACTGCTTCTTGATTTCGACTAATAGAATATTCAGCTCTTGGACCTTTTACACCAATTCATCGGTCATCCTGTCTTGTGCACAAATTTGCTTCTGTAAGTTGCTATTGACTCCCCTTTGTCGATCAACCTCCGCCTCCAATGACTTTCTCATACCTTCTTGCTGGATGACTTCTTCTTCTAACTAACGCTTTTCTTTTCTTAGCCGATGCCTCTCCGTTGTCAAGGACAATACTTTACTTTCAAGATTCTAGACCTTAGCCATGATGCTTGGTGAGACATTGTCTATATTCTTCTGGACTCTTGAGGTTACGGAGATATCTGCACACAAATCTTTTAAATGTTCAATTTCCTTTGTTAGCTTCTCACAACGCTTCTGACCAATGGCTATTTTCAACTCGGCGTCTTGCTTTTGTTGTTCCATTTCCTTCATTTGTGCTTCCAGGACTTTCAGTTGTTCTGCCATTTGAGTTACCGAAGGGGAGTAATCTTCAGCTTTCGTGCTTTCTGCAGGAATGTTGACGGGACCTTTCCTTGATTTTCTCCATGCTTCATACTCTGAGACAATGATTAGTATTGGTCGGCCCAATTGTGATCTCCCGCCATCCTCACATTTTTCCATACATTTCTAACTTCTTTTTCCAACAACTTGGTATTCTCACCATCCTCGTATCAGAAACAGCATCCACCGAGTTGTTCTTCTCGTGGCACGGTTTTCGTCCAACAAAGTTGTTGTAAGGCTATGGCGGGTGTGTAGGACATGCACCCTCTCGGGCCCATCAAAGGAACATTTGGATAGTCACCACAACTATAAATGATATCTTGCCCCTGTTGACTTTCGTACCATGGGCATACCCACTTAAAAGAGTCTTTTTCCACTTTGTCAAACTCGCTCTTCCATTCTTCTTCATTAAGCTGTCTTGTAGGGATGTTATGAAAGCCTCTTAGTGGATCTGAATGGCGGTTGATATAGCCTTTTGCGTACATGTGAGTCATGACCCATACATAGAGAAACTACGCATAACATCTGAGCTTCCCCTTTGGATGCCGCTGGCAAAATTCTAGAGTCAAAAGCGTTTCAGCCAATAATGCCGGCACGGGGTTTTTCTTTCTTTCAACTGTGAAGAACACGTCCATTGCTGCTTGATCTATCATGTCTAGCACCGATGGAAATAGAACCAACCCATATATTGCTAGTGCCAATACCCTCTCAAAGGTTTCCCAATCTTGTCGATCCATTAGTTTCCTCAAATGATTTTCAAGAAATTTTATGGTCAACCCTCGCGAGTTTGAGTGCCCGGTCAAGTTCACTTCAATTTCAGGAAGCCCTAATAACCTTGCTATGCTTGCAGTGGTCAAGTATTGCCCCATGCAAAAGTACACGGTGGGATTTTTCTGCATTGGCAACCTTAACAGGCAAGCATATTCTTCATTGGTGGGTGTAATGTCCATGTTTGGCAACTCGAAGCATCTGAGATGTGGGCTCCAATACCGACTTAGAGCACTCAAAGCAATAGCTTGAACCGGTATGAAAATTAGGTCCAAGATCCCTCCATACTTCTTGACGAAGCTTTTTCGATGTTCTTGAGGCAAAGATTGGCTCAACTCTTTCAGATTCTCTAATGAGTTCAAACTCACCCTGTAGCTCTTGGTGGCGGGAGCATTGCTAGTGTGTCTGACTTTTTCCATCTCTTGTTATCAAAGGTGTTATCTCTCACCAAATTATTTGTGCAAGGGAAATTTTATTTTATTAATAACATTTGGAAAGCAAAATTACTTATGCATGAGAGTGTACCAAGATGCATGAATGAATGACATATTGATGATGCATGGCCTAAAATACTACATGCACGAGCATACAATATAATAATGAGTGTAACAGGATGCACGAATGAGTGGCATGTTAAGGTGCATGTGGGATGCATGCAGAAAATCGTTACGATGCATGAGATATAAATGTGATTATTCATGTTGCAAAAAATATGGAATGCGCTCCCTTTTGTCCTACATAGGTCATATCCTAAAGTTGGGACTTCTGAAGTCAAGACCCTATTTTGGTAGGCTACTAATGGCATTTTATGTGCATGACTTTCGGGATAGATCTAGACCCCTAAACATGGTCCCCGGATTACCCTCATCTAAAAGATAAGGATCCCAATCCACAAACCTCACCACAGGGACAAATAAGTCACAATATGGTAGTCCATGTACCGGTAGCAATCCGAGCGGGAGAATCAGTGACTGTCAGGGACGCAAAAGCATCATAATAACACCACTGAAGTCCATTCTAATCTTATGGCATTCCAAGACTCGGGTATAGAGCCCAAAAGTGTGTGCAACATGTGATAGTGATGTGTGTGATGGGAGCATACAAACCTTCACAAAAACCTACTAAAACAAAACTACCCCAAACCTGCAAAAAGGGAACAAACAACACCAATACAAAAGTTCTCTACCCTAAGGTTGCAAGAATATACAAAAGCAATTATGAAAAAAAGAAATAAAAAAAAGGGTAAAACAAATATTTTCAAAGCTTTTTTTAAAAAAAAAATTGTGCAACCAACTATGATAGGCCTGACTCTCTAGAATGTCCCCAGTGGAGTCGCCAGCTGTCACGACCGTCTCGTCCGGGAGCCGCAAAAAAAGGAGATATAAAGACAGAGGAGTCGCCACTAAAATTTTTATTGGGAAAATCTTAGAAAACCCAATTATTTAAAGGTAAACTGATCTAAAAAAAAGAGAGAGAGATGAGTCCGGGAGTCGGTTACGAGTAGGGAAGGTATTAGCACCCCACATCACCCATTTAAAAAACGGTACCTCAAGTTAATTGTGCAAAAACATTTTAATAACCTTTTAAATATTTATTTTACCCCAAAATTATTTACAAGAAAGAATTATTTCTAATTTTTAATATTTTAAATTTTTATTAATTTTTATATTTTTAAATTTATTGCTTATAAAAACTAAATGAGGTTGAACATGGCATGTGAGTCCATAGGGTAACCTCAAATCTAAGGGACTGGATATGGCACGTGTCTATAGAGCATCCCTAAAAAGAGAAAAGTTTAATTATTTTGATTAATTATTTTAACATAAAAAGAGACACAAAAAAAAGGACAATTTAGCTTTGGCTTGACAAGATGATTTATCTTGCTCCTACGTATTCCCGGGTGCGGTGGGAAACTCAAAGCCACGTAGTTCTTTTGAAAATGTTTGATTGGTTGATTGATTTTATTTTGGTAAATGTTTGATCTTGAAAATAATTTTGAGAAAAAGGATTTTATCGAAATAAATTCACTCTTGCACAGGGTCTAAGATAGCATTACTATACGATAAACCCTTACAATTCATACATCACTTGAGGTTGAAAATTCATACATCAACGTCGTAGATTTTTACGTGAATTCAAAGAAAGTTTATTTTTTATAAAGTTGGATAAAAATTTTTAAAAAGATTAAGTTGAAGATATTTTAATTTTTACAAAAGAAGGAATTCACTCTTGTATAGGGTTAAAGATAGCGAAGCTATACGATAAACCCTTACAATTCATACAACACTTGAGGATGAAAAATCATACATCAACATTGTAGATTGTTGTGTAAATTTGAAAAGATTTGTCATTTTTTTGTGAATTCTATTAGAGATGCTTAAAAATATTTATTTATTTATTTATTTTTATAAAAAAACTTTGTCGAAATAGAACATAAAAATCATTTTTATTTCTAAAATGAGAGAATTCACTCTTGCACAGGGTTAAAGATAGTGAAACTATATGATAAACCCTTACAATTTTTTACAACACTTGAGGATGAAAAATCGTACATCAACGTTGTAAATTGTTGCGTGAACTCAAGAGATTTTTTTCTTTTAAATTTTGTAAGAAAAATAAAATTAAATAAAAGACAAGATGTTTTCTTTTAATTAATTTTTTTTTAACTAAAACATTTTTAGAAAAATGCTGACCTCAAATGGAAGGGCCATATCAGTAAAAAAAAAACAATAAATGGGCCAATGCTAGTGTAGTGCCCAAATAGACAAAACAAACAAAAAAAAATAGCAACTTTGGGCCAACATGCTGCCATCACAGGCCCAAAAAAATAAACCCAACATAAACCACAATAAATGAAAAAAAAAAAAAAGAAGAAAGAATAAAAGCAAAAGGAAGCAGGGGACGCTTCTTGTTACCAGACATAACAAAGAGGGACCAATGAAGTGAGAGCAAGTGCGGCTGAGGAGGTTGATCGACGACGGGATCACGGCAGACGGCGGCGAGCGGCTCTGGACGGTGCGGCAGGGGCTGGTGATTTGTGGTGGTAGCACGTTGGGTCAGTGTCCACGAGCAGAGCGGATCTGGGGACGAGGCAGGGGCTTGCGTGGTGGCACGCAGCGGAATACGGGCCGCGTTCCACGCCAGACGTGACTGAGTTCGCGGCTGTCATGGGCGAATGGATCTGTGTGTTGTGTCTGGTTCATGGCTGTTACGACGAGGGGTGAGCAGAAAACGATAACGACGTCTTCTCGCGGCGACGGCGGATTCGCAACGGAGGAGTTTGAAATGAGGATCTGATCTGTTTTCTTGTATTGGTTCTTTTCTTTTGTTGTTTGATTTGGGATGATGGTGAAGATGATATTTTGCGAGTTTTTGAGGTTGATGAGAGGTTATGTTACTAATGTGATGGTTATGGTGTTTTGAGATGGAAGATGGTAATGGGTAGGGGAAGTGAAAAAGCTTCTGGTTTATTTACTTGAGCTACTTGTTAAAGAGAAAAAATGTGAAAAGAAAATGATGAGGGAAGTGGAGAGGGAGAGTTTTTTTAATCACTGTCATGGATCTTTTCTGTGTTTTACGCCCCCCCCCCCCCCCCCCTCCTCTTCTATGAGGTGCTGCTTATATAGTAAGCACATGGGAAGATCATGACAAAATTGGTTATTGGTTTCTTGAGGGGAAGGACGAAGGTGCAAAGGGCTGGTGAAATGGTGGTGCTCCCACTACTTTGATGGTTGCGGCAGGTGCAGGGGTTGTTTCCCTTATTTTAGAAAAAAAAGTGGAAGAAAACAAAAGGAGGGAAATAAAATATGAAGCTGATTTTCCTCTAATGGAAGAGGACAAAGCATGAATGAAAAAAGGACAAAGAATAAATATTTTTATTTTTTTCAAAATAAAAAAATTTGAAGCCTTTTTGTTTTTTTTCTTTTTGCTTGTTTTTGGATTTGGATAATCTGGATAATGGGCTTGCAACAATAAATAAAATTGGGCTACATCTAATTCTATATCGTATCAAGAACAAAAAACATTTTTAGTTTTTTTAGTTTTTTTTTCTTTTCATTTTTTATATTTTTGATTAATTAAAAATACCCGGACAAAATTAGGAGTTCACAAAAGGTTGACCGATCTAAAAACGACCGAGTTAAGGTCGAAATGCCGAACCTAAAGAGGCAAAAACTAAAGACCTAAAAAGGTTGACCAAGCTAAAATCGATCATGTTAAGGTCGAAATGCCGAACCTAAAGAGGTAAACAATGCATAAAGGTAATTAAAAACCTAAAGAGGTAAACAATGCCTTAAGGTAATTAACAACCTAAAGAGGTAATCCGAATCGATTGAGCTGGGGTGGCATGGCCGAACCTAAAGAGGTAGACAATGCCTAAAAGTTATTTAAAAACCTAGAGGTATTCCGAGCTCCAAAAACTTGAATAAGCCGAGTAACACGCAAAAATATAAAAGTCGAGCACTAACTTAGAAAAAAGTTACAAGCTTGAGCTCCAAAAGCCGACAGAAAAAAACGAGGCATGGACATAAAAAAACTTAGAAAATTTTATAAGTTTGAAAAGTAAAAAGCAACTCGTAAACCAGAAACAAAAACACAATTACATTACTTAAAAGGGCAAGGCCCATAGTACATAAGATTCCAAAATAAAAAGGGCACTGCCCTAGGAGCGAAATACATAATAAAAAATTGTTTTCCTAAGTTACTCATGGGCATCCCCACGAGCAACAGTTTCAATAGGAGTAGAGTTAAGGACATCCTCGACACTCGGAGGAATAGCAAAAGATGGATTAGGCAAAGCCATTTCCCCATTTCCCCCCTCCTCAGCAGCTTGCTCCTCAACTTTCTTTTCCTCCTGGCCTGCCTCTTCTTCACCCTCGAGCTCGGAAAAAGGGACCATGACTCCATCCTTGTTGAAGTCCTTATCCACATCCACCCGAAAGAAGTCAGCATCAGGGTTAAAACGATGATGTTGTTTCACAGCCCAGCAGAACCCGCTGACATGCTCCTTCATAATGTTGGAGACAGCCTCGTCCAGATCGCCTTGAAGCCTCTGCTTGGCCCCTCTCTCAGCCTCCAACGATTGTTGAGACTGAGCACAGGAAGAACAAGAGTCCTCCAAGACCTTCTGCAAGCTGGCCTTCTCCTCCTTTTCTCTATCAAGCTCGACCTGAAGAGCAGTCTTACCTTTCTCTAGCTCCACCTTTTGGGCCTTCATCTGGCCAATAGTCCGAGCTTGTTCCTCACACTTGGCTACGACTTGAGCCAGCTCGTCCCTCACCCTCAAGGCACGACCCGCATCGGCCCTCATCACCTCCATTTTCTTGACATTATCAGCAATCTGGTGACTCCATAAGCGAGTAATTGATGTGGCGTAAGTCGACGTGCGACGACGCTCGTGCGATTCCGGCAAGTGTACCGGACTGCCGTCAAGTAATAAAAGATATCGAACCCACAGAGACTGTGTTCTCGAATCGCAATCGGTTTTCGAATCGATTAGATCTGGACAGTTTTTAAAAAGGATTTTTATGTTTTGAGTGAAAAGGATTTTGATTTCGAAATTAAAAGATAGATGAGCAGAAAACAAATGTTTTTGGGGTTTTGATCTAAACGGATTCCTAGGGATTTGGGTTACCTTTGAGGCTGTTTATGTTGCTAATCTGATTTACCTTTGTTGATTACCGAAATTGCCTTGAAGGCGAGTTTATCCTCTAATAGCTTAAGCTCCCTCTCGGGTTACAAAAGCCGTGCCCAATTGACCCGACCCCTACTCTCGTGGTAGTCGATCCCAGATTGGACCCTTTGCGTTCCTTGACAACTCGTTGCTCCTCGAGGGACGGCTTCTAGCTCTCGCGATTTCAGTCCCAAGTCTGACTTCTATAGGTCCAACACCCAAGTTCACCGCTAGGTTCCTCCTTGGAATGTCTCAGTCATGCAAATAACCTAAGTTCACCGCTAGGTTCCTCCTTGGATCATTCACATCTCACAAACCAGTGGCCGCCAGGCTTTACGAGTGAAACACCCTAGAAATCCTAAGTTCACCGCTAGGTTCCACCTTAGAACGTCTACGTCACGCAAATAACGGTTGCCGAAATTTATGAGTGATTAACACACTAGAAATCAGATCTAAAACAATAACGAAATCAACAACGATTTTAAATCAAATCAACATCATTTACAAACCTCGGGCAGAGCCCTAGTCCCTAGAAATAAACTACTACTCCAGTCTTGCCATAGAGATGACAAGCTGGGTTGACAACATAGTGAAAATCAGAAAAGAGAAGAGAGGAGAAGAAGAGAAGAGATCTATAATCTATGCCTAGAGTAGTAGCCCCAATGGTCTGATGTGTTCTGCCTCTGCCTGGTCCATATTTATAGAAATTGGGAAGTTAGAGTCCCAAACCAACTCAAAATCTGATCTATTTCGGTTTCTTCAGGTCCAAGTAATGCGCGTCACGGCCGTGATGGCCATCATGGCCAGGCCGTGACGGTCTCTGCTTCTGGTTGCTCTGCGAAATTCCAGTCTCTCGTGAGGCGAGCCTATGCTCGCGTTGCGAGCCCTCTGTTATGGCCGTGAAGAATTTCACGGCTGGGCCGTGATGTGCGCTGACTTGTGGTGGTTTTTGGGTCACGGCCGTGATGGCTATCACGGCTAGGCCGTGACAGACTCTGACTTCAGCCTTTCTTCTTTTTCAGTTTTGCTCGATAATGGCCGTGATGGGCATCACGGCTAGGCCGTGATGGGCTCTGTTTGGCTCATTTTCTTCAGTTTTAAAGCTCCATCTTCATCCAAACTTCATCATGGTTGATCTATAGCATTTTACCCTTGATATCTGCAAAACAACACACGAAAACCGCCTTACCCGTTCCAAAGGAAAATTAACCTAAAATCTAATAAAAATATGCCTAAACTACATGAAAATGCATGCAAAATGATGGACAAAGATGAGGTGGAATCACACTCATCAAATCACCCCAAGCTTAAAACTTTGCTTGTCCTCAAGCAATTACTCAGGCCATAAGATATATTAATCAAAGCGTGGATAGTGAACCAAGAACCCTAGAAGCTAATCCAAGTAATAGGCATTTTTAATAAGCACTCAAGAGATAATCAAGTTCAAGTCCAATTAGAAGCTTAGGTTCTTCAAGTTCATGTTCTCACTGATTTGGGCACTCGCCTCACCTCACTCAAGTGTTTTAGGGTTTATGACAATTCACTCCATTTCCTCAAGGAAAGTATTTTACCATAGGCTTGACTATTAACCAAATCTCTACTTTATTTATGAAAACACTTAAGAATCAAGAGGTCTTTTCCTTTGGTTGTATTGTGGCCATGTGATTTATTGTAAGGTGGGAAAATCAAGGAAAGGGAATTTCAAGAAGGCTAGACAAATCATCAAACATTGCAAAGCATGACACCTTCTAAAATACCTTTTAGGGGACTTTGATTTACTTTTCCACCTTTCTTACTTCTATTATTTTTTTTTCTTTTTCTTTTTCTTTTCATTTCTCACTTTCTTTGTCATCCCCTTCTCCATTTTTTTTTCTCGTTTATTTCATGTTATTTGTTTGGAGAAGGGGAGCTTTTTAGCATCAAGAGAAATATTTTCATCCCATTCTTTTTCCAACTACCATTTTGCCCTTTTTGTAATACTTTAAAAGGTGCCATACCAAGCATTATTTATCAAAGTAATTCAAGGTACCAAGAAAAGTATTTTATCTTTAGGCTCAAAATTGGGCAACTAAGGGGTAGCATTTATCATTCAAAGCTCGGGAGGCCAGAAAAATACCTAGTGCCTCAATCATTTCCAAAAATGTTTTCAGAAATTTTTTTAAGTTTTGAAATGGTTTCAAGTCAAGTTCTAGAAAATACAGTCCATGAGGAATTAAATCACTCTATCACAAGAAATGGGGTAGATTTAGTGGATACCCCCTTTTTGGCTCAAAATCTTACATTTAGTAGTTCAAAAATCAGTGAGGTACACGAATCTAAGGAACCACATGCTAATTATCAACTATCAATTGACTATCTCAAGAAATTTCATTTTTAGCCATATTACAAGAATAATGAAAAATTGGGTTCAAAATTCACTATCTCAATTCATTTGGCACCAAGTTCTTACATTTGGATGCATGTTCTAAGTGAGGGGCAATCTAGAGAATGTGATCATACCAATCTATGCCTATGAGAATGCAATATGAATGCAACAATGCAAATGCAAAAATAAATACCCCTACCCCAAGCTTGATTACTTACATTGTCTCCAATGTAAATAATCAAGTTGGAGAGAGGAGAAAAATTGGAACAACTTACCGAGTCGGTAGCGGGTGTTGGCTTCACATTCCAGTCAAAACTTGGGTGGAAATTTTATCACGGCCGTGAGGCTCATCACGGGCAGGCCGTGATCGTTTCTGGTCCTCAGGAGTTGCCCTGTCACGGCCGTGATCTATATCACGGCTAGGCCGTGATGCTCTCTGATCTTGGTATCCTACTCATCACGCCCGTGATGGTTGTCACGACTAGGCCGTGATCCTTACTGTGCTCTTGTTTAGTTCATCACGGCCGTGACAGGGCGTGATGGTCTCTGACTTTATCCCTTTTTTATGCTCTTCTTCTCTTTCTCAACCTGAAAACACTAGACAAACCTATTAATGATATTTTTGCCTCTTGATCTTCTCAAATTATTCAAGAGGTTAATTCAAAAACAAAAGGAAAAGGGGAAAGAAAACTTGGGTTGCCTCCCAAGAAGCGCTTATTTATGGTCTTAAGCTTGACCATACTTCCTTCAGTCAACCGGGGTCGGCTGGGCGTAGAAGTGCAGGAACACTTCTCTTCCAAGGAGCTCCTTCAAAAAGCCGTTTCTGCTCATACGGCCAATAATGCTTCCGTTTCGCTCTTTTCTCTCGGAGCTTCCTAGCCTTCCTTTCTCCCGGCGGAAGTTTTGTTTCCGCATGGACAGCAATTCCAACTTCACCATTGGGTGCATCTTCAACCATGCATATCTTTGGGGTTGCTTCCATGCTAAGTTCTTTCTCTACCGCTGGAGACGTTACATCAATTCTACACACATGGCTCTCAAAAGGAGGGTTGTTACAAGAGTTAGTCAACTGAAAATTTACCCTACCTTCCTCTACATTTAGAGAGAGTTTTCCATTCCTTACGTCTATCACTGCCCCAGCGGTTGCCAAAAATGGCCTTCCTAAAATGATGGGGAATTCGGAATTCCCTTTCATGTCTAATACCAGGAAGTCGGTAGGGATGAGAAATTTCCCTACCTTTACGGGAACATTCTCTAGTATGCCTAGAGGAGTCCTAGTTGAGCCGTCCGCAAATTGTAAGGAGAATTTGAACGGTCTCAACTCTTTACTTTCCAACCTTTCCATGATAGTGAGGGGCATCAAGCTTGCACTAGCCCCTAAGTCACATAAGGCTTGGTCAATGTGTACTTGTTCAATCGAGCAAGAGATGGAGAAACTACCTGGGTCTTTCAGTTTAGTAGGCATTTTAGTCTCTACATCTACTTGCTTTTTCCTGACCAACCTTTGTGGGAAAGGTATCGGGGGTTGGTACGGTGGTGGAGGGACGTACTTTGGTTCTGGCTCTTCTTTTTCGCTCGTGTCCTCCTCCGGTTCCACCTCCATTTCAGCTACCCCCACCCCAAGCTTATCATCCCTCAAGTGTATGACATTGCAATGCTCATTGGGATTTGCTTCGGGTTGCCCCGGGAATGTACCCTTAGGTCTCGAGTACGTGCTGGCTTGTTGGGCAATCTGGTTTTCTAGCATCTTGTTATGAGTTGCTAAGTTGTCTACCTTAGATGCTAGCTCCTTTATTGCTTCACCCACTGCCCTTCCTTGTTGTCTAAACTCCTCATTCTGTTTTGTCTGAGTTTCAACAAAACTTTCAAATAAAGTCTCGAGTTTAGATCTTTGTACCTGAGGATACCCCGGTGCTGCTCTCTTATTACCTTGACCCTCTTGGAACTCATGGTTGAGCGTGTTGTTGTAGTTGCCGTAGGAGAGGTAAGGGTTGTTTCTTCTTTGGTTGTAGGGATTTGGGGGAGTATAGTTGGGCAGCTTCGGGTTCGTATCATAGTAGTTGTTACAAGAGTTCACTTGCTCACCCGAAGCGCCGGATCCATGTGGGCATCCCATCATGTCATGTCCCTGCATTCCACAAATCTCACAAACAAGGTTAGTAGCACCTAATGCACTCACATTAGCTCTTTCCAGCCGATCAAAACGTTTATTAAGTGAGTCTATCTTTGACATAATAAGATCTGTGCTATTTACCTCAAACTTACCCCCTGAAATCTTGTTCGGGTTATTACCTCTTTCGGATCCCCATTGGTGGTAGTTGGTGGCGACATTCTCGATGATATTGAATGCCTCAGTGAGAGGCCTATTCATAAACGCTCCACCGGCTGCAGAATCTAGTGACACCTTCGAAGAGTAGTCCAATCCGTTATAGAAGGTGTGCACTATTAACCACCTCTCGAGTCCGTGATGTGGGCACGACTCCAGCAGTCCCTTGTATCTATCCCAAGCTTCCGATAATGATTCTCCGTCTTTCTGGAAGAAGCCGGTGATCTGGGTTCTTATGTAGGCCGTCTTGGATGGAGGAAAGAATTTCTCCAAGAACGCCTGCTCCAGTTGGTCCCAAGTGGTCAAAGTGTTAGCGGGGATTTGCTTAAGCCAGGCCTTCGCCTTTCCAGTGAGAGATGAGGGGAACAGTCTCAAACGCACAACATCTACCGAGGCTCCATTAATCCTAATTGCGTCGGTGAACTCTAAGAATGTTTCTATATGATCGGTCGGGTCCTCCGAAGGCAATCCTCCGAATTGATGTTGCCTAATCATGTTGATTAGCATGGGCGGTATAGTGTAGTTCTCCGCCTCAATCTCTGGCCTTGCAATCCCAGTTCGCAAGCCTCTCGCATTTGGGGCTGCGTAGTCCTTCAAAGGTTTTGTATCCGGTTGATTCGCCATGAGTGGAACGGGACTCAACCTTTCTCCCTCTCTTTGTAGTCTTCTACGTCTGTGGAAGGTCCTCTCGATCTCCGGATCAATCTCACTAAGGCTCCCAAGACTTAGGGATCTTTGCATATAAGTCACAGAGAGATGGATACAATAGAAGGAAAAGATTTTTTTTTTTTTTTGATAATATTTCAGAAATAAAAATCAAATAAAAAGAAAAGGTCCAGAAAAATCAATTTAAAAACTATTTGAAATTCGAAAAGGCACAGTCCCCGGCAACGGCGCCAAAAACTTGATGTGGCGTAAGTCAACGTGCGACGACGCTCGTGCGATTCCGGCAAGTGTACCGGACTGCCGTCAAGTAATAAAAGATATCGAACCCACAGAGACTGTGTTCTCGAATCGCAATCGGTTTTCGAATCGATTAGATATGGACAGTTTTTAAAAAGGATTTTTATGTTTTGAGTGAAAAGGATTTTGAATTCGAAATTAAAAGAAAGATGAGCAGAAAACAAATGTTTTTGGGGTTTTGATCTAAACGGATTCCTAGGGATTTGGGTTACCTTTGAGGCTGTTTATGTTGCTAATCTGATTTACCTTTGTTGATTACCGAAATTGCCTTGAAGGCGAGTTTATCCTCTAATAGCTTAAGCTCCCTCTCGGGTTACAAAAGCCGTGCCCAATTGACCCGACCCCTACTCTCGTGGTAGTCGATCCCATATTGGACCCTTTGCGTTCCGTGACAACTCGTTGCTCCTCGAGGGACGGCTTCTAGCTCTCGCGATTTCAGTCCCAAGTCTGACTTCTATAGGTCCAACACCCAAGTTCACCGCTAGGTTCCTCCTTGGAATGTCTCAGTCATGCAAATAACCTAAGTTCACCGCTAGGTTCCTCCTTGGATCATTCACATCTCACAAACCAGTGGCCGCCGGGCTTTACGAGTGAAACACCCTTGAAATCCTAAGTTCACCGCTAGGTTCCTCCTTAGAACGTCTACGTCACGCAAATAACGGTTGCCGAAATTTATGAGTGATTAACACACTAGAAATCAGATCTAAAACAATAACGAAATCAACAACGATTTTACATCAAATCAACATCATTTACAAACCTCGGGCAGAGCCCTAGTCCCTAGAAATAAACTATTACTCCAGTCTTGCCATGGAGATGACAAGCTGGGTTGACAACATAGTGAAAATCAGAAAAGAGAAGAGAGGAGAAGAAGAGAAGAGATCTATAATCTATGCCTAGAGTAGTAGCCCCAATGGTCTGATGTGTTCTGCCTCTGCCTGGTCCATATTTATAGAAATTGGGAAGTTAGAGTCCCAAACCAACTCAAAATCTGATCTATTTCGGTTTCTTCAGGTCCAAGTAATGCGCGTCATGGCCGTGATGGCCATCACGGCCAGGCCGTGACGGTCTCTGCTTCTGGTTGCTCTGCGAAATTCCAGTCTCTCGCGAGGCGAGCCTATGCTCGCGTCGCGAGCCCTCTGTTATGGCCGTGAAGAATTTCACGGCTGGGCCATGATGTGCGCTGACTTGTGGTGGTTTTTGGGTCACGGCCGTGATGGCTATCACGGCTAGGCCGTGACAGACTCTGACTTCAGCCTTTCTTCTTTTTTAGTTTTGCTCGATAATGGCCGTGATGGGCATCACGGCTAGGCCGTGATGGGCTCTGTTTGGCTCATTTTCTTCAGTTTTAAAGCTCCATCTTCATCCAAACTTCATCATGGTTGATCTTTAGCATTTTACCCTTGATATCTACAAAACAACACACGAAAACCGCCTTACCCGTTCCAAAGGAAAATTAACCTAAAATCTAATAAAAATATGCCTAAACTACATGAAAATGCATGCAAAATGATGGACAAAGATGAGGTGGAATCACACTCATCAGTAATTGAGGTGATCCGGAGAGCACAGGCAACAGCCACCTCCATACTCTCATCGGGCCCTTGCTCCAGCAAGAGCCGAGCATTAGAAGGTTTCAGTACTTGGCCGTCGATGAGGGTAGCAGGGTCGAACTCATTCCGCCAGAGCGAGCTGATGCCCGGGTTGCAGTTTCCATTGTACCATTTGGTGTCCGAAGTAAGATCGGTCACCATGGGAGCATTGCCCAAACTCTTATCAGCAGCATGAGTTTCTTCAACCATCATCAGGGGAGAAGAACTTCTTATCAGGACCTCGGAATGAATGTCTTCTCGAGTCCTTTTGGGAAGGCGAGTGTTCAGGTCAGAAGCTTCAGCAACCTTCTTTTTCTTCCCTTGACATTTGAAGCTGGAGTTGATCCACCAGCAGCTTGATTAGCCGACTTCTTCATCAGGGCCTGTAGTTGAACTTTCCCATTATCACTGCAAGAAGGAAATCGGTCAGATACCATAAGAACGCTACATGATAAATTAACACTTGTCAACAAAAAGCTACTTACATTCAAAGTCGGCTTGCCGAGTGGAAGAGGTAGGAAGCTTTAAAAGCCTTCCACAAGGCAGTGGCCGAGGATAAAGTTTCAGAGCCTCAACATCGGCTCGCTCTTGAGCGGTCATAGAGCACGATGATCCCTCTCTGCTCAACCCCACTCAGGGAGATCCAGTCAACTCGGTCCCCGAACTGAACTCGATAAAAGTAAAGAAACTTAGGAGCAGTAGCCTATATCCCTATCTGGCCACACAGAATTTGGAAGGCTTTCAAGAAAGCCCAACTATTCGGGTGAAGTGTGGCTCATCCGAAGGGGGACGGAGAAAAACATGATCATCTTCTGCACAAGGAAGGCACTCTACAGTGCCACATTTAGCAGCAACCTTGTTTTTTATGGCTTCGAGGGATTCGAGGTCCCTGAAGTTGGAGTGAAAGGTTCCCGCATCTGGCCTTATCCAGAAATACCCAGGAATAGTAATATCTGGGTATGGGACTTTAGGTATCCTATTGGTGCGCTTACGGTGCTTAGGAACGGGTGTGGCATCAGGAGTGGCGGAGCTACTCTCATCAGAAGAGGAGGAGGCACCATTAGCACCCCCATCACCATGAGAGGAAGACAGAGAAGGATGAGGAGAGCCCCCAATCGGATTGATTTCAGGCTCTATGATCTGAACCTCAGAAGAGGCATTATGGAATACCTCGAATGAAATCTCCATGGCTAAAAAACAGCAGAAATGAAACCATAAAAAAGAGATGAGAAGGACGTACCTGGAATAGGAAAGATAGTAAAAGCTTGAAAAAGAAGAGGCTCGAGAGAGAAGAAAATAGAAGGTTCAGGGAAAGTGAAGCCCTGTATCCGGAGCTTGCTCGATTTATAGAAAAAGAGTAACGTTTCAAAAAATAAATGAAACGTTACTTTTCGAAGTAATGATGGTGGTTGACGTGTGAGAGAAGAGAGACGTCTCTTCAAGTCCGCGCAAATTCGGCGCACCAATGGAGGAGCAACACGTGGCAGAGACATCGGAATATAGTTGTCACAATTAAGAATATGAGCACGCAGCAACGGAGCAGGCCTCGGAAATAAGGTCATAATGGCCACGCGTCACAAGTCAGCTTCGCCTTAACAACAAAGGCAACGTTTTTTTCCATCTCGGGAGCTAGGAAACATTGGTCACAGTGCAAAACTGAAATGACTACCCCGCCTCGGTTAGGATCGGCTCCTTCAAAGAAGCTTCCTGGCTTTTTAAAAGCTCAAAAGCTTGGGGGCTTGTGTATGGGCCGAGGTGTAAAACTCCGCTGAGGTTTAAAGCTCTGCCACCAGGTTCACCGAAATGAAATATATATATAGACCAAGGTGTAAAGATCGATCACTTACCTCGCCAACTTGAAAGGCTAAAGAGACCAAGTTTCTAAGCTCGGTCACCGAGGTTGAACGATTGGCCAAGATACAAGATCGGTCATTAAAACTATGATAAAAAGGGGAAGAGAACCTACACTATAAACCTTAAATTCTCCAAATGAGGTTTTGAAAGGCCAAGCTCGGCTACTGTCATGAAAACTTTTACGCTTCTACTAGCTCAAAGCTTGGGGGGCTTGTGTACTGGTCGAGGAGTAAAACTCGACCACCGAGCTTGGATACCCGATCCAATAAAGGTGGGAAGGATAAGATATTGATATTATCTTTAATAATCCTGATATTATCTCAAATGACCTTATCGGGTTAGAAGAGATAAAATCCCTCAAATTAAGGAAATCATATCTCAAAGAAGATTTAAGAGATAAAAGGAGATAAATCTAGATCTCTTAAAGATATGGGGATCCTATTATAAAAGGAGGATATCCCAAAAGAGAGACTCACTTTTCACTAACCTAGGTGAATCTCCCTTAAGCGTATTAGAGGAACCAACTTGATCAAAAGACTATTGAAGAGTCCTTGCTCGCTAGTATTCATCAGATACAAGATTAAGAGATTGAGATCACTATATGACCAACGGTTGAACTAAGAACTACTTCTGGCTTTAATTCCCACAGGGATACGTAGGACCATAGTACAATATTCTGTCAAGCCATAATCTAAAACAACCCCCATTATTCACTCTTGGTTTGACGTTCTACGACGAGATTCCGACAAGTTGGATCTCGGCAGGAACAAGTCTTTCATTTACTTGTTTGCCTTCTATATTCTACAATTTGGTATTTTTGGATTGGATATTCATTATCCTGCTGGTGATTGAGTTCAACGGAAGAGGGATCTTGGTTCATGGGGTGCAGAAAAATTGTAAAAATAGAAAACGTTCATTAACCTTTTCACTTCGGGGGTGGGGGAGTATTCCGCAAAATAAAATGTTTCTTCTATGCCTTTTGTATGCATGTTAACTATGCGTAAATTATTGGTCAATATCTATCAATTGATCATAGACTCCAACTGAACCAAAGCCTTCAGTGACAACATCTTTATCCTGTATTCCATCTTGACTTCCATTTTCAGTGGAAATAGTCTTTGAATCTGGATAAGAATTCTCATTCTCAACTACGAGCTCAACTTTGGAATTGTGCTATACAATCAACAAGACACAATGGAATAAAATATAGTTAAAATTAATATAGGAAATAAACTTCCGGTAGCTTTATTCTACAATACCGGAAGTTAATTTCCGGTATGCTATAAAATAACTATCGAAAATTTATTTCTAGTTGGTAACCAAAACTAAAATAGATTACCGGATTTTATATTCCGGTATTTAAAAGCAGTATTCTTCCGGTAGTACAAAGTTCCAGACGTACCGGATATAGATTATGGGGTGTATTAAGATAATTGAGGGTATTTTAGGGGTATTTAAATGTTTTAAAAAATGTGTGGTGTATTAGAGATATTTGTGATATAAAAAACAACACCCAACACTTTTTTGTTATGTTTTCTGTCAATTGGGTAGAAAGATTCTTCTTCTTTTTTTGCCATTTTCCCATGCTCTCTCACATTTATTTTGGGCCAACCCAAAAGATCTATCATAAACTAAAGGAGGCCCAAAGTTTTAGAAAATAATTATAGAATATAGATAAGCACTTCATAATTATTTGAAAATGTTAAATGTACCTTTAAAAACTGACCAAAGTTTGATGTCACTACTGATGAGTCTTTAAGCTTTATCATTGAATATAAAATTATTATAATTATTATTTAATGTTTATTTATTGTATTTATAATATTTCATGATATATTATTTTAGTGCATGGTAATAGCATCATGAGCTATTATAAAACACAAGGATTCAGGAACTCCAAAATTTTGTTTTAACCAAAATACCATTACTATTCAATTAAACTCCAAATTAGAAAAGAAATACAAAAAGGATAAATTGTAAATATATTTTATTTAGCGTAAATCAAATATCTTATTTTTGCAACTACGTATTTTCCAAAGAAAAAACTATACTCTAGATAAATATATAATAAAAAAAGCTCAAACTTTTGTTACCTTCTCTCTATTATTCAGACTATTCAAATGATGCTTTCAATGATTTAGTGCCTGTTTTAATGAGATGGTTCTCAACGCGAACCGACGTTCCAGCCACGTTCAAAAGAAGCTACAATTTTGAACTTTGGGAAAAAGTGTGTGGGGACGTGCATTATGGACGTTTGCATTCAAAGGAATCCTAAACAAATAGTGCCTTAACAAAGTTAGAATACAGTGTAATAAAAGGAGTAACTATTAATCCAAGAGGTTGGTCTAGTAGAGTATGACAGTATCTCGTATCTGATAGGTTACAGGTTTGAGCCTCCACTAGTTTCCTTGGGGTGAGATGAATGTAAATGTTCTTTCACAAGTACTCATAGAACTCAAATGTTTTATCTACTTTAGACTATGACACCATCCCTCACACTTTTTTTTTAAAGGAGTAACTATTGCCTATTTAGTTAATGAATTGTACTTTACTTTTATTATTTATAAAATAAGAAATGGTAAATAAATAAATAAGAATATCCATCTTACAACAACAACAACAAAAAATTAAAGTTTATAATCTCTTATATGCAACAATTCAACTGCCAGCATGTGGTTGATTCAAGTGATAAGAGACTTGGACATCTTAACTAAGTGGTCAGGGGTTTGAATTCTGACTCTTGCATATGGAGAAAACCTGGTTAGGAGGGGAGAACCCACCTTGTGTGTCCAACATATTCCCCGACAGAGATTAATCACTACTAATAGTGATGGATACTTCATACCTATATCATGATTACAAAAAATATATATATATATGCAACAATTCAACTGAAAGAAGACGTTTTAGTCATGCCGAGAGCGTTTAAATTATTGTTCAATTTTTACCTATTAATATTTAATAAATTTTAGAATTTGAATTTAAAATGAAGGCCAAATTATTTGCCCGACTAAGGTTCAGAACCTTTACGGAAGGCTGCAGTTAAGGGTGCGAATAGGGCAAGCCGTTTGTCGGGGGACTATGGCATAGTCTATTTAAGATCTAGTTCGGCTTAGCCTATTTAGTAAAAATGTCAGGTCAAAGCTTTATAAAAAGCCTATATAGCTAAACAGGCTATGCCTAAGGCTTTACAAAAAGTCTACTAGGCTGACCTATTTAACACATACACACACATAAATATATATATGTGTGTGTGTACGCGCGCGCGTGTGTATAATATAATATATTATAATACTATAATATATATTTTTACATTGTTCATAATAGTTAAAGGTAAAGGCCTGTTGACATATAATGTCCTACTTGCCTATTTATTTGTGAATCCCTAATGACATATTTATTAGTATATGTCTACCAACTTCTTTGTCATCAGAGACCTACGAGCCTATTTACAAGTGAAGGATTGTGACCTATGTATAGATGGATACATATTTAAAGGTCTTGTTGATAAGTTTGCTTTTATGTAAGCTTTCAGGTCAGGCCAGACTTTAAAGTATGTCAGCCTCAGGCCTTAGAAATTGGCCTATATCAGGCTACAGGACAGGCTCGACCCTCGTGATTGGAACGCAGTGAAATAGACAACTATAAACACGAGAAGGGGAGGTTGAATTGTGTTTATCAGAATTTAAACAAAGTTGAAATCTTTTCGCATGCAGAAGCTTAGTTCAGACGATTGGAAAGATACAGGACAGACAGGTGACCTGTCTAATGAAATTTTAGCAGTGACTTAGACAAACACACCACTTGAAAAAACGGATAAGAAAAATAAGGCAACTAAAGAGTTTATAAGTAAAGAGAGATTGACACAGCTATTTATCCTAGTTCACTCTTCAAAGCAAAGAGCTACGTCCAGTCCTTGGCAGCACCAAGTTTTATCCACTATAACTGATCAGGTTACATACTCCAAGTATTGTTTGCACACCTAGCCTCTTCAGGCTCCAAGACAAGTATTCTTTGCACACCTAGCCTCTTCAGGCTCACACAGGTTTGTTTGAGAGATTTGATTTGTAATAAATACAACTTCAGATAGACAGATATTTCACTAACACTCTGTTGTTTAAATGTAAAGCTTAGAAAAGTCTGCGTAATAACTTCAAATGATTGAAGAATACAGAATGAAAGAATGAAGATATTAATGCGCAGAGTAATGGCTCTTTAATCCTATGTGTATTATCTATACTTCATCGTCAATGACTTCTGTATTTATAGTCTTCAAGCATTTAGGATCCGCTAGAGACATTCCCTCAGATGTTGGCTTCAAGAAAAACTTTATTAAATGCAATAGAGTCATTCTGGGCAGCCATTAATGCAATAGGAACGTTGGTTGTACTCTAACATGAAGGATCACAGCTTTATGCATCGTGATATAGTCATATCAGAGTTGTGCAGAGAGCTTTTTGTAATTTGCTGAGTACAATTCCCTTTTCGTGTAAGGACCAGAGGTACAAGGGAATAAAGCACATTGGAAGCATTCTTTAACTGTTCTTTGGTTCTGATAACCGAGGTTGCTAGAGAGAGTAACTTCTGACTTGTTGATAGGCGTGAGATTGAGTAGGAGAGAAGGCTTCAAGTCTCTTTCTGATGGGACAGCCAACAAAAGCTTGTTTGGTCCTTGATTCTTCAACGAGTAACCTCAGACAAGTGTAGGAACTCGTGGGGAGACAGGTTGAAGACGTATCTTGAAAGAAGTCAATAATCATAGTCAACATACAAGTTGACTTTCGCTTATCCAGACAGGTAGTCACTTATGAGCAGATAGATGATTCTTACAGTTTTAATCTGTACACTAGATAGACAGGTTAGCAACCAATATGAAGGTTAATTAAATCATTAACCAATGTTTAGTTCTCATCAAAACTCAGAGAAATGCACATCAGATATTTTAGAGACTTAACAAGCTCCCCCTTTTTGATGATGACAAACATTAAGATGATTTAATGAACCTTAGAAAATATCAACAAAGAAAATAGCATATATCAGAGAGGTTGAAATTTTCTTAAGTGGACAGGTCATGCAGATGCTTGATCAGACAATAAGATTAATTATATAATCCGTTTAACTTAGTCACACATAAGTTTGACTTGTTTTACTTGAAATTATTATCAGAGCAGTCTTACTTAAGATTTATCTGAGCAATTATAGCAACTATCAGAACATACTCATGTCCATGTATTATTTAAGATCATATCATATTCATTCTCCCATTCTCCTATATCACATTTCTCTCATTCTCCCCCTTTTGTCAACATCAAAAAGGAATAAACTATGAAAGCATTAAAGAAATAAAGGAGGAATTTATTTTATTCATCATGAACGTTTACAAGTACAAGATAGTCTATATACCTAAAACTACCTAGATTGACTAATTAACAAAAATAAAGCAGCAACCCTTTGCTCTAAGAGCAGTCTAGCTCGCCTTTCTTCATCTAGCTGTCTTCTTAAGTCTTCTACTTGTCCTTGAAGCAGATGAAAGTCTTGTAAGGCCACTGTTTGAGAAGAGATAGACAGAGAAGAGTGCCAGGGTAAGACTAGAACTGGGGGTGCCTTATGTAGAGATAAGGGAGAGGTGATGGAAGGGAAGAAAAGTTCCTGGAGAGTTTGAAGGGCATTGAAAGGAAGAGAGGCGGATTTGAAGATAAGACTGATTCTGACACAGTCAGTATCAGGTGAAGGAAACACACAGGAAAGTCTCTCGGACAGAGACAGTCTGATGATTGTTATTTGAATAGGTGGGGGAAGAGGTGTTTGAGCTAAAATAGAGGGAGGGATAGGTAATGAAGAATCAATGTGGCAGAAAAAAGAATTAGATCCTGTGACTAACATAAATAAATACCTAGACCTATGTGGCAGCATTACAACAGAATCAGGATAGTGAGTTCCATCTAATGTTCTAATGAAGATAATAATAGGTGGGTAGAAGAAAAGTTCTCTATAGGGGTTAAGAATATGAGGTGGAGGAGAAGGGATGAAAGAGACATGTGAGATACTTGCAAATAAAAGAGATTGCAGATCAGACACAAAGAGTCTCGATGATATGCCAGTTTGTTCTTTGGGAGCAGAGTCCTTGTGACCAACTGTGTACTGACAGTCATCAGGTGCAATAGTGAAAGAAGATTTTTGAGTTTGAAAGGAAGAGACAGGTGAAGAAATATGAGATGCAATAGAAAGAGGCTGAACAAAAAGGGCATATGGAGAAGAGACAGATGGGTTGATGATACCTTGATGAGAAAGGGAAGGGAATGAAGGAGATGTCTGCTCTTTAGATATCTTCAACTTCTTGTGAGAAGGAGACACATGGTCATCCTTGCGTACAACTGTCTGAGCTCCTCCAGACAGGTCTTCTGCAGTGTTAGCTTTTGCAGGTACTGGGTAACCAGATCTTCTCTTTTTGGGAATAATTCCCAAAATGAAAGTCTTCTTTGGTTCTTCCAGGACTTGCTCTGTCTGCTCCCCCTGAGCAGATGCTTCCTCTTTGCTAGGCTCAGACTCAACTTGTCAGACCTTGGCAAAAGTCTTCACCAGCTTCCTTTTCTTGCTGGGATGAGCAGGAACATCCATTAATTCCTTAGCTTCACTAGTCTTCCTCTTGGGAGAGGGTCTCCTCAGCCTGAACCTTAAGGGATCAACTGTTTCAGTAGAATCTTCAGACACTGAAGGTTGCAGCTCTGGAATTTGCTTTTGTCTGTCCACCTTTCCAGACGGTTTGAATAGTCTTTCAGAAATGGGGACTTCTGATTCGTCAGTGGAAACCACTGGTTCTTCCACCTTCTGCTCAACAGCAGGCTTCTTCTTCTGCTTCTTCTTGTCATCCTCCTCATCAACAAGAGGGATTCCCTTGATGTTCATCATAGACAATATCTTCCTGTCTATGGGCAGTGCCATGTCCACAAAGTGAACATCACTAGGAACAAACAACTTGTTCCTGAATACCCTTGTCAGCAACATCCCATAAGGATAGGTCTGCATGTTGGTTCTCTTGATCAGACTCTCAAGGTACATGTAGATAAGGTCATTGATGTCAACCTTGATTTTGTGGATCAAGTGGTACAGAGCAAATATGTCCATCTTGGTCACACTGTCTCGTGGGTCTTTCCTTGGCATCACGCACTCCAACAGCAATTTGTGCAGGAATATACACTTGACCACCATGTTGACAGGCTTAGGGTTCACTGGTTTGGGAACACCATAGATGGAAATGTTGACATTGTCAGCTCCCTCTTCATCTTCCCAGTTGGGTGTGAAGCCAGCTCCGATTCTCGGACATTTTGTGACAAGCTCCAAAGAGCTAATGGGGAAGAGAAGGGTTCTATCCCCCATTTCAGCCTTAAAGCTTTTGATTCTGTTGAGTCAGTTGGTGACAACCACAGCATTTCTCCAGAACGTTTGAATGAGCTTAGGGTGAACAAGCTCCTTGATGTCGAAGAAAGGAGTCCACTTGGAGTACTCTAACTCTTTAGTGACATCCATTCCTAGTTTCTTCATCCGTTGAAGATTAACAGTCTTTCTCGGAATGATCTTTTCTATCTCAGTAACCTTGAGATTGTATTTCTCGGAGATTTATTTTGTAGAGAGATGCTTGGATGGTGCCATTTTTTGAGAGAAAACGATTCGAGGGTTTCGAGAGAGAATAGGGTTTGAAAGATGAGAAGACAAGCATATTTTGGAATATTGAAACGTAAAGGTTCAACCTTTCTTAACTATTGTATTTTATAGTCATAAAGGTAGGAGAAATAAAAATGATATTTTTAATTCAAAAAAAAGGCACGATTTGTATGGGGAACTGCAACGCCCACTTAAGACATAATGAAAACAAGGTTTCGAGATATATAAACTAATGTGCACACGATTAGTTTCAGATAAGGGAATGGCATTAATTAATTAATAACCATTTCAACCAAACTGTTAAGTTCTAGCATAGTGACTCAGCAGAGTCAGACAGGTAAGCATAGACAGGTGATAAAGCACAGACAGGTTAACATTCAAACATGTCATTCAACAATGTAATGCATGTTTAGATTATCTCTAATAAATAAAAACCTTTCTTCTGCGAGGGGTTTAGTGAAAATATCAGCCCATTGATTTTCAGTTTTAACAAACTTAATATCAAAGATGCCTTTTTGAACATAATCCCTAATAAAATGATGTTTGATTTCAATATGCTTAGCCTTAGAATGCTGAATTGGATTTTTAGTTAAGCTTATAGCACTGGAATTATGATGGGCACGAATCCGCAAGTGTACAGCTTCGTCGTCAAGTAATAAAAAGATCGAATCCACAGGGACTGTGATCTTTAATAACTATCAATTATTAAATCAATTAAACTGGACTAGAAAAATATTTGGAAAAGATTTGGTTTTTAAAAGATTAACTAACAAATCAAATATCTGAAACGCAATCAAACAAAATCGTAATCAAATCAAATATGAGATTTTTTCAAATATCAAAAGAGATTTTCAGGAATTGGGTTACCAACAAGACTGCTCATGCTACTAAATTGACTACCCTCTTGTTAATTATCAAAATTGCTTTGAAGGCAAATTTATCCTAAATAAGTTAATGTTCCGTCTCGGGATACAAGAACCGTGCCCAATTAAACCAACCCCTACTCTCGTAGTAATTGAATTTAAATTGAACCCTTTAAGCTTTGTGACAATTCGTGAACCCTCGAAGGACCGCTTCTAACTCTCGTGATTTATGTCCTAAGTTCAATCCCTATAGATCAAATTCCTAAGTTCGCCGCTAGGTTCCTCCTTAGCATATCTATAAAATGCAAATAAGTGCGCACCAAATTTACAAGTAATTCATGCAATAGGAATCAAATCGAAAGCAAATTGGAATTAACAAAGGGAAAACATCAATTCATAACATAAAACAAGTCTTGGACATAGCCCCAATTCCTAGAAATAAAAAGACTACTCAAACATTGCCATGTTCATAGCAAGCTTGATTAACAAAAGCATAAAAAAAAACCTAAGAGAAAAGAAGAAATTGAGAAGAACAGAAATCCTAGTTTTTGCCTATGGGTAGCAGTCCAAGGGATCCCTATTTTCAAGCCTTAGAGTCCTATTTATAATGTAGGGTAACTTGGGATTAAAGTTGTTACAAAATCATATCAAATCAGCAATTAAATTTTCGGATTTTTCGCATCACGACCGTGATGCCTGTCACGGCCAGGCCATGATGGGTTCTGACTTGGAGATGGCTTCGCTGCTTGGTCTATCACGGCCGTGACCACCATCACGGCCTAGCCGTGATCAGTTCTGCCTGTGAGGGTCTGTTTAGTTGGCATGTCATGACTGTGATGGCCATCACGGCCTGGCCGTGATCAGTTCTGAGTTTATCCTTCTTTCTTTTCAGCCCTACTCAATCATGACTGTGATGCCTATCACGGCCAGGCTGTGATGGGCTCTGTTTGCCTCAGTTTTCTTGCTTTTCAAGCTCCGTCTTCATGCAAGCTCCATCATGGTTGATCCTGAACATTTTAATCTTCAATTCCTGCACATAAACACCACAAAACCACCTTACCCGTTCCAAGGTAAAAACTAACAAAAATCAAATTAAAAATGCCTAAACTACATGAAAATGCATGCAATATGATAAAGAAATATGAGGTGAAATCACACTCATCAAACATCCCCAAGCTTAATATTTTGATTGTCCTCAAGCAATCACTAAGACCAAAAAAGATAAACAATCAGAGCATGACAGTGAACCAAGAACTCGAGTAATAAGTCCAAGTAACAGGCTTATCCGAATAAGTAACCGAGAGACAATCAATTTCAAGTCCAATTAGAAGCTTAGGTTCTCTAGATTCATGCCTCTTACTAATTCGGGCACTCTTATCACCTCACTCAAGTGTTTAAGGACATATGACTATTCACTCAATTTCCTCAAGGAAGGTACCCTACCATAAGCTTGACTATTAACCAAATCTCTACTTTATTAATGAAAACACATAAGAATCAAGAGGTCTTTTATTTTGGTTGTAATGGGACCATGGGATTAATTATTAGGTGAGGAAATCAAGAAAGGGAAAATTCAAGAAGGCTAAACAAAATATCAAATAATGCAAAGCATGACAACCTTCTAAAATACCTTTTTGGGCTTTAATTCACTTTTCCACCTTTCTTTCTTTCTTCATTTTTCTTATTTTTTTTTATTTCTCAATTTCTTTTTCTCATCCCCTTCTCCATTTTTTTTTTCAATTTGGAGAAGGGGAGATTTCCAACTTAAGAGAAATATTTTTCTAACTTTTTTCATCCCACGATTTATTTTCAAACTACCTTTTTGCCCTTTTTGCAATACTTTAAAAGGTGTCATACCAAGCATCATTCATCAAAATAAATCAAGGTACCAAGAAAAGCATTTTATTTTATTAGGCTCAAAATTGGACAACTAAGGGGTAGCATTTAATCAGTCAAAGCACAGAAGACCAGAAAAATACCTAGTGCCTCAATCATTTTCAAATATGTTTTCAAAAAATTTTAAGTTTCAAAATGGTTTCAAGTCAAGTTCTAAAGAACATAATCCAAGAGGAATAAAACACTCAATCACAAAGAATGGGGTAGATTTAGTGAGTACCCCTTTTAGGCTCAAAAAATCTCACATTTAGTAGTTTAAAATCAATGAGAAACACAAATCTAAGGAACCACATGCTAATTATCAACTATCAGAAGATCATCTCAAACATTTTTATTTTTAGCCTATCACAAGAATATAAAAATTGGGTTAAAAAATTCACTGTCTCAATTCATTTGGCATAAAGTTATCACAATTGGATGCATACTCTAAGCAAAGGGCAATCTAATCATGTGATTATGCAAAACTACGCCTATATGAATGCAACATGCAAAATGAAAAAATGAAAAAAAAAAGTGCAAAAATGCCCCTACCCCAAGCTTAAAAACTTACATTGTCCCAAATGTAAATAATCAAGTCGGAGAGAGGAGACAAATGGAACAACTCACCGAGGTGGTGGAGGGTGCTGGCTCACATGCCAGTCATAAAGCTGTTGGAGGACGCGTCACGGGCATGACATTCATCACGGCCGTGATCAGTTCTGGTGACAAGCAAGTCCCCATCACGGCTGGGTCGTGATCAATTCCGACTTCCTGCTTCTTCACATCACCCCCGTGATGGCTATCACGGCCTGAGCGTGATGCCTTCTGGTTTCCAGCTTCTGGTCCATCAAGGCTGTGATCCTCGTCATGACTAGACCGTGATCTCCTCTGACTTTATTTTTTCATGCCTTTTTGCTCTTCCTGCCTTCATAACCTGAAAATACTTGGCAAAACCATCAATTAGTGATCTTTCTTCTCTTAATATACTCACATTGTTCAAAAACAAAATTCAAAAACAAATTAAAAAGGGAAAGAAAACTTGGGTTGCCCCCAAGAAGCGCTTATTTACGGTCTTAAGCTTGACCATACTCCTTTGGATCAACCGGGATTAGTTGGGCTTGGAAGTGAAAGAACACTTTTATTCCAAGGAAGTCCTTCAAAGAGCCTATTTTGTTCATATGGCCACGTGCAAGCCGCTTTGCTCTTTTCACTGAGTTTCTTGGCCTTACTTCCTCCCGGCGGAAGTTTGAACTCCACATATTGAGCAGCTCCGATTTCATCATTATTTGGTGCATCATTTGTCATGCAAAGTTTCGGAGTTGCTTCCATGTTAAGCTATTCCTTCACCTTTGGAGGCATTATCTCAATCCTGCACACATGTCTCTCAAAAGGAAGGTTGTTATACGAGTTAGTCAAATCAAAATCCACCCTACCTTCCTCTACATTCAAAGAGAGCTTACCATTTTTTTTACATCTATTATTGCTCCAGCTGTGGCCAAGAATGGCCTTCCTAGAATGATAGGGAATTTAGAATTCCCGTTCATATCCAACACCATGAAATTGGTAGGAATGAAAAATTTCCCTACCTTTATGGGAACATTCTCTAGTAGGCCTAGAGGGGTTTAGTTGATCCATCCGCAAATTGTAAAGAGGACTTGGATGGACTCGATTCCTTGGTTCCTAACCTCTCAAAGATAGTAAGCGGCATCAAACTCGCACTAGCCTCTAAGTCACATAAGGCTTGGTCTATTTTTAATTCTCCAATTGAGCAAGCAATAGAGAAACTTCCTGGATCTTCTAGTTTAGGAGGCATATTAGTTTTTATCATGGCATCATGCTCCTCAATTAAGCTCTTAGTTTCTTTTTCTACTTGCTTTTTCTTGACCAACCTTTGTGGGAAAGGTATCGGGGGTTGGTAAGGTGGTGGAGGGACATACTTTGGCTCTATCTCTTCATGTTCACTCATGTCCTCCTCACATTCCACATCCTTTTCAACTACCCCAAGCTTATCATCCCTTAAGTATGTAGCATTACAGTGCTCATTGGGATTAACTTCGGGTTGTCCTGGAAACGTACCCTTAGTTCTAGAATATGTACTAGCTTGTTGGGCAATCTGAGTTTCTAACATCTTATTATGGATGGCTGAGTTATCTACCTTAGATGTTAACTCTTTTATTGCCTCATTAACTGCTCTACCTTGTTTCCTAAACTCTTCATTTTACTTTGTTTGAGTTTCAACAAAATTTTCCAAAAGAGGCTCAAGTTTAGACTTTTGTACCTGAGGATACCCCGAGGCGGGTTTCCTTTTACCTTGGCCTTCCTGGAATTCGTGGTTCAACGTGTTGTTGTAGTTCCCGTAGGAGAGATAAGGATTATTCTTCCTCACTTGGTTGTCATAGAAGTTGTGACAAGAGTTCACTTGTTCCCCCGAAGCACCGGATCCAGGAGCAATACCATGTGGGAACTCCATTATGTCATGTCCCTGCATTCCACAAATCTCACAAACAACATAAGTAGTACCTATTGAACTCATATTAGCCTTTTCAAGCTTATCAAAGCGTTTATTCTATGAGTCAAATTTAGACATAATTAGATCAGTTCTATTCATTTCAAACTTATCCACCGAAAGCTTTTTTCGGTTATTACCTCTTTCCGAACCCCATTGGTGATAGTTGGTGGCTACATTTTCAATGATATTGAACGCTTCAGTCAGTGGTCTATTCATAAAGGCTCCACCAGCTGTGGAGTCAAGTGACACCTTCGAAGAGTAATCCAATCCGTTGTAGAAGGTATGCACTAACAACCACTTTTCGACCCCATGATGTGGGCAAGACTCTAGCAATCCTTTATAACGATCCCAAGCTTCAGATAAGCATTCTCCGTCCTTTTGGAAGAAGCTGGTGATCTGAGTTCGTAGGTAAGCAGTCTTGTATGGAGGGAAGAATTTCTCCAAGAATGCCTGCTCTAGTTGGTCCTAAGTTGACAAAGTATTAGCGGGTACTTGTTTCAACCAAACTTTTGCCTTTCCAGTCAGAGAGGAGGGGAATAACCTCAAGCGAATAGCATCAATCGGGGCACCATGAATTCTTATTGTATCGGTGAACTCCAAGAATGTCTCCACATGATTAGTTCCTCTGAGGTTAATCCTCCAAATTGATGTTGCCTAATCATGCCAATTAACAAAGGCGGTATAGTGTAGTTCTCCGCCTCAAATTATGGCCTAGCAATCCCACTTCGCAAACCCCTAGCATTTGGGGCTGCGTAGTCCTTCAGTGATTTGGTATCTGGTAGATTTTCCATGAGTGGAATGGGAATCAACCTTTCTCTCGCTTTTGTCTTTGTAGTCTCTCGGGTCTATGAAAGGTCCTTTCGATCTCGAGGTCAACTTCAATAAGATTTCCGAGACTTTGGGATCTTCGCATAAGAGAGAAAAATTCCTGCAAAGAGAGAGGTAGATACACTAGAAAAAGAAAGAAAAAAAATCAAATAAAATAAATGTCCAGAAAAATCAATTTAAAAATTAAATTGAAATTCAAGAAAGTACAGTCCCCGACAACGGCACCAAAAACTTGATGGGCACGAATCCGCAAGTGTACGGCTTTGTCGTCAAGTAATAAAACGATCGAATCCACAGGGACCGTGATCTTAAATAACTATCACTTATTAAATCAATTAAACTGGACTAGAAAAAGATTTAGAAAAGATTTGGTTTTTAAAATATTAACTAACAAATCAAATATATGAAACGCAATCAAACAAAATTGCAATCAAATCAAATATGGGATTTTTTCAAATATCAAAAGAGATTTCCAGGAATTGGGTTACCAACAAGACTGCTCGTGCTACTAAATTGACTACCCTATTGTTAATTATCAGAATTACTTTGAAGGCGAATTTATCCTAAATAAGTTAATATTCCCTCTCGGGATACAAGAACTGTGCCCAATTAAACCAACCTCTACTCTCGTAGTAATTGAATTTAAATTGAACCCTTTAAGCTTTGTGACAATTCGTGAACCCTCGAAGGACCGCTTCTAACTCACATGATTTAAGTCCTAAGTTCAATCCCTATAGATCCAATACCTAAGTTCACCGCTAGGTTCCTCCTTAGAGTATCTATGACATGCAAATAAGTGTGCACCAAATTTACAAGTAATTCATGCAATAGGAATCAAATCGAATGTAAATTAGAATTAACAAAGGGAAAACATCAATTCATAACATAAAACAAGTCTTGGGCATAGCCCCAATTCCTAGAAATAAAAATATTACTCAAGCATTGCCATGTTCGCTGCTTGGTCTGTCACGGCCTAGCCGTGATCGATTCTTCCTGTGAGGGTCTGGTTCAGTTGGCATGTCACGGCCGTGACCAGTTCCGAGTTTACCTTCTTTCTTTTCAGCCCTACTCGATCATGGTCGTGATACCTATCAGGGCCAGGCCATGATGGGCTTTGTTTGGCTCAATTTTCTTGCTTTTAAAGCTCTATCTTCATGCAAGCTCCATTATGGTTGATCCTTAACATTTTAATCTTCAATTCTTGCACATAAACACCACAAAACCACCTTACCCGTTCCAAGGTAAAAACTAACAAAAATCAAATTAAAAATGGATAAACTACATGAAAATGCATACAATATGATAAAGAAATATGAGGTGAAATCACACTCATCAAACTATCACACCATACAGATATGTTATGTTCATAAATAGAGTAATCCTCAAGTTGATGTTTTACACATAAGAGTTGAGAGCAGCAACTAGCAGCAGAGATGTATTCTACTTCAGCAGTAGACAGGGCAATGGTTGTCTGTCTCTTGCTTGACCACGAGACTAAACTTGCTCCAATGAAGTGACATCCTCCACTGGTGCTTTTTCTTTCTATTCTGTCTCCAGAAAAATCAGCATCACAATATCCCACTAATCTGTATTCTTTTGATCTTAAATACAGCAAACCATGATTAGTAGTTCCAAGCAAATATCTAAATATTCTTTTAACAGCCTTAAGATGAGATTCTCTAGGGTCAGATTGGAATCTAGCACACATACAGACACTAAATTGAATGTCAGGTCTGCTTGAAATTAAGTACAGTAGAGAGCCAATCATACCCCTGTAGACAGTTTGATCTACCTTTTTACCTTCATCATCTTTTCTTAGTTTTGCATTGGGTTGCATAGGGGTTTTCATGAGCTTTGCATTTTCCATTTTGTATTTCTTGAGTATCTCCTTGGTATATTTTTGTTGATGAATGTAAATTCCATCACTTGTCTGATTGATTTGTAATCCAAGAAAGAACTTCAATTCTCCCATCATGCTCATCTCAAATTCAGCTTGCATTAGATTTGAAAATTCCTTGCACAGCTTTTCATTAGTTGCTCCAAAAATAATATCATCAACATATATTTGAACTATAATAAAGTTCTTTTTAGAGCATTTCTTGAACAGAGTAGTTTCTACTTGTTCTCTAGTAAAACCATTTTGTATGAGAAAAGAACTGAGTCTATCATACCATGCTCTAGGTGCTTGTTTCAAACCATATAATGCCTTTTTAAGTTTTAAAACGTGATCTGGTTTATCAGTATCCTCAAAACCAGGGGGTTGTTTAACATACACTTCTTCTTCAATTATACCATTTAGAAAAGCACTTTTTACATCCATTTGAAACAGGGTAATTTGGTGTTGTGCAGCATATGACATTAAAATGCGTATGGCTTCTATTCTAGCTACAGGTGCAAAGGTTTCAGTATAATCAATACCTTCTTGTTGGTTATAGACTTGAGTTACTAACCTTGCCTTATTTCTGACAACTTTACCAGCTTCATCCAATTTATTTCTGAAGACCCATCTTGTTCCAATAACCGACTTGTTTTTAGGCTTAGAGACAAGAGTCCAGACATCATTTCTGGTGAACCGGTTAAGTTCTTCTTGCTTAGCAAGAATCCAGCTTTCATCCTCAAGAGCTTCTTCAATGTGTTTAGGCTCCAAATATGAAATAAAGGCCACATTGCTTGATTCTCTTAATGTGGATCTGGTTCTTACTCCTTCAGAAGGATTTCCAATAATAAGATCCTTAGGGTGATGAGTGTTAAACTTCCAATCCCTTTTGAGATCATCATGAAGATCTTGACTTGTCTGCTGACTCGTTTGTTGACTTGTCTGTTCCACTTGTCTGTCAGCCTCAGGCACATGTTTTGTCTTGGTTAGATCGGGTTGTTGAATTTCTGGATTGTTTATATCAAGACCTGCAAGTTCATCTTCTAGATCTGATAGTTCTTTATCAGTCTTTAATTCATCATTGAATTTAACATGAACAGATTCTTCAATAATACAAGTCCTTGAATTGTAAACTCTAAAAGCCTTAGACATTTCAGAATATCCTACGAAAATACCTTTGTCTACCTTAGAATCAAACTTTCCAAGATTATCTTTGGTATTTAGAATAAAACATTCACATCCAAAATCATGAAAATAAGATATGTTTGGGCTTTTTCCTTTCCACAATTCATAAGGAGTCCTTTTTAGAAAAGGTCTAATAAGTATTCTATTTTGTACATAACAAGCGGTGTTTACAACTTCTGCCCAGAAGTACTTAGGGAGATTATTTTCATTGAGCATAGATCTAGCCATCTCTTGCAGAGAACTGTTCTTTCTCTCAACCACTCCATTTTGTTGTGGAGTTCTAGGTGCAGAGAAATTGTGAGAGATTCCATTCTCTTCACAGAACTATCTAAACTGCTCATTTTCAAATTTTTCCCCATGATCACTTCTAAGGGTAGAAATACAGAAACCCTACTCATTTTGTACTCTTTTGCAGAATACTGAGAAAGCCTTAAAAGACTCATCCTTGTGTGTTAGGAAGAGTACCCATGTGTATCTAGAATAGTCATCAACTATGACAAATCCATATTTTCTTCCAGCCAGGCTGGCAACACTAACTGGTCCAAACAGATCCATGTGTAACAACTGAAGAGGTCTAGAGGTTGATACTTGGTTTTTAGATTTGAAACTTGATTTTATATGTTTACCTCTCTGACATGCATCACACAAGACATCTTTCTTAAAACTAATATCAGGCAATCCTCTCACAAGATTATTCCTTTTTAATTCAGAAATTAGTTTCATACTAGCATGTCCTAGTTTCTTATGCCATAACCATCTCTCATCCTATTTAGACATCAGACGGATTACACTTTGATCTGAGAGATCAGACAGTTCAATCTTATAAAGATTTTGTTGCCTTTTAGCTGAAAAGAGGGTTTTGCCACAACAGTCTTTAACTATGCATACATCCTTGGTAAAGGAGACATCAAAACCACTATCACATAATTAACTTATGTTAAGCAAATTGTGTCTTAATCGTTTAACCATAAGAACATTAGATATAGAGGGAAGATGGGGTTTACTACCAATAGTACCAATTCCTATAACTTTCCCTTTCTGATTCCCTCCAAAGGCAACGTGTCCTCCTTTCTTAAGTTGGAGGTCTAGGAACATAGACCTTTCTCCTGTCATATGATGCGAGCAACCACTGTCCAGGTACCAGCAGTGGTGTTTTCTTTGTCCTATTGAGGACATCTGCAACAAAAATTATTTGATTTTTAAGTACCCATATTTTTCTAGGTCCTTTTCTGTTAGTTCTAGGAGTCTGTGAAGACTTCCTTCTCTTCTTATGGATACACTTAGACATAACATGTCCATTTTTTCCACAGAAGTTACAGATAGGTGTAGATTTGGTTACAGTTGACTTAACAGATACTGTAGAAGCTTTAGTTGATACTTTATGATGTGTCTGATGGACATATCCAATACCTTCTTTGTTAAGAGAGTGCCTCTGACAGCCAAGTAGCTTAGTCAGATTATCTCTACCATTAATAAATTTGGCAATATCAGAAGTGAGCTCTTCCACTTTCTGTTGAAGTTTTTCAACTTCTTCAGATGGTATTGAGATCTTAGCTTCATTAGACTTTTCAGTCTTCAGCTCATTGTTCTCTTTAGCCAGCTTCTCACACTCTTGAGATTTCTATTTATGTTCGCTGGTGAGATTTACATACTCTCTCTTGAGGGATTTGAAAGCCTTAGATAAGCAGTTGGATTCCTCCAGCAACTCCTCATAGGCATCAAGTAATTCCTCATAGTCAGGATGTACCTCATCGTCTGAGTCTGAGTCAGTGTTGGCCATCAGACAGAGATTGGCTTCTTCCTCTATTTCTTCATCAGAAGATGCTGACTCCAGATCCTCCTAAGTAGCCATCATTCCTTTCTTCTTCTTCTTGAATAATTTCTTAAAATGGGCCTTCTTGAGTTGAGTACATTCAGCCTTGATGTGACCAGGCTTCTTGCACTCATAGAAGACAATTGGAATTTTGTCAGTTGGAGTGGATTCTTTGAAGTTCTTGTCCTTGTTGAACCTTCTGAATGGCTTATCCCTCTTGAACTTCTTTTTCTGTAAGAGAAGCTTTATCTTCCTGGTCAGGAGAGACAATTCTTCATCACTCTCAGAGTCCTCGTGTTCAGACAGGTCAGCATCACTGGATGACTCGTCTGCCTTTAGAGCCTTGGAAACTTTTGCTGACTTTTGATCAGCTTTCAAAGCAATTGACTTACCCTTCTTTGGTGCAACTTCATCTCCAAGTTCTTGATCATGAACAGTGAGTATTCCAAGAAGTTCATCCATAGTCAAGGTAGTGAGATCCTTGGCTTAAGAGATAGCAGTGACCAAAGGTCTCCATTGTTTAGGTAGACTTCTCAGAATCTTTCCAACTTTCTCGGCATTGGTATAGACTTTGCCAAGAGATTTTAAACTGTTGACTATAGTTTGAAATCTTCCTATCATTTCAGCAACAGATTCTCCTTCCTCCATGACAAACAGTTCATACTTTCTGACAAGTATGACAATCTTTGACTCTCTGACTTTGACTGTTCCTTCATGTGTGACAGCTAAAGTGTCCCATATTTCTTTGGCAGAGTCGCAAACACATACCTTCTCAAACTCCTCAGGACTGAGAGCACAAATGATGTTATATATAGCTTTGCGGTTCAACTCCCATTTTTTCTTTTCTGCAGTAGTCCACTGAGCTTTTGGTTTGTCTGTGTTATCATCATTCTTGGGAATGAATGGACCATCTGTAATGACATCCCAAAGATCAGAGTTTGTAGATAGAATGAACCGTTGAAATCTATCTTTCCAATAGTTGTAGTTTTCTCCATTAAAGTAAGGAGGTCTGGTTAGGGAAGCTCCTTCAGTCTGGTGACTTCCACTTGAACTAGCTCCAACAGTCATGTCTATTCTTCAAGACCTTTTACCTCTACGCTGTTAGATGCTCAACCCAGAGGCTGAGCTCTGATACTAACCGAAATAGACAAATATAAACACGAGAAGGGGGGTTTGTTTATCAGAATTTAAACAAAGTTGAAATATTTTCGCATGCAGAAGCTTGGTTCAGACGAGTGGAAAGATACAGGACAGATAGGTGACCTGTCTGATAAAATTTTAACAGTGACTTAGACAAACACACCACTTGAAAAAGCGGATAAGAAAACTAAGGCAACTAAAGAGTTTATAAGGAAAGAGAGATTGACACGACTATTTATCCTGGTTCACTCTTCAAAGTAAAGAGCTACGTCCAGTTCTTGGAAGCACCAAGTTTTATCCACTATAACTGATCAGGTTACAGACTCCAAGTATTGTGTGCACACCTAGTCTCTTCAGGCTCCAAGACAAGTATTCTTTGCACACCTAGCCTCTTCAGTCTCACTCAGGTTTGTTTGAGAGATTTGGTTTGTAATAAATACAATTTCAGACAGACAGATCTTTCACTAACACTCAGTGGTTTAAATGTAAAGCATATGAAAGTCTGCGTAATAACTTCAAATGATTGAAGAATACAGAATGAAAGAATGAAGATATTAATGCACAGAGTAATGGCTCTTTAATGCTATGTGTATTATCTATACTTCATCTTCAATGACTTCTGTATTTATAGTCTTCAAGGATTTAGCATCCGTTAGAGACATTCCCTCAGATGTTGGCTTCAAGCAGAACTTCATTAAATTCAATAGAGTCGTTCTGGGCAGCCATTAATGCAATAAGAACGTTGGTTGTACTCTAACATGAAGGATCATGGCTTTATGCATCGTGATACAACCATATCAGAGTTGTGCGGAGAGCTTTTTTTACTTTGCTGAGTACAATTCCCTTTTCGTGTAAGGACCAGAGGTACAAGGGAATAAAGCATATTCGAAGCATTCTTTAACTGGTCTTTGGTTCTGATAACCGAGGTTACTTGAGAGAGTAACTTCTGACTTTTCTTGATAGGCGTGAGACTGAGTAGGAGAGAAGGCTTCAAGTCTCTTTCTGATGGGACAGCCAACAAAAGCTTGTTTGGTCCTTGATTCTTCAACGAGTAACCTCAAACAAGTGTAGGAACTCGTGGGAGACAGGTTGAAGACGTATCTTGAAAGAAGTCAATAATCATAGTCAACAGACAGGTTGACTTTCACTTATCCAGACAGTTAGTCACTTATGAGCAGATAGATGGTTCTTACAGTTTTAATCTGCACACTAGATAGACAGGTTAGCAACCAATATGAAGGTTAATTAAATCATTAACCAATGTTTAGTTCTCATCAAAACTTAGGGAAATGCACATCAGACATTTTAGAGACATAACAACCTCCCCCTTTTTTGATGATGAAAAACCTTGAGATGATTTAATGAACCTCAGAAAATATCAACAAAGAAAATAGCATATATCAGACAGGTTGAAATTTTCTTAAGCGGACAGGTCATGCAGATGCTTGATCAGATATTAAGATTAATTATATAATCCGTTTAACTTAGTCAAACATAAGTTTGACTTGGTTTACTTGAAATTATTATCAGAGCAGTCTTACTTAAGATTTATCTGAGTAATTATAGCAAATATCAGAACATACTCATGTCCATGTATTACTTAAGATCATATCATGTTCATTCTCCCATTCTCCTATATCACATTTCTCTCATTCTCCCACTTTTGTCAACATCAAAAAGGAATAAACTATGGAAGCATTAAATAAATAAAGGAGAAATTTATTTTATTCATCATGAACGTTTACAAGTACAAGGTAGTCAATATACCTAAAAACTACCTAGATTGACTAATTAACAAAAATAAAGCAGCAACCCTTTGCTCTAAGAGCAGCCTAGCTCACCTTTCTTCATCTAGCTGTCTTCTTAAGTCTTCTACTTGTCCTTGAAGCAGATGAAACTCTTGTAAGGCCACTGTTTGAGAAGAGACAGACAGAGAAGAGTGCCAGGGTAAGACTAGAACTGGGGGTGCCTTAGGTAGAGACAGGGGAGAGGTGATGGAAGGGAAGAAAATTTCATGGAGAGTTTGAAGGGCATAGAAAGGAAGAGAGACGAATTTGAAGATAAGACTGATTCTGGCACAGTCAGTATCAAGTGAAGGAAACACACAGGAAAGTCTCTCGGATAGAGACTGTCTGATGATTGTTATTTGAATAGGTGGGGGAAGAGGTGTTTGAGCTAAAATAGAGGGAGGGATAGGTAATAGAATCAATATGGCAGAAAAAAGAATTAGATCCTGTGACTAACATAAAGAAATACCTAGACCTATGTGGTAGCATTACAACAGAAGCAGGATAATGAGTTCCATCTAATGTTCTAATGAAGATAATAATAGGTGGGTAGAAGAAAAGTTCTCTACAGGGGTTAAGCATATGAGGTGGAGGAGAATAGATGAAAGAGACATGTGAGATACTTGCAAATAAAAGAGATTGCAGATTAGACACAAAGTGTCTCGATGATATGCCAGTTTGTTCTTTGGGAGCAGAGTCCCTGTGAACAATTGTGTACTAACAGTCATCAGGTACAATAGTGGAAGAAGACTTTTGAGTTTGAAAGGAGGAGACATGTGAAGAAATAGGAGATGCAACAGAAAGAGGTTGAACAAAAAGGGCAGATGGAGAAGAGACAGATGGGTTGATGATACCTTGATGAGAAGGGGAAGGGAATGAAGGAGATGTCTGCTCTTCAGATATCTTCAACTTCTTGTGAGAAAGAGACACTTGGTCATCCTTGGGTACAACTGTCTACGCTCCTCCAGACAGGTCTTTTGCAGTGTTAGCTTTTGCAGGTACTGGGTAACCAGATTTTCTCTTTTTGGGAAAAATTCCAAAAATGAAAGTCTTCTTTGGTTCTTCCAGGACTTGCTCTGTCTGCTACCCCTGAGCAGATGCTTCCTCTTTTCTAGGCTCAGACTCAACTTGTAACGCCCTTCGTTACATTAGTAACCCAAATTAATTTCAATAAAAATCCTTCAAAACATTTAATTAAAAAACACGAGTCATAAAATTTTTCTCAAATAACTAACTATGAAAATACATCGTATTAAATAAAATAACAGTATTTACAAAGTATTGAAAAATATCATTAAATCCAATCATTTGAATAAAAACTAAAAGCCTCAAAACCAGGCGTCTAATTACAATCTGAGAAAAATAGTATGTAAACCAAAGAACGTCGTCCGCATAATACTCTAAACCATACTACATTACTAACCAACTAGCTAATCAAAGATAACTCTTCAGATCTCTGGATCCTCAACAGCGATGTCCTCGGGCTCTGAAAACAACACTTATAATAAGATATAAAATCCCAGTGCACAACAATACATTTACAAAATGTTTCGAAAATAGTGTTGTTCTCAGTCGGTGCGGTAACCAGAAAAACTGTCCATGGTATCCTCTAATTTCTCAAAATAATATATAAAAAAGTACTTTTAATAACAACAAAAATCTCATCAAGTCAAATGCATATAGCATAAGGTCAACTCGTCTCAATGCATCACATTCCACATACCAAGTAAATTCTAAATTAATCCAAGTGGCTCGAAGGCCTCATAACTAAACTGGTCTCTTGCCGGCATGCCATAAATCTCACACATCACATGACAATGGCGTCCCATTGCCCACCCCTACTCATGAGGATTGTTTCGATGTCACCCTCTTGTCGGGGACATTTCTATTTCGATACCTCCCATGTGCACATGGCGGTATTTCTCCCTTTTCGACACCCCAACATGTGGCGGTGTTACTTTCGATACCCCTTTTTAGGCGGTATTGCTCTTTTTCGACATCCCAATTACATGGGGATGTTACTTTCGATACCCCATTACGGTGGTATTACTTTTCGATACCCCTATCATAGGTGGTATTGCGGCAAACATCATACAACATATTATAACTCAAATATGTCATGTCTCATACATGTAACAAACCATTTCCCTCAATTTTAAACATATAAACTTCCACCAATAACAAACAATCATGAATACCACAACATATCATACATGAATAAGCACGTTACAATATCAATTAATCAATTAATTCCCCTTTTAAACAAAACCCCAATTTTAGAATTTAGGTTACTAACAATATGCATCAAGTCAATTAAAGACTCCCAAAACCACATGGTAATCCCTTATCAACAAAAACAATCATATATACCATGGAAAGGGTTCGTAAAAAGTATTGTTACTCACCTCTCGAAGACTCCAAAATACTCTAAAAATTATTTATGATGGAAGGTAGTGCTTCTCGAAAAATTCTTCTTCCGTTCACTGATGTTTTTGGATCCATGTGTTGCTATAGTTGCACTGCCAAAGAAAAGAAACGTGTCTCATGAACCTCTCCTCCGTAACCTCATTGTGCGGCTTCTCTAAGTGCGGCGCTTTAATTCAACTCTCATTCTAACTTGTGCAGCGACTTTGTACACTGCACACATACACTTTAGTGACATAGGGTTTTTTTAGTTTTTTTTTTTTCCTTCTTTTCTTATCTTTTCTTTTCTTTTTTTCCTTTTCAAAACAACTTTATAATGTTGTGGGACCCATTGAACTTTTACTGTTTACTATTAGATGAACATCCTCATAGCCTTATTCACATCACTATGTTTTATATATATATATATATATATATATATATATATATATATATATATATATATATATATATATATATATATATATATATATATATATATATATTAATTTGAAATTCCTTTTTTAGTTACTAAACAACTTTAATAAATTTTATATTAACAAATCCTTTACACTAAACCTCTTAATTATATTTTATTTTTTGGTTTTCCCCGGGTATCCTTCATGCCCAACCGTAGAGACTAACCCTCGAGCCGGGTAGGACCACAAGGGAGGCAAAGCTCTCCCTCAAGAGTTTTAACGTTGCTGCATTCCCAGGGCCAAGATTCAAACTCGAGACCTCTGATTAAACTGAAAGAGACCCGTTCCATCTCATTAAAGCGCTCTTGGGTAATTATTTATATTTTATTTGCACTATACTTTTTAATAACCTAATATTTTTTATCAAATTAATTATATTAAAATTTTAGGATGTTACACAACTTGTCTGACCTTGGCAAAGGTCTTCACCGGCTTCCTTTTCTTGCTGGGATGAACAGGAACATCCACTAGTTCCTCAGCTTCACTAGTCTTCCTCTTGGGAGAGGGTCTTCTCAGCCTGAACCTCAAGGGCTCAACTGTTTCAACAGAATCTTCAGACACTGAAGGTTGCAGCTCTGGAATTTGGTTTTGTCTGGCCACCTTTCCATACGGTTTGAACAGTCTTTCAGAAATGGGGACTTCTGATTCGTCAGTGGAAACCACTGGTTCTTCCTCCTTCTGCTCAACAGCAGGCTTCTTCTTCTTGTCATCCTCCTCATTAGCAAGAGGGATTCCCTTGATGTCCATCATAGACAGTATCTTCCTGTCTATGGGCAGTTCCATGTCCACAAAGTGAATATCACTAGGGTCAAACAACTTGGTCCTAAATGATAAAACCTTTTAATTAATTAATAATATAATTTTCTTTTCTTTATTTTAATTTTTTTAACCCAAAAACCATTTAATTGGTATAATTGTATTTTAAAAATTGTATATTATTATTAAGTAGTATAATTATATAATGATAAAATTTAGTTGGTATTAATTAATTATTAATTATATTATTAGTGTTATTAATTAGTAAAATTATAAAATGATAAAATTTATTAATAGTATTATATTAATTAATTAACAATCTAATTTTCTTTTTCTTTTTTTTTATTTTTTTAACCAAAAACCTTTTAATTGGTATAATTGAATTTTAAAATTAGTAATTATTATTAATTAGTATAATTATATAATGATAAATTTTAATTGGTATTAATTAATTATTAATTATATTATTAGTATTATTAATTAGTATAATTATATAATGATAAACTTTATTAATAGAACTATATTAATTAATTAATAATCTAATTTTCATTTTTTTAAAATTTTTTTAACCAGAAAACCTTTTTTAAAAATTTTTTTCAAAAAAACTGACAGAGCAATCAGGAGCTGCCACGTGGTAGGTCAATTGATCCAGTCAAACTGGCGCCACTCCACCAAAGTGTACCACGTGGCACTGACCTTTTTTTTGTTTTTTTTCGCCTAAAAATTTTATAATTTTGATTTTTTTTTGCAAATTTTTCGGACCAATCATGACCTGCCACGTGGCAGGTCAACAAGTCAATGACGCCAGTCAAACTGGCGCCACTAAAAAAATATTTATTTATTCAAAAGTAGGTTAGTTTGGTAAATTGTTTCAAAATGTGGTTATTTTGATATATAGTTTCTAAAAGTGGGTCATTAGGAAAAAAAAGTCTATTTTATTGTGTACTTTATAGAATTGATCATTTTTTATATCAATACTATTATAAAATTGATATATATATATATATATATATATATATATATAATTTAGTAGTTTAATATTATTTATATTTTTAGTATATTATATATATATATATATATATATATATATATATATTAATATTCAATTCAATACACTTAACAATTAGGAACTCCACCGTTACTGTTCCAGTAGTAATCGGGTATGTGTCATGGGGTCAAATTTTTAATATTATTTTATTATGTACTTTATAGAATTTATATTTTTTTTATCAATACTATTATACAATTTATGTATATATATAATTTAATAATTTAATATTATTTATATTTTTAATATATATTTTATTAATATATATTAATATTTAATATATATTATATTTAATATTTATACATAATTTAGTAGTTTAATATTTTTATATTTTTATATTTTTAATATATTTATTTATATATATATATATATTAATATTTTCGGATCCAAACCGAACCGAGCCAATTTTTATCGATTTGGATTTTTATATTATTATTTTTTTGTATTTTTAAAGTTTATAATTTTTTTTGTTTTAAAATGTTTTTAACTAGGAAATGCAGCAAAACTACCGTGTTCTTTAGGAAAATTTAAGGGCGTAAACCCGAACCAATAATTCAATGAAACCGAAAATCCGAACCAAACCAATTAAATTGGTTAGTATTTTTTTGTGTTTGGATCTGAACCAAATCAAACCGAAGGTCATTGGTTCGATTATCAAATTCAATGATTTTGGGAACGAACAAATTACTATATATTTTAATATATAAATATATATATATTTAATATTTATATATAAAGTTTTAGTTTAATATTTAATATTTTTATTTTTAATATATTATATATATATATATTATTATTTTTACTTATCAATTATCAATACAATTTAACAATTGTAAACTCTACCTCTACTGTTCTTATAACAGTGATGGTTGTTTCTAACAAGGGTGAAATATTTCTTAGTGAGGTGTCTTCGTATGATTTTTTGGGATTTTTTATTTTTAAAAAAAAACTTAATTGCTTAAATCAATCACCAATATCATCAATATATATTATATTTAATATTTATACATAATTTAGTAGTTTAATATTTTTATATTTTTAATATATATTTATTTATGTATATATATATATTAATATTTTCAGATCTAAACCGAACCGAACCAATTTTTATCGATTTGGATTTTTATATTAATTTTTATTGAATTTTTAAAGTTTATATTTTTTTGTTTTAAAATGTTTAAGGGCGTAAACCCGAACCAATAATTCAATGAAACCAAAAATCCGAACCGAACCGATTAAATTGGTTCGTATTTTTTTGTGTTCGGACCCGAAGCGAACCAAATCAAACTGAAGGTCATTGGTTCGATTATCAGGTTCAAGGATTTTGGGAATGAACATATTACTATATATTTTAATATATAAATATATAGATATATATATGCAGGTCTTTGGGGGGGGTGGGGGGGGGGGGGGGCTTCTCTCCATACCTCATATCTTTTTGTGTGAGCTATGATTCGCCTTCCTAATTCCTCAGGTCCTTTCATATGAACATCATTCCATGCTGACCTTACTGCTATTGTTTGACTCTTGATGCTTTCACTTTCTTGGTATAGGAAGAGTACCCCACCGAGCAGTTCTTCGGGGGGTTCATCTTGTGACCACTTGAGCTGACGCATCACCAAAGCTGGTGAATATGATACACAACCTCTGGGACCCATCAATGGAACATTTGAAAAACTTCCACAGCTGAATACAACTGAATCTCCATTGTACCATGGACACATCCAACCAAATGACCGCGGGTCGATCTGATCAAACTCTTGTTTCCATTCATATAGCTTACGTGGCTTTAGTTGCATGCGAGCGAATCCTTTCAGCGGGTCATATGTTCTATCAATTGTATCGTGAACGTACAAGTGAGTCATGATCCAGACATACAATATTGATGCACAACATCGCAGTTTCCCTTGTTGATTCTAATGACAAACCTGTAGGGAGAGGAAAGTTTCAGCTAAGATAGAAGGGACCGGGTTCACACCATATTCTTCAACCCTATAGAAAACATCCATGGCTGACTGATCAATCAGATCTGGTACAAAAGGAAAGAGCACCAACCTATATATCATGAGGGCTAGTACTTTGTTGAAAGTAACCCATCGTTGTTGCTGGGCCAGCTTGTTGAGATACACTTCCAAAAATCGCCTCTTCAATCCTTTGGTGGTTCCTTTTTCCGCTTTCTCTAGCTGTTACATATTGGCCATAATACATGTAGACGCGGGTCCTCTTTTGAATTGGCAGTCTTAGCATATAAGCATACTCTTCTATGGTCAAAGTGATGTCTGTGTCAGGTAATTCAAAACACCTCAAAATTGAATACCGGAACACGCAATAGTTCTAATATTCTGCCATACTTGCTGACAAAGCCTGAGTGTGCTTTTTCTGGCATTTGCTGGCTAAGTTCACATAAACTCTTCACGTCATTGAGTGTCACATCGATCTTGATACTTTTCTTGGAACAGCTCTCGTTGTTGGTACTCTTTTGGGAACCACACTTATCCATTTTCTTTCTATAAGATGAATACCAAAGTCTTCCAACAAAGAGGCACAAGCGAAAAAACAAAAAATGAGTATAGTGAAACAAATATATATTGCATGATTCATGTTGTATGAGACCTAATGGGGTTGAAAACCATGACGGGTATACTGCCAATGCATCACCTTCATTATGACATATCGCCTATTAGATATGCAATAATATTCGAATATGTCATTCAGGTTTGAGGCGGCAATGTGACGCCCCTAGTTTTGTGAATATTCACAATGAACATGCATGACAATTTATGCTTATGATGATAGAGAGAGAAAAGAAAAGTATGCCCCCTTTTGTCCTAAGCCAGGTAAAACCTAAGGATGGACACACCCTAAGTTATGACTCAGGTCGGCCACTAGGTTTGCTCTATTAGTGAAAATTGGGATGGGTCTAGACCTCTAAAAGTCATGGTCCCCAGATTACCCTTATAAGGATCTGATTCAAGAATCTAGCCACAAGTAGGGATAAACCCTCTCAATATCACTATTCCATGATCTCATGTACAATCTGAGTGGTGAACCGACAAGTATCAGGGAGGTACAAGACCTCTTCAATGACAATGTCGGAGCAGGGCCTAATCCTTGGGTTTTGAGCAAGCTCGGGTATAGAGCCGAGAGTGTGCATAATATGTGAAAGTGATGTGTGTGAATGGGGCATACAAACCTGTAACACTTAAAAAATAAAAATAAAAGAAAAGGCAAGAAAAACCTGCAAAATAAAAACATAGGTATATAAAAATGGTTATAAGTCTTCTACCCTATTGTTAAAATATAGGAAAAGAAAGGATGAGGAAACAAAAACATTGTTAGTGAAACATATACAAAAATAACATGAGTTAAAATATATACAACTAATTTTTCTCATTTTTATTTAAATAAAAGGAAAACCCAAACAAAAAGGACAATCCAAACAAACATCACTAAAAATAAAAAACATTTTTTTGTTTTTGTTATTTAATTATTGTAAGAAAAAAAAACAACAAGATATAACAATAAAAAGGTAAAACAAATAAGCTTCAAGTTATTAAAAATTTTCAAAACTAATTTTTACGGGCTTAACTCTCTTAAAAGTATCCCTAGCGGAGTCACCATCTGTCGCGATCGTGATCGCGTCGCAACGACTAACAAAAAGAAAACTTGGTTTTCTTTTAGAAAATAAACATGGAGTCGCCACCAATTTTATTTAATTTCGGGAAAAATGGAAAACCCTTAAAAAAACTTTGGGTTCGGGAGTCGATTACATCTAGGGCAGGCATGGAGACTTAACCCCACGGCACCCTAGAACATCCATGAAAATGGTTACCCAAAATTAGTTGTGTAAATTATTAGTAACTTTGAAAATATTTATTTTACCCCGAAAATCATTTAAAGGAAAGATCACTTTTAATTTTAAGATATTTTGTATTTTTTATCGGTTTTATATTTGTGAAAAATTTTTATTAAACCTAAATGAGGTTGAACATAGCACGTAAGTCCACAGGGCAACCTCCAAAATCTAAAGGGTTGAGCATGACACTTGTCATAGAGCAACCCAAAAATAACATTAATTTAATTAAGTATTTAGAAAAATGCCACATAGGAAAATGTTATTTCATGATCTCATTTTTTATTTTATTCTACCTTTTTGATTAAATGTTGAAAAGTCCTAAATAGGTTGAACATGACACACAAGTCCATAGGGCAACCTTTATTCTAAGGGATTGAATATGGCAACCAAGTCCATAGGCCATCCCTAAATAAAACAAGTTCAATTATTTATTTATCAAAAGGCAATTTTCTTTGTTTTGTAAAAAGGGAACAAACAGGTTGAAGGGGATTTAAGTGATCATCTTTTATTTAATGTAAAAAAAATAGTTTTGCCTTATGAAAATAGAACAAAAATGAAACATTTTACGTGTTTAGTAACATTATGGCCATATGAAGATTATTAGTGTATCATGCATTTCAGCATATGACGACAAACAATGAAATAGGAACCCTACGATACACCATTTCTGAAACAAACATAAGAACTCATATAGCAAACATCATACTAACTCATTCATTTTCAATATCCATGGATTTTCTTTTCGTCATAAACAGAGACACAAAAATAAGAATGTCAAGAGAAACTCATGAATAATCAACAAAGAGAACAAGGATTACCAAATGAGAGTAGAATAACAATGATTTTGCTTTCTCCCAGTAGTAAAATTTTAAGATCAAAACCCTCACATTTCAGTTTCACCGACTCTTTTAACTCCCTCTTCTTCTGAAAATTTGGGACCACTCTAATGACAGAGAAGAGGAAAAAAACTCAAATCCCTAACCCAAAAATCCCCTCTTTCCGCTTAAAAAAAGAAGTTCCCTTCCATTTCTACCTCAAACCCAATATCTTTTTCTTCACAAAGAAAACATCAGATAAAAAACTCTCTCCCTCTATCTTCGTATCCTTCCTCCGTATCTCCTCGGATTTTTCGTTTTTTGCCCCCTCCTTCTAGCTTCGCGTCTCAATGTATAGATGGAGGAGAGGGCTTCATGCTTCACCTTACCCAGCGGCTTCAAGGTTGGTCCCACGAAATCCGGAGCAGAGATCGCATGTGTCCAGATGGAGGTGGCGCGAGCAGAGGAAAGAAGGCGATTTGATGTGAAGGTTGCATTTTTTAAGAGAGAAGGAAGTGTGGTGCGGTTAAGAGAGTGGAGGAGATGAGGGAGAAGAAGGACCAATGGGTAGAGGAGGTGTAGGGGCAGTCGGAGAGTGGGAGGAGATGAGGGAGAAGAAGGACCAATGGGTAGAGGAGGTGTAGGGGCGGTCGGAGAGTGGGAGGAGATGAGAGGTTTTGTCTGATATGTAAAATGGGTTTTTTAGTGTTAGGAAAAGTAACTCAATCTCATTTCTTCTCTTTTTGCTGATTGTTCTTTTCTCCTTCTTTTCTTCCTCCTTTCTTCACTATTATTTTTTAGTCTCGGTTTGAAAATAAAATTGCAGTGGACGGAACCTCCTCGTCCAACAGAAAATTAGATATGCAACGGGCGGAACCTCCTCGTCCAACGGAAAATTAGATATGCAATGGGCGGAACCTCCTCGTCCAACATAAAATTAGATATGCAACGGATGGAATGGACGGAACCTCCTCGTCCAACAGAAAATTAAACATGAAATGGACGGAAACTCCTCGTCCAACAGAAAATTAGATATGCAATGGACGGAACCTCCTCGTCCAACAGAAAGTTAGATATGCAATGGACGGAACCTCCTCGTCCAACAGAAAATTAGATATGCAATGGACGGAACCTTCTCGTCCAACAGAAAATTAGATATGCAATGGACGGAACCTCCTCGTCTCTTCAGAAAATTAGATACGCAATGGACGGAACCTCGTCGTCCAACCAAAAATTAGATATACAACGGACGGAACCTCCCGTCCAACAGAAAATTATATATACAATGGACGGAACCTCCTCGTTCAACAGAAGATGAGATACGCAACGGACGGAACCTCCTCGTCCAACCAAAAATTAGATATGCAATGGACGCAACCTCCTTGTCTCTTCATTATTTTCTTTTTCTTCTTTCTTTCTTCACTATTATTTTTTAGTCCCCCTGAAATATAATAACATAAAATTAGAATAAAATAAAATGAAGACGGACAAAAATGGGTGTTCACAAACACAATATCAACAACATATTCCAATATCACCAAAATAACACAATATCAAGAATATTCAAACACCAAAAATAATACGTCACATGCAGTGGAATACCTCAACCAGCGTATCACAGTAAATTCAACAACATAAACTCAGACATCATCAAATACTTAAAATCAACCTAATGTTGATAAACCTACAATCCTCGAATCACCATTGGTTTTACAGAAAAGGTTTCCAATATGATTTTGGTCTTGTCGATTAATCAACTACTAGTAGGGTTTAGGTCGCCCTACACAATTATTGTAGAATATACTACTTATTGATTCCGATGGTAGAATGATTCTTTCCCCCACCTGAGTTAGCACCAAAATCCCGAACTCAACATTCCTCGCTATCACACCGGCGCTTAACAGTTTCACCTCAAGTGATGATGGAAATGGAAAGAAGATGATGATCTTGATGCACTTCAACAAGGATGCGTCAAGAGCTCTTGAAAATGGAGTTTATGTTATGAATGAAGAAGAAGAAGAAATGAAGGAGAAGAGATTGTGGGGGCTCTTGAAAATGGAGTTTATGTTATGAATGAAGAAGAAGAAGAAGAAGAAGAAATGAAGGAGAGGAGATTGGGGGGGGGGTATTTATAGATGGGAAGTTGGTTTTTAACTTAGGTTTTAAATTAGGTTAAGCTAGTACTAATCATAGTTAAGTTATAAATATCTATATATTTTCAAATAAATATCTAGATATTTTAACTAAATATCTAGATATTTCCATCCCTTCCCGGCCCCGTTGATTACTTGATTAACGACAAAATGGCCGAACGTCGTTAAATATCTTATTTTTTTACTAATTTTTTGAAAATAGCCTATCTTGTTGGAAACATGATAAAAACGTACTTTGTTTCGTTCGCGAGTCAAAATTAGGTTTTCTGCTCAGTAAAATTATACTGCCAGTGAAAACGCAGACCGGGTTCCGTCTGAATTTTCAACCCAACTTTTTATCGTAAGCTTCTACCCTAAGATAGAGTATGAATATGATTTTTATTTCATAAAAATCAATCTCTATGAACTCAGTTAAAAATATAAATAAATACATTTTTACCGGTTAATACAGCGTAAAATATTTTTACTGAAAAAAAATAAATATTGGAAAATAAAAAGTAGGGTGTTACATGGTTCACCACAGAACCATCTGTTTCCATTGTTGGATTCTTGTATTTTACCTTATTTTATATTGGACGGTTGGGATAAAACCGGTTGGCCGGTCACATTAAATTGTTCATATTTGCTATATGGTCCTTTCACGTGTGTTAACTGTAAAATATAGAGCGTTATGACACTAAATTTTTCATATATGTTGCTATGAGTTGGTTATATTTGTTGCTGTGAATCGGTTATAGTTGTTGCTATGAATCGGTTATTTTGTAGCGACGAATTGGAGTAACCGATTCGATTCGGATATATATTTGTTGCTGTGAATCAGTTACCATATAAATATGTATGTGAATCAGATATTTTGTGCCGTGTGAATCGGTTACATAAAGTACCCATGTGATTCGATTACGATACTGTGAACTGGTTATATTGCTATAATACACCACTGAATCGGGTACTTAGAATCGAGTAAAAGTGTGAAGCGGTTACAATGTTAAGTGAAACGGTTACTTGTATGGATTAAAATTTTATAGGGTAAAGGCCCAAACTAGTAATTGAAACAGAAAAGGGTGACATTTTGGTCTAAAATACCAAATTTTGTCCTTAACAATGTAAAATACAGGTCCAAATAATCCATTTAAAGATAAATTTTAGGAAACATTTTGGTCACAATCAGGGACTATTTTGACACGTATTTTACATTCCTGAGGACCAAATTGATATCTTTCATTTTTCAGTGACCAAAATGTCATTGTTTTTTTGTTAAGGACCAGTTTGGGCCTTTATTCAAATTTATAGATTTATTTCATAGTAAAAATTATTAGATATTAAAAATATAATAAATAGTAAATATAAATTTTATATTAAATACGTAAAATATACGGTTAAGTCATTCCACGATTCAGCTTGGTTGTGGGGAAATATGAGAACCAATAAAAATATTTTACTTCGGTTGTAAGCAATTTTCCAACAAAACCCAATTTGAAATATTAAAATAAATAAATGTTAAATTTATACAAGATAAAATTATAATAGATACTAAAATATATTCAATAGTATGTATTGAAAAAATGAGTAGCAAATATTAAAAATAATTTTAAATATTAAGATTGGAAGAAGTTAAATATTAAAAAAAATTAACATATAAATAATTTCAAATTATGTTTGGGCCTAGTTAGGTCACATTGGCCGAAGTTAGGTGGCATTTATCTTTGTGAACAATATAGTAATGTTGGGTTAACTATGTCACATCGGACTAGTTTAGACATATTGGACAAAGTCGGCTAATGGTGTAAGACTTGACCAATGACACGATGAACCTGACAATATAGATCAAACCAAATAATTTGGTTAAGATTTTGTGGCATTAAAGAATCATTTATAATGCTATGTAATGGATTCATTAGGGTTAGGGTTAGGGGTTAGAACATGACATGCGCGTGATGATAGTAGTAGCTGGAAACATCATCATTAGGTCCATGAATCGATTAAATGGTAGAAAATTAATTGGGCCAAGAAAGCAATATTTTCCCATGAAATGCATATTGAGCCGGATAAGTCATATTGGACCAACTGAGTCGAATCAGGCAGTATAGGCATGTTAGGGCCTAGTTAGGTCACATTGGCCGAAGTTAGGTGGCAATCGTCTATATGAACAATTTAGTAATGTTGGGCTACCTAAGTCACATCGGGCTAGTTTAGTCATATTCGACAAAGTCGGCTAGTGGTGTAAGACTTGACCAATGACATGATGAACCTCACAATACAAATCAAACCAAATAATTTGGTCAAGATTTTGTGGCATTTAAAGAATCATTTATAATGCTATGTAATGGAATCATTAGGTTAGGGCTAGGGTTAGGGTAGTGAACAATGGATGAATCGATTCTATTGTAACAGAAAAGATCAATTCATTAGGTGCAGTACTCGATTATGTGGTAGCAAAATAATTGATTCACTTAATGGAGAAGAACCGATTCATTTCTATTGCTTTACTCGGATGAATGAATTGAGATGGGGATGTCATGCGCGTGTGGGAACATTATCCCGGGAATGTTACAACAAAACAAGTATTCGATTTTGGTAGTGAACAATGGATGAACGATTCCATTATAACAGAAAAAATGGATTCATTAGGTGCAATACTCGATTAGTTGGTATCAAAATAATTGATTCACTCAATGGATTTAAAAGAACCGATTCATTTCTATTACTTTACTTGGATGAATGAATTGAGATGGGGAAGTCGTGTACACGTGGCAACATTAGAAGTGGTGCATTACAACATAGACGGATATGAGAAGTTCATGAACAATGGATGATTCGATTATAATGTAGCAGAACTAGATTATACCTTAAAAGTCCATATAAAGTTTCGATTATAATGTAGAAGAAATAATCGATTCCTTAAAATTGCATCCCCAATAATTGATTACTAATATATTACAACACATGCTAACTCAACAATTTATATTACAATACAACAATCCAAATACCATGCCTAACACAGGAAAGGAAAGTTAAAGATTTGTAACACTGGTTAAAAGCTTCTACAAATGCATGTTTTAAGTTCAATGATTGACTAGGTAGCTAAACTCAATAACAACTCAATCACAAATTTGCAATTTTGTCCACAACTAACCACACGAAAACCGTCAATCATAAAGTTCACTAAACTTGATTGAGCAACCACACCTTGTATCAGGCCTAGGCTCACGCTTGCGTTTTTCCTTGGTTAAACCGCGGTCCTCTCCGAATCCTTCCCTGTAACACATAAAAGTTTGTTGCAATACTTCCATTTTGTTGTTTCTCAACATCTTGCTTTTCCTGGCAGCAAAGCCATTCGCCTTTGCAAACCAATAATAAAACAGGTAAGCCACCTCACGACTTACAAAACCGACATTCCTTATATTGTATGGAGTTAGCTTCTTCAAATCCAAGGTAGTAATATCTTCCAGTAATATCTTCCAATGATGCAATAGTCACAACATTTTCAGTATCCAAATTCTCAAAATCAGTATCATCACCATCATGCATATCATCAGCTTCACATTCCTCTATTGCGTTCATCGTTGCATTCATCCTCATCTTCATTCTCAAAGGAAATGTCCTCAAGCCCCTACCAAAATTTATTATCAAATTAATAACCTTAAGATTCATAACCACACGATTGTTACTTACAATGTTTACACTATTCTGCCTACCTCAGCCTCAGGATTTTCTTCTTCCATCCAGCTTGGTCCCTCACTACAACTATCTTCATCCATTAAAGTCTTCTTACTTATTTTACTGCATAAGAATTATTTTTATGAGCAAAATTATCATTGAAATGGTACACAAATAACCAGGATAACAAAATGCGCCCCAAACAACCGTGAAACTCATTTTCACCAAATCCAAACAAGACCTAATGGAAATGAAGATTAAGCAGAAAGAAAGAAAGCAAGAATTGGAAATTCCATTATGATATTCTCATTACACTGACCCCTAAATTTTCTTACTATTATCAACAACACAAGAATAATATTTAAATTTGAGTGATAAAATCAAAGTGACAAATCTAAATGGAGGTGATAAATCAAAACAATGAGGGGATGGAGAACCCTTAATCTCAGATTTTGAATAGTGTTGAAGGAACCCTAAATGTTCATACCCAAATCCCTAACCAGAAATAATCACATATAAGAGGAAATCAAAACAGAGACCAAGGAAACATGGGTTGCAGATGATTTAACCGGAGCTCGTCGGAACCGTGGTTTGTGGTGCCTCAACGCCCGCCGGATTTGAGCTTCTGTTCTTGCTCGTACTCTGGCAGTAGAAATGAGCTTAAGCAGGTGTGAGCAGAGGTGACGAAGGTAAGAGAAGAGGGGTTGGGAAAAAGGACGGATCAACAAATAAGAGAAGTTAAAAAGAGGAGTTTATTTGAAAAATAGAAAACCGGCACTTACCGTGTTTACCCACAATAGAGGGTCGAGTTAATGGCTCAGTGGTGGACCACTTGAGGCGCTATTCCACGGTAGAAGGCACCACACATTTTACTACCCATTCACCATGGCTATAAATGTTATCTGTACTTTGTTTGCGCCTGTTTATGTCTTGCAAGGTTCCTGGTACCTAGTATTGTCGGTCCACCTTCGAAATAGAAATCGAAACAGAAATAATAACGCAACTAAGAAGAGGAAACAATAGGAAAAGGAGAAAAGAATAAAAGGAAGATGAGAGCCAAGGGAAGAAGAAAGGAACAAGGGAGAACAAGATTACTAGGAGAAATGCACCACTAAAGCTAAGAGAGCTAATGCCTTCAAACCAAAGGAAACCCAAGAGACACATGATGCTGGAGTTCTTTTCGAATTACTTTTTCCTTTTTTTTTTTAGAAATTAAAAAATTTTAATAAATGAAAAAGAAAAATGAGGAGTAAATGGTTTAGGTTTAAGAAAAAATGAACTGTTAAATTTAATCATTGTTAATGATTTTATTTTGGGTAGATGGAATGACCAATTTCACTAATTCCATTAATTTGAGGATCAATTGAAAAGAATAAATAGTTGAGAATGTCTATTTGCAAATGGACTATAGTTTAGGAAGTTTATATACTCTTTTTCTCGTAATATAAAATAAAAAGTGATGTGACATGATAAGATCCATTAAAAAAGGAGCTAAGCAACTCCAATGAGTTACGCCATTGACAATGCTCTAATGCCATCGCCAAGACACTCAACAACCATTTTACAAGAGCCCAAAATAAGACCAGGTTAACAAATTTCCTCATAGCCAACAAAGGTTATAAGGTCTAAACTAAAATGAATTAATCCATAATGTTTAATATTAATAAAGCAACAAACGCATAAAACAAAAGAAACAATCAACCAACTATAATATAAAACCATGCCAAAATCCTGCATAAATTTTCACCAGGTTAACACAGACTCTGACCAAAACCAAAACAACCCAACAATATACTAACAGCACTTCAGCATTTCGATGTGGAAGATGAGTTTAAAACTAACAATATCAGTAATCAAATGGGGAAATAACATCATCAATCTTCAGTATCATCTTGACAACTTGTGTAGCGAGCAAGATCTGCTGCTGCTTTCCAATCAAAGTTTCGAAGACATTTTGCTCAGGCATGTCATTAGTGCCAATATCATTGCAATCAATGCCAAAGTGAGGATAATTATCCTGAAGGCAGAGTTAAGGTTAGTGCCATAATATAAAGAGAAGTAGATTGACACCAAGTACATATACACACGTACATATGTATGTGTCTATATATAGAGAATGTATTAAATGAGGGCTATTTTTATACGAAAGTGGGAGAAGCAAATCTAGCCCTTCGGATCACACGTAAATGATCAAGATTAAAATATAAAGTCATATGATTTTTTTAAATGATTACATGACCACTAGCTAATTTGCTCCTCTCACTTCTCACAATAGAACACTGCTCTCACTAGATACATCATATATATATATATATATATATATATATATATAGTTAGAGTGCACGAGTGCAGTAACTAGGCTCAAAGCAGTCATCATGTTCAATTTACCTTTATTTGCTGGGACTTCACAGCAGATAACGTTTCAATTGGTTGGAGGCCACTATTTTCTGCAAGGGCCATAGGAATATACTCCAAAGCATCCCCGAATGCTCTAATAGCATACTGCAGGGGAAAGAAAAAATCAGCAATACATAAAGTTTTGGAACTAACCAAACAATAGTAAATCATTAATGAGATTACATTTGATCCATTGTCAGTATAAAATAAACTCTATAATCTACACTATCTGTAAATAACTGTGTTTTATAATGGCTTTTTTGAAAAAGATAGCATCATATGATTCAGTGAAAAAAATGAAACTATATATTGACAACGAAATTTTTTTTACCCACTGAGTATAATAATATAAATACCTGTTCCACCCCAGGAAATTTATCAGCAGCTGCCTCCACAGCAATAGAGCAGGAAATTTCAGCCGAACCACCACCATATACAATAGAATTGTTGCGGATGAGATTCCTAGCCACACACAAGGCATCATGTAGGCTGCGCTTTGTCTCCTCTATGATCATTTTGTTACCTAACAAACAAGACAGCTTTTATTAATTTGTCAAGGTTGCTTAGACATTTGTCAGTCTTCAAAGCTCATTCTATAAAGTTCCACACTAAATGCAGGAGTTGACCAGTTGCAAAGCCTAAATACAGGCAATATTTGAAAAATGGTAATAGTTCACACCCTAATGCAGTAAAACAGGTATACAATATTGAACCACGGTACATCAAAATTATCTTTCTCCATGAAGGTGACTAATGCATAAAATCATAAATCCAATACAAACCAGTTAAATAAAGAGGATAAATGGTACACATCCTCACCTCCACGAATGAATATCGTTACAGCCCTTGAGTTTGCACAATGCTCAATGTAAAGCATTCGGTCTTTGGTCGTACCAAATGATTTTTCTCGAACCAGACCAGCCTTAGAAAAAAATAAAATAAAAAATTAATGCTGCCTGCAGTCAAATGTACAAAAAAAGAGCATGTATGTCCAGTGTACAGCATGCCACGTTGCTACCCAGCAAAGGATACAAGAAGAAGAGTACCACTGCCACATGTTCTAAACTATTGACCCCACAATTATATGTAAATTGAAAATGGTAAAGACCCAAAAAAAATAGAAGAGCAAAAGAAACTTTAATTTACAGGTCTTGCAAACCCCAGAAATAAATAGTGACAGGATACCTTTCCCAACTTCTCTGGAGTTAATTCCTGGAACCTAGGCACTATCCTTCCACCTGTAGGCAAAAATAGATCATCACTTTGTTGATGGCATAGAAAAATATATTATCAACAGACAACAGTCCTATTTATTAAATCCCAGAGATACAGTCCTATTTATAGCCAGAATTGGTTTTAAAGATAATAACCAATCTGCTATAAATTAGGAGGCTAATGAATACATAATCAATTAGAGAATAAAAATAAAAACTTTCCTATCTAAAAGAATCTGAAATTATTTCAGATTTTATTCTGACTAGACAAAATAAAAAACAAATCCATGGAAATCTTCAAATTAAATGCTAACTTCAACACCCCCCGCCCTCAAGTTGGTGCATAGATATCAATCATACCCAACTCGCTGACAAGAAGCTCAAAGTTAGGTCGAAAGAGGCCTTTAGTGAGAATATCCGCTACTTGTGCTGTTGGAACAAATGGCATACAAATAGCTCCATCATCAACCTTCTCTTTAATGAAGTGTCTATCAATTTCCACATGTTTAGTTCGGTCATGTTGGACAAGGTTTTGGGCAATACTTATTGCAGCCTTGTTGTCACAGTACAACTTCATTGGTAAATTTATAGGCACTCCTAACTCTTCAAGAATCCTTTTCAACCACATTTCACATACCCCTTGTGCCATAGCCCTATATTCAGCTTCAGCACTACTCCTTGCAACCACATTCTGTTTTTTACTTCGCCATGTCACAAGATTACCCCACAAAAAGGTACAATATCCAGATGTTGATCTTCTGTCTGTAATAGACCCTGCCCAGTCAGCATCAGTGTATGCTTCAATGTTTTGTTGTGCTGTTTTTTTGAAGAATAGACCCTTACCCGGTGCACTTTTCAAGTATCTCAAGATCCTATACACTGCCTCAAGATGTTCTTCATAGGGAGAATGCATAAATTGAGTAACTAAGCTAACTGCAAATGCAATATTAGGTCTTGTATGAGATAAATAAATTAACTTCCCAGCTAGTTTTTGGTAGCGAGAAGTATCCATGGGTTCACCCTTTTTATCATTCCCAAGTTTTTGATTTGGGTCAATTGGAGTGTCCGCAGGTAGGGATGTCAACGGGGCGGGGCGGGCACGGATACTGGATACCCGCTACCCGCCCCGTTGGATAATAAAACTACCCGTACCCGCCCCGTACCCGTACGGATATCCGTTTAACGGGTTCTTAACGGATATGCGGGTATCCGCGGATATCCGCGGGTATCCGTGGGTAGTTATAAAAAAAATAAATCATTTTTTTAATTTAAAAAAAATACATAAAACTTAAACAAACCACCACATTAATATCTTCCGATATTTGAACAAAATAGAACCTACAAATTAATACATCACACTTAAAATATCCATGAAACAACACAATAGATGAAAATTATCTAGAAAATGATATAAGGACTTTGAGAGTAGATATATATAATAAAGGGTATTATAGTAATTAAACGGCTGCACGGTATCCGCGGACACGGATAGTATGATACCCGCCCCGCCCCGTTTATAAACGGGTATTGGAATTACCCGTTTATTTTACCCGCGGGTACCCGTTTAACTACCCGCCCCGTACCCGTTGCGGATTTTATCCGCGGGTATCCGCGGGTACGGATAAAATTGCCATCCCTATCCGCAGGTCTACATCCACTCATACCAGTCTCCTTAAGGAGATCAAGGACATACTTTCTTTAAGAGAGAACAATTCCCTTTCTTGATCTTGCAATTTCCATGCCAAGGAAGTATTTTAGGGACCCTAAATCTCTAATTTCAAATTCTGCAGAAGGTGATTCCTTTAATCTATTCATCCCTAGTAAATCATCACCAGTAAGAATTATATCATCTACATATACAATCAAAACAGCAATCTTTCCTTCCATTGAACGCCTCACAAACAAAGTGTGATCAGCTTGTCCTTGTGTGTACCCTTGACTTTTGATAAACTGAGTGAATTTATCAAACCAAGCTCTAGGTGACTGTTTGAGTCCGTATAAAGCCTTTTTTACCTTGCAAACCTTTGGATAACAGTTCTGTTCAAACCCAGGTGGTGCATCCATATATACCTCCTCCTCCAAGTCTCCGTTTAGAAAAGCATTCTTCACATCAAGTTGTTGTAGGGGCCAGTCAAGGTTTGCAGCAAGAGACAATAGAACTCTAACAGTATTTAGCTTTGCTACAGGTGCAAAGGTCTATAAGTAATCTATGCCATAGGTTTCAGTAAAGCCTTTGGCAACTAAACGGGCCTTGTACCTTTCAAGAGTACCATCTGACTTGTATTTGATAGTAAACACCCATTTGCAACCCATAGCTTTCTTTCCCTTTGGCAGTTCCACCACATCCCAAGTCCGAATTTTTTCAAGAGCCTTCATCTCTTCTAAAACAGCTGCTTTCCACTTTGGAACTTTTAGAGTATCTTGTATAGTATTTGGTATTTCTCTGATTGACAGTTGAGAGGTAAAGACACGAAAAACAGGTGAAAGATTTTTATATGACACAAAATTGGACATTGGATGTGTGGTGCATGATCTCACACCTTTTCGGATGGCAATAGGAAGATCAAGATCATTAATTGACTCAAAAACAGAATCTGAAACAGAATTTTGAGATTGAACACTTTCCAGAATAGAGTTACCTTGTGGGTCCTTGGATTCATGGTGGTGCTCGAGATCACTACGCTCGTTCCTTTGAATGATCCGTCTCCTTGAGTAGACAATATCAAAAGGTTTTATGCCTCTATAATTGATATCCGTCTCAGCTCTATCTATTTCAGTAGGATTATCATGATTAGGCATTATGTTTTCATTATTTACAGTACTTGAATCATGGTGTGAATCTGTTTTGTCAGTTTCTTCACAAACTATGTTTGTCTCAACATCAAATTTAGCATCATCTATTTGAAAATATTGACTCGAATCTTCAATTTTGCTCCCCCCCTGAAGATGAGAAGTAAAAAAAGGTTTTGACTGAAAAAAGGTAACATCCATAGTGACAATTTTTTTTTTGAAATTGGATCAAAACACTTGTATCCTTTTTGGGTGGAAGCATATCCGATAAAAACACACTTTTTAGCTCGAGGATCAAGTTTATTTTGGTTTGGTTCATGAAGATGGACAAAAACTGTGCACCCTTTATCTTTAAGAGAAGAGAGGAAGACAACCTATTTGTAGGAAAAATCTTAAGAAACATATCTATAGGAGTTGTAAAATTTAATATTTTACTAGGCATTCTATTAATCAAATAGGCTGCAGTCAAAATGGCTTCTCCCCAAAGATATTTAGGAACCATACTTTGATGAAGTAATGCTCGAGCCACTTCTAACAAGTGTTTGATTTTGCGTTTAGCCACCCCATTTTGTTGGGGAGTATCAACACAAGAGCTTTGATGAACAATCCCCTTGTCTATGAAAAATTGACTTAGATGCTTATTAAAAAACTCCCTGCCATTATCACTTCGAAAAATCTGGATTGACTTTTGAAATTGAGTATTCACCATGCTAAAAAAGGTTTTGAAAATAGTTTCCTCTTTAGATTTGTTCTTCATCAAATACACCCAAGTTAATCTAGTGTGATCATCAATAAATGTGACAAACCATCGTTTGCCCAAAGGTGTAGGATCACGACTAGGTCCCCAAACATCACTATGGATAATAGAAAAGGGGTTGGATGGTTTATAAGGTTGGGGAGGGTAAGAACTGCGACGATGCTTAGCAAGCTGACAGATTTCACAAGTAAAGGAAGAAATGCTTTTATTGTTGAAGAAATTTGGAAACAAGTACTGAAAATAATGGAAACTTGGATGGCCTAATCTATGATGCCATAACATTATTTCATCATCCTTAGAAATAGAACTAGAGTTACAACAGATATGCTGAGTTTGTCCACTCAAGTTATCCGTTTCTTCAAAGATATAGAGCCCATCAATCTCTCTAGCACTGCCAATCATCCTCCCCGAACTCAATTCCTGAAATTTACAACAAGAGGAATCAAAGATTGCACGACAATTTAGGTTAAGAGTTATTTTACTGATGGACAATAAGTTGCATGATAGATTAGGAACATGAAGAACATTATGTAGAGTGAGAGAGGAAGAGAGAGGAACTGATCCAATGCCAACTATTGCAGAGAAAGACCCATTTGCAATTCTAATTTTTTTTATTTCCTGCACAAGGGCTATAGGAAGAAAACAATTTTGAGCAATCTGTCAAATGATCCGTTGCTCCGGAATCAATAATCCAAGTCATTTTAGGGTTAACACTAAGAAGAGCAGTAGGAAGAGAAATACCTTTTTTGGCTAAAGAACTAGATGAATTTACTGTCAATTTGGGAGAATTTTTTTGTAAAGATGCTCCAACTGTTCTCGTGTGAAAAGAGGTGATTCAGAGGTAGATGATGACTCTTTGTTGTCCTCGGAAATGGTTTGAAATGCACGGCCTTCCCCATTAGATTTCTTTTTCCAGTTTGGAGGTTTACCATGAATTTTCCAGCAAGTCTCCCTTGTATGCCATGGTTTTCTACAGTGATCACACCATGGTTTCTTTCTTTTATCACCATCTGGATCATGTCCTTTAGTCACAAGGGCCGATCCTTCTGTTTCCAGAGTTGTGGAGGCTTTAGGAGTGGGTAGCATAATCCTCTTCTAGATTCTTCTCTCCTGACTTCAGAAAAGACCTCTCTTATGGTGGGTAGAGGTTTTCTACTCAGAATTCTGCCACGAACATCATCCAGTGTTTGATTTAGACCAGCCAGAAACATGTACACACGATCGTTCTCCTCCCTCTTATGAAATCGTGCAGCATCATTGGGATTTTCCCATTCATCTTCATAACATCGATCTAATTCCTGCCAAAGAGTTACCATTACATTGTAATAGGTAGTGACATCCTGATTACCTTGCTTGGACTGCCAAAGTCGAATCTAAGTCAAATATCTGAGATGAATCCTCCAAGTCTGAATAGCATTCTTTAACAGCTTACCAAACATCCTTGGCTGTTGGCAGAAAGAGATAGGGTTTTCCTATTGCTGGTTCCATAGAATTGATTAACCAAGCAATAATAAAGGAGTTTTCAGATTTCCACTTTTCCAAGGAGGGGTCATTCTTGGCTGGTTGGGCAATATCTCCATTGAGGTAACCTAGTTTACCCCTGCCTTCCATTATCAACTTCAGAGACTGTGCCCATTCAAGGTAGTTTTTTCCATGAAGTTTGTGTACTGTGATGGGCAGAGGCTGGTTTTGGGAAATATGCTCGGCTGATGTAGAAGGTCCTGGAGTACTATTAGGTGAGGGATCGGTCGGGGTAGAAGAGGGAGAAGGGAGAAGAGGTGGCTCCGGTCATTGCCGTTTTCACCATTGGAAGAAAAGGTACAGAGCCGAAGCTCTGATACCATTCAGGTTTCTATGAAAAAAGGATTGTTTTCTTATTTAATAAATCCCAGAGATACAGTCCTATTTATAGCCAGAATTGGTTTTAAAGATAATAACCAACCTGCTATAAATTAGGAGGCTAATGAATACATAATCAATTAGAGAATAAAAATAAAAACCTTCCTATCTAAAAGAATCTGAAATTATTTCAGATTTTATTCTGACTAGACAAAATAAAAAACAAATCCCTGAAAATCTTCGAATTAAATGCTAGCTTAGCTTCAACAATTATCAACAGACAACAGTCATAACTCATATCTAATATACAGTTGTCTTGCAGAAAGAATCTACAAACTTTCAAAGCATAAGAAGTTTAATTAAAGATAAACCTGTTGCAATAGCTATCAATTCCAACTCTACACCACCAACCCATCTAACAGCTGGCAAGTTCCTGTGCATTAAGAGATGATTTGCTTCATCATCGAAGCCCCATTGGCAGATAACCAGTGTTGCACCCACGTCCTGCAAATCAGCATAATATTCCCTTCCAATAAATTAAAGAAATTCTAGTAAGAAAAAAGGGGTATATAAGTAGTCCAATTTGAACCAAAACCCAATAAGCTCCTTTACCGGCCAAAAGTAAGGAAGGTGAGCGAGTATTCATGTTAGAAGGTTGATAGTAAAAGTAAAATGGTAGGCCAAACATTATTAATTAATAGAAAATTTAAGAGTCTCTCAACGAAATCTTACCTTGCATCTTTGAACCATGTCATCAAAATACTGTTGTTCTTGCTTCCTTAATGTCTGGAACTTCTCCACTGTATCAATATCAACCTTATGCTTAGTCTTTGGTTTTGGAGGCTCAAAGGGGCAAGTCAAGATAGCAATTTTAGCATCTTCAATTTGCTTTGGCATTTGTGGATGGCTCATATCCTTGTCAACAACAATTCCATATATTAACTCGGTATCTTCCAATTTACCACCAACTTTTCCTTCTACTTTAATTAGATCTAAGTTAACATCTTTTCTCTCCAGATCAGCAACAGCAAGAACAGCTTTGACAGCAATCTCAGCCAAGCTACGTTTACAGCGATTCACACTGCAACATTAAAATGAACAAAACACATATCATATCATATAAAAAGAGAAGCATCTTAAAAATCCACAAATGAACTGTGTGAAAAGAAAAGAGAGGTGATGCGACATGCATGATATAACCAGGTAAATGATTAAATTTTAGAAATTATACTAAACTGCACTCACATTTTTGAGGACAAAGTAGTCATACAAGTTTGAATCAGAGGCTCCAAATTCGTAGGTCCAAATTCAAACTTTTTAGCTATACGTTCTAGATGATCAACAGCGATTCTAGATGCTGTTTCATAGCCCTCAGCAATCCTAATTGGATGAATTCCTCGTTCCAAGAGCCGCTCGGCTTGCTCGAGAAGAGCTCCAGCCAGCACAACAACTCCAGTGGTGCCATCACCGATTTCATAATCCTGACTCCTTGACAGCTCAACCATCAGCTTAGCAATTTGGTTGTCAACATCCATCTGCTCCAAAATCGTTGCCCCATCATTTGCTGTAAACTCAAAATGTTACTTGTAAGTTGCAGCAACAACAAAAAATGCCAGAGACAACCACTTCAAGACAGCTAAGAACTGAACTTCGAATATAAATTATGAAATGCAATCAAAAGCCTAGATGCCCCAATGCAGTGATGAAGCAAGAGCTGATTTCAGGTAATCAAGACACTTAAATCACATGTATACTCTTTAAAATCAGAATGCACGCATGCAACCACCCATTATTTATGATGAAAAAACTAGACGAACTCTCAGTGCATTTTATTTGAAATAAGGTTAGTGAATTACTTAGGCAACATAAGCTCTACTCAAATATATAAGAACTAAAACACCGGGGAAGATGGATATGATATGAGACACGAATACGATACAAAAGGGACACGAGATATTTCAAATTTTAAAAATTACAAGACACAACCAAACTTTTAAATCTGGGTTTGAAACCACAGTCGAGGTTGTGACAGCATCGACTGCATTTTCCCGCATTTGTCTGCAGTAATGGAAAACGCAACGCGACCGCAACTATAACCGCAATTTAAAACTTTGGACACAACAAAGCTATAGTACAACACATAAAGTAAGTATAAAATTTACACAAAACCACAAATCTTAAATTAAAAGAGAGAATTGATATTCTAAAAGTTAGCATAACTCACTGTAAACCTAATAATTATATATTTACATCTATATTGGTATAATAAAAAATTTAATAACAAGTAGCAGTATCCAAAAAAGTGTCTATTAGCTAAAGCAATTACTTACTTGCTCATCTGTGTTCAGAGTAACACAAAAAATAAAACTAAATCCTAAAATGGCAAAGTTTTGTTTCATTTCATACAAATCCTGGATCTATAGGGAACAGAAAATAGCAACTAAATCATACAAATAGAAATCAAGAGAGAGAGAGAGAGAGGAACAAACTGACGGTGACGTCAGCGTCGGGGCTCTGAAGCATCTTGTCCATGCCTTTGGGTCCGAGAGAGGTTCTGAGTATTCGAGCGACGGCTTTTCCGGCAGAGATGTTAGATTTCTGAGCATCCAGACCCCTCAGCCTGTTCTTCTGTTCCTGCTCCTTTAATATTATGAAAGGCCTTCCGAATTCATCGAAAGCCAACGCCATTTCTTCGAGATTATTATGATAAAACTATGATAATGAGAAAATTAACAGAAACGAAATCGGTATTGGAAAAACAAGGTTAGAGGAGAGAAGGAACTAGAACAACTACACTCTCTTGTTAGTTGTTACTCCAAACTCCTTTGTTATGTTCCCACCTTTTTCTGATTTTTCAATTACACAACACAAGTAACAAGCCCCAACCCGATACGTGTGGGCCACTTTTATTTGGGCTGGGTTGCGCAAATAGAAATGGGTACAGTTATTGGATCCGATTCTCCCTCTCGGATTGGGTGTAAATTTTGGATCGGATCACAAATTTGTGATTTATGTTCCGTTTTAAAATATTAAAATTTAGGATTAAAGTGGTATATATTGTTGGTATAAAAAGTTTTACATTGGCTAACATTTTGAGATATGTTTTTATCTTAATAGAGAGAAATAAAAATGATACTGATTTATCAAAATATTATTGGAAGTATGTGTATAAATTCTTTGGATTTAATTGGCATACACTGACAGTGTAAAGTTTTTTTACACTGTCAACCAATAAGAAATTGACATACCATTTGTACTGGCCGAAGGTATAAGGCCGAGGATTGTCAATACGACCGAGCTCATTCTTGTAAGTGGGTTGTGACCCGAACTCCCCCAGAGCCGAAGACTCGTTAATGCACTTGGCACCCGAGGATAAATACTCGGGCCTATTCCATAATAGACCGCGGATGAAGATACCTCGGTCCCGAGTAGTCCAGTCGCAACTGACTGAACCAAATATCTTGATGATCCAAATATCCCTCCGTATAACTCGGAGCCTTATCCTTATCTTTATCTAATTACAATAACAATCTGATCCTAACAAATAGGATCTCAATAACAGTCCAGCTCAAACTATTACACCAAAACATCTCTATAAATAGGGGTCCAACCCCCTCACTTAGAACTACGTTTGCTTTGATTCCCATTTGGATACGTAGGAGCAGAATTCCGATTCTGTCAAGCTATTCCAAAACACTCCCACAAGAGCTTCTCCGGACGAGTATCTCTCACTTGAGATATTTGGACGGAACATTTGGCGCCGTCTGTGGGAATCGAAGCAAAATTTTCCCATACCACAAACGATGGTGAGGACAAGGAGCGGGAACTGTAGGAGAGAGGGGCCAGAGAATGCCAACAATGGGGATAATGGAGAACGATCCATAAACCTAGCGATGACGTTCGACAATCCCATTATTCAAGAACTTCTCGCACAAGTGGCAATGCTGAGAAGGGAGAATGAGGAGATTCGTCGGTAGAACAGCCGTCGTGAACGAGAACAAAGCAGAGAACGATCTGCGTCTTCTCCTCATGAGAGAGCACGCCGGACAGCCGAGAATGAAGGATCCAGAAACACGCACAGAGAATAAGGAATCCCACAACCCCGTGTTTCTCACCATGTTGACCGAAGAGGCGAGGAGGAATTTCCTAGGCAGGCCCCTGAACTTTCACTCCAGGCAAATAGGCCTAATGAAAAGAGTTTGGCGCGCGGAGGCCGAGACATCCCTTCACCAACGCCATCATGGAGGTTCCTCTACCAGCCAACTACAAACCAATAAATATTGACAGGTATGATGGCACCTAGGACCCGGAACGTCATTTAGATGCCTTCACTACTCAAATATACCTCTTTACCGACAATGATGCTGTCATGTGTAAAGTCTTCCCTACTACTCTGAAAGATGCTGCATTAAGCTGGTATACCCAGCTACCGCCAGCATCAGTTGACTCCTTTGACACGTTTATGACTAAGTTCAATGCTCAGTTTGCCACGAGCCGAGCTCATCAAAAAACCTCGGCCTCGCTGGTAAACTTTAAGCAAGAAAAAAACAAGTCCCTACTTGATTTTATGGCCAGATTCAGTAAAGAGACTGTCCTCATCCGGAATCTCAGTGCCGATGTTGCACTTCATACTATCTTGACCGGGTTACGGCCTGGCCCTTTCGCCAGACACCTAGCTCGGAAGCCTCCAACCAGTATGGATGAGTTGAGGAGAAAAGCTGTCGGATTCATTAATATGGAGGAGATTGAAGAGTCTAAGAAAAGAGAAAGAACCGATGATTCTGATAGACGAGAAGGGAGAGAAAAGAGGAGGGCTGGAGGTGACAGGCAGAAATTCAAAAACACATCTGAGCATAGGGGGCCAAAGTATGAGCACTATACCCCCCTCAACACCAATCGAGCTCGGGTATTTGAGGAAGCCTACAACGCAGAACTTTTGCAGCTCCCCAACCGTGGCCACATGCCCCAGAATGCTGATAGACAGAAGCATTGTCGGTACCATCGTAACTACGGGCATACCACCGAGGAGTGCTGGGTCCTGTGTGACAAGATTGAATAGTTAGTGCAAGCTGGTCATCTGAATAATTTCGTTCGAAGAAATCACAACAATGGTGAAGGGCGTGACAGAGATAGAAGAAGAGGAGGTGGCCAAAGCCCTGGAAGGGGCGGCGGTCAGCGGTCGGCAAAATAATGAAAGAGTAGAAAATAGGGAAGATCATAATGAAAGGAGGGAGGAGGATAATACTGTCCGAGGTGTAATAAACACTATTTCAGGTGGATTTGCGGGAGGAGGCACGACGAGTTCAGCTCGGAGAAAACACCTGCGGGCTATTCGGGCTGTCAACTCGGTAGCTGGCAAACCCCCGAGGATTTCCCCACCGGTTATCTTTTCCGATGAAGACTTCTTAGGTGTGGATCCTAATCAGGATGACCCAATGGTAATCACAGTTCAATTGGCCAACTTCTCAGTAAGAGAACTCTCGTCGACCAGGGGAGCTCGGCTGATATCCTATATTATTCAACATTTCAGAAGCTCGGGATCCTAGAAAAATCTATTCAGCCACACGACAGTAAACTCGTCGGCTTTGCTGGGGAACAGGTGAATACCCGAGGATACATAGACCTCCTAACTACTTTTGGAGATAGCAAAACGTCCAAAACTATTCTGGTCAGGTACATGTTGATTAATGCAGTAACATCGTACAATATCTTGATCGGAAGACCATCCTTGAACGAGTTGGGAGCTGTGGTCTCTACTCCCCACCTCACAATGAAGTTCCCTTCCAACTCGGGAGACATAGTTGCTATCCGAGTTGATCAAAAAATGGTCAGACAATGCTATGCCGATAGTTTGCGCGTAAGCAAACTCAAACCTACACCTGTAGAAACACTAGACAGAGGAAAAGACGAGTCTGTAAATTCAGTTAGTTCTGTTGTACTAGACCCGAGGATTGACATGCAAGAACAACGGCCACAACCCATTGAGGAGTTGGAGAAGTTCCAGCTTGAATCACAGCCCGATCAGTGCACTAAGCTACAGTTGATGTATATAGTCAGGTGATGTACTCTTTTTCCTACCTCGGTATTTTATCTCGAAAAAGGGTTTTGACCGAGAAGGTTTTAACGGGGCACACCGCAGACTTTCTTTTCTATCCAATAAAAGAAGTTATTATGAACATTGGTCTATTTTCTTATTTTGCCGATGTATTTATTCTGCGAATATTTAAAATTATTAAAGACCGAGTACGGGCCATCAAATTATTTAAGGCCAAGTTTGAGCCTAAAGGCCGAGTACGAGCCATTAAATTATTTAAGGCCAAGTTTGAGCCTAAAGGCCGAGTACGAGCCGATTAAATTATTTAAGGCCAAGTTTGAGCCTGTTTGAGCCTAAAGGCCGAGTACGAGCCGTTTAAATTATTTAAGGCCAAGTTTGAGCCTAAAGGTTGAGTACGGGCCATTAAATTATTCAAGGCCAAGTTTGAGCCTAAAGACCGAGTACGAGCCATTAAATTATTCAAGGCCAAGTTTGAGCCTAAAGGCCGAGTACGAGCCATTAAGTTATTTAAGGCCAAGTTTGAGCCTAAAGATCGAGTACGAGCCATTAAATTATTTAAGGCCGAGTTGGAGCCTAAAAGGTAAGTACGAACCACTAAATTACTAAAGGCCGAGTTCGAGCCATTTAAATCGTAAAGGCCGAGTTCGAGCCATTGAAATTGTTAAGGGCCAAGTTTGAGCCTAAAGGCCGAGTTCGAGCCATTTAAATTATTTAAGGCCAAGTTTGAGCCTAAAGGCCGAGTACGAGCCATTGAATTATTTAAGGCCAAGTTTGAGCCTAAAGGCCGAGTACAAGCCACTAAATTACTAAAGGCCGAGTTCGAGCCATTTAAATCGTAAAGACCGAGTTCGAGCCATTTAAATTGTTAAGGGCCAAGTTTGAGCCTAAAGGCCGAGTTCGAGCCATTTAAATTGCAAAAAGCCGAGTTCGAGTTATTAAATTATTAAGGCCGAGTTCGAGCCTTGAAATTATTAGGAAAAATCGGATACAAGCATCAATTGAATCCAGAAGACTGCTATTCTCCCAGTTAACATCCTTTTTTAAAGGATTAAATCATGAAAGGAATTCAAAGAATATCTCGGACGGACAAATGCTATAAAAGTAAGAGGAAGTCATCAAAATGCGGAAAGAATTTTTCATTAGATTAACTAGGATTACAAGGGGAAAAACCCATTACAGAGGTACGAAAAATAAAAATACAGTTATTCGTCCCTAGGGCCCTCTTCGGCGTCGATGTGATCCTCGGGATAATCTTCCCCCCCTTCCGCCTCCTCTTCCTCTTCGGGAATGATGGGAACAAGTTCCCCATTATTCACCTCTTTAGTTACATCGGCACCCGAGATATCAACCCCCGGAGCGAGAATTTCAACTTGAGCAATGGCCTTTGCGAAACCTTTCCGATGCTCAAGAAGAATGCAGTCGGTGGCCTCTTTTAGATCTTCCCGAATCTCCATCTTGGCCTTAGTCTCGGCCTCCAGGGCAGCTTTAAGTTGTTCGATTTCAACTTGAGTCTTTTTGAGCTCTTCTTCAGCGCGAGCTTTATCCTCTTCAGCCCGAGCTTTATTCTCCTCAGCAAATTTTGCTTGGGAGTTAAGCTCGGAGTTCTGCCCATTCAGCTTGGTAATGGTAGTACTCAGGAGATTATTGGCTTCGGCCAGCTCATCACGCTCCGCGGAGATCCAGGCAAAATCTCCCTTCAGCTTCTCAATAGAAGCAAGTTCAGCTTCCAGGTGCCGGGATTTCCTCTCAGTCTTCACCAAATCTCGGCTACAAAAGCGGGCTAGAGCGGCAGCTCGGATGCAGTAGGCCGAGAGGGCCTCCATGCTAGACTGAGCCCCTTGTTGCCTGATTAATCGGAGATCAGCGGGCTTTAGGAAGTTCGAGTCAAAAGAAGGGAAGGGGTTGAAGTCTTCGCCACAGAGAGACGAGGTTCTTGCTTTTAGAGAAGTGTTATACCACTTCACCTCGGTAGAAGGAGGAAGTTGTTCCTCTCGCCCCGTAGTTCCCGTCTCATGAGTGGTAGGATGTGGGGGACTTGAGCGAGGAAGGGAAGAATCTTCGGCGTCGACCACTATCTCTACCCTCTTTCTTTTGTGAGGGGCGGATGATGAAGCCCCCTTGGCAGTGGCCTTAGCAGTGGCCGGAGGAATTCTTTTCTTTTTCTTCTCGGTCGTGGAGGGACCCTGACCCTCTTTCGCGGCGGATTTCAAAAGCTTGGAGAAGTCGAATTTCCCCATGATAACTGTCGAAAAGAAAAGTTGTTAGTACAGGAACACATACAGAAAAGAGTTAAAAACTAAAAAGTCGAACACTTACTTTTAAAGTCGGCTCTCGGAGTGGATGAAAAGGGGAGTTTCAGAAGACGTCCACAATGGAGAGGTCGAGGAAGTTTTTCTAATATATCTATATCCCGTCTATCCTCGGCAGGAAGGGATTGGTATTCAAAACCAACGAATTTGGTAGATGATTGCCAGTATAAAGGAAACCTGGCGCATCCATTTTCATCAAAAAAGTGGGAAGAGTGAGAGCCCGAGGGGCGAACTCGGAAGAAGCCGACTTTGAAGTCTTTATACGATGATGTGTATAAACTAATAAGTCCTCTTCGGTTCAGTCCATTGAGGGAAATCCATCCCGTTTTCTCACCAAACCTTGTTTGGTAAAAGTACAAAAATTTGGGAGTAGTGGGCTCCATCCCGATGTATTTACACAGAATTTGAAAGGCTTTTATAAAAGCCCAACTGTTGGGATGAAGCTGAGTAGGTGCGACATTCGTGGTTCTCAGAACGTCACACTCAAACTCGGTGAAAGGAAGAGACACGCGCAGCTGAGCAAATAGTGTTTTATACATATATGTAAAAGGAAGCTCAAGGATGAGCCCTGAGGAAAACATACTCGGAACCAGAGCATGGGGAACAAATAAACTCGGATTCGTCTCCGGATGCCGATATATTAATCTGGGACCGAAGACGAGCAATTGAATCTGAAGACTGAAAGTCAGAAAAATAAGCCCCAACTTCGCCCTTAACCCAGGTATACCCAGGTAGGGTAATATCGGGAACAGGGTCTTTTGGAACCCTTTGGCGTTGCTTGCGAGCGACGGGTTTGGAAATTTGGGGGGATGGAGAACCAGACCTAGAAGGGTCGGACCCAGAAGAATCAGACTCAGAAGAAGACGACCCGGAGGAGGATGGTCTCACCTGACCGATGTTTAGTTCCTGTGAGGGAACAGAAGAAGTGGAAGGAGAGCCCCCAATGGGGGAAACCTCGCGCTCCACCAGAGGTGAAGTGTTTGACTCGGTGAATTCGGATGAACTCATGACCGGAATCCGGAAATAAACTTGGAAATTTGAAAGAAGGAAGAAGGTGGGGCGTACCTGGAGAGCGAAAGGCAGGAAGACGATTGCAGAAACTTGAAAGACAGATGAGGAGTGGAGGAAGGTAGTGGGCAAGGAGGAGTAAGGTGGAGTTAGAGGAGATATTTATAGCTGCTGCGGTTAATGATACGATCAACGACCCACGTTTCTTGAAGCCCAAAGGCGCGACTTTTAATTTTCCCCTCATTAAATGGGCACGGAACTCTAGGGTTACTCACCTGTAACGTGCCGCAGAAGGATTAAGGGAAATGATTGCCTTCTCTGACAAAAAGGGGGAGGGAAGGTTCGGTTGAAATGACAGCTGGAAATACGAAAGTCCACGTGGCCGAAGTATAAGCTCGGTTTAATACTTGTCAGCTCTTTCGCTTATTTAAGCTCAGAGCTCGGGGGGCTTGTGTGCTGTCTGAAGATATAAGGTCGAGGATTGTCAATACGACCGAGCTCATTCTTGTAAGTGAGCTGTGACCCGAACTCCCCCAGAGCCGAAGACTCGTTAATGCACTTGGCACCCGAGGATAAATACTCGGGCCTATTCCATAATAGACCGCGGATGAAGATACCTCGGTCCCGAGTAGTCCGGTCGCAACTGACTGAGCCAAATATCTTGCTGATCCAAATATTCCTCCGTATAACTCGGAGCCTTATCCTTATCTTTATCTAATTACAATAACAATTCGATCCTAACAAATAGGATCTCAATAACAGTCCAACTCAAACTATTAACCAATACATCTCTATAAATAGGGGTCCAACCCCCTCACTTAGAACTACGTTTGCTTTGATTTCCATTTGGATACATAGGAGCAGAATTCCGATTCTGTCAAGCTATTCCAAAACACTCCCACAAGAGCTTCTCCGGACGAGTATCTCTCACTTGAGATATTTGGACGGAACACCATTAAAAATGTTTGACTCTCTATCCAACTACCTTAAAAGTCAACAAATCTATGATTTCTAACTGGTTGTCAGTATAAAAATCTTTACACTGACAGTACGTAGAAATCAAACTCAAATTCTTTACACTTACATTGCCTAGAAATCAAACTCTAAAATTAATAATGAGTTATTTATAATTTATATTTTTTATATTTATTTTTAAATATTTAATTAGTAATAAGGTGTAATTATAATATTGTCGTTTTAATATTTTTATTTAAATTTTAAATTGGAAAATAATAATAGTTTTGAAAAAATTGAAAAATTATTCCAAAAAAATAAAATAAAATAAAATATAAAAAAAAGGAATCGCTTTTATTTATGTTAAATAATAGATTATTTATGTTATTTTATTATTGAATATTATATAAAATTAAAATATTTATTTAAAATAAGTTCGACTACAGTTGGACTGCAGTTTAATTTTTGAATCGTGAATTGGTCGTCCATTTAATAATCGGTTCGATTTTTAAAGTTTTGCTTAAAAAAAACATTATCCTTGTTGAAAGTAAGTATATTTTATTTTTTGTATGGGGCTGAGCCCATAAACAATGAAAAACCGAGAAAAGGCTAGAAAGAAAGCCCATTCTGATATATACTTGAAAGTAGGAGAAAGAGAGAGGTGAAGGTGAAGGTGAAGGTGAGAAAATGGAAGAGTTACGGAAGCTTGAAAAAGTGCAGAGGATGGTTGAATTCATGGACTCAAAGGGGCTAGCAGCAACCTCATCATCTTCCAACTCTAACCGATTCCTCGCCAATCTCATTCTCTTATTGGTTCGTCCTAACTAACTCCCGGTTAGTTATTTATTTAATAACAACCTCATTTAAATTTTAGTGTTGTTGATTGTTCGTGTTTGTTTTGTTTCGTTTGTGTCAATGGTCTTCAGGTAGAACCGTGTGGAGAGCTTGGCATAAACGACAAGTGTTGCTTGGTTTCTGACCTTATGCCTAGTGTTAGTTAGTTTCACTTTCTTGTTACAATTGCTTTCATTTCATTTCAATTCTCTATGCATTTGCATCCTATTTTGATGATTGAATTTTCATTTTGTAGCTCTCACATGAATTTCTTGAGGAGGCATCTCTTTGGCTTAGTCAAGACATTGTCCCCAAAGAAGAAAACAGAGGTAATCTATCTTATAGGACTACATATGAGCCGCCTATTTAGGTTAGTTTTAGTATTTTTCGACATCTTGAATGTTTTGTCGCTACTGATTTCAAGAATCTCATGTTTTCCCTGCATATGCTTTGTTGCTTGTTTTAATTCTAATTTTACAATATTTTGGGAATTTTCACTTTCACTTAGGTTTTCGACAAAATGTTGTGGGAAGTGCTTTGCTTAGTTGCAATCAGATGAAAGAATATGGTTTGTTGCAATGTTATAATGAAAATGTGGCCGTGGTCGGGTTGGATTCCATGCAAAAGGCAAATTCTACCCTTGAGGATTTTGTAAGTATATATTCAAAGAATAATCTCTTTGCTTATAAGCATGATATTCTATTATAAATTACAATGCTCAGTGATTTATTTGGAAAATGTTCAACTAGTTGCATATCAATTAGCAGTGTGACAATATTGGAACACAAACGAACTTCATTATACCAGGTTTATGCCATCATTTGCCTTATTCATTAATAGATGAATAAACTGCCATGTATCGGTGGTGCATCCTAAATTTATTTGCAGCTTTCTATTGACAAAATTTACAACAAGAGTATTTTGGTAGAAGATTTGAATGCTTGATACTATTTCAACAAATAAGCCTAGGTATCTAAAACTTGCTTTGTGATTCCAATGTTAATTTGAGCTTATTATTTTCAGTGCAGATCCTATTTTATGTTTCATGGATTGGATGTAAGCAAGCCGCAATCAATTTTCAAATATTTACCTATTCTTTCATTCACAGAGAGTTATATTTATCAGGTACGCGCTAGATTGGTGTTATTAAATTCAGTCACCCTTTTATTAATTCAAGTTGAATAGTTTTAAAAGTGTGGGACTGGGGGTCAATAAATGGGGTTCTACCGCATGTGTGGAACTAATCAATAGCAGAAGCCAGTGCTGCTAGAAGGCAAAAGAGGTAGATCACCTCAAGCAAGATGGAAGGCAAGTTCGGCTATGAACTGAATGAGTGTTGCTAAAGAGGCGCTCAACATGACATCTGTTTAGAGATAATGTCATTTTTGCAATTAAATGATGGATATTTAGCGATAATATGTTGTGATTGATCAAGGCCTATCTTTTGAATGGGAAGTAATGTTGATAACCGGCATTGGCTCTGGTGACTCTTTGATGTCTTAGGCTTGACCTACATAAGGGCCATCTTTTCAACTTCCAAAATTATGTCAGTCATCATCCCTGAACAGTTTCAGAATTGGTTACTTGGACTTCAAGTGTGTTGAGGCAAGATTCTTGACTAAAATGATGCATATGGCTGAGGTTGAGATCAGCATTAGCTGCCACATGGGATTTAGAGACTTATGGTATAAACAAATATCTTGCATGAGTTCTAGTCAGCTAGATACGATGATGCACGATACCTTATTTTCTTCCACTAGGAAGCGTATGTCTGTTTTTGAGAATAGTTTTGTTCATATTTGTTTCTATTTGAGAAATAGTGAAATGTATTCTACAAAGTTCTAGTAAGTATGAAGCCTCAAATGCTCCTATGTGTGCTGAGAATTCATGGCTATAATGATGCAGCTAGATAAAATGAATGAGAAATTACTGCAAACACCGACCAATGGAGAGTCTGTATTTGGAGGGAAAGATGAGGTAATTGATTGCACAGTGGCAATTTGAATCTTCATGTTTCAAGGAATAACTTTCTTCTTTCTTATATATTTTAATTTTGCATACAGAAAGCAGCTCAAGTATTGGTTTCTTACTTCTCAAAAGATCCGATTAGACCACTTGTGACTCTTCTCAAATGTAAAGGCCTTTTGACAGAACGGTATATATTTTTCCTTCTTTATGATACTTATCTTGGGGAGTAGTTACGGCTGAGCTTAATTTAGCTTTCTTTTTCCTTGATGAGCTAAGGATAAGAGAAGAACTTAAACATGGAGAAGAGTATTGGGCGCTTGAAAGAAAGCTCTGTTATGCTCTGATAAACAAAGAGGAGGTATGTGTATGTATAATTCGTCTTCAGAGGATGAGTAACATTGAGCAAAATCCTTCTCAAAGTTTCCTGTTTGAAATCTAATAAATAACTTGCTACTCAGATTCTTGTTGAAGATGTGATGAAGGCTATTCATTTAAAGTCTTTTGATTATCGAGTGCTGAATCTTCTTCTATATCAACTGCGAGGGGCTAAGGTACAATGATGAGCAAAAATATTTAATGGATCTGGATTATTCATCTAACTCTTGATTATGTCATTATATTTTTTGTTTGAGTTAGGCATCTGATGTTCTAAAATATTGCTGGTAACATAAATGTTCGCAGGAAATGATTTGTTAGCTAAGTATATGTCATTAGGATAATCACGTTCTTTGGAATCTGTTTTGAAGGTTGAGGAGTTGCATATGGAGTTTCTTTCAACTTCAGAGTTCTTGGTGGAAGTTTCTGATGATCTGTAAGTACTATCATTTGTTTCAGTTGGTGCCGGGTACCGTAATATCATGTACACGAATTCATGATCACGCAGAATTGTGTATTTGCTAATTGCTTCTAACATGGTACCTTTTTTTTTTTTTTTTTTTTTTTTTAATATTAAAAGGTTTTTGTTTTTACGTAAACACAAAAGCAAATACATGCTGAATTGTTTTTTTTTTAGGTTTTTTAAGAACGCATTTAGATATAAGCAAATGGTTGAATTATAAAAAATGTTTTGTTTTTATTCTTTTCACTCCAAATGTATGCTTTCTACTTTAGGAGTAGTAAAAAACTTAACGAAACTGACATTAATAAAAAATATTAAACCAATTTGTACCAAAAAAGATATTGGCATCACAATTTTTTACATGTAAATATCAGACACCATTTTTTTAACTGCAACTTTTGAAAGTTGATTCCCATCTTAATTTTCAAATACTACCAAACTCACCCTTAATTATTTTCTTGCTTCTTTGCTATGTTTTATATATTTCATTTCTGTGATAACCTGCACATATATTGATTTCAGTCTTATCCTAGCATACTTCAATTTTATAATTTTATTCAACATAATTGTTCTTGGTGATGTTGCAGGTATGACTACGAGGTGAGTTCAATACTTCAAGTTTAGTAACCACCAGCCATCAGACCGTTGTCTGCATCTTGATTCGACTGAAATCCCTTGTGCAGGATGATGTTTTCGAGAATAATTTTAACATTTTACGCATGTTTGTCAGAATATATGGAGCTTCAACTGCCCCAGCTATGCTAGTAAGTTAAACTGGTTTTAAATGGTGCTGCTAATTTATTGTTTGCTTATATAATGTCAATATGCTTTCTTGAAATTTGTTGGTTAGATGATATTTCACTGGTAATAATTTCAAACTTATTGATTAAACTGAAATACTGCATTAACTTTTTATATAGTGGAGAGATCAAACCCATCTTTTATCAAAATCATATCAGTTTTATTTATTGATCTTCAGCCTGAGTGTTATACACACCCATCATTTCTCATTTTAAGCTTTCATTTTTAATCACGGGATTGTTCACCGTAGAACTAAATACCTGAATGAAAAACACTTCTTAGTAACATGCAGAGCCTTAAGTCACAAACATGGATTGATGGAGTTTCAAATTTATGATCACTCCTTCCACCCTTTTTGAAAGGAAGAGGAGGTACGATTATAGTTTGGAGTTTGGACAACACAAGTGCAGCTTGAATGGTGTCATTTGCATTTCTCACCTTCCATTGCGAGAAAGAGGAAAACTTATATCAATCTTATGTTTGATAGTCTCTTCTTTTACCCAATGGGAGGTATTGTTTAATGTTTATTGGCCTTTATGGTTCATTTTGTTCTATCCCTCTCTGTTAAAAGCTGTTGTAGTCATGTTACTTTTATTAACTTTAGGATAACATCATGTCATTTAATCAATTCCAGGCGAAGTGCATTACTGAGACTGAAGATAAATATAAAAGTTTACTGGAATCACTGGATCCGCAGCTGTCTCTGAGCTACCAGAAAAGATGTGCAGAAGCCACTAAAGAAGGTAATTTTCTGGATACGGTCAAGGCATTGTGATAGCAATTAAACCCCAACTGTAGGCTTGTATAACTTATAGGCAATCGAATTTTTTAGGTGGAAAGGTATCAGAGCACCCTCTTGGGACGTGGACTATTCCAACCGTGATTCCAGATGAGGAATTGTATAGATCAAAGTTGAAGTCTGATACTTTGTGAATATGAACCTCAACTGTGTCATTATCAGGTAATGATGCCAGTCTTGTGTTTTCACCCTAGTATCCTCGTCATTACAATTACCCCTAGGAGATCTCGTTGACTTCAGAAATATCAAAAAAGTTGGTAATTTTGGATTTTAGGGTCAAAGATAGATGTTGTATCTAAATTTGCATTACTTAGATTATGAGTATGAGGAATCATGAGTAATGATACTTGTACGGAATTTTGACACATTCTCATACGTGGATTCTTTTAGATTATTCCAAAAAACTTACCAAGGGACTAATTTATTATGTAAAAGTTTGCATGGAAGTTTGAGGGTTTTGTAAGGCATTTGTTAATTTGAATAAAAAATGTTATTTGTACATTCAGGCATTGACTACTTGGTTAATGAGTAAAATAAATCTTGATTAATGGTAATCAAATGTTGGTTAATGTTGTCGTATTTGTGATTAGTGATGTACAAACTTTGGTTAATATTGTCAAAATCACACACACACACTCCAATCACACACACACACTCTTCACTTCAATTACACACACACACTTCAAATACATTTCAGATGAATTATGTTTTACAATTAATGTCCCTTGTCCGGCTATGATAGATTCCATTTTTTCCATAACAATAGGTTATTTCTTGTCACAATAAAGTTGAAGACTTTCCTCTTGGTTGTCTCCAATTTCTTGCATCATTCTTTTCAACCAACTTGCCTGTTGTGTTTGCAAGCCTGCTGCTAATTACTCGGCCTCAATTGAAGATTGTGCCATTGCATCTTGCTTCTTTAAACACCAAGAAATCACACCTGGCCTAAGAGAAAATACAATACATAACCTAAAGTGCTCTTCATTTCATCCACACTTCCAGCCCAATCAATAATTATATCACAATAGACTTTCACTTTAAGCTTAGAATTTTTCTCAAATCTGATCCCATACTCCATGGTGCCCATGACATACTTTAAAAATATTTTTGTTCCAAGGGTTATAAGGTTGGCTTGATGGTTGGAGCAGTGGTGAGGGAGTTAATTAAGGAGTGGAATGATAAAGAGGCTGGAGGTTCAAATTCTACCAACTAATAAAATACCGACATTAATACTAACATTTGTGTATTAAAAAATATTTTTGTTCCGAGATGTTAGTGGCTTGGTTTACTCATGACATATCTTCCGACCAAGCTTCTAGAGATACTTGCATTTATCAATCTTCCACCATCTTCCTTTTTTAGTTTTTCATTCATTACCAAAGTAGTTTCAACAAGTTTGCATCCAAATGTCAAACTTCTTCAATATATTTTCAGCATATTTCTTTTGAAAAATAAAAACTCCATGAAAATAATGTAACAATCCAAGGTCACTCTTCTCATACTTCATCATCATCACCATTTTTAAAATCCCAATCATTTTTTATGTTGTTACCTGCGTACACCAGATTATTAACGTAAAATGCAACAACAAGAAGAATTTCTGTCTTACCTTAATAATTGATGTATAAGGTAGGCTCAATTTTGCTTCTTTGGAATCCTTCTCAATGAAGGATCTGTCAATCTCATTGTATACCATACTTTAGGGCCTTGTTTTTGCCCATAAAACTTCCTTCAATCTATAAACATTTTCTTCTTGGCCTTTAATCATAAAACCTCAAGGTTGTTGCACATACATTTCAAGTCTCCATTTAAAAATGTTGATTTCACATCAAGTTGGTATATGTTCCAACCTTTTTGAGATACTAATACAATGATTGCTCTAATGGTGTCCAAATGTGCTACCAGAGCAAAAGTCTCACACCCAAAAACTTTATGGTGGTTCATTGAAGGTTTTGTATCAGCAAAATAGGTAGATTGGTCCTATACGTTTTTTATGTTTTACATCGGTCCTTTAAGTTTTTTTTTTCATATTAGTCCTATATGTTACATTTTATTTTCATGTTAGTCATTTCCATGAATTTCGAACTAATGCCGACAGTTTTGACCTGACGTCACTATCATGTTAGTTTGACACGTGACTTTTATAATTTCATTTAATTCGTTATTTTCTTCTTCAATTCTTCATGTTGCTCAAATGTAACATCTGTTCTACGTACTAGCTCAAAGACATCCAAAGAAATGAACAAAGTCTCCATTATTTACTTCCCAAAAGTCATAATTTTCTCCTTCAAATAAAGGAACTGGACATTACTATAGATTGTTCTATATAGGTTGTTGAAGAATTGCTCGAGAAAGCCATGACTCTTTACGTCCAATCCTCTTCTACTCTTCTATTTTTCACATTTCTTTCTACAAGGATCTGCAACATCTGATATCGCTCTGTTGGATTCTATAGGTGATATTTGAGTTAAATCACTCATGAAACTATAGGATATGGAGGGTCTATTCTGCTCCAAAATTCTGCAAAATTTAGAGTAAGAGGAGTATTAATTTTGGGGTTAAATTAATAGACCAAGAGAGGATAGTTGAGGTAAAAAGTATCTTCTGATTCGCGCCCACAATTACATGACCTGTTGTGCAAGATTGACTTCGTTGTTCCTATTTTTATGGTGGGCAATAACTCTTTTGAAAAATCAGAAATCAATGTGAAATTGTTATGGTGTTTTTAAGATAAAGAATTATTGTTTTATATTAAACGGCTAATGATCCAAAAAGCGTTCCTACTTTCCACAGTTTGTATAATATTCTTTATAGTTTCCCAAGGTGAAAAAGGGAAGGCAAGGGCAAGAAACAAGGGCACTAGCAATTCAAATACTTCAACCCTGAAGAAAAGGACAGTGAATGAAAATTCCTCGGTTGAACCAATTTGGGAGGCAATGCAATTCTTGTTTTCGTTCATGTTTCCACTTTACATAACTAATTGCTAAGTTCACAAATAAAAAAATATGAATTTGTCTACCCTAGTCTAATACCACTTTTAAGAAGTAAAATCTCTCTTTTTGGACTCTCCTCTTATATATCTGTGAAGAAGGGTTTGTTGTGCTTCTCTTTCCCTCGTTTGGGACCTAGTAATTAAATTGCTATATCAAAAGAAAGGGACAAGAGAGGAGGTCACAATATCTTATTTTCTCTCATAACTTCTTTCTGCCCCTACAACTCCATGTTCTAATAGAAAACCTCTTGTAAATACGTTACATCACAGTACTGTGTTGTTCTCGAAAGTAAAGACTATCTCTCTCTGAGCATGTCAGTCACATACCTTCTTTTCTTTCTGTGCATTTCCTTGCATGCATGCAGTGCCCGGCATCTTAGCACTCTAGATAAGAAGCTGGAGAAGAAACCCCACTTCTCCATCAAGGTTTGTACACCCAGCTACACAAAGTATCGAAGTTGTCTTTTATATATATATATATATATATATATATATATATATATATATATATATATATATATATATTCATATGTAGTCTTGTTTAAAAACAATGCGTGCCTCAAGGTTTTAAATTGCCGAATCGGTTGTGATTGTGTTTATTGTAATTGTGGACAATTGCGGGAAAATACGGTCGATGTTATTGCAATTGTGGTCACGTTTCGGTTTCAAAGACCTCCAAAACCTAAATGTTGCGGCCCAGATCGCGGTCGCAGACCTTTATGTAAAACCTTGCAACGCCTGTTAGTCCAAGTGGTAAGGAGCGCGGTTCCCTTAAACCAAGATCCCGGGTTCGAATCTTGTGTATTGGAAAAAAAAAAAAAACACTAGCAGAACTTTATCCTCTTAAATAGATATTCTCGACTCGACAGATTAGTCGAAATCTACTATGATTTCCAAATAGGCAGATACGAGGGTCTCAGACAAAAAAATATGCCATCTTATTCAACCTTACATATTCATTTGTCTAGAAACAAGTAACATTGTTAATATATATATATATATATATATATATATATATATATATATATATATATATATATGCTTCATAATCAAGTAGTTTTCATTTTTTGTGCAGAATGATGAGAACAATGGTTTTGATTTCTCTCAAAAGCAGCTTCGAGTGATGAGTGAAGGTAACAACAGGACGGAGACTTGGTTGGTTGCTAAAAAGCTAAAGAAAGGAAGAAGTACTAACCAATGGGTGGTCAAAGCTATGAGAAAAGTTTCAGGTTCTTTACAAACTGAATCTCTTGTTTCAGTTTCTTGGCGTGTGCCACACAAGAAATCTAGTGAGAAAAACCCTGGTTTTAATTTGGACTATTCACCACCGAAGACACATCCTCCTTCTCACAATTAAGCAAACACGACCAGCACTTGATGAAAGTACTGAAGCACCGAATATGAAAAAGAATGAGCAGAAATGGAGACCGGGCCTCGCTCTACGTTGAAAAGTTGGTCTTGGTAGCATATATGACTGGTGACTACAGCAACTTATATATGATGATTTGTGCTATTTCAAATGCTTTTGTTTTTTTTTTTTTACATGAGGAATGTCTGCCAGTAAGAACATCTTTCAATGTCATCTGGCTACTTCTTTATATTAAGAAGACTCGTGCAAGATTGCGAATTATATAACCATCGTTTTCCTATTTTTACTTCTTTCATCTTTTTCTCTCTACAAGGTAGAGTTTGATAGGAGATTTGGCAATAGGGTCGCTCATAATTTAGCTATGGTAGCCCCATTTCAACCTAATCCCCAAGTGCTTTATGTTCCTTTTTGTATTGTTTTTTTTAAGTATCTGTTAAGAAATTACGCTAAATTTCCCCTCATCAAATCAGTGAAAGCGGAATAATGACACACAAAATTGATAACGGAGTTCAGCCAATGCCTACATTTTCGGGATGCTGCAGATATTTTATTGGAAAGGAAAATATACAAAGTGTTTACAAACACTCAACCAATAACCCAATTACTCATAAAACCTTTTCTCACAGAGATTCTCTCACTAAAGCTTCTCTTTAAGCTTTTTTTTTTCCTCTGCCTTAGAATGCTCACTTGGTTTTGGGATGCAATTTCCTTCAGCTGATGGCTTCTATTTATAGGGATGGATGTCCTTCCTCTATTTATTGCCAACCATTTTACGGTTGGCTTCTCTCAAATTTTTCAACAAAAGCAGTATAGCTGCCTTTCTTTTTCAACAATAGCAGACAAATCTCTTCGCTTCATTGCCAACCAAAATTCTCTTTGCATTTAATGTGTGAGTTTGACTAACAATCTCCCACTTGAAGACTGATTTCAATCTGTCTTCATACCTCGATCAATACATCAGTCTTCTCTGGTCTGTTACTCGAGCAGGCTAACTGAAGTTGAGCACAACTTCAGTTTGTCGATAGTTATCACTTTTGTTAACATATCTGTTGGATTCCTAGTTCCCTGAATCTTCTTCAATGTTAGCACCTTATTCTCAAGTAGAGACCTGATGAAGTGGTAATGGAGATCAATGTGCTTTGTTCTGAAATGGAGTACCGAATTCTTTGCTAGATGTATTGCACTCTGACTATCGCTATGCAAAACACTCTTCTCCTGAATGAATCTCAACTCTGTTAACAATCCTTGAAGCCATATCAATTCTTTACCGACTTCTGTTACTGCTACATAGTCAGCTTCTGTAGTGGATAAGGCAACAATCTTTTGTACCTGCGACATCCAACTTACTGCTGTGGTTCCAACAGTGAATATGTAACCAGTGGCACTTCTTCGGTGATCAACTTCACCTCCAAAGTCAGCATCTACATAGCCTTGTACTTTTAATTCCCCTATACCAAAGTACAGACACTTCTTTGTAGTGCCTCGTAGATACCTCAAAATCCATTTGACTGCTTCCCAGTGCATTTTACCTGGATTTGACATAAACCTACTGACAACTCCCACTGCATGGCCAATGTCTAGCCTCGTACAGACCATCGCGTACATCAAACTTCCAATGGCTGAAGCATACAGAACTTTAGCCATGAATTCTATTTCTTCGTCTGTCTGAGGGGACTGTCCTTGGATAGGCAAAAATGACTGGCCAAGGGTGTGCTGACTGGCTTGGCGTCGCCCATGTTGAATCTTTGCAAAACAAGGTTGATGTACTTTTCTTGAGATAACTGCAAAATTCCTCTTTGCTTATCTCTCATGATTTGCATTCCAAGGATCTTCTTTGCTGGACCTAAGTCCTTCATGTCAAACTCTTTTGACAACTATATCTTCAAGCTTCTGATCTCGTCCATATCTGAACCTGCTACTAACATATCATCGGCGTAAAGTAGTAAATGATATAACTAGACTTATATCTCTTGAAGAAGCAACAGTGGTCGGCATTGCACATCTGAAAACCTTCCTTGTGCATGAATCCATCAAAAATTTTGTATCACTGTCTTGGAGCTCGTTTCAGGCCATACAAGCTCTTCTTCAATCTGCACACCATATTCTCCTTGCCTTTCTCTGAGAAGCCTTCGGGCTGGTGCATGTATATCACCTCATCTAAGTCTCCGTGAAGAAACGCAGTCTTCACGTCCAACTGCTCAAGGTAAAGCTCTTCACTGACAACAATACTTAAAACGGGCTTGATAGTATTGAGCTTCACAACTGGAGCAAAGATTTCAGTGTAGTCAACTCCTTCATTTTGCTGAAATCCTTTGACAACTAGTCAGGATTTGTATCTCTTGGAGCCATCATGCTCCTCCTTCACTCGATACACCCACTTGTTATGAAGTGCCTTCTTTCCCATAGGTAACTCAGCTAGTTCCATGTCTGATTGGAGATCAAAAACTTCATCTCGTCTTTCATGGCAAGCTCCCACTTGCTGGCATCTGTGGTCTGACATGCTTCTGCATAATCTTCAGGCTCCCCTCCATCAGTCAACAAGATGTAGTCCATGTATCTCCTATTAGGCATATGAGGTCGAAAAGACCTTCTCAATACAGGAGTTGGAGTAGGGGGCTCTGGTGTGTCAGACTGCTGCTCACTGCTCTGTTTAGTTGATTCCTCTGGCTGAGGACTCTCAACTATAGGACTTTCTGGGACATCGTCCACCTCTGCATACAATGGCCCACTCTGTTCTGAGTCACTGGTGTTTGTGTTATGCATGTCCTTGTACATCACTCTTTCGTTGAAGATCACATCTCTACTGTTGATCATCTTTTTGTTTTCATCATCCCAAAGATGGTAGCCAAACTCATCCTCACCATACCCGATGAAAGTGCACTTCTTCGATTTGGGATCAAGTTTATTTCTACCTTGATCACTGACATGCACATATGCTACACAACCAAAAACTCTAAGATGTGAGAGTTTTACCTCTTTTCCGCTCCATACCTCATCTGGTATTTTGTGCTCTAATGGTACCGATGGACCTCGGTTGATCAAGTAAGCTGTTGTGTTGACTGCTTCTGCCCAGAACTGCTTTGTTAAACCTGACTGCACGTGCAAGCTTCTGGCTCTTTCAGTCAACGTTCGATTCGTACGCTCAGCTACACCATTGTGTTGAGGTGTACCCGACACGGTTCTCTCCATTATGATCCCATGCTCATAGCAAAACTTCTTGAATCCGGTGTCTTCATACTCACCACCATTGTCGGTTCTGAGCTTTTTGATCTTCAATCCTGTCTCATTTTCTACCATGGCTTTCCATATCTTAAAAGCTTCAAATACTTCAGACTTGTGTTTCAGAAAGTATACCCATACCTTCCTAGAGTGATCATCAATAAAAGTCACAAAGTATCGTTTCCCACCAATGGATGAGACGGTAGTTGGACCCAAACATCATAGTGAACAAGCTCGAGTCTCTCCTTCTTTGGGATTCTTCCACTTGTCTGAAAGCTGACTCGTTTCTGCTTTCCAAGTATACAGTCTTCACACATGTCAATTTCTACTGACCGAAGACTTGGTAGTTTGTCCTTTGAGTGCTTGATCTTCATCCCTTTCTCACTCATATGGCCTAGTCTTTGGTGCCATAGATTGGGATTTTCATTTGCTGCAACTGCAATCTAATGACATGCTCCTGCTGTCTTGTAAAGAGTACCACTCTTTTTACCGCGAGCAATCGTCATTACACCCTTTGAAATCTTCCATTGATCGCCGTGGAAGATTGTTGTGTAGCCATCACTGGCCAACTGGCCTACTGAGATTAAGTTCTTCGTCAAGTCGGGAATATGTCTGACACTTTTCAATTCCCATACAGACCCGTTCAAATTAAGTTTCACTACACCTTTACCCATAATCTCGCAAGATTGCTCGTTACCTAGGTAAACTTTACCGAGGTTCCATAGGACATAATTCTCGAAGAATTCTCTCTGCGAAGTAGCATGAAAGGATGCTCTAGAGTCTAACACCCAAGACCCTTCCTTGCTCTCCAAAGAGCATATTAATGCATCATCACCTCCTGAGGTGGAAGCAACATTCTCTTCCATCTTTGCCTCCTGATTCTCCGGTGCACTCTTGCACTGATTTTTATAGTGCCCGAACTTTCCACAATTCCAACATTCAACAGTCTTCGATCTATTGGAATTGCGATGATTCTTGGATTTGAACCTCCTGTCCTTTGATTTACTGCATCCATTTTCGCTGGTTGAATTTCTCCTTCTTGACTCTGTATGCAAAAACGAAGAGGTTGATGATTCATTTGACTCTCTCCGTCGAATCTCTTCATTGAGAACCAGATCACGAACATCATCAAATTTCAACTTACTGCTTCCCGTTGAGCTGCTCATAGTCGTGACAGTAGCATTCCAACTGTGGAAGGGAAGACAAAAGTATTAATGCTCGTACCTCATCGTCAAATTCGATTCCAACTGAACTCAACTGGGTTGTGACTAAGCTGAGTACATTGAGATGTTGTGCTACCGATCCGCCTTCCGTCATCCGCAAATTAAACAATCGCCTCATCAAATGAACTTTGTTTGAGTCCGACGGCTTTTCATACATGCTGGAAAGAGCCGCCATAAGACTCGTTGTGGTCTTTTCTTTTGCAATGTTGAAAGCAACATTACGGGATAACGTCAATCGGATAACTCCGAGGGTTTGCCTGTCGAGAAGAATCCAATCTACATTCTTCATGCCCTCTGGTTTCTTTTCTTGGAGAGGTTGATGTAGTTTTTTCTAATACAGATAATCTTCGATCTGCATCTTCCAAAAGTCAAAGTCCGCACCATCGAACTTTTCAATTTTCACATTTCCTTCGTCTGCGGCCATCGCTCCTACTCAAATCTGACTTCCTTTGGATCGTTTCTGAAAATTCTAGTGAACCACCGTGTATTAGAACACTGCTGTGGATAAATTGGTACCACCAACCAAATTTTACTATTCACGGAATTTACTATTCACATAAATAGTACCCTCACACAAAAATTGACAAAAATGAGCACCTAAGCTCTGATACCAGTTGTTAAGAAGTTACGCTAAATTTCCCCTCATTAAATCAGTGAAAGCGAAATAAAAGCGGAATAATGACACACAAAATTGATAACAGAGTTCGGCCAATTATGCCTACGTCTCCGGGCTGCAGCAGATATTTTATTGGAAAGAGAAATATACAAAGTGTTTACAAACACTCACAACCTCTCACAACCCATAACCCAATTACACCTAAAACCTTTTCTCACAAAGATTCTCTCACTAAAGCTTCTATTTAAGCTTATATATTTTTTCACTCTGCCTTAGAATGCTCACTTGGTTTTGGGATGCAATTTCCTCCGGCTGATGGCTTGTATTTATAGGGATGGATATCCTTCCTCTATTTATTGACAACCATTTTACGGTTGGCTTCTCTCAAATTTTTCAACAAAAGCAGTATAGCTGCCTTTCTTTTTCAACAATAGTAGCACCGTTTGCTGCTTTGTTTTCATTGCCAACCAAAATTCTCTTTGCATTTAATGTGTGAGTTTGACTAACTGTTGGGAATTTGCGTATAAAACAAAATAAAACGCAGCGGAAAAATTCCCATCGAAGGATCCTTGCGAATGGTCATGATTCATGATTAAAAAGTTTACCTCTTGAAGCGATGGCTGTTGGTTGAAATTCGTCTATCACGAACACCGCACGAACGGTGTCTCTAGAGGTATCCACACGAGCGGACTCCGTGAACGTCCAACGTCACGAACCTGAAGCGTCTCTGTCTTACAGTGCTAGCTTCAAAACCGAGACTTACTGTTCACTCTTACTCCTTTTGTGCGGCTAGGTTATCAACCGTATGTGCACAACAACTTAAGTGTTCTACTTATAGTAGCGCCTCCTTAAGTGAGTTAGTGAGCATCACTTGACCTAAGCCCATGTACTATGCGCTAGGCCCAATAGGAAAGTCCAACTCTCCTTTTAATGCTTCTTTTAATCTGCTCTTATGTGTGTGACCCTATAGGTTCCCAAAACGTTAGTAGTAACATTAAATCCCATTTAATATTACAAACAGTGAGCGGTATCTAGCAATACATCACTGCTACCTAAGTAGTGAGAAAGTCAGTGATTTGACGAAACCTTTCTGTGACAAATATTCATGTGCATTATTATCCCTTTGTCCATATATCTATATTGAACACAAGTCATAGAATGTGTCACCCTTGTATAGTTCAATATCATGTTCCCTGATACCCGAGTAGACTTAACAACAAATGAGGTCAATATCTCATATTGACTCATTTCAGCATGGCCATGCGTTTTCTGATCTCACTCTATCAGGGGGCCCACAGATATTACTCCTGTCATGTAGGAGGGATAAATTCCATCTAGGTCACTCACATCCCTCTGCATGGCTCGTGGTATGCCCAATGACCGTCTTTATAATCATCCTATTACAGATGACGTTTGACGATATTAAAGCACACGACTCCTCATGTAGGGATCGTAGTGATTTCAGGTCAAAGGATTGTATGCACCATTGTCACTATGAGAACTACTTATGACACTCACATAACGCTCCATGTAGTGTTCTCATGGTGGGTCAATCCAGTACATCATTACTCTAATGTGTACCTATGTGTCGACTCGACATCTCATATCCATGACCCGTGAGATATGGTCATCAGTCTGCACACATAATAGTCTCAATTGTATTATTATTGTCCTTATTAATAAAATACTTGACTACGGATATTTAAGAATAGGATTTCATTGTTCAATAGTGTGTCACGATCAAGTCATATACTTGATATTCTATTGAACTGAGATTTCTATTCTAAGGATGTTATTATGTTTAAACAAGTAACACAATAAACTGGAATGCCTCATATCATATATATATATAATAGCAAGATACAAATGTAAGTCTAAAGAAATACATTGGCCTCTAGGGCTTACACCAACACTAACAGTATCCACCACCGTTAGTAGTGACTAATCTCCGTCGGGGAACCTGTTGGACACACAAGGTGTGTTCTCCCCTCCTAACTAGGTTTTCTCCATACACAAGAGCTAGGATTCGAACCCCTGACCACTTGCTTAAGGTGGGTTCTCCCCTCCTAACCAGGTTTTCTAATGAAATGACATAAGTATGTTTTAGTAAAAACGAAAAACAAAAAGATACCATTGTACGGTCGTACCGTTATCACCTTTACAACTTACATCAATAATAGAGGCATGAAGAGTTATCTACTCTTTCTTTCTGTATATATGATTAAGTACTCCATTCATTATGGTAATTTAATTTGTTTTTCTTTATAATAATTTTTTTGTAGTAACACGGAGATAGAAAGAAGGTGAGCCTTGTGACCAGATCACAGGTTCAAATAATGAAAACAATCTCTTTGATAGGGCGAAATTGCATATATCTACTTTCCCAATCTCATTTGGTGGGAGCGTATATTGAGCCGCCCTTTTTAACATGAAGATAGAGATCAAAGGTGAACTGATAACATTATGAGAAGTAAACCAGACAATACATTATCGGTTGGTTGAATTGGTCTTTTGGTCCTTTATCTTTATCACTCAATTCTGAAATTGCTGTTTTTTCAATTCAAATTGATTTAGCTTTAATAGCTTGTATTTACGTTCTTATCTCAAAATGCATGCTAAGTGTTTGATGAAAGGTTTTGGGAGGGGTAGCTCTAGTCGCAGACAATATGGTATACCAAGTTGAATAAACAAACAGTTGTGTGGGTTGCTAACCAAGACAACCCACTTCCATACTTGAAAGATCATCTTCACTACATTGGTTAGAAGCTCATTGAAAAAAAATTATACGAAGGCCATGAACCCCTCCCAAACGGTTCCACCCAGCAAATTGAAACAATTGAGAGAAGGAAGGGAGGAAGAGAAGGAAGGGGAGGAAGAGAAGGAAAAAGAGAGAGAACGGGGAAATAAGGTTTTTCTCTCTCTAAACCCAGATTTCGGCGAGCGATGGTGGTTTCCGGCAACTGACGACGGAAACCTAAAGTCGTCAGTGCAAAACTAATGGATGGGACCAAAATAGGCTAACATTTGTAAGACAAGGGACCAAAATGGAACAAAAAATAAATGAGGGATCAAAATGAAACCTAAAATATAGATAATGGACTAAAAGACTAATTTAGCCTTATTGGTTCATAGGCAATGACTTGGACTTTTAAATGTGATAGAAATCAAATAATTACCGTAACTTCATGGACCTATAACTATAGGGAAGCAGAACTTTGTTGTTTGATGAAGAGGTACTGGTAAAACATTGATGCTAATTAGCTTCTCATTATATATATATATATATATATATATATATATATATATATATATATATATATATATATAATGAAACCCGGATACTCCAAAAATGCAAACGTATCCGTGTCGTATTCGATCTGACACCAATATTCCTAGGATACTTCCAGATACGTACCCAAGAAGTATCCTCTTTTTTATTTTATTTTTTTAATTTTATATTACCCAATACTCATGGGATACTTCTGTTAGTTCTGTATACATATCCAAGAAGTATCCCTTTGACAAAATGTCTCTTCATGAACCAAATTTAGAAGCTATACTATTTATGGATGACTGTAAAAGCGGAGAAGAGACTAGATCAGTTAGCATTAGATAATAATTTAGTAAAGATGTTTTTGAATTATTGGTAATTATATAGAGCAGACATTTGTTTTGAGTAATTCTACTAAAGATACTTTTATTGATATTCTGACATAGGAGAAACAATATATTATTATATAGGTAGCATTTAATTTTTGTTATTATGATCACAAGTATCTTTTTGTAGATTGTAATCATCATAGGCAATCATTAAGGAGAAATAATCAATGTAAGCTTTAAGTACTAATGATTTCTAAAAGTTACAATTTGTTCATCAAACTTTTCTAAAACTGTTGTCTTGAACCTTCCACCATATCAATGATATCTTGACGATCAGTATCAGAAGATGGCAATGAAGAGGAAGGGTTGCCGTCAGAACTTATTGCCCTCACAGAAGAAGACTCCTCTTGAGTCACTTTTCTCTTTTTGGGATCTTCTCCTAATAAGCGATGTGGTTTTGGTGAGCTTCCAAATGCCTCCCTATAAGCACACCTTCTCTTTGATTGAATCTCCCCCAGAGCAGATTCAGTTGGAGACATTCTGGTTCTGGATACATAGATTATGAAGAAGAATCTAGAATGATAAGATTACGATTTTCCATCCCTTCCCATGGTTAAATTTTTTGACTAATGAGGTAGTTGGAGGTGAGGGGTTTGCATGAAGGTTTTATTTTAGGCACATCATGCATGTGGACAAAATGACACCTAAAGATAGTTTGAAAGAGATGTCCATAGGAGATATCAGTATTCCTACAGAGATAGTATTTCATGTGATCCATTACAAGGAATGGAATATTGATTTGAGAGTAAGTGAGGAGGTGATAAACGATGGTCAATTCGGTTTTTGAAACATCCATAGGATAGTGGGCGGTAGGAACAATGAAAGACCGGCAACACTCAATGAATAATTGAGCCTTGCTAGTCATATATTGTCTTTCAGCCTTCTTCTTTTCAGCATTGTTCCTAAATATGACCCGGTAAACCTTCTTCAGAGAAAGGCTCGGGTCTTCCTTTATCCTCTTAAGGCTTTTGTAACTCATCAAACCGCTTTGTGGAGCACTTGTTATGAATGCAATATATATAACTCTCAATAATTGTCACTACTTTTTCAGCTACTTTCGCACTGATGGATCTGTCGGTTTTGATCTCAGCGTTGGACCAGAACTCTTGAAGTTCTATCACAGGGATGAGATGATCAATTTTGAAGAAATATTTTCACCCTTGAGCATTGACCTCTGTAGTAACGTCAAATCCATTAGTTTTGAGCTTTTCAATATCAGTTTCCATGATGGGTGTAATGTTCTGTATAGAAGATTTGGGGGCCATTTTGGAAAGTTAATTATTCTGAGAATGAAGTAAAGGAATGGTTACTTGGTTTACCAGAGAGCCCTTTTTATAGAGAAGACGTGTGAAGAAGAACAGTCATGCGTTTTCAAAGAGATACCAAAAATAGAAGTTACAATGTTAGTGGAGATGGAGAAGAGGAATACATACGTGCATTTGTGCTTTTTCAAAGAGAAATCATTAATAGAAGTTACAACGTTAATGAAGATGGAGAAGAGGAAGACGTTCAGTCGCGCTCTGTCACTTGGTATCATTCCCGCTAAAATTTGTGATATCAAGATATAATAGCATTTCTCCAGTGAAGCATTATTAAATGTATACTTTTTAATAGTGTTTCTCACACAAAACTCTATTAAAGGTATGGTCCCATTTCCTTTGTATCCATCAAAATAGCTATATTAAAAGAATGTGCCCACTATTACTCTCTTTCTCTCTCACTCACTCGTTCAAACCAGCGCACGCTCTTAAACTCTCTCTCTCTCTCTCTCTCCCTCTCCCTCTCCCACCTAGCAACTAACTCTCTCTGTTTTCTCTAGTAAGTCTCTTCACCTTTGTCATTTTAAATAATTAGGATTACTTTTATTAATTTCATTGTTGTTAAATGGCAACTTAGTGTTACGTGAGTTACTTAAAGTCTCTTTTACCGCTCGTTTGCCAGAAGCTTCTATTGAAAGGTGCCCCTTAGCAACCTAGCTATGTGTTTTATATAGTTAATTTGCTTCTTTAACCTTTTTACAAAACATGTGTTGGTAATTAATTTTTTTATTATTATGTAGGTTGAGTTTGGAAGGTTCATGATGATTATCACACGGTTTCTTGAATTTTTTCAAAAATTCTCTCTCCTTGAGAAGTTGCGATTGGAAGGTTCAAGATTGTAAGTCCCCTTAAGTGTTTTATTTTTCCTCTTTAACCTTTTATTAAAACATGTGTTGGTAAATAGTTTTTTTATTTTTTAGGTTGATTCAGACACAGAAGACTGGAACTTGCTTCTTGTTACTAGCTTATTCTGGATGACAACATGACATTAGTGAAGTGATGGCTTGTTGTTGTCCTTTCAGATTTTTTTCTTTTCATGTTTCAGTAATGCATAATGATAATAGTACTTTCAACATGGGGATTGTTTTAAATTTTTGTTTGTTTGATAGATGTATATAGGCTTTTATTTTAAGCACCAAAGTTTGATTATGGTCGAATTTGTTGACTAATCTTTTATTTACTAAATGTTGAATGTTGTTTTTTGATGGTTGAATGCTGTTTTTTAATTACTGAATGTTGTTTTCTGATTGCTGAATGATGTTTTTAATTGGTGAATGCAGGGGAATGTGCAGAAAGCATGAAAAATAACAATTCAAAAAAAAAGCTACCTAATAGACAACGTTTGTTTACAAAACGCTGTCGTAGTTGGCTAACTAAGATAGCGCATGTTTTAGTCTGCGCTATCTTTAATGTGAACCCATGTCAGCACAGTTTAATGGATGAACATTTTAATGTGAAAGATTATAGTGTTTCACTGGACAAACGCTATTGTAGTTAAACCTAAGACAGTGCCTCAGAAGCGCTATCATTGTTTACAACTTTCGATAGCACCAAGATAGATAGCACCCGAAAGCACTATAAATTAAATGTCGAAATGAAACGCTATTAAATCCTGAATATGTTAGTGAGCAGTACGACCAGTACCTATGGTTATATGTAAGTTTTGTCCTTTAAGATATTATTATTTTTGTGTTAGACTCAATGACTGAGAGATTTTGATATATGACAAATACAACTTAATGTGTATGCAAGTGTTTTAGTGTCAATTTGTAAAGACAGGTATCAAGCAATTTAATATTCAACAAGTTCAGCGAGCAATCAAAGGAGAATATTCAAGGAAGAACTTGGAGGAATCAAAGAGCAAGGACGAAGATCAAGGAATCATCAAGACAAGAGCTTAAACGAAGAAATTAGTGTTAAGTCTTAGATGATTTGTAAGAGATGAAATCTCTTATTCACAAATAGCTCAATTAAGAAAGATGCATGAAGAAAATCATTTTTCATAATCTGCATTAAAAGGAATAAGTTTTCGTTAATGAAAATGATTTTTGGAAATAATAATATAAGCGCTCGTCCAACACTGGAATAATATAAGCACTCGTCCAACACTGGGAATAATAGAAGCGCTCGTCCAACAGTGGTAAAAGCCGGCGTCCAAGGAAGTGGCAGAAGCTCACGTCTACTAAAGTGACACACGCACACGTTTACTAAAGTGACACAAGTGCACGACTACTAAAATGGCATAAGATCTCGTCTACTAAAGTAATACAAGTGCTCGTCTACTGGTTGGAGGACGTTCAAATACTTTGTGTTAGTACTCCCGTCTGCTGACGTGGCAAATGGACGCGACTATTTTATTTTTCAAGATGGACGCGGCTATTTTATTTTTTGAGATGGATGCGGTTATTTTAGTTTTTGAGATGGACGCGGTTATTTTGTTTAAGATAGACGCTGCTATTTTTCCAAATGGACTCCTTATTTTATGGACGCGAATTCTATAAGAACTATCAAAATCTTATCTCAAGAACGAGAATCAAGAAAACAGATTCTGTTAAATCATATCCAAATCTGTTTTAATTGATCCCAACGACTATAACTTGTTTTCTATATAAAGAGGGATCAAATGAACACTTTAAAGAAGAATCATAACGAATAACAAAAGAATTATAACGATACACGTATCATTCATCATCTTCATTGAGCTTACTGTGAAAAGAGTGTTTCAATACTCATAAGTGCTTCAATTTGTTTTATCTGACTATTGAGAGTTAGGAATCAACTTTTGTTTTTACTTTTCGATTGTAAAGAGAGAGGGAGTTTCTCTGAGTGATTAGGGTGAGGTATCCCTAAGGAAGAACATTGAGGCTCTTCACAAGAGTGTGGTATCTCGAGGTGAAGGAGTGCTCTGTGGTATAAAGGTTTTTTCAAGCTACCTGGCAAAGCTTGTGTGTTAGTGTGTGAAATCCCACAGGTGGAGTGGGGACTGGATGTAGGTCACAGTGGTAGTGACTGAACCAGGATAAATCTGGTTGTGTAGTATCTATAAACTCAGACTCTTTGATTTCTGTTTATGATTCAAGAACCTGCAACTTTGATGTTTAAAGTTCAAGTATAATTTATGTTCTTGATATGTATAAACTGTATCTTGTTATTACTGAGTTATTCAATCTGAATCTATTCTGAATTAATCTTTCTTATCCTCATCACCTTCTATTCAAGATTTTGTAAAAAGCCTTCATCGATTTTATAAAAGATCCTGACAACACAAATCCGCAAATCTGATTTGAAAAGATTTATAAAGCTTTGTGAAAAAGTTTTTAAGAGGGAAAGATTTTATTGAAGACTCAATTCACCCCTTCTTGAGTCGTTGAAACCAAAATAACATTTTGTTATTATTAATGTTATTAATATTTGAATTAGAGCAACTTTATACCAAGAGGCCAATAGCTAGCCATGGTGTTCCGCACCGAGACATAAGATGCAACACTTTCAAGTATGTCTCCTATAAAATCCCAATAAAACGAAATTGGATTGAGAAAAAATAAACAAAAACTGCAAGTTGAAACTAGCGAAAACATCCCCTTGTAAATTCGAGTCTTTGAAGGAGGAGGCGGAAACCTAGAATGTGGGATTCCCAATATGATCATATGGAAGTCGTTGAAATTGTCCTCTAAACAACGTACCAGTTTCCACCAGACAGCCATTCTGAAATGTCTCCATGAAAATCACAACCTCATGGCTGACTTCCATCGACACATTTGTTGAATCCCAATGAAAATTTCCATTTTATAATTGAATCATTATGTATGTGCGGTTGAATTTTCTTCCTCAACATTTGCAGAGATTCAGTACCCATGTATCCGTAGAAGTATATGCATAATAATTTTTTTTTATAAGCTAAAGTATATTAAAAGAGTAGTAAGGGTACTCAAAATCCATATACAAGGAAAACCAAGAACAAGACAACCAAGAGAAAAATAAAGTGTGTTGGGTCTATATATGCGGTAGCACATCATATCAAAGCTCTTCTCAACAAATTCACACTCAATTTAATAACTTCACAGTACACTTTTCTCGTGATTTGAATTATTTAAAGTGAGTTGGGTATGAAATGTTCAAGTAATGGGATACAGGTCTGCTGTCCAAAAAAAATGGTATCTCGGTGTTTTCAATCAATCAAAAATTGAGAATGTGTATAAGTATTAATGAGTTAAGACTTTATTTTATTAAGTGACAAATTATAATTGATGAGAGACAAAGAATATGACAGGAAAGTAGGACAAATGATCTCTGTCTCAAATAATGATGTATTACATTTAATTTGATAAAATGTATAAAGTCAATAAAGATCTTAACACATTAAATAATCCAGGAATTGATACCTCCTATCTTTCTTACTTAATTTAGCAATAAGTTCCCTTCAGAGGAGTTAAATCCTTTTTCTCAACACTAAGTGCCCTTGATTTTTAAGCCTTAAAACATTTAGAGAATGAGTATTCTAAATCAAGCATTCGAGAAAAGAGTAATTAATGTTTTATAAAAGTCACACATGATTAGTGATTAATTAGCAATCTGCTGCTTACCAAGCTTCCTACTTGGGATGAGGTCAAAGGTGTTGTTTTTGGGACGAATGCAGAAGGTGCCCCTGGCCCTGATGGCTTTGGAGGGATATTCTATCAAAGATTTTGGGATATAGTAGGCAGAGATGTTTTCAATGCAGTGCTTTAGTTCTTCAAACAGGGTTGGATTCTTCCTAATATGAACTCTAACACAGTGGTCTTGATTCCAAGATCTCCACAAGCAGACTCTATTGGTCAATACAGGCCTATTGCTCTAGCCAATTATCAATTCAAAATAATCACCAAGGTTTTAGCTGATAGGTTGGCTAAAGTGGCTCCTAATTTGATATCTGAGAATCAGAGAGGCTTTATCCAAGGGAGAGAAAGTAAGGACTGCATTTGTGTTGCTTCAGAAGGCATTAATCTCCTTGACAAGTGAAGTTTTGGTGGCAATGTTGCTATAAAAATTGACATCAAGAAAGCCTTTGACACTATGGATTGGTCTTTTCTGCTCAAAGTTGTATCTACCTTTGGCTTTGATCCCACTTTTTGTAAATGGATTAAAGTGATTCTTCACTCAGCCAAGCTTTCCATTTCTGTTAATGGGAACTTAGTTGGATTTTTTCCTGCAAAAGAGGAGTGAGGCAAGGTGATCCTCTTCCTCCTCTTCTTTTCTGTCTGGCAGAAGATGTGCTTAGCAAGGCAATCACTCTTTTACTTCAGCAAGGCAAGCTGCTACCTATGGCTAGTCCTAGAGGTTATCAGATTCCAACCCATGTCCTTTATGCAGATGATGTGCTAATCTTCTGCAGAGGCACAAAAAAGAATATGGTCAACTTAATGGAGCTTTTCAGTAAGTACTCAGTAGTTTCTGGTCAGTATATCAGCTGGGAAAAGTTTAAGTTCTTTCATGGTGCAATTCCTCACAACAGGCTAATGAGAATCTCCACCACTCTGGGGTTTAGTGCTGGTCATTTTCCTTTCATGTATTTGGGAGTGCCATTGTTTAAAGGGAAGCCCAGGAAACTCTTCTTGCAGCCCATTGCAGATAAGATTAGGCACAAATTAGCTTCTTGGAAAGGTGGTCTTCTATCCATTATGGGGAGACTTCAACTGATTCAAGTTGTGATCCAAAGTATGTTAATATACTCATTTCATGTTTATATTTGGCCTAGATCTTTAATTAAATTGATGGAGAAATGGGCAAGGAATTTCCTCTGGTCAAGTGATACTACTACCAAAAAAATAGTCACTGTCTCTTGGTCAAAAGTTTGCTCTCCCAAGCTTGAAGGTGGGTTGGGGCTAAAGTCTCTCAAAGCAATTGATATTGCTTCAATGCTTAAACTTTGTTGGGAGTTAATCTCCCCCAATAGGCAGTGGGCTGTCCTTATCAGAGCAAGAGTTTACATCAAAGGATCCTACATTCTTCATTACATATCTTCCTCTATATGGTCTGGATTGAAAATTCATTTGAAGACAGTTTTGGCTAACAGTATATGGTTGATTGGAGATGGCAGCTGCATCAATTTTTGGTGTGATAGGTGGCTTTCCCAACCCCTATTTGAATCTCTTCAGCTTCCTAACAGCATGATGAATTCCCTGAATGCAAGAGTCAAGGACTTTATTCAGGATGGCAAATGGAATATTCCTTCAATGTTAATTAATAGATCTCCCTCTTTGTTGGATGAGCTTGATCAAATTACAATTCCTAATTTTCCAGCAAAGGACGCTTTGATCTGGAGCAGTAGTAACTCAGGTTCTTTGTCATTGAAAGAAGCCTTTTCTTTGATGCAGAACCGTTCTCAAACTCAGGACTGGGGCAAGTGGATTTGGTGCAAAGCTGTCCCTCCCTCGAGGAGCTTCTAAGTTTGGAGACTGATCCATGACAGAGTTCCAATTGATCACTGATACCAAACTTTGCTGAAAAAAAGAGCATTCAAAAAATAAATGTGATGTAGTTTCTCTCTCCAGCTGACGTCATGGACATAACATGATTATTTGTTTATGATAGTGTGCTGAAAGCGAGTAGCATAAGTTGCGCCAACGGGAGAAGTAGGACTTCTAAGGCTAAAGAAAATCCTGATTGGATCATTCTCAAGGTTTGGTAGTTTATTTATCAAATAATTAATATTATAATTATTATGTTATTAGTTTATAGCATAATAAAGTCCTTAGAATAGGCGGTTCATTCAATGAGATATTAAGTACGTGACTTGATCGTGAGACCTAATAGGACGCTATTCTTAAATATCCGTAGTCGAGTATTATTGTTAATTAGGACGACGATAACGCATAGAGACTATTGTGTGGTCGAGGGGCTGTTGTGTTGTTTCGGTCTGCAGTCTTTATGGTTGCCACTATGAGTCCAGCTCTCATCTATTTCTCCAATGTAGATTTGCTAAGTCTCTCTGGTCTTGGTTTAGCAACTGCTTGACTCTTTCGGTTGATCTATCCTCCTTCACTTCTATCCTGTATTTATGCAACCAGAACAGAAGCCCAATCATTCAGGATTTTATTATTTCAGGCATAGCTAATGTCATCTGGGTATTATGGTACTACAGGAATCAAGCCATATTTGAAAACAAGCTCTGGCATACAAGTGCTGCTATAAACATGATAAGTTGCAACATTGTTTTAGCAGGGAATCTATCCTCTAGTTATTCCTCAGGTAGCTCGGCTGATCTATTATTGCTTAAGAGATTCAAAGTTTATAACAAACGGAACAAAGTGTAATCCATTAAAGAAGTCATTTGGAAGGTCCCCCTCTTACAATTGGATCAAATGTAACTCCGATGGTGCGGCCAAAGGGACTCCAGGTGCAACAGCTTGTGGAGGTATCTTTAGGGACAAAAGTGCAGCCACCTTAGGTTGTTTTGCTCTAAATATAGGCTCCTCTTATGCTTTTAATGCTGAGCTTCTTGGTGCTATTGTGGCGGTTGAAATGGCTTATAAGAGAGGTTGGCATAGACTTTGGCTTGAGTGTGACTCCCTGCTTGTAATTTCAGCATTCTCCTCTCCGAAGTTAGTCCACTGGAAGCTGAAGAATAGATGGCTAAACACTATTGCTCTAACCAAGAAAATGAATTTCATTTACTCTCATGTTTATAGAGAGGGCAATGCTTGTGCAGATAAATTGGCTAACTTATGATTATACATCTCTGGTTTGGTTTGGTGGGATTTAATTCCTAGTTGCATAAGGGAGGAATTCTATTTTAATAGAATTGGCCTTCCTAGGTACATATTCATTTGATTTTCATGGGTTAGGTCGATACCCCCATGTTTTGTATTCTTTATTCTTTCCTTTTTTAATAAATTTTTGGTGTGCTGCAGATGATTGGTTTTGCTAGGGGTGCCAACATAGTTGGGATGTCTGGTATTACAGTGATGCATTTGCACTCCATTTCTGTTTTAAAAAAAATAACAATATTTTATAAAAGTCACACAATGATTAACAATTAATTGTTATGCACTGTGTGTTTAATGATATTTTTACATTGTTAATCAATGTCAAGTAATTAAAAATGTTTGACTCTACTATCATAAAAGTTACATATGAGATGATCTTGTGATCTATACTATATACTTTTATAAATAATAGTTATTCCATGTGTCAACCTCTAAGCAAAACATCATTTAATTCAAATATAGAAATAAAACTCAAGGTCACAAATCAATTAATGATATTTTTAAAAATCTATATCAATACTATATACATTTAGGAATAATCTCATTGAATGTTATTCCATGCGTCAACCTCTAAGCAAAACACCATTTAATTCAAATCTAAAAATAAAACTCAAGGTCACAAATCAATTAATGATATTTTTTAAAATAGGCACAAAATTATTCTATATATATTTAAGAATAATCTCATTGAATGTTATTCCATGTGTCAACCTCTAAGCAAAAAATCATTTAATTCAAATCTAGAAATAAAACTCAAGGTCTCAAATCAATTAATGATATTTTTTAAATCAATACTACATACACTTAGGAATAATCTCATTGAATGTTATTCCATGTGTCAACCTCTAAGAAAAAATCATTTAATTCAAATCTAAAAATAAAACCCAATGTCACAAATCAATTAATGATATTTTTTAAAATAGGCACAAAATTATTCTATATATATTTAGGAATAATCTAATTGAATGTTATTCCATGTGTCAACCTCTAAGCAAAACATCATTTAATTCAAATCTAGAAATAAAACTCAAGGTCTCAAATCAATTAATGATATTTTTTAAAATGGGAACAAAATTATTTTTTATTGGAGATAATTATAAATATAAATTATAATAATAACATTAAAATTAGTTATAATTTTTTTTTGATAACAAGGAAACTAAGGTTCTGGGTGTTGAAACACCTCTACAATCATTCTCTAAAGCTCACAACAATAAGGGGGGAGCGGTGGACAGAACTGTAACAACCTGATTTTAATTATGCAGTTCAACCAGTTAAAATATAATTAATTATATTTTAATTTGAGAGTTAGAAAGTGTTTTTTGATTAGAATAAAATCATATTCATAGTCTACTTTATGGTAGAGGGTTACGGTAAAATTTTCGGTTGAAAATTCAGACGAAAGCCGGTTTGTGTTTTCACTGCCGGTACAAGTTTACTGTGCAGAAAACCTAATTTTGACCCGTGAACGAGACGGTTAGTGTTTTCAATATGTTTCCTTCAACTTTGGTCATTTTGAAAATTTTCGTTCAAAAATAGAATATAATATTTTATTCGGCCGAAAACGTTGGAAGAATTACGATCGGAAAATACAACCGGGTACGAAATGGAGCAGATTAGGGAGCACAAAATAAGTGAAGTGACTTGATGGGACTTGATGGAAATGGGTTATGACACACTCCAAAAGTGTAATCATCACACTTTTCAAATTATAACATATTATATTCTAAAAACCTATTTTTCTCTCTCTTCTCAAACCAAACAAGGCACGAGGTCAAAACTTGCTCTCCAAGCTCATTCCTCTCTCCTCAATTTCGTGCCACTCTCTCCCTTCTCTATATATACACATCTCATTTTCACTTCATCATCTTCCTTCTTAAAACTCCATGAAACCTTCATCTTTTTCCTTTCTTCTAAAAGTTCAAGCTCTTAAAGCTTTAGTTTTTATTCATCTTTTCTACTTAAGTTCTTCATTAAAGTTCTTCTTTACACTAAGGGTAATGCTCTCATATGAATCTTTTTGCAAGTTTCATCTTTTATTTCTTAATTTACTTTATGTATTCTTTATATGCTTTAAACTTCTACAATCTCTCTAAAATGGTAGAAAACTCCTTTTGAGTTGAAACCACTTTATATAGTCTTGTATTGACTTATATTTTTACATACTAAGAGGTTTGTAAAACAAAAATCTCTACCTATCACTTCCAATGAATGCCGAATGCTTGCATTTGTGACCTAGGAAGTTTTTGTTTCAACTTTTGGAATATGATCATGTGTTTGAGTTTCTAACTATCCATTGATCTTAAATCTATAAATCTTGGAAGTTTTGACAGCTTGTTCCTGTGATGGCTGAAAATATGAATAAGTAAGCCTAGGATACTATGTTTCAACTTTCCAAGTATGATCATGGATTTAGAACTCTTAATACCTTGTGACTCTAAACCTAAGAGTTATTGTTAAACAAAGAATATTTTCCTCATCATCCTATGATGGCCGAAACTTATTGTTTAGGTGCTAGGATGTTTGAGTTTTTATTTTTCCAAAATGATCATGGACTTAAGCTCCATAAGATATTTGGATGCTAAGTCTAAGAGATTGGAAAGTTTAAGGATTTCTAACTTTTTTATTCTATGTTATTAAAGCGAGGATGTATTACTTTCATTTTTCAAAGATGATCATGGACTTGAGCTTCATAAGATATTTGGATGCTAAGTCTAAGAGATTGGAATGTTTAAGTTTCCATTGTTTTCCAAAATGATCATGGACTTGAGCTCCATAAGATATTTAGATGCTAAGTCTAAGAGATTGGAAAGTTGAAAGATTTCTAACCTATAAATCTTATGAAGGCCGAACCTAGAAGGTTATGGACCTAGGATACTTTGTTCTTATTTTTCCAAGATGATCATGGTTTTGACCTCCTTAATACATATGGATGCTAAACCTAAGAGATCGGAAAGTTTAGTGAATGCTAGCCTATTTTACTAGCCTTGGCCGAATACCCTAAGTTTATAACTTAGTGGGATTTTTATTCAACTTTGTTAAATGATCATTGTTTATGAACTCCTAACACTTAAGGATCATAAATCCATGAGTTGTATAATTTTCGGGAATCTCTAACCCTAAGAACTAGTCTTGGCCGAACCTATACCTTGTGGTTTAGTGTTCTTGTTTGATTTTAACTTGTGATTTTGTGTTCATAACCTTAGACTTCCATCGCGGAGGAAACGAGGACGTTCGTGGTATACCTCTTCGAGCATCTAATCTCCTTACCTTCACAGAAGGTGGAGTTAGTACTTTGTGGTGTGACAATGAGGAGCTTCGAGTTCGGGAGTTCGGTGATAACCCAGGTGGGGGAAATAACCAATCTATCGTCGAAATGGATATGTAGTAGATTATATAATAGTTGAGTAGGGCGTCCTAAACCCTACTAGTAGTCGAGTAATCGACAAGACCAAAATCACATTGGAAACCTTTTCTGAAAAACCAATGGCGATTTGGGGATTGTAGGTTTATCGATATTAGGTGGATTTTATACTGTTGATAGTTTATTTGATTTTATTACCTTTATTTAATTGATTTTGTGCTATGTTGGATATGGGAATATTTGGATTGATATTGTGTTATGCAAGACCTGCCTGGTTTGTATTATTATGCTTAGTGATTTTTAAGCAAAGATATATATGTCGTCTAAGAGATGATTGTTTTGGGTGTGGGGATAATAATGATTTAGAAGTGCCTAACCTAGATGATGTATGTTAAAGAGGTGTTACGGCATAGAATAGGTGTCAAGTTCTAATGGAAGGTTAAGGCACTAGGATGTTGTTAAAATGGGTTGGTGAGATTCAAGTATAGGTGTTGTTGTCCACAACCATGTATTGGTAATATAATACACAAGGACAAATGTGTAGTGGTAATATAATACACAAAGACAAAAGTGTATTGGTAATATAATATGCAATGACATCTGTGTATTGGTAGTATAGTATATCGTGTATTGGTAATATAATACACGTAAAACACTTCTGTGTATTGGTAATATAATACACCGTGTATTGGTAATATAATACACGTAAAACACTTCTGTGTATTGGTAATATAATACACCGTGTATTGGTAATATGATACACGTAAAATTAAGAGTTCTCGCGAGACCACTTCCACCTTAGGGAATGGGGGCGGGACACCTTAACGGTAATGGAGGTGTGCACTAGGTAGAACATCCTAACGGGAATGAGGGTGTTCCCCGATGCAAATGAGGGATGGTGACAGGAGTGGTAGTGGCCACGATAACATAAAGACATGGTGACGGGATTTGAGAGGTTACGTTAAAATAAAGTGTCAGATTGCCTGAGAGTAAGGGTAGAGGATGATATATATTAACTTGAGGATGATTCGTTAGTTATGTGTGTTGATTTTCTGTGACAATTACTGTATAATGTACTATGACTCTTTTCTGCTTTTTGATAATAGAACTGTTTCTTATCACCTATATTTCTGTATTTTTGTGGGTTAATTTGGTTTACGTTAGAAGGCCCGATGGAGGGTTATGTTGCTGAGGAGCTGGATGGAACTCTGTACGAAACGGAGATTGCTGAGGAGTTGGATGGAACTCCTTACGAACCAGATGCTGGGGGTCGAGCTGTGATCAATGGCGATTAGAGTATAGACATTATGGCCAGTATGTCTAAGGAGAATTTTTATATTTCCGCTAAGTATGTCTGTTATTAAGTTTATGCCTGTGAGGGATCCTACTGAGAGGATTCCCTCAACAGTGTTTTGGTATTGTAATGAACAATTAGGTGTGTATTTACATATGTTAAAGTTGTTATGTTTTAAATTTGCAGAAGTTATATGATAATTAAATAAGTTTTAATTTTTATGTATTTTCACGATAAGCGCACGATTAAAAATTGATTTAAGAAGGTAATTGATCTAATAAAACACCGGGGCACAATGGGGTGTCTCAAGAACTGTCTGTTGAAAGTTACCAGAGTGACCTAAATTTGTAAGGAAGTCTGCGCATCTGTTGGCCTCTCGATCGGTAGACATGGCGGATACTGCATGACCAATCCCGTGCTCTGATCAGGGAGACTGCTTCTTCCAACATCGGCTGAAGATGGCGACATGAGGAGAAACCAATCTCAGCCATGGACACTACGACCTTAGAGTCCAGTTCCACGACTAAAGCATAAACTCCCATAGTCCTTGCTAGCCCTAGACCTAGGACTATAATTATAATTATAAGAATTTAACATTAATTATTTAATCATATTTATAATCTATCTATACTATACATTTAGGAATAATTTCATTAAATGTTATTTCATGTGTCAACCTCTAAGCAAAACATCATTTAATTTAAATCTAGAAATAAAACTAAAGGTCACAAATCAATTAATGATATTTTTTTAAAATTGGCACAAAATTATTTTTTATTGGAGATAATTATAAATACAAATTATTATAATAACATTAAATTTAGTTATAATTATAATTATAATTATAATAATTTAACATTAATTATTTAATCAATTTATAATTAAATCAATTAAATCTTTTATTTAAATGGACTTAAGTGTTACCCTTTTTAAATAATGAGACCATGTTCTTTTACCAAATATTGATTATTTAATCATATTTATAATTAAATCAATTAAATTTAAATGTTTGATTAGTCATTTTCAATTAAAAAAACTAAAATGAAATAATCTACAATATAGATTATTAATATTACTTAGTGTCTTTAAAATAAGTTTATTTACTCTCTTTAATAGTATAGTAATTAACTTTATAATTTTTTTTATTTCAATGGAATAATTAATTTTCACAAGAGCAATTTTTGTTGTAACAGCCTGATTTTTAATTATGTTGTTTAACCGATTAAAATATAATTAATTATATTTTAATTTGAGAGTTAGAAAGTGATTTTAAATAAAATAAAATTATATTCATAGTCTCTTTTATGGTAGAAGGTTACGGTGAAATTTTGGGTTTAAAACTTAGACGGAAACCGATCTGCATTTTTTACTGATACTATAATTTTATACCGGCAGAAAACCCTAATTTGACCCGAAACTGAAATTTGTAGATTTTTTATATTTTGTCCGTGAGGAATTCTACTTTTCAAATTTATGATCAGAAATAAAATATAATGTTTATTCGGACGAATTTTGGTAAAAGTTCGGACGGAAAACAGTTAGTGTTTTCACTAACAGTAAGATTTTAATGAACAGAAAACCTAATTTTGACTCATGAACGAAATGGTTTATATTTAAATCATATTTCTAACGAGTATGGTTGTTTTAAAAATTTTCAACCGAAAACTAAATATTACGCTTTTACGCGGGCGTAAAACCCTAATTGGGAAACCAACAGAGTCGAAAACGGAACTGCAGAGACCCATCAAGAGATAGGGACAACAAGTCATATATCATGACTCATGGAGGATGAGTCACCAAGCATTTATGAGCATTAAATGCTAGTAATCATGACTTTTGGGTAAAATGACCAAAATACCCCCAAGCTTTCGCGGTTATTAACAAGACACATCTACGCACTTTTAACCACTCATTTTGCATGGCTGTAAACCTACCACATCTCTCCAATTTCGTGCAGCCATATATACTAAACCATACCTATTTCATTTTGCTTTCGTTTCATCATTTTCCTCTCAAAAATCGAAATTGGGTAAATAACGGAGCTGCGTACGGGCCTCTCATTAGATGTGGCCCAAAATCAGCCACACCTCCCTTCATTCTCCTCCAAGTATTTTAACCAAACCATGGTTACAAATTAACTCTAGTTAGGTTATTATAACCATAGTTAAGTTACTATATTATTTTCTAAACTTAACCTATGTCAACTAACCTAACCTTGGTTCATTTTTAACATTAAACAACTCATTTCCCTTACTCCCTCACTAAAATCCACAACCCAAACCCCTCCCACACTTAACCAAAATTTCATTTTCTCTCCTAAGTCATTTTGCTCACCAACAACACCAAGAACATCCTTTGTGTTCTTGAGAAGTTCTTCATTTCTCATCAAGTTCTTGATCAAAACTCTTCATTCCAAGGTGAGGAATCCCTTTCTCATCATCTTAGCTTCATTTATCATGCATCAAATCTTCATTTCCATCAACTTTCCACAAAACTCCATTTCTAGATCTAGAACTTCAAATAATTCTAGAGAATTGTAGAAAAATCATTTTAATGTGAAACCAATTTCTATGATCTTAATATGTCTTCTACTTTCATCATCTAAAAGCATGTAATCAAAAGAATTTTCCTCCCTACTTTTCTTATTAAGGTCGAACCTAGGTGGTTTTAGGCAAATGGAGTTTTGTTCAATTTCTAAAATATGATACTTGATTTGAACTCTTTAACACCTATAGTAGTTAGATCTAAAAGCTTGAAATCAAAAGAAACTCGTAACCTTATTTTATTGTCTTGGCCGAAATTTGGGTTAAATGAACAAAATAAATTTTCATCAATCTTTAACTAGATCATGATTTGTATCAACTATTTAAAGTGTGTAGGTTCTAAATCCAAGAGTTTGTGAGCAAAAGGAATTTCTAGCCTATTTTTCTTATTATGACCGAAACCCTAACCATAGAGGTTAGAGGATTTTGTTTCATATTTTTGAATTGTAACACTTGATTTATGTTAGTTAATACTCTAGGAACTAAGATCTAAAAGATGGAGTTGAGAAAATAACCCTAGCCTATTTTTGATATCATGGCCGAACCTAGCATGAATTAGTCATAGTTGAGTTTTGTTTGATTTATTTGTGTTATGTTGTTTTGGTTGAATGTTAACCACTAACTGTGGTAGAGTAACGAGAATCGAAAAGTTCGGGACTGTGGTGATAAGTTCAGGTGGGGGAAAGAACCAATCTACCATCGGAAACCATAAGTAGTATATTCTATAATAATTGTGTAGGGCGACCTACACCCTACTAGTAGTTGAGTAATCGACAAGACCAAAATCACATTGGAAACCTTTTCTGTAAAACCAATGGTGATTCGGGGATTTGTAGGTTTATCGACGTTAGGATGATTTTATCTTATCTGAGGTTGATTGAATTTATTATTATTTTCGAATTTCTTATGTGATATTTTGTGGTATTTGAATATTTATGATTATCTGTGTTATGCATGATCTTCCTGGTTTTAATATTTGTGCTTAGTGGATTTAAGCAAAGATATATGCGTTCAAGAGATAATTGTTGGTTTGAGTGTGAGGATAATGGTGACTTAGAGGTGCCTAACCAAAATGAGTTATTTTAAAGAGGAAGTGTGACATAGAATATGTGTTAAGGCTTTGATGGAAGGTTAAGGCACTAGGATGTTATTAATATGGGTTAGTGATATTCATGTGTTTACGTTGTTGTTCACAACTGTATATTTGGAATATACGAGGTCAAGAGTTCTTGTTAGACCGTTCCACCTTAGAATTTAAGTTGTGCAACTATAGTGTCATTGCTATGCATGAGCACCATTGATAGAGATGAGAGAGAACCAGGGTGTGCATCGATGGTATTGTGTTGCTATTGTCATTGCTTTGCATGAGAATTATCACCATGGATGAGAATGTGCACTGGCGTTGGGAACGCGTCACCTGGACGACTGACTGACAATCCTAAAGAGGAATGTGTGACATGATTAGTGGTGGCCACGTCAGTATAAAAGTGTAGTGTGTGAGATTGGGGTAGAGGATGATACATTAATTTGAGGATGATTTGTTAGTTATGTATGTTGATTGTCCGTGACATATATTGTATGATATGCTATGACTCTTTTCCGCTTTTGATGATAGAAATGTTTCTTATCCCCTATATCTTTCTGTGTGTTGTATTTTATTTCTGATGTGATCATACGAGAAGACCCCGATGGAGGAACCAGTTGCTGAGGAGTTAGATGGAACTCCGTATGAACCAGAGACGGGAGGACGAGCTATGGATTCTAGCAATGTAGTTTAGTGTCTAGGGCCAGTGAGTCTTACAAGATGTTTTATTTTCCGCTGATTATAAGCAGTTTGTATAACTAAATACTTGTGCGGGATCCTATTGATAGGATACCCTAAACAGTGTTTAGGTAATGTAATGAACAAACATGTGTGTATTTATATATTATAACTTTGGTGTGTTTAATTTGCAGAAATTATTTGGTTAGTAAATAAGTTTTTAATTTTTACATATTTCCAACGATAAGCCCGCGATTAAGTAAATAAATAATAAGGTTTTAATCTAATAATAAAATGGGGCACAACAGGATGTCTCATAGAAATAATTCATACTTATGAGGCAAAAAAAAATTTCACATCACATTTGATATTGAATCAGACTCCTCTGAAGTGAGTAAAAGTGTAAAGTGAGGAAGTATGGGTGCATTCATCTTTGGTTAGTCAAAGTAGGTTGAAAATATAAAAAATAATATGATAGATAAGTATATTTTTTTTAAAAATGGTTAATTTGCACGAAAAACAGGAGAAATAAATCAATTATATTTTCAAGAGAGAAAAAATAATATAATAAAAAAATATTTTCTAAAAATGATTCACTTACACAAGCCAAAGAGAGGTTTACAGGAGAGAAAAAATATGACTGATAATTATATTTTCTAAAAATGGTTAACTCACCACGAAAAAGAGGAGAAATAAATCAAATATATTTTCAAAATGGAAAATAAAATAAAATGATAGAAGAATATATTTTCTAAAGATGTTTAACTTACACAAGAAAAAAGAGAAATAAATCAATTAGATTTTTTCAAGAGATAATAAAAATAAAAATGTGATAGATAAATTTTTTTTCAATGACTAACATGCACAAGGAAAAAAGAAAAAATAAATCAAATAGATTTTGAAGAGAGAAGAAAAAATAATGTGGTAAATAAATATATATTTTCTAAAAATGGTTTACTTGCGTGAGAAATGAGAGAAATAAATCAAATATATTTTCAAAAGAAAAAAAAATTATGATAGATAAAATTTTTTTCTAAAAATTATTAATTAACTTACTCGGGGAAAAGAGAAGAAATAAATCAAATATACTTCAAGTGGAAAGAAAAATAATAATATGATAGATAAATATGTTTTCTAAAATAGGTTATATTTTACAGGAAAATATGATAAATGAATAAAAATATATAAATATAATATGAAACATTCAAAGAAGTATCATACCAATATAGTAGAAGAAGAAACCAAGGTAGTAGAAGAAGAAATACTTAGTGCTAATTTATAATTTTGCTTTGAAAAAAAAAATTCACTACAACATTGAAGTTGAGAGAAGTAGCTAGAACATCAAGGTATTGGGAGAAATGTCAAATATTTAAATAATATGATAGATAAATATACTTTCTAAAAATTGTTAACAATGATGGCAAAAGAGGAGGAATAACTCAAATGCATTTTCAAGAGAGAAGAAAAAATTAATATGATAAACATATTTTCTAAAAATGGTTAACTCACACCGGACAAAAAAGAGAAATAAATCAATAGTTTTAAAGAAGGAAGAAAAAAAATTATGATAGATGAATATATTTTCTAAAAATGTTTAACTTACACGGGGAAACGATGAGGATAAATCAAATAGATTTTCAAGAAAGAATAAAAATATTTGTCAAAAAAAAGAAAGAATAAAAATAAATATGATTGATAGTTATTATTTTTCATAATGATTAACTTGCAGGGAAACGATGAGAAATAAATCAAATAGATTTTAAAGATAGAATAAAAAAATAATATGATAATTAAATATTTTTTCTGAAAAATAGTTAACCTACACAAGGAAATGGGAGAAATAAATCAATAGATTTTCCAGATGAAAGAAATTCATATCATTAAGAAGAATATTGCATTTAGTAATATTGTTGAAATAATTTACATCGAGAAATGATTAATTAATCAGCTTAAAATCAACAATTATATTTTTTTATGAAATAAAAAAAAATTAGCATATTTCCCTTGCATGGAAGGGGGGTCTTTATGCTAGTTGATTGACAATGCAAAAAGCTTTTATACTGACAGTGTATCAAAACTAAATTATTTCACATAAGATTTAATTGTTACTAGTATTTGCAACTGTGCAATGCATGTGTTATAAGTAATTTTTTTTTTAAGCAAAGAGTGCCTCATTAAAATCTTATGATACAAAACCCTCCTTAGGGATAAAAGCATCACGAAGGAAAAAGAGCGCCCCAAATTTATTAATGAAAAAAAAAAAGACATGGGAGTTATAAGCCAAAACCCAGGAAAGAAATATAAGTCAAGAAAATCTAAACATAGGCAAACCCCATCTATTATGGAAAAAGTCAGCCTCTATAAAATCAGGAGCAAGATCCCACCAAGTGAAACGTTTAGATTCAACTCCATAATTAGCTAATTTATCAGCCAGTTTTCTTCTCGGTAAATGATAGAGACCTTGAAGTTCATTTTAAGGATGAGCTGAAGACAATTTTTCCATTCGCTTCTGATAACCCAAGGAACAATGTTGGGAGAGGAGAAAGCTTGGACTACCAGAGAGGAATCACACTCAAGCCAAAGCCTAGTCCAACCCTTTCTAGAGGCAGTTTCTATAGCAGCCATGGCAGCAAACAATTCTGCATGAAAGGCATCATAACAACCATAGAAGTCAGCAAAACAACCTAATATGGATCCACTTTTGTCCCTATAAATGGCTCCTCCACCAGCAGATTCAGAGCCACCCTTTGCTGCTCCATCAGAATTTACTTTTATCCATCCATAACCTGGAGCAGTCCAAAAAACAGGAATGATCTTTGGTGCCTTACCTAGATGACCATAAACCTTAAAACAGTCTAGGATTGACAATTCATTGGTATAATGGTAGAAGCACTTCTTTGATAAATTGCCAGAAAGAGAGGAGGATGACTTAAACCTACCAACAAACTTGTCCCACCCCCAAACAATGTTGATTATGACGGCTGAGATGAGATCCTTAACTTGCGGGCTCCATCCTTTAGAGCATAAGGAAAGAATGGAGGAGAAAGATGTAGTGTCTCATCTGCAGCTAATGACAATACAGAACCAATTCCATAGGGACTTAGCAAAGGAGCAATGGAAAAATAGGTGCTCAGATGATTCAGCACATTGATAACACAGGCTGCAGATAGAAACTAAGGTGCAGCCTATCCTTTGAAATTTTGATCATCTGTAGGCAGCTTATGATTCATCAGTCTCCAAGCCACCATAGATTTAGAAGGAGGAATCAGGGAGTTCCAAATGAGATTATGCCAAGTAACTTGAGGTTTTGGAGGATTAAAATAAGCACATGCTTCCTTAAGAGTGAGGATACCTGAGTTTGAGTGCATCTAAATCAACTTGTCTTTTTCAGAGAAAGTAGGAATTGGGATTTGAGATAGATTTATACCTGTCAGGGATAACTTTATGGATAATTCTGCAAGAACAACCTATTTACCCTCTTCAATAAAATCAGCAACAACAGCAGATAAGGAATTGTGCATGCTCTCAGGGATATTGAACACCTCAATCAAGGGCTTAGTAGTCCAATTATGAATCCAGAAATTAATATCTCTCCCATCTCCAATTAACCACATAGAAGAGGCGAGGACAGTTTGCAAGTTCAGTTTAAAACCTGGCCAAATTGAGGATTTTATATATTTGATAATTGGTTTGTTGTGATGAAGGAATCTGCCTCTAAGGAAGACTGCCCATTCTTTATCCGAGGCCACCAATTCCCATGTTAACTTGAGAAGAGCAGCTTTGTTTAGAGCTCTGAGGGATTTAAGACCCAGCCCACCCTCTTCATAGGAAGAACACACTTGTTTCCAAGAAACAGTGACAATTTTCCTGGAAGATATATCACCAGCCCAAATGAAATTTCTTATGCTTCTATCAAGGAGATTATGAAGAGAAGTAGGCCAAACATAGATCTGAAAACTGTATAAGAGCATACTCTGAATAACAGACTTCATAAGCTCAACCCTGCCCATGATGGAGAGGAGAGTTCCTTTCCAAGCAGCCAGCTTACTCAGTATTCTGTCTGCTATAGGCTGCAGCTGAGTTCTTGTTGGTTTTCCTTTAAAAAGAGGAACACCAAGGTAGGTAAAAGGCATGGATCCAGCAGAAAAACCAAGAGTTGCAGACATTTGCAAGTTTACTAGAGATAGCAGGACCTGTGTAAAACTTGCATTCGGACCTGGAGCCCCTTCACCATTCATTGCAAACACAACACCTTTGATTTCTAACTCCGATGGAATGCTGGTTAGAAAGTCATTGTCCATTTGAGAAACAGAATGAGGGACCACAGAAGCAATTAAATCATTTTCTACACACTCATTATCAGTGGCATACAATGAAGAGAAGTAAGATAATACATGCTGCTCAATTTCTGCTTGCTCATGTAAAATAGCATCTTCTTTTCTGATCAAAGACATTGCTCTAGATGCTTGCCTAATCTTTGTCAACCTGTGGAAAAAACTAGTGTTTCTGTCCCTATTACAATGCCGATTGATTCTGGCTTTCTCCCTCCAGAACTCTTCTTCATAATTAAGAGCTTGATGAAGTTCTAGCTGAGCCAAAGTTTCTTGCTGCAAGAGATCCTCAGAGACACCTGCTGCATTGATTTCTTGTTGAATTTTATCAACAGCATCCATGGCTTTACTAACCCTTAGTTGAATGTTACCGAAAACAGTATGATTCCAAACCTTTAACTCAGCTTTCAAATTCTTAAGCTTCTGTGACAAATCGAACATGGGACAACCAGAAATAGGCCTGCTCCAAACCTCATTAATAAGCCTTTTACAGTTAGGGTGGCTAGTCCACATTTTGTGGAATTTAAATGAAGAAGGGAAAGAATGAGAACCTTTTCTAACATCTAGCAAGAGGGGGAAGTGATCAGATTTACTTCTGACCAAAGTGCAGCAAGTAGAAGAAGTCCAATAATTCAACCATGCATCATTACAAACACATATATCTAACCTTTTTTCAGTTAAGGCAGCTCCTCTCCTTCCATTACTCCATGTGAAATCTGCACCTCTAGTCATAAGGTGAGTCCAGTTTCCAATATATGAAAAGGCTCTAAAATCCTCACAAGACTGTCTTAGCGGAAGAGCAGAACCGCTAACTTCATGGGAACCCAAAACAACATTAAAATCACCAATTAAGCACCATGGACCAGGATTATTGGTTTGCAGATTATTAATATCATTCCAAAGCTGCCTTCTTCTCAAATATGCAGTACTTGCATACACCACACAAATAAAAACCACCTGAACATCGATTGAAACCGAAAAGGAAACTTGTTGAGGAGAATTGGATATGATAGTTGGAGAGTACTCATTACTGCACAACCCCCAAATATTAGGAATTGAACTATGCCTCTCATTGAACACGAAAGGCTTTAAATTAATTTGATTCCAGAAAGAAGCTGGAATATCTTCGAAATTAATCCAGCGCTCTGATAAAAATAGGAAGTCAGGCCTATTAACAGAACATAGTTTTCTCAATACTGATCTAGTGTCAGTATTACCTATACCTCTACAATTCCAAAATAAGACTTTCATTAAGCATATAGTTGAGGACCACCCCTTCGGGCATTTTGCTTGGCCTTTTGAATCTTAGCCTGCTTCTTCATTTTTTTTCTTTTTAGACTTTGAGTGAACAACTTGGAAGCCTGCTTCAGAAACTTGGATATCTGAGTTGTTTACATTCAGGTATTTGCTAGGATCCAGAGGAGTATTTGAATTATGCACATCATCCTGATCCTCTACATTATCTTCATTGTCTTTATTCTAAAAAGCACCAACTATTCTCATATCATGAGCAACAGTTAAGTTTCTAACCTGATTTAAAGGAGTAACCTCAGATTCTGGATGATTGCCTATAATTGTTAGAGCCAATGTTGGGGAGCCAAAATCTGATTCAGCCACCACATCAGTAGGAGAAAAATCTCCCGAATTCTGAATCTCAATAGGACTATCAGGAACATTCTTAGAACTATTATTCTGAGAATTTGGAGCCAATGTAGAACCACTAGATCCAATATCATTGTGTTGAGTATCAAACAGAGAATTAGAGGGAAATAGATGAAACTGTAGTATTATTGATATTATCCAGCCAGTATCAGAGTAACACCGAGTCTGGAATGCAGAAAGAAAAGAGCAAAGGGCTACAATTGGAGACTAAGCTTTCGAGAGGCTTAGTTCTCTCCCAAGGGTTTCCAATTCCAATTCTAGCCTACCTCATTCTACTCCCCACCTCACTCTTATAACAGAATTCCCTCAGTAACCGAAAGGCACACACTCACTCCTCACCTCACCACTATTGCCAGCAAGGCAACAGTTAGTTACACGCACACACATACTCAGCTCAAGTATTTCCTGATATTCTCCTCCACTTAATGGGCTTCCATTTTCCCCTTTCATAAACCTTGTTCCTATTGGGCTTTGTGTCCGCATCACATTGCAATCAACATTTTGCAGCAGAACATTAGGGACATAATGGATATTCATCCCTTGATTAGAAACCGCAGCATATATGAGTCTATCTGAACTAGAGATTTCTTCCACCACATAAGGGACATCTTGAGGCAGATTCGGATTAGTCGTATAGTTTACTGGAATGTCTTCATCCTCCACAATCACCTGATTTATGGGATCATCTTGCCTTGGAGAAAGGGGGTTTATAGGACCAATCTCAACTGTATCCATAGCACTAATCCCTGCTTGCAACAAGGGAGGAGGATAACTGGACTCTCCAACCAATAGAACTGGATTGGCTTGAGGGCTATTATCAACCAAAACTTCCTTCCCTTTTTTCTGTCTTTCTTGATCAAGAACCTTAGGGTTAGCATATTTATCCTTTTGAAGAGGTTCCTTAGGCACTGCCTTTTTTGGAATATACCTGGCAACAGGTTTCCTGCTGATCACGACACGATTATCATTAGCCATATGTTGCTTATTATCTGAGTTCCTACATTCTGCCAGAGAATGCCCAATGATTTTACAAAGGGAGCAGAATGAAGGGAGTTTCTCAAACTCAATGTTAACATAGAAGGAGAAGCCCTCTCGTTGGACCACAATCCGATTCCTTAGAACATAATTCATATCCACATCAACTAGAACTCTTGCAAAGTGACCTAAAGATTTGTTTATGGTTGCGTCATCTAAAGATAGAGGAACACCAATGCCTCTTGCAATTGAGAATAAGATCTTTGGCCTCCAATATTCTCGAGGAAGACCATTGATTCTTATCCAACACTGAGTGTTAGTTTGTCTCACAAGGTTTGGGTTGAAATCGGGTGTCCAGGAGAAGAGCCTCAAGACTCCTGGTTCAAGGTTCCAAGAACCAACAGACCAATTCTGTAAATCCTCAGTTATTGAAAAAGAAAATTCAAAAAATCCCTTGCCAATTGGGATCATTCGCCATTGACCAAGTGCTTCCACATCTTCAGTAACTTGATCCTTAAGTCATTGGTCTTGATTGGGGTATCACCTTTAGACAGAAGCAATCGTCCATGTAGGTGATTCTTACAACTTTCAACGCCAGCAAAATACTCATCTTCTGGGATCTTTACTATGAGTGCATCTCCTTTTACGCAAGGAATTGCCAATTGGCTTAAAGGGATGTCACATGTGTTGTTCAAGGCTTGAGTGAAAGTCTTTTTTTGAAGAGCAGAAGAAGATGGAGGGGGACGTTGGGGTGGGGGGGGGGGGGGGAAGCAAGGCAGCTCCAAGGGATGATTGGGGCATCCATGGAAGCATGCAGAAAAGATATTAGGGCATAATCCCTCTCTCAAAGTAATTTTTTATTGTTAGAGATGTCCATAAAAAATAACTTAAGCTTCTGTGTTGTTACATGAAACTAATTTAGAGGAGTAATTACTTTTTTTGATTATTTTTTTAAAGCCAAAAAGGAATTTTATTGATAATCCAGACAATAAAAAAGATACAATGTCTCATAGAATGTCTGATACAGCACAACCAAAAGAAACAATGTATGTGAACAAAAATCCAACATAGCAGCACCTATATAATAACTAAAAAATAGAGTACAGCTTCCAACCACATAATGGGTATCCTTCGGTATTAGAAGGATACACAGATACCAGTTGGGTGAATTATACAAAAAAGACCATGCTTCGGCAAGCGGTTGGGTCTTCACACTTGGTGGGGGTGTTATTTCTTGGGGATCCAAGAAACAAACTTACATTGCCAATTCCACCGTGGCTGCATAATTCATAGCATTGATAACAGGTAACAAAGAGATTGAATGGCTTAGAAATTTGTTGTATGAGATACCAATTTTAATGGTGCCAATATCCATACAATGGGATAGTGAGTCAACACTATCAAGGGCATATAGCCAAGTTTATAATGGAAAGTCCAGGAATATTGGGCTAAGACATAGTTATGTCAATGAACTAATTGTAAATGGAGTAATATCCATAGTCTTTACAAGACGGAAAGAAATCTTACATCCTTTGACGAAGGTATTGACAGGTGATATGATGTGGAAAACATCTTCAGGGATGGGACAAGCCCATATCTAAATGATCACCAATGGTGGAAACTTGACTCACACTTGAGTAGCATCAAGTCTTGAGTTCAATGGGTCAAAGTATACTATCAGAGTGATTGCAAGTACTTGACAAATAGATACATCCAAGATTTAAAAAGTACTTGGATACCATAAGGACATAAAAGGGAAAAGGTGAGCTTTTGCTCTTAATGGGCCTATAGCATATATTGTTAGAATTTTTTCTAATAATTCTTGTGGGCTACAATCAATTGTGGTTTTGGTTTGCGAAAAACCGGGTAATGTTATATATGATCCATTTGATGATGCTTAAGCCTTCTAATATGGTGATCTATTCATAATGGGCTATTGGTACCTAATTCTGATCTATGTGGGCGATAATGTAGGTCTTAACCTATAGGCCCGTAATGGGAGGTGCCTAGGGTTATTATTATTATTGTATATGTTATATATATATATATATATATATAGATATATATATATATATATATATATATATATATATATATATAGTTGGCTAGGTCCCCTATACTGTTACGGATATCATAATCAGTTACTCCACGACTTGCCCTATTGACGACTGTGAATTGGGAGTGTGTGATCAGGCAGGGAAAGACTTGGTCTTTCGATTTCAGGGACTTAGAGTTGACAAGCAACCTACCGTTGATGGAAATTATCGTTGGTTAGTAATCATGTCTTCTACGAGGTGAGTACTAAATCGGTGTTCTAATTTCATATAATGTTATCTATAACTAGGGATGTAAATGGGGCGGGGTGGGTACGGGTAGTAGCCCCCCACTACCCGCCCCATTGATAGGACTTCATACACGTCCCCGCCCCATATCCATACGGGTATCCATCTTGCGGGTTTTTAATAAATTTATCAATATTTGTGGATATCCATAGATATCCATTGATATTCAAACACCTCACAAAATTATTGAATATTAGACTAAATTTTTTATTCCACTACATGAAATTTGGCAAATTGCGACACACACTTTGCGGCGGTTCAAGCCCAACCGCAGCCGGTGATACTTTGTGATGGTTACTGCGGCAGTTTTAATGAGCCGCCACAAATAGGAAAATATTGCGACGGTTGACTCTATGTTAACGGTGGTTTTAAAAAAGGTCAACACCACTTCATTTTTTTTTACTTTCCCTCTACTTTTTCACTTTCCTTCTTCCCTCTAATTACTTTTTCCCTTGGTTCATTTTTTACCCTAGCCACTGTTGCCCTCTTGCTGCGCTGCTATGACTGCTCTGCTTCTTCATCGTTCATCAGCCAGCGACAAAGGTATGGAGAAAGCCTCCATCATTCCTCCTCCTCCTCCTCCTCCTCCTCCTCCTCCTCTCTTTGTTTACATTGTTCGTTGTGTTTGTTGAACACATGAAATCTGATTTTGTAACTGTTCGATTCAAGGTGAACAATCAAGAAATAATTGAAGGAGATTACTGGTCTTGTTCATTGTGAGGCGGTTCACCACTCTCGATTCAAGGTAAATGCTACTTTTACTATTATTAATTTATTTAGCGCAAATTTCTGGGTTTGGATGTTTGTTTCTGCAAATTTGGATAAAGTGTTCATTAGGTTTGTACAATAAATTGTGAATTAGGTTTCCTTACTATTTTTCTGGTTTACTGTTTTCTCAGAGGACTACACTCTACAGTGCGTCTATATATTTTATCTCCCCTAGTTTTCTGTAAAACGTGTGATATCAGAGTAGCAAGAAAACCTTTCTCAGATTAGCAGAATAGCAATATAATCTTAATTTTTTGGCTACGTGTCTAAATTTTATTGTATATAAGAGATTATTGGCATTATCATATAGAAATATATTTACTCATCAATTTTCAGTCTAAGGCTTTGGTTATATATCTATTCAGCTTGTCCAAATGATTTTTGGTTTGTGATGATGATGATTGATGATTAATGATAGTAAATTGTTTCTATTGAATCTCAGTTTCTCTTTTTTTTTTTCCTTCATGTGTGTATGCTACTAAGCATATCAGAAACATCAGCAGCTGTCATATTTTCTTTCAATTTGAACTTACCCTCATCTTTTCACTTGTTTGTTCCCTCTGTCTACGTGTAACATTGACCTGAGGTTAATGTTGGTAAACAAAAAAGCTAGCATTTGGATCTTTATTCGTAATCGTAGCATCAAATTAAAGGCAAATAATTGAATGCTCAATTACAAAATTTTCTGTTAGACTTTAGTAAAACTTAGACATGAGGAGTGTGTCTTGGCCCACTAACTTGTGAAACTTCCACTCAATAAAATGTTTGTTTTCTATTCCACTCGAGTCTTCTACATTCTCAGGTAACTCACCACCCATAAAAGGTTTGTACATAACTTCCACAGTGAGATGCCCACGTGACTTCTCATTCTCAGGATCATTAGGGTCCATAGTCTTGAGTAAATTAAGAGTCAGCACTTTTGATTCATCAGGCGTAAGTTCTTCCAATGGAATGACATTCATACCCATCTTGTCATGCTTGCCAATCTAGGCAAAACAAAGAAGAAACATGTATGTAAAAGGAAACTGTTATGCAATGAAAATAATGGCTTGATATTTTTTTTAAGTCCAAACAGTTTCTAAAAGTGTCCTAATTAATGAAATGTCACATCCAATTCCAATCTAAAATTGCATTTGAGGATACTTACCTACTCCCAGTCATAGATACTAAGCTCTAAGGCTTGAGATTCTGGAATGAATCCTGTCCGAAACCTTTGATAGACTTCCAAATAGATATTGGTAGGAGAAAATGTTGCACTTGCAGTGGTTGGAATCCTGCTTATGCCTTTATTATGCTCTCTTTAAATGAATAATTGAAATGTCCTTGGGAATCTTTTCAACTGGTCGACCATCCATGCTTAATTAATTTTTACAGTTTGTTTTGCTATAGATAGTTTGCCAACCCTACAGATTCTTATTGTTCTTAAAGTAGGTTTTGGGAAGTATCTTTCCATTTATAAAATCTGTATTACCTTTTCCTTTGCATCTCCTTTGAATTTATTCTTTTATTGCTTTTATTATTTATTAAAAATTAAATTTATTTATTTATTTATTTATTTATGGTGTAGAGCTATTTTCTTATCTTTGACCCAAGACTTTCTTTATTACAAACTTTTTATAATATAATCAATAGTTTTCTAATTCCATGGTAATTTAATTTGGATTAAGTTTAAGTGTAGAGGTCTGGCCGATGCTTCTCAAATTATGTGGTTGTGGATTCATAGTAGTTTCTTGTCAATATCTCAACTAGAACTAAAAATTTCCTATGTACTTGCACTTTAAATTAGTTGTGTGTAGCTTGTTTAGTTTTGATATGTTTCTATTAGATGAGAGTTTACATATATTTTAAAAATAGTATATATTTATCAATCTATGATGTGGTGTGTTATTTTTAAATCTAGATTTAATATCTTGAAGCAATGGTAAGTCATGGATAATGAAGCCACGAAACTCCCTTGAATATGAACATTAGGCTCCAAGGGAATTGCGAGGACAAAAGATGAGTTGGTATGGTTCACTCATTTTTTTTAACAATATAATTTATTTGTACTAGCACTTATTGTATGGTGCTTAATTTTAGGAATTGCTAGAAGGACGGGAATTTAGCAAAGCAGAATTTTATTCTATTTCTCAGAAAAGGAGGGATGGATCATTTATTTAGCGAAGATGCTAGGGAAAAAATGTAAGTACAATGTGTTATTTGTAACTTTTTATTGTCATTTGTATTTCATTTCTATTTTTATATTTGGTTAATAGGCTCGATGATGATAAGCTACATAGTACACACTTAGTAACCAGAACCCTTCATTTTCAATTTTGATTTGCTAGAAGTAGACCCATTATTTGTTGGCTTTCAAGTAATAGGTTTATGGTGGCTTTGTTTCCAAGTTACATTATTTACTTGTTTGCTAGAAGTTCGGAACTTAGTGTTTACATATTTTCTTAATTTGCATGCCAAAACTTCCTATATATATAGGCAAAAATAACAAAAATGTAGCTTTCTATTGTTATTTGTATTTCATTGTTATTGGTGATCTTTAAGTGATTGTGTATGTCTTCAATATTATATGTAGGAACAATTGCAAAATGAAATTCATGAGGGTTCATCTGAGAATGATGCATTTGTGAAAGTTTTTGGAAAGGACCGCCCTGGATATGCTAAGGGAATGGGACTTAGGGTAACACCATCTCAAGTCACTCGATTTAGGTCTCATTATGAGAGATCGGTATCTCCCTATGACAAGATTGAAAAACTGGAAGCCGAAGTCATAGCGCTTAAGGCACAAGCTGCATCTTATGAAGTCTTGAAGGAACAAATTGCTTTCCAAATGCATAATGTTAAGAGAAATTAGGTAAAATAATTGTTTTTAAATTTAGTTTTTAACTTTTGATAGTTCACTTGTTCAATTAGTTGTTATTATCTAATTTATGATTTCTTTGAATTACAGCCAGCTGACTTAGAGTCACCAAGAGATATGAGACATTCCTCTGAGTCTAGTCATATGCCTGAAGACCATGGAGCATCATCACATAGGACCATTTAGATAGTATTAGTTTTCAATTTATGAACTTGAGGGATTTTACTTGTATTTCTTTATATTTGTGTATTGTTAAACTCTATTTGGAATATTTCTTTTTGCTCGTACTTTGTAACTCAACATTTTATTTATGAATGGGTTTTAATTTATTTGTCCCGTATTATTTTATATATCTTTATTTGTTTTAAGAAAAAATATATTTAATAAGCAGGATTTTTAAACTAAAAAAAATGCTATATTTTTTTTTAAAAAATTATGAAAAAATAATTGTGGCGGTTCCAAAACCGTCGTCAAATAAGTGTGCGCTGCATAGTAACAGTTGCGGCGGCTGAAAACCATCGCTATTTGTGCTTCAAAAATTTACCACGTAAATTTTGCGGCGGTTACAAAACTACCGTAAATTGTTTTTTAGGATTAGGAAAAAATTAGCGGCGGTTATATAACCGTCGCTAATTGTGTTAACAATTTCAACTGTCTAATCTGCGAAGGTCTGTAACCGCCGCAATAATTTTGCGGCAGTTTGTACAACGGTTTTGTGAACCGCCGCAAAAGCTGCTCGCGACGGCTGAGATTGCGACGTTGGAGGAACCGCCGCAAATGTGAATATGCGGCGGTTTGAACCGCCACAATCAACACTAATAACCGCCGCTAATTAGCACCTTTTTTGTAGTGTTCAAACACCTCTATCTTGACATCATTCACACATAAACATTAATTCCAAAGCATTAATCCATAAGCATTAATTCACAATAATTGAACAAAAGCAATAATACACAACACAATGATCCATTCGACTTGGGTATGATATGGTTTGGGTGTTGTGGCTGTCAAATTTAAGAAAAAAAATAAGGATAGTTAAAAAAAATAGGGCATTTGGTTTATATATGTAAAGGTATTTTAGTAATTTCACCTTAGCGGGTACCCGCGAGTAAGGATACTACACTATCCGCCCCCGCCCCATTAATAAGAGGGTAGAGAAAATATCCATTTAATTTATCCATGGATACCTATTAAGGTATCCATTTTCTACCTATTGCGGATATTATCCACGGATATCCGTGGGTGCGGGTAAAATTTACATCCCTATCTATAACTATAAGGTTCAAATTTTATCTTACATTTGGTCATAACCTATATTATATGATTCAAGACTTGATTGTTTAACATGATCATCATCGTTTTATTATTGATAGTTTTTTGGTTCCACATTTTTTTCAAATGATTTTCATATTTTTTATTATGTACTTTTCTAGAATTTGATTTTCCGAAAATTGGAACCAAAAATCATAGGGCTTTTGTAGAGCATAATTTTATGAATCCATTGAAACAAGAATCACGAATTTTAGTTCACTATGGAAGAATAATTTCGAAATACAATTTGCGCCCAGGGTTTGATACAAGTGAACCAGACCAACAACAGCCCAACAAAGCTAATTTTACACTTGGGCCTTAAGTTATCAATAGTAGTCCAAAAGGGGCCCAAGATAATTCAACTCATTATAAGGATTATGTCTAAATAAATGGATACATAATTACTTATGTTAGGAATATCCTAGAATGAGCAGTTAGTTAGGATTTGATGCTTTTACAAATATGGATTGTATCCATGTGTCCCTTAGCCCTTATTATTAGGAAGTATCTAGGTTGTATATATATATATATATATATATATATATATATATATATATATATATATATATATATATATATATATATTTGTGTGTGTGTGTGTGTGTGAATGAATGTGAATGAGAATGTGAAGCAAGCAAGAAAAATTGAATAAAAATATCTCTCTATCTCTAGGCTTTCCTATTCAATAGGAATTCAATTTCTCTCCCAAATATCACTTCTTATCATTCGTGCTTTCATCCTGCAACTCAACCTCATTCTTCAACAAACAAACAAAAAACCTAGAATCCATCAATGCCCTCACTAAATCAAATAATTACTCCATCATTTCAGAGAAACTTAAACATGAATCCTTTCTCAATACCTTTAAATCCCTAAACCTAAAACCCCAGATTATGTATCAATCCCATCCAGATGCAAATCCACTCCCCACAAGCCAACTTCAAGTTTCATCATACCCATCTTCACGGCCCATCCAAACCATCTCAACTGACCATCACTTCTCTGTCTCGGATCCCCAACAGCACCCACCAAATCCCCCACAGAACCCAAACCACAACAGGTCTGTCGCCATGACCAAACCAAACCAAGAGACAAATAGCCTTGCCACACCTGTAGCCATGGAACTGTTACCTGCGACATCTGCATAGAAGGCCACTACGGATCCAAGCTCTGAGTTCATCCGAACACAAGAAGCCTACCACCGAGGTCTTAAAGGACCTGGATTTGTTTTTTTCCAGCTCCGAAATTCATGGCGGCGTCATCATCGAGCCGCCGCCTTGGGATGCCATGTCTGCCATCGGCTTCTCTGGTTCAAGGCTTTGCTTCGTCGATTTATTCTTCGCCCTAGATCCACTTCGCTCTGCTAGTTTTGAGCTCACAACGTTGACGTCCACCACCACCATGCCGTCGGAGGAGGTGACTCTGCACACCACCTCTGCCACGCTGCACTCACTACCTGGTTTTGTCTTCGATCCCGGTGGTTTCTCCTCCGCCGTACGCCATCTTCCCCACTCGTGAAGTTTCTGTTGCTTCGCCGCTTTTGATGTCAGTTCCACCATCTCCGCTTCGTTCTTCGTCATCACCATCAAGGGCGTCTCAGCCATCTTCGCCTTGGTCCCACTCGACCCCACTGGTGGTTCTCCTTTCCGCGGCAGAATCATTCTCGGACCTGCTTCTGGATGGCCATGGGTCCCTCGGAATAGTGGTGCACAATACACACAAGCTTCTCCACCGCCATGTATGCTGCCGAAGCCACCGTTCGAGCCACCAGGTCGGACGTGTTTTCATCGCTTTCAGCTTGGCCACGCACGTCGACGACGACGGTCCCCTTTCCGCGACGGTGCCGTCCCCGGATCCGCTTCTGGTTTGCTGTGGATTCCTTGGAGCTGTGCAAGCTTGGGACCATTAGGGCAACGATATGTAGAGAAAGTTGGCCTGTTACTAGGGAGTTTTATTTTGGGACTTTATTTTTCTGTTGGACCTTGGAGGTTACTTTTTCGACGGGCCTCACCTCAGATTTGGGCTGTCTAATTTTTGGGACCTTATTACTGCCAAAGGAAATGTGGGCTAACAAGATTTTTTCATCAATTTCCAATCATTAGGATCTTGAAGACAAGATCAATCTGAAGGGGTTGATAATGATAAAAGTGAACCAGACCAACAATGGCCCAACAAAGCTAATGTTACACTTGGGCCTTTAGTTAGCAATAGTAGTCCAAAAGGGGCCCAAGATAATTCAGCTCACTATAAGGATTATGTCTAAATAAATGGGTACATAATTACTTATGTTAGAAATAACCTAGAATGATTAGCTAGTTAGGATTTGAATGCTTTTACAAATATGGATTGTATCCATGCGTCCCTTAGCCCTTATTATTAGGAAATATCCAGGTTGTTATATATATGTGAATGAATGAGAATGGGAAGCAAGGAAGAAAAATTGAATCAAAATGTCTCTCTATCTATAGGCTTTCCTATTCAATAGGAATTCAATTTCTTTCCCAAATATCACTTCTTATCAGGGTTCCTACATCATGCGCGATTTGATCCATAATTTTGTATGAAATTTGTAGTTGAAAATTGGGGCTTTTGCTCTATAATGGTTAGGAAAGTGTTTCTGAACAAAACCCATCAATGATTGCACGAAAATAACGAGGAAAATTTGGTGTTTTTTATCGACCTGAATCAGACCGGCGTGCGACCCGTTTTCTGGTCGCTGGTCGACCCGTCTGGAGGTTGAAGATGACCTCCTCATGCGCGTCACGCCCACTTGCGGCCCAATGAAAGTGAGGGAAAGTGTGTGCTCTACATGAGAAGTTTTTTGACGCCCTTTTTTTTGCGTTGTGTTCTACTCCCCGTGCTTGATTTTACTATATATATTTTTTCATAATTTTCTACTCTGCTAAATATTTATTATGAAAATAAATGTATTAAATTACTAATTTAATTATTTTTATGGGTGAAATTTAAATGAAAAATATGTTGAAAAAATAATTGACCATATTTTGGATTTTATTGTGATGGTCACTCTCCCTTGATGACTTTGTGAAATTGCATGCTCTTAACTTTTGATATATGGTTTAATATGTTTATTTATTGAGCTGTACCCTGTCATTAAGACTGTTTAAGTGCAAAACATGTAAGGAATGCTATTAATATTTATACGTGACCAGTATAGTGGTATTTTTATAAAGTACCTTTCTTGATAATTGTGTCATGGTTTAGCCAAGAGAAAATTGATTCTTGTGCAAGAGTTTTCCTTAATTGTTATGGGTCGTCAACGCCAAAGTGGGACCACCTATTTCAATTGATGAAAATTTCTTTGTAATTTGAGGAATGCTTTTAATCATTACATGGAGTTACCTGCCCAAAGGGGGTTATTGTATGTTATGATTGGAAGTTCAGTGTGGATGGAGTTAATTGGGAATGCATTGGGCTAAGGAATGTGTCTACCCAAAGGGGACAACTTTCTGAACTCAGTGTGTGCTCATTGATTAACTCATATGAGGTTTTGACCTTGGTTTGTGCATTCTGCCTAAAGGGGAATGTACTATTATATCGGCCTCATTGTGATATCATCTTTTATTTGGGCTATATCTTACCATATTATATGTCCTAATGCATTCGTGTTTTGTCTTCGCAATGACTTTTTTTTTTTCCGTGAACAATTGTTTTACTTCAATTGAATTTTTTGATTGGCTCAAACTATAACAAGTGGAAGCAAGACTTGATTTTCTCTTTAGAAATTGTTGATACTTGATATGAGTTTTGTTATTGTTATCTAACGTTTGATTTCATGAGCCATTTGAAAAGTTATATAATGTTGATGATACCATTAAATTGACTTTCACTTTTGTTGGCTCCACACACAAGGCTGAGCGACATGGTCAATTTAAGAGAAAATTTAATGGTATCAAAGTCAATTGCTAAATAATTTTTTCTTGATATTGATGTATTATATATGTATTTATATACAGGAGTGTGACATTCTTTTAGAATGTTGTGACATGGAAATTATTAGGCTCCTTTATTGGCATAATTTTTAAAAATATATTTCTAGGCAAAGTCATGTTATTTTTTATTGATGATGATTATTGTCACTCGATTGTTATAAGTATTTGGAAATATAATATTTGATACTTGTGGATTTGTGCTATCTTTGTGTGATACAATATATTTAAATTTGGAAATATTCTTTGCATGATTAATTTGGCAAGTTGGTTTATGTGATATCACAAATGAGATAATATCCATTTTGGGAAGACTTGTATAATTATGCCCTGAATATCCATTGGATGGTTAAATTGGTACTTATGCACATATGTTCTTTCCTTTTGAGAATTTGATTATTAATATTATGTTATAATCTTTCATGGTTATTATTATAATTAAATTGGAGATTGTGGGGAGCATGTGGGGGCTATTTTAAGTTCTTCCTCTAGAATTATTTATTTTTTCCGCTGCGTGAATATTTCTATTGTAAAAGGGATCTACTTTATTTATTCTTCCAGCTAATATTTTGAAAAATAATATACTGGAAAGATAATGTACCGTAATCTATATATGTGCTTAGCTGATGTTATGAACTTTAATGTTCTTAGCATATATAATATGTTTTAAAGTGTCAATTTACTTGATTGTGGGCTCCTATTTGGATTGTTGTATGTGCAAAACTTGTGGAATGTGATTAGAGTTAAATTCATGATCAGTATAGGTATTTATTGTTGATGCACCTTCTTATGGATTGTATCATGGTTAAAGGCAAGAGAAATTGATTCATGGGTAAAAGTATTTCATTGATCATTGTGGGTGATTACCGCCAAAGTGGGATTGCTCATTATTAATTGATGAGATTTATTTTTATCACTAGAGGAATGCTTCTAGTTGTTACGTGCAATTACCTGCCCAAAGGGGTTATTGTGTGTCATGATTAGAAGTTGATTTATGAAAAAGTTATTGGAGGTGCACTGGTCTAGGAGGTTTGTCTGCCCAAAGTGGATAGATTTCTAAACCTAGTGTATGGTCATTGAGTAACTCATTATCAAAGATTGTGGATGAAGTTAATGGAGGTGCATTGGTCTAGGGGATTTGTCAGCCCAAAGGAGGTAATTTTTCGAAACTAGTGTATGCTCTTTGATTAACTCATCAGAGATTCTGACTGTGGTTGTGACTTTGGTTGCATGTTCTGCCCAAAGGGGAATGTGTTGTTATGTTGACCTCAAAATAGCTTGATTTAAGCTGAAGTTATGTCTTGCCCTGTTGCATAGCTTAACACATTTCAAGTTTTGCTTAACAATCATTTTTCAAATAACAACTGTGTTGCTTAGATTGTTACGGAGCATGATTATTTCTATTTTTTAGAAATATATGTGTCCGAGAAAATTTGTTTTGCTATAATAATTTTGAAAAGGAAGAAATAATGGTTTCAAGTGTTTACTGTTTTTGGCCATGAAAGAGACTTGTGTTTTTTAAACCTTACTCTTTTGGTTGGGTTATTACCTAATGGAATTGATTGAATTATGATGCACATCATAATGTAACAAGCTTGCCGTCACTATGTATACAAGATAATTTTGATCAAGGATATATGGATGATACATGTGATTGTGATTTAATTAAGACACATATTGTGTAGCTGTCTTATTTTTTATTGATTAGTGGCATGTTTTCAATCAATATGTTGGGATCTTTACGCATTGGGCATGATATATCCTGGTATGACTTAGTTTTGGAAGTCTATGTGAATGTTTGGTCACGAAAAATATTTGTTTACATAGTTTGGAAGGACTTTTAGTCATTGTTTTACAGGATATACTTTCTGAATTATTGCATATGATTGCCTACCCAGAGGGGGCCACCATATGTTATAATTCTAGTGAATTTCATGAAGTATGCTTGCAAAGACACAAAGATCTTATAATTATTATGTTCTATTGTGTTAGCCACAACGACTTGGATATATGTTTGCCCAAAGGAGACAATATTTGAGTTGGGTTGTAGTCTAATGCGTTAGATTCATTGTAAAGAGACATTTTGATATTTGTCTGTCTTGCCCAAATAAGAGTGTTTAGTGGATGATAATATCCTAAAATGGCTTGTGTTGTTAATGACTGACTTTTATGTTACCTTTGAGGATCTTATCAACTGATATATTTGTTTGAAGATATGAATTGGAGGATTTTATTATATATCTTATCTCAGTTGATTTCCTACTTGAAACCATGATTTTACTCTGAAATTTATTTATTGAAGATTTATGTTAAATATTTAGATACTCATGTTAGTTTACTATAAGTTTTGTAAATCTAACATGGTTGGATCTTGGTATAGGATTTTGACTTTTGTCATTATTTGATGTCAAGAATGATAGTAAAAATAATTTGCAGAAATATATGATTTTGGGATATTTTGATATCTTGGATTTGAAATAATTTTGAATATCATAGATCTTTTATGATATCAATTGATCAAGAAATTATATGACATCATAATCATGATATGAAATGTATTTATTTTATTTGATGCTTTGACAAAATTGATTCAAGTTTCTTTAACAAAAATAATTTTGTGCATTTTGTTGCATGCTATGTTGTTACACACCACATAAAGTGTTTGGTTAAGAAACTTGTGATATGGCTTCACATTGAAAATTATTGTGATAATAATGAAACCTTAAAATGGCATTAAGCTTTTGGAAGTGAAGCAATTGATGTCAAGTATGTTTTGAAATAAAAATATGATGGTTAAACACGTTTGTGTTGATTTTGTGTTAGTTGTTCCATTTGTCAAGTGACTCGGGCCTTAAAATTTAAAAATCACGTTGAGATGATGGGTATTGTGAGTTAGTATAATGGGCTTGGTTAGTGGGAGCTTGAGTTTTATGTGACTCTTCTCTATGATGTCAGATTTTTATTTTGAACACTTTGGTGTTTCTTGTGATATTTTCCATTTGATTTGAAAAATTAATGATAAGCTGAATACTGTTTTTTATATACTTTTGAATATGTATATCAAATGTGAAAATTTGAAGCTCGGTGTCATTGGGACCACTATGCCCGTGGTTGATGCCATGTTAAATGAGACGTCCCGACGTCCCATTAAAGAAAACCCATAATATTTAGAACCTAGATGTGTTATTATCATTAAGCGTAATCATACAGTACTATCAAGGGAATCCCATCAGTATGACCCCAAATAAGTACAAAGTGATAATCAAACTGAAAATAAAAGCAACATCCCAAATAGACAAGACGCATTGTCCATAGACTCTCTACTCAACTACTCGCCCCAAAGATTTGGCTTATAAGGGGTTCCATCTAACTCCTCCATAGCTGGCTCCTGCACCGAGTCTTCTTGTAGCGATCACATAAATAAAAGATACACACAACAACAGGAAGAAAAAGGATAAGAAATAATATAACGTCAAACGTGGAAAGGGTTTAGCAACATTTAATTCTATAACAGCACACAAACATCCGTCTCCAAAAGTGTGTGTGTATATATATATATAACACAACCATCCTCAATCCACATCTAGGATCTTTCCTCTACCCTCCATCTCATCAGGTATCGGCCATATCCGGATATCCACATCAATCGACACGTCCCAGAGTCCCCGACGCACACCCTCGTCCACGGGTGGAGGATGCCCATGCAAAGCAATGACACTATAGCTGCACAATGCATTTGTCTGACTCCGAACCACGATCGGGTGGTGCTCATGCAACGCATGAACTATAGCTGCAACTAAAATGAAATCATGTCTGGGACGGTTCGCCGTTAGCCTAAACCCCGGGAATTCTCCCTCTGAGGAATAGACCCCACAGGACCATGTTTCAGGTCCACCAGACCATGTTTCAGGTCAACCATATCACAGACCATGTTTCAGGTCACCCCCTAGTGCCCTAACCGCTCATCATAATCTCATAAATAACCTCAATAATAATCTTGTCTCATCAATCTCATCATCATATCACAGTAATCATCTCGGTTAGGCACTAGTAACACATATATAATATGAATTCCCCAATACATCATCATATCTCAACATAACTTATCCCTGACTCAACCTCTAAGCATAATCATAACACTCATCACATCATACCATCATATCATCAAAATCACCATCATTATCATCATGTCATAAAATTATCATTACATTCATATCATCATTTCCAAAATAATAATCATTATCAAAATCTAATAAAATAATAATAAAATAATAATATAAAATATTCATAAAATAATCACAACACTCATAACATCATCATCCATCAATCACCAATATTCATTCAACTAGTCAAGCAGTCCAAGCAGGCAACAATTAAATAATAAAATAATATATAATAAACGTAACGGTGATACCACTAAGTAGTCCCCAGCGTGATATGGACATTGTCCGTTACTCACTATCCTGTAGGGTTTAGGTCGCCCTACGCCATTATCGAATTAAACGTCACCGTGTCATTTCCGACGTTAAATAATTTCTTTCCCCCACCTGAAAAACGTACGACCACGAAAACACTACGAGATCACTCCCACTTGACTCCTCTCGATTCTGCACCGAAAGAGGTCACCGAACCTCTGATATTCCACCTAAACATCACATTTGAAAGGCACAAAGTAAGGAACTCAAAAACTGCAGTAACATTGGTACATCCGCCACTGTTTTGGCTCAATATCTCAAAATATAGACTTATGTTTAAAAATTTGACCATTGCATTTAAAGAACTACCTTTCCTTTACCCTCTCCAAAACTTTCCGCTCGATCCAATGGTGAACTAGACTGTATTGAACCTTCTAATGTGACTGGTCAGGAGCTACTCAGGTTGGGTTTCCTTCCTGCTTCTGAGTTGAATAACTCGCATTCTGGAGGTCCTGCAGAAATTACAACCGCTGGATATGAAGACATACCAGTCCGAAACCTCCCTCTAAAGTTTGAACGAAATCCAACGGTTTAAAGGGTTGTGGTGAGAGATTTACAGAAGCTGTTTCAGCTTCAGCTCCTCAACAATGGTGGTTTTGGGCTCTTGGGTAGTGTAGTTTTCCTCTCTCACTCACTCTCTTTCTCCCTCTAGCTTTCTCTCTTGTTCCCTCTATCTTTATCTCTCTAGCTCTTTCTATCTTTCCCTCTCTAGCTCTCTTGGTTTATGCTCTAAAAATGTCATTTGAAAAATGGCTTGGTGCAAATGAGGCTTGAAGCCTCTTGTATGCCTTTTACCCAAAAGCTGAGTATGGGTGCTCAACACCCCACACCAGTGCCCAACAGTGGGAAATGCAGCCAAGGGGCCTGCATGCGTGACACATGGTCGAGCTGAGGGCCTGCATGCATGACACGTGGCATAGTTGATCAGAGCAACACCGGTTTCGTGCGTTTTCTTCGGGTTCTGAGCTCGTTCGAAGACCGATTGACCCCAAATTTGATATGTAGGTTCATTAAGACCTAATGAACAACCTCCAACCAATTAAAATGCCTAATCTCAAACCCAACTCCAAATTTATTATTTCACATTCGAACATCCTTAAGATGATAATCGGGAAAACTCAAGTTTTGCTCACATTTAAACTCATTCCTGATAATCACTTATTTCTTATACCAAATTTCATAGACCTTAACAAACATCTTAATTTTATAATCCAAGTTTTAATCTTAATTATTATTCATAAAACATATTATAACATCAGGCTGTTACATTTCTACCCCCGTTAAAAGAAATTCCGTCCTTGGAATTTACATACCTGGAAACAAATGGGGATATTGTTGCTGCATGTCCGCCTCACTCTCCCAAGTAGCATCTCCAGTAACACTCTCCTAAATGACCTTAACCAGGGAAATCTGTTTACCACGGAGTTCTTTAATCCTTCTATCTACAATTTTAGACGGTAAAGCCTCATATTCTAGATTCTCTCGGAGTTGTATGGACTCTGGCTCAATTACATGGGAAGGATTTGGTTAATACTTTCTCAACTAGGAAACATGGAAGACATCATGAAGGTTGGAAAGGTTAGGCAGTAAGGCTATATGGTAAGCTACTAGACCAATTCGTCGAAGAATCTGAAATGGTCCAATGAATCGAGGAGGGAGTTTTCTAGACTTTATCGCTCTGCCAATTTCCATCTTCGGATTGACTCTCAAAAGCACGTGATCACCTTCTTGGAACTCTAAGGGTCTGCTCCTCCTCTTATATCGTAGCTCCTTTGCCTATCATTGCCTTCCTTCATTTTCTCTCTTATCTTCCTGACTTCGTTGTTTGTTGTACCATATCAGGACCCAACACTTGGCTCTCGCCAGTCTCATACCAACACAACGGATTCCTACAATTTCTCCCGCACAAAGCCTCATACGGCGCCATCCCGATACTGCTGTGAAAACTGTTATTGTATGTGAATTCAATCAAAGGTAGGAATTCATCCCAATTACCAGCATGTTCCAACACACAAACTCTTAGAAGATCCTCCAATGATTGAATTGTTCTCTCGTGATCGTCCATCCGTCTCGAGGATGATAAGCAGAAATCATTCTCAACTTTGTTCCCAAAGCACTGTGTAACCGCCTCCAAAATCTAGATGTGAATCTAGGATCTCGGTCGCAGACAATACTTGACGACACACCATGCAACCTCACTACTTCCTTGATGTAGATCTGGGTCAACTTCTCAAGACTATAACTCTCACCAATAGGTAAGAAGTGAGCACACTTCGTCAACCTATCAATGATAAACCAAATCGCATCAAACCTCTTCGGAGTTCTTGGTAATCTAACCATATAGTCCATCTATCTCACTTCCACTCTGGGATATCCAAGGACTGCAACAACCCTACGGGCTTTTGGTGTTCTATCTTAGCTTTCTTACAAACCAAACATGATAAAACATACTCTGCCACTTCTTTCTTCATCTTTGGACACCAAAACATCTTCTTCAAATCCTGATACATCTTGGTGGCTCCTGGGTGAAAACTCATCTTACTCTTATGTGACTCCTCTAAGATCATTGACCGCGCTGTCGCCACGCGCCAAAAAGAACGAGCGATTATGAAAATAATGCAGTATAGAGCGACAACTCGGATCGTCTCTCAAGGACTCTTTAGGTGTTGTTATTATTAACAGAAAATTAGTAAAAGTTAGAAATGGGGGTTTTGAGATTAAAACTAAATTAACAAAACAAATCAAAAACAGAGAAAAGAACAAAGCAGTTTAAGAAATTAGCAAATAAACAAAAGCGATTAACCTACTGTTCTCAATTTCCCACTATCATTGGTTCATGTAAATCCTAAGCAGATACTAATCCCCTCCCGGTTGTAGCAACAATTAACAAATGAAAACCGCTACTACAGATGTATGTTCCTATTCCCGAAATAACAAACGGGGTTAAGCTCTCATGAACAAACGAACATGAATGAACACACGCGAAATAACAAACGCGATTATATATAGGAACATTACATCACCGAGATGAAACAATACCACACTATATATTACTGAAATAACAAACAGAAACATACAACATGGCATTGAAAAGAGAAAAGCAACTAAACATGGAATACAGAACCTCAAGTGTTAACAGAAACCAATTACAGTAGATTAATCTCGGAGACTAATTCTCCATTACAAAAGTAAAACACAAAAGAAAAGAAATAAAATACTGAAAACTACTACTATTGTCTACCAAAGATTAGCCAAAACTGGCTAACTCTGATTAACTTCTTCAGTTCTGCCTAAAACTGCTTTATATACACGTTTCTGGAATCCAAGTCCTCGCGAGGCGAAGCACTGCTCGCGAGGCGAATTATGCGAAAGGTCTGCAACTCTTTGTCTTCTCGTGAGGCGAGCATATCTTTGCGAGGCGAACTCTTCAAATTCTCAACTGTAACGCCCGTGACCTTCAACGTGCCTAAACCGTGATGGCTTCTGACTTTCAAGTATTCGCGAGGTGAAGGAATTCTCGCGAGGCGAACGCTTCAACTTCAAAACTGCCACGGCCGTGATCTTCAACACGGGTAAACCGTGATCGTCTCTGACTTTTCAGGCTTGCATGACTCGCGGGGCGAGAAATCCTTCGCGGGGCGAAAGACTCCAGATTTATTTTATTTTATTTTATTAACCTGAAAAACAGAAAATAAAAGTAAATACTTTATTCACTCTAAATCAACTAAATTAACTTAAAAACAATTTACAGACTCAAAATATTACTTAAGGACAATCAAGCCTAATTTGGGTAAAAATGATATAAAATAAGCACAAAGCCAAGGTCTTTACTAGTTATAAAACCAGTCAAACAGAGGCTCATCAAAATACCCCAAACTTTAACTTTGCTTGTCCCCAAGCAAACTACACTCAAAAACTTAAAAAGACTCAAGACCTGGCAAGCTCAAAATATTCAATCAACTTTCGCACAGATTTCAAGCAATTTTTCAAAACAATTTTTCTTTCAATGTTCCCCCCTTACAAGCAAAACAATCCCCACATTCATTTATTCTAAACAGTTGAGAAATTAATTATTCAGACAATCAGAAATCTAAGCAGGGGATCTAAGTTACACATACAAGGGAGATCACCAAGTTCAAACAACTGCCTTCCTCACAAGGGAGATTTATGTTTCACTCAATCGCTCAATTTGTGTCAGGCTATCAACAATTCACTCATTTTCACTTTTAAGAAGCACTTCCCATAAATTTGATTTTCATCTCAAAATGATTCCCACAGAAAACATGCAAGCAACATCAGAAGGTCTTTTATGGGTTGTAATGGGGCCTGGCTAAGGGTAGGATATACAAAGGAACTAGGCTGAAGACCCTAGGAACTAAGAGAGCATGAAACATTTTTACACTTTGAAATTCACTCAAGTTCCTTTTCCATTTTTCTTTTATTTGCATTGGGTGACTACAGCCATTTATTCTTTTTGGCATTTTTGAACTTTTTTTTTTTTGTTTTTCTTTTCTTTTCTTTTCTTTTTTTCTTTTCTTTTTTTTTTCACAATTTTTTTTTTTTACATAAAATTTTTTTCTCAATTCCAAACAACATGTTACACCTTGCAGCCACCCCAAACTTTGGTTTCTTGCACCCATTCTAAGATTACATGCTCTCCTAATCCTAAGATCGGGTTAACATGGTTTTCCAGATTTTTGGGTTTATAACATTAGGTTATCAAGAATTAACAGGCTAATAGGCTCAATGAGGCTAACTAGGGAACATGCATTAGGAATGGTTATTTTAGGCTAAGTAGCTATTTACAAAGAAAATGCCTAAATCATTTGAAGCAAACACATAATCATGCAAACCATAAAGAGATTCAAGCAAATTCAGGAAAGTGCAACTTAAAAAGATTTTCACACAGTCAAAGAACATGTTGGAGGCTCAAAACCTCACCTGGACAATTTTTTTTTTTTGCAAATTATTTGACAGAGATTCTATCCCTAGTGTGTGCTTCCTATCACCCCAAACTTATCATAAATCATGCCATAATAAAATCTCAAAGTTCAGTTTTCAATCATATGGGGATCATTTTTTTCAAAAAATTTTTCAAATCCTAGGGGGAAAAAGTCAACACTATCATGCAATCCATCTATGCAAAAAATTAATAAAATCCATCAAACTTGCCATAATCAAGACACAAACACAACTCCTGAGCTTCTCAAATTATTCAGGAGCATTATTGAAAACAAAACAGAAATAAAGCAAGGAAAAGAAAATTAAAAAGAAGCAAGGGTAAGAAAAACTCATTGAAGGGCGGTTCCACCAGGATCCCACTGCCTGTGATACAGGGCCCACGGAATGCTCAAGTTGCAGTATGGTCCTCCGGATCCCCGGTTACTGACATAAAGATGAGAGCGGGTGCTTGATAATCTTGGTACCTCCACCAGGTGCGGCGGACTTCTCTCTCCTTCGCAGGTCACAGTTGACCTCTCTTTCAACTTTGTCCATAAAATCCTCCCAATAGAATCGGGGCTCAACCTCTTGGACTGGCCATGGTGCCAAATCCAAGGGTGCAAAATCCAGAGCTGGTGGCTCCTCAGGGGGAGGTGACAAAACAGTTAGTTGGGGTCTCCGGTGTTGCTTCAACTCCTGCAAGGTCTTCATCCACTGCACTACCGGATTCATCACTTGTTAAACCTGCAGAAATCTCATCACACACCACAGAAAGGTTAGAGTTAGTACAGTTAGTAAATATATTACAAGAAAATGAATCAGAAAAAGTTAAAATGTCTGGGAATTCTTCAATCAGTGCATTCACCCCATTACTCTCAACACATTCAATTGTTTTACTTGAATCATCTACTCCCAAAGGTTCTTCTTTATCTTCAGGCACGGGGGAGCAGCTGCCCTCTTGATCCTCTTTTTCTAAGTTTCCTGAACAGAACAAACCTGCAAAACGATCCGCATTTTCTATTTTTCCCCGAAAAGTATAAACCTGTAAAATATTCAACACACAAAGCAGTTCCGTCACAATAACAAGCATTAGGATCAGGGGATTCAACACTAAATTCATCATCAACAGAAACATTATCATCAGAATTATCATCAAAAGTATTTTCAGGAATAACCATCTGTGAATCCTTATGTTCCTCAAGGGGCTGTGGAGTTAGCATCGCAGCCGAGTTGGCGGTAACTTGATCAATTAGAGCCCACAACTTTTGAGATTCAGCTTGGTCCCTGTGTTGGGCTTCACGATTACTTGCCTCTATTGCCTCCATCCTCTGTTGAAATTCAAGATTGTATGCCATCCATTGATTGTTCTCTTCCATTTGTTGTAGCATTGAAGCAATCTCATCCAAGGTGCTCCGTGAAGGTTCGGAAGGTGCAGAGGTGGTCACTTGGCTAGGATAGTATGGTGGTGGCTCACTAAAATTAGGATAATAGATGCAAGGCGGTGGTTCATAATAAACGTTAGGCAAATATCCATACATGTAATTATCCATGGCAATCAAACAACCAGACAAGCAGACAAAACTAATTAGCAAAGAATTTTTTTTTTTTTAAATGTAACTTTCTGCTAATAACAACAAACAAGAGTCCCCGGCAACGGCGCCAATTTTTGACCGCGCTGTCGCCACGCGCCAAAAAGAACGAGTGATTATGAAAATAATGCAGTATAGAGCGACAACTCGGATCGTCTCTCAAGGACTCTTTAGGTGTTGTTATTATTAACAGAAAATTAGTAAAAGTTAGAAATGGGGGTTTTGAGATTAAAACTAAATTAACAAAACAAATCAAAAACAGAGAAAAGAACAAAGCAGTTTAAGAAATTAGCAAATAAACAAAAGCGATTAACCTACTGTTCTCAGTTTCCCACTATCATTGGTTCATGCAAATCCTAAGCAGATACTAATCCCCTCCCGGTTGTAGCAACAATTAACAAACGAAAACCGCTACTACAGATGTATGTTCCTATTCCCGAAATAACAAACGGGGTTAAGCTCTCATGAACAAACGAACATGAATGAACACACGCGAAATAACAAACGCGATTATATATAGGAACATTACATCACCGAGATGAAACAATACCACACTATATATTACTGAAATAACAAACAGAAACATACAGCATGGCATTGAAAAGAGAAAAGCAACTAAACATGGAATACATAACCTCAAGTGTTAACAGAAACCAATTACAGTAGATTAATCTCGGAGACTAATTCTCCATTACAAAAGTAAAACACAAAAGAAAAGAAATAAACTACTGAAAACTACTACTATTGTCTACCAAAGATTAGCCAAAACTGGCTAACTCTGATTAACTTCTTCAGTTCTGCCTAAAACTGCTTTATATACACGTTTCTGGAATCCAAGTCCGCGAGGCGAATTATGCGAAAGGTCTGCAACTCTTTGTCTTCTCGCGAGGCGAGCATATCTTCGCGAGGCGAACTCTTCAAATTCTCAACTGTAACGCCCGTGACCTTCAACGTGCCCAAACCGTGATGGCTTCTGACTTTCAAGTATTCGCGAGGCGAAGGAATTCTCGCGAGGCGAACGCTTCAACTTCAAAACTGTCACGGCCGTGATCTTCAACACGGGTAAACCGTGATCGTCTCTGACTTTTCAGGCTTGCATGACTCGCGGGGCGAAAGACTCCAGATTTATTTTATTTTATTTTATTGACCTGAAAAACAGAAAATAAAAGTAAATACTTTATTCACTCTAAATCAACTAAATTAACTTAAAAACAATTTACAGACTCAAAATATTACTTAAGGACAATCAAGCCTAATTTGGGTAAAAATGATATAAAATAAGCACAAAGCCAAGGTCTTTACTAGTTATAAAACCAGTCAAACAGAGGCTCATCAATCATCTTCCTAATCTCTAAGTCATCTGGCACACATATCCGATCTCTAAACCTTAACACACCATCGGATCCTCTCCTAAACTATGAAACTTTTACCCTCATCTATGCCTTGACTCACCTCTAGCAAATATTCATCCTGAACCTGTTTAGCCTTAAGATCTCTCAGAAACTCACTGCTGATGGTGATCATACCTAAACATATTCTATCCATAAACAAATCCATACCTAGGTTCATATCTATAAACTGTTCAAGCAACTCCATCTCTTTCACCATCATTGCGGACACATGCAAAGATTTTCGACTCAGTGTATCTGCCACCACATTAGCCTTCCCTGGATGGTATTGAAGATCAAACTCATAATCCTTAATGAATTCCATCCATCTACGCTACCTCATGTTCATATCCTTTTGATCAAACAAATACTTCAGACTCTTATGATCACTGAATACATTAAACTTAGCTCCGTAAAGATAGCGTCGCCATATCTTCAATGCAAACACTACTACTGCCAATTCCAGATCATGGGTTGGATAATTTCTTTCATGAACCCTCAACTGTCGGGAAGCATAAGCCACAACTCTTCCATCTTGCATCAAAACACAACCCAAACCTTGATATGATGCATCACAGTACACGTCAAACTGCCCTAATGGATCTGGTAATGTCAGCACTGGAGATGTAGTCAACTTCTCCTTTAGCTTCTAAAAGCTCTCTTCACACTTTCCCGTCCACACAAACAATGTACCCTTTCTCGTTAACTGTGTCGTAGGCAATGCAATCTTAGAGAAACCTTCAGTGAACCTTCCGTAATACCCCGCTAAACATAGGAAACTCCTCATCTCACTCACTGACTTAGGCCTTACCCACTTAATCACAGCCTCTACCTTAACTGGACCAACAACTATCCCTTCCTTGTTGATTATATGACCTAGGAACTGCACTTCCTCTAATCAAAACTCACACTTGGATAGCTTAGCATACAACTATCTATCTCTCGGCACTTGAAACACAACTCTCAGGTGTTCCTCATGTTCTTCCCGGCTACAGGAATAGATAAGCATATCATCTATAAACACCACTACAAACTTGTCGAGGAACGGTTTAAAGATCCTATTCATGTAATCCATGAACACCGCTGGAGCATTAGTTACATCAAAAGGCATAACCATGTACTCATAGTGTCCATACCTCTTCCTAATATGATATCCTGATCTTAAATCTATCTTAGAAGACACCGAAGCTCCCTTCAAATGATCCATCAGATCATCTATCCTAGGCAACAGATACTTATTCTTGATTGTAACCTTATTCAACTGCCTATAATCTGTGCACCTCCTATAACTTCCATCATTTTTCTTGACAAACAACACCGGTGCTCCCCACGGTGACACACTCGGTCTGATGAATTCCTTCTTCATCATATCATCTAGTTGTTTCTTTAACTCTACCAACTCCACGGGCGACATCCGATAAGGGGCTACTGATATGGTCCGGTCCCTGGTATGAGATCTATAGCGAACTCCACCTCCCTCTCTGGTTGTAAATCTGGATCAGGAGGGAAAATCTCAAGAAAATCTCTCACAATAGGCAAGGAATCTATACTCGGAGTCTCCTTAGCTTCCAAAGAGAAAAGCATCACATGCTGCTGAGAATCGTCACTCCTCCTAGCTGCTCCTTCATTGGCAGATACTATGCTAGAAGGCTCAAGAAAGATAAGGTCTTTCAGGCACAATCTAACACTACATGGTTAGCCGAAAGCCAATCCATGCCAAGGATAACATCTATTTGTTGCATAGGCAAACAGATGAGATCTACAAGAAATATCCTATTTTCAACAACTATAGGACACTGTAAGCAAACAGACATAGTGATCAAAGGATCACGGGTAGGGGTAGATATTGTCAAAGTATATGGTAGTTGAGAAACGGGCAAATGTAAATGATCCACACACTCATATGAAACAAACGAATGTGTAGCACCTGAGTCAAACAATATAGATGAGAGTCTGCCAGATAGTAAACACATAAAGATCTACAGATTGAGAGGACTCAAATCCTCCCACTGTAAACACTGTCCCCATGGCCCGAGGTTTGGCCATCTGTCCTCCTGCCACTGGGACTCCTCTCCCAGCTCCACCTCCGTCAGCTCCGAATCCTCGTCCAGAAGCTACCGGCTGCTGCCTAGCTCTCTGTCTGTAGTCACGAGCCAGATGACCTGGTTTACCACAAACAAAACAGCCATGTCTCTCCCGGCAGTCTCGAATATAATGCGGTCCCCCGCATCCAAAACAAACTGGGCCTGACTGCTGCTGACCCACTCCATCCACTGGTGCTGCTACATGTGTCTGAACACTTTGTGCTGGCCTGGTATAGGGTCCTCTCCTCCACTGAGAACCGCTATCTCCTATCCTCCGATGCCCTGCTCTCTTAGGTCCTCCTCTCCCCTGTTGTCTCTCATTAAGCTGGTCTTGCTGCTCTGTAATTATCTGTAGCATCCGCACATTCTGTTGGGTTTGCTGTAGTATAGTTGTGCCTAACTCACGTATAGTATGGAGAGTCCCAGATGACTCCCTTCCACCTACAACTCCTACCTCAGGATGATGTTCATGCTCAAAGCCCACTCCAGGGTCTCCCTCTATATCTCTACCACCACCATGTCTACCACGTCTTTTACCTTTACCTCGAGCCATGATCTTGTCAAGAGGAATCATTAACTCACATCAATATGACATATAATACTACATAAAACTGGAATATAAATACTATATGTCACATTAATGTTGATTTATCGCGTACGGACTCACTACCCAACTTCTAAGCATAGTCGATATTCGATGTGGATTCAACTAAATGGCCAGTACACACTAATTCACAGTCCGAATAGAACCGAACTGCTCTGATACCACCAAATGAGATGCCCGGACGTCCCATTAAAGAAAACCCATAATATTTAGAACCTAAACTTTTTATTATCGTTAAGCGTAGTCATACAGTACTATCGAGGGAACCCCATCAATAGGACCCCAAATAAGTACAAACTGACAATCAAACTGAAAATAAAAGCAACATCCCAAAGAGACAAGACGCACTGGCCATAGACTCTCTACTCAACTACTCGGGTCCACTTCTCGTCCTCCAGCATCTGGCTCATAAGGGGTTCCATCTAGCTCCTCCAAAGCCAGCTCCTCCTCCACCGAGTCTTCTTATAGCGATCACATAAATAAAACATACACACAAATGCAAGAAGAAAAAGGATAAGAAACAATATAACGTCAAACGGGGAAAGGGTTTAACAACATTTAATTCTATAACAGCACACAAACATTCGTCTCCAAAAGTATAAGTATATATATATATATATATATATATATATATATATATATATATATATATATATATATATATATATAACAACCATCCTCAATCCACATATAAGATCTTTCCTCTACCCTCCATCATGATGCAATGCAAATGTTGTATGAATCATCTCATCAGGTATCGGTCATATCCAGATATCCACATCAATCGACACGTCCCAGAGTCCCCAGCACACACCCTCGTCCACGGATGGAGGATGCCCATGCAAAGCAATGGCACTATAGTTGCACAATCCGGTGCACACCTCTGAACCACGACAAGGGTGCTCATGAAATGCATGAACTTAGCTGTAACTAAAATGAAATCATGTCTGGGACGGTCTGCTGTTATCCTAAACCCCGAGAATTCTCCCTTCGAGGAATAGACCCCACACGACCATATCTTAGGTCCACCAGACCATGTTTTAGGCCAACCATATCACAGACCATGTTTCATGTCACCCTCTAGTGCCCTAACCGCTCATCATAATCTCATAAATAACCTCAATAATAATCTCGTCTCATCAATCTCATCATCATATCACAGTAATCATCTCGGTTAGGCATTACTAACACATATATAATATGAATTCCCCAATACATCATCATACCTCAACATAACTTATCCCTTACTCAACCTCTAAGCATAATCATAGCACCCATCACATCATACCATCATATCATCAAAATCATCATCATTATCATCATGTCATAAAATCATCATTATATTCATATCATCATTTCCAAAATAATAATCATTATCAAAATCTAATAAAATAATAATATAACATATTCATAAAATAATCACAACACTCATAACATCATCATCCATCAATCACCAATATTCATTCAACCAGTCAAGCAGTCCAAGCAGGCAACAATTAAATAATAAATAATATATAATAAATGTAACGGCGATAAATGCATAATCTCAATATCATCATGGGTACCACTAAGTAGTCCCCAGCGTGATATGGACATCGTCTGTTACTCGCTATCCGTTACTTGTCTGTTAATCTCAACGTATCGAATTAAACGTCACCGTGTCGTTTCCGACGTTAAATAATTTCTTTCCCCCACCTGAAAAACGTACGACCACAAGATCACTCCCATTTGACTCCTCTCGATTCTGTCTCACACCTAAAGAGGTCCCCGAAACTCCGATATTCTACCTAAACTCACATTTGAAAGGCACAAAGTAAGGAACTCAAAAACTGCAGTAACATTGGTAAATCCACCACTGTTCTAGTTCAATATCTCACAGTATAGACCTCTTTTTGACCATTGAGTTTAAAGAAATATCTTTCCTTTACCTTCTCCAAAAATGGCAGCTCGATCCAACGGTGAACTGGCCTGGATCGAATCTTCCAATGTCTCGGCCAGGAGCTACTCGGGTTGGGTTTCCTTCCTTCTTCTGAGTTGAATAACTCACACTCTGGGGGTCTTGCAGAAATTACAACAGCTGGATATGAAGACCTACCAGTCCAGAACCTCCCTATAAAGTTTGAACGAAATCCCACGGTTGCAAGGGTTGTGGTGAGAGATTTACAGAAGCTGTTTCAGCTTCAGCTCCTCAACAATGGTGGTTTTGGGCTCTTGGGTAGTGTAGTTTTCCTCTCTCACTCACTCTCTTTCTCCCTCTAGCTTTCTCTCTTGCTCCCTATATATTTCTCTCCCCGACTCTCTCTATCTTTCCCTCTCTAGCTCTCTTGGTTTCTGTTCTAAAAATGTCATTTGAAAAATGGTTTGGTCCAAACGAGGCTTGAAGCCTCTTGTATGCTTTTTTCCCAAAAGCTGAGTATGGGTGCTCAGCACCAGACACCAGCGCCCAACAGTGGGCTATGCAGCCAAGGGACCTGCATGCGTGACACATGGCCGAGCCGAAGGCCTGCATGCATGACACGTGGCATAGTTGATCATAGCAACATCGGCCGCGTTTTCATCACGTTCTGAACTCGTTCGAAGTCCGGTTGACCATAAATTGGATATGTAGGCTCATTAAGACCTAATGAAAAACCTCCAACCAATAAAAATGCCTAATCTCAAACCCAACTCCAAATTTATTATATCACATTCGAACGTCCTTAAGACAATAATAGGGAAAACCCAAGTTTTTCTCACATTTAAACTCATTCCCGATCATCACTTATTTCTTATACCAAATTTCATAGACCTAAACAAACATCTTAATTTTATAACCCAAGTTTTAATCTTAATTATTATTCATAAAACATATTATAAAATCAGGCCGTTACATTAGAGCTGGGGCATTATGAAAATTTAGAGCTCAATGTCGTTAGGACCACTATGCCCGTGGTTGACACCATGTTGGAGTTAATACATTATTATTTTATAAGCTCGACGTCATTAGAACCACTATGCCCGTGGTTGATGTCATGTTGGAGCCGGGGCATTATGAAAATTTAGAGCTCGATGTCATTAGGACCACTATGTTTGTGGTTGACACCATGTTGGAATTGAGGCATTATTATTTTTATTTTTTTTTTTAAAAAGGCTCGGTATCATTGGGATCACTATGCTCGTGGTCGATGCCATGTTAGAGCTGGGGCATTATGAATTTTGAAGCTCGGTGTCGTTGGGACCACTGTGCCCGTGGTCGATGCCATGTTTGAACTGAGGCATTATGAATTTGAAAGGCTCGGTATCGGCTAGACCATTATGCCCGTGGTCAATGCCATGTTTGAGCTGGGACATTATGTATTTTGAAACTTGGTGTTGTTGGGACCATTGTGCACGTGGTCGACACCTTGTTGGAGTCGAGGCATGATGATTATTTTTTATTAACCATGTAGTTTCTCTGGCATTCTGGCATTTGAGAGAAGTTGAGGATTGACAAAGAAAATGACAGTATGACTGTTGGATCACATTGGCATGTCATTTTCTTGCTACACTCCACACTGATGACTAGTCGACGGAGTCAGTAATATACGTAACTATGGAAGGTCCCATATCAATAAAGGGTATGACTATCTCCATGATTCGATATTACTTGGATTTTGTTGGATGGAGTCTTAATTAGGTGTTGCACCATGGGATCATTTGTTTTATGGCCACATTAAGTATATGTTATTAGCCCGAGAGTCGTTTTCGAAAATGTTTTCTACAAATTAAAATTACACAATTGATTTTGTCCAAGTGGGAGAATGTTATAATTTTTTCTAATAATTCTTGTGGGCTACAATCAATTGTGGTTTTGGTTTACGAAAAACGGGCTAATGTTATGATCCATTTGATGATGCTTAAGCCCGCTAATATGGTGATCTATTCGTAATGGGCTATTGACACCTAATTTTGATCTGTGTGGGTAATAGTGTAGGCCTTAACCTATAGGCCCGTAATGGGAGGTGCCTAAGGTTATTATTATTGTATATATATAGTTGGCTAGGTCCCCTCTACCGTCACGGATATCATAATCAGTTACTCCACGACTTCCCCCATTGACGGATGTGAATTGGGAGTGTGTGAATAGGAACGCGAAGACTTGGTCTTTCGATTTTAGGGACTTAGTAATCATGTCTTCTACGAGGTGAGTACTAAATCAGCGTTCTAATTTCATATAATGTCATCTATAACTATAAGGTTCAAATTTTATCTTACATATATATGCTGAAATGCCAAACTTATGGGGGTGCTTCTGGTAAAGTCTACCTATCTGAGAGTGAAGTGGGGCCGCTTCTAGGAGTTAAGGACTTGACTCTGGAAGCTCTCATGAAAATGATATACGCACAAGGCACTACCACGACGTTCAATGGTATCGAGATTTCATGTGTAAGCCATGCATGCTTGTATTGATGAATATTTGGTTCAAAGCTCGTCTACCAAATTATTCGAGGATTAGTGAAACCCATTACTTACAAAGTAAAGGTTCAAATCGCAAGATACCTTTGTCTAAAAGAATGCAATTTCCGGAATAATGAGATTTTGGTTTATTTTGAAAATGGTGAGGGATTGTGAAGGATTTCCAAAATACATGTTGGAATGGATGTATTTGTTAAAGGTTAAATACATTTAACAGTTGAAAATAAGCATGAAATGGTGTATTTGTGTGGTGGTTAAAAGTTGTGTAGACAACTTGGTTGGCACAAGTTCGAATCCCTTGTTGGTCAGTTTTGAATTTTTTTTATGACCGTTTGTTTGTAACGAACTGAAAAATAAAACCAAAAGTTGCATCAGGACAGATTCGAACCGTGTACACTGTTTTTACAGTTCCTACCAGTAGGTTAACGCACGACATATACAATATTGCCACGTGATACTAAATAAATATCATGTTTGGGTGCATTGCCTCATTAAAATCCTTGAAGGGTTATTCTATTTCACTAAGTGGCATGAGTTGGACTATAAATAGAACCACTCTACAGGTAGAAAAGGCATCCGAATTTGGCTAAGCCTTCTCCACTCCAAATCACTTCTTTTCTTCCCTTATCGTGCAGGGAGTTTTAAGGAAACTATTATTCTATAAAATATCATTAACGATACGCTTGGTTTAGGGTGTGCAAACCAAACCAAGGTTCTCCATTGTATCCTGAAGGGGATTCGCTGGTACATCTGTTGCATCCAATCTTGAAGAGGAATCACATGTCATTTGTTCTTCTCTTCTTTGTTGCAGACCATACCCAATTTTCTAACACAATCAAATTTGTTTTTGTTTGTGATTCTATTCAAATTTAAATTTGTGTCTTTCTCTCTAATATCATGAGAGAAAATATAAGAAAAAAGAGGAGAAAATCCAAATCCATTATATATCTGTGTGCCCCTACTAATGTAAAAGAACAATGCTAGCATTACACTTTTTATCACATCCCTCTTAACACATTCTCTATTATTGGGTGTATTTTATTTGGGACCATATGTTTTGATGGGTCTCACATGAAATCCATCCAATAATAAAGTGTGTTGTAGAAGAGTACGATAAAGAGTGTGTCCCTAGAATTTCTCAATGTAAAACTTTGATTGTCCTTGATGTTTTTCCAACAATTAATTTTGTATAAGTTGATGCTATGTTTATTAAAAGAAAAAAAGAAAATTTAATTTAAAAAGTATGAATTTAAATAGACAAAAAGTATAGGAATTAAAAACTTAATCGAACTATTAAAAAAATTAATTGAATTAAACTTAATTTGTAACTTACAAAGCAGGTGCATGCTTGCGCCTGAATAGGGAACGAAAAAAGGTAAGCTGATGATAGATCAAATGTCCTACTTATTTTTTTGGTTACCATGTTATAGGAGCGAAGTATCCACCGACTTTGTCGATGATTAATCTTCGCCGTAAAACCTAACTGACCACAATTAGTGAGGTCTCCCCCTTCAATCATTTTTTTTTCATCCACAAGATTCGAACTCGAGACCTTATTTAAGGGATCCTAGCCTAGTTCCATCCGGTTAATTGTTTTTGATAGAAGCCAAAAAAGAAACAAAAGCAAAAAGTTCAATCTAGGATAAGCAATAGCTAAAGAATCAGCTAGCAAAACTAGGGACATCTCCACGGGCGGGTTCTCCAGCGCGAACCAAATCTGATCACCCTTTGATCCCGCCTTCGCCAAGAAATCCGCTGCTTGGTTGGCTACTCGCAGAATATGCCTGAGATCAACCTGCCAATCTTGCCTCAAGAAGAAGCGGATATCCGAAATAACACTAGCCTAAGCATGGAACTTAATATCTGTTGTCTTAATAATTGCCACAGCCTCGATAGAATCTTACTCACAAACTAGATTGTGAACACGACGAGGCAGGGCCGTGAGAATAGATTTTTCCAAAGTGATACGTCTTGCCTTGTTAATAAGATTTGTTTTCCATGCTGCCAACTTGCGTGAGAGCTTATCAATTATGAAGTCTTGTCTTGTCTCTTTGTTCTGCCATGAAGTAGCAGTAGCCCTAGGTATTTATCAAACCGAGTGGTAAACTGGATATTGGATAAATCCCTGATTCTTCTTTTCCAAGTAGATGGCACTCCACTAGAACACACATCTATAGACTTACCCAAGTTGACCTTTAGGCTTGAAGCTCTACAAAATTCACTAATGGTCATGTTGATCACTCTTACTTGGGAAATGGTAGCTGTTGTGAACAAGAGCAGGTCATCGACAAATAAAATATGAGACACCGCGGGACCCCCACAGCCTCATTTAAGTGGCTTCTACTCGCCCCGGTTAACCTTCTTATCAATAAAAAATTGTGTTATCGTCCCCGAACCGTACCTATTGCTCCCAAGACTTCTGAAACCAATGCACCTCTTCTTGCCAAATGATTTCATCAACCTACTTTCACAGCTCCGTTTCTGTATTTAATAGATGGATTGAATCTATATTTTCCATTACCTTTTGAATACCATTCAGCCTGTTAATAATGTAACACTTCCTCTGAAAAATGTTGCCAAACGTATCTTTATTAAATTTCAAGGCCGCTGTTTTCACTTGCTCTAAACACATCATGACATTACCATTGCAGAGATCCAAGCTTCTTTAACAACATTATTGTACTTAGAATGCGAGACCTAAGCGGCTTCAAATCTGAAAGGGTACGGGCCAGAACGTTGAACTGAGGGACGCATCTTCACAAGAATAGGGTTGTGGTCTGAGTATGCACGATGAAGATGCAGGCAAGCTGCTTCCAGGAAGGATGTATGCCAATCACAATCAACAAGAACTCTATCCAGACGTTTTGCAATATGATGGTACCCCTGCATGATTTTGTCCAATGTGAAACTAGGGCCAAAGAACCCTAAATCCACAAGATTACAAGTATCAATAATTTCCACCAAACTTTATAGCTCTGTTACCACAGAAAATACCACCCCTAACCTCAGAAGGCAACAAAATCTCATTAAAATCACCAGCAACATCCAAGGGCCGTTTACTAAGTTTCGAAGACAAGCCAGATGATTCCACATCTGAAAACGAAGAGCAGGAACAGGGCTAGCATATACTGCCGAGCACCACCAAGAAGAGTTGCCCCTACTAATTTTGCAAGTTACAACTTGATCGTTCGCATCCTCTACCGAAAAAGTAATGTCATGCATATTTGACAGCCACCGAATCCCCCTGCATGGCCCCTAGCTTCCATAATGCGAACAACCGAGAAACCTAACTTGTCCCAGAAGTGTTTCACTCGTGAAAACTGAACATGAGTTTCAAGGAGAATGACAACAGATGGCTTATGAAGATTAATATATTCTTTAAGGTGCCTCTTTGCCATGTCACTGGCAACACCTATAATATTCCAAGACAATATTGAGAAATTATTCAAACCAATCATGATGAAACAGGAAGGAAAAGGACGCAGACACCAACCTATTGTTTTTTACCTTTATTAACATTAGTAGAACTGTTCAACACCATTTGCTTGACTTCCTCTGCCCCTTTCTCTATATTGTTCTTCTTCTTATCTCCAGTCACACAAGTAGGGTCTGGGGGTTGAGTCCCAAATTTCCATGAAAGTGTGTACTGTTCTCATGCCACCCTGGGATACTAACCATGTTGTTGTTGTAAAGGGTTCCTAGATCATGGGCTTATCTTGCTTACTACTCTCTTTGACTTTACTAACTTCCATCCACCCTTTCTTCTGATTACTTGCTTTTTGTTGGGCCTTCTCCTTTTGAATTTTTTCTGGGGACTGCTACTTATACTCCATAACCTTTGCCCGCCGTAACCTTTTTCTTTTCTTCTCTGCCAACTTACTTCTTTGTAAACCAGAGATCAAAATAATGTTTGTTCCTCAAGTGAAATATTCTAATAAAAAAAAGGAACAATAAAAAATCAGAAACCAAACACATTGAAAAAATGAAGATCCCTGTTGAAAGGCGTTTTTTTTACAATCACAAAGAGTAAAAATGGTACTCCTCCATGTACACCAATGACAGCAACAACAAAAAGGCAATGAAAACAAATTTTAGCAACCAAAAAACACTAGAACAGCACCCTGCCCACTAAAATATGTAATTCTGCAACCTGAAAAACTCAAAATATCAGTCCAAGACCGTGATCCCCTTTTCAGTAGTCACCAGATGTCCTGCAACCCAAACAGCAGCAACAAACAGATCTGGTTTGTCTGCCTCTGCCATTTAGTCTGCTTTCAGTAGAGTTATCCAGATCTGGCACCTCATAAAACACCATATCCAAGACCGGAGTGCACGTTAGTAATAATGCTGACCAATGATTTACCTTGCAACCTGAAGCAAAATAAACATCATGTTTTGACGTGGAAATCATGAATCCGATCTGCAAATCACACAATATAGTTGATCAAGTTTCACATTGATGTATAATTATATAATAAACAAAATTGACACAAGTGATTAAAATTAAAGAATTACCATGGCTGGTTGTGGCATTGCCATCACTCGAGTCTTGTATTGATAGAAATTATAATAGTTTCCTCCCTCTTCTGTGGGCGTACATGGCTGTACACAAGAGCATATCATTTAAAAACAAAAAACAAAAACCAAATAAATAATAATTTTACTAAATAAGTAGTGATCATACTATACGATTGGCCATTTCCTATGATCCAGGTACAAATTCAAGAATGCAGTTGATTTAGTCGATCATTTCTGAGACCTTCACGAGTCAACTCCTTCCGAGCCCAAAAGACACCTTGGATGTCCATCTTTTCTCTAATTGTTGCCTTGACATCACTAGCAACGGTGTCCTGGATATCATGTAGAAGGAAAGAAGATCATCTATGCAATAACAGTAAAAAAAAAAAAAGGAAATAAAATTACATACCATTTCAAACAACCGCCTCATTTCATGTATGGATGTCCGGATGTCCTGGATTTCCTATTGATGTTTGTTGTAAAGAAAACAATAGTAAGAAAGAATGAAATATCAATTTCAGATCATAATCATTTCACCGACTTGCTCAGAAAACAAAAATCACAGAAACTATTCTTGCGATAAGAAGAAAACAAGAAACAAAGTGGTAAGTCTAATTAATATTGAATGAGAATATTGAAATCCAAAGAGAAAAGAAACTAAGATCCAAAAGATACATAGAATTCATGAGTAGAAACGAAGACCCTTACCTCTGAGTCATAGTCATAGCTGAATGGAGATAGAGAGAGTACGTTTGGTGCGAGGTACGACTATTAATACAAATCCTAGGTGATTGAAGAGAACAACAAATTAAGTAGTCAAGAAATATGCATTGAAATGGTGAATCGATCTAACTAATGTATGAGAATATTGAAAGAGAAAAAAAGAAAGAGAAACTAGGCTCCAAAAATATACACTTAATTTGTAAGGTAACTTAGTCAGATTAACGAAGAGAAACCCATACCTCAGAGTCACCGAGTCTCTTGCAGAATGCTCTTTCACAGAAACGCTTCTTGGTATTGAAGAAAATAACAGAGTATTCAAGAGCAATGAATGATGAGTCTAATAATGTATGTGAATATTGAAAGAGAAAGAGAAAACAGGCTAGGCTCCAAGGAAAATACGTTGAGTTGGTAACGTAACTAGAGGAGGAGAAACGGAGAGAAACCCTTACCTTAGAGCTACTGAGTCACACTGTCACAGCTGAACGGGTTTGAAAGTGAGTGAATGAAGAATGGATTATATAGTGGTGTGTGTGTGTTTGGTGCCAGAGAGTAACCGTCTCGAAGACACCCCTGACAGAATGCTCTTTCTCATCGACACTTTTTCCTTTACCCGACTGGGAAAAGGGTTTTCCTGAATTGACCTTATTCATTTCCAAATAAGCGTATCGTAAAAGAATGTCATCTCTAACCATGGTCTATTTGATATTTCATTATGTATATTCTTTCTCTGTATGCTCTCAAGTTAAATGCATGTAATAATTTGTGAGAAGCAGCATTTTTCATGAAATAATTTGCCTTTAAAATATTGGTAAAAAAATAATATATTCAGTTTGGATCAGATGAGTACTAATTTGATTCTACAAACCCTTTTCATTTTTCATCATAAAACTTCCTATTACCAATTAATGTTAGGGATGAGCAAAAATGTATAACCCGCACGAAACCGCCCGGCCCGTTATTAATTTTTGTGCAACGGTCAGGTTGAATCGGTTTGGTGGGTTGGGCGGGTGAAAAAATCGGTTTAAGATGGATAAGAGCGGGCGGGTTCGGGTCTGGTTTATGTCATCCACCGGTACCCAACCCGCTCATAACAAAAAAATAATAATTTTTTTTATAGAGAATGGGCTGCCAAGACTGAATCTTAGATTTTTTTTCCCCTCTTCTATTATTTTTTTTTGGTACTTAATTGGGCTGAAAGCCTTAAATTTTAATTAGGCTCGTTGGTTTTTTTATTTTATTTTTTGGAATAAAATTAAATAAATAAAAATCATAAATCTGTTTCAACCCGCCCGAAACCGCCCGCCACCCGACCAACCCGATGTATAGATGGGCGGGTTCGGATTTCATTTTTCTTACCTCGAACCCATCCGAACCCGATAAACCCCGTCCGAACCCGCCCGATGCTCACCCCTAATTACTGTCACATGCATCATATTTTATTTATTTGTGTTTGTGTAATATCTGAATTTTGCCTGTGTCAAAATAATATGCCCACACATCACATCAATAATTAATTTTATTGACAATCCATGCAATCAAAAAGATATAATGTCACATAAAATCACAACCAAAAGAAACAATGTATGAGAACAAAAATCAACATAGCAGCACCTATAGGAACTAAAAAAATCGAGTACAGCTTCCAACCACATAAGATAGCATCCCATTCCTTGCCTATAACAAAGAAATCACAAAATAGCAGTCACTTGCAACAACAAGCCTAACACAGAAAACAAAAGTCTTTCTTGCAAAAAAAATTAGAAAACCACAATTGTTCTTCATCACAATCTAGATCCAAAGACTGCATAAGCACCAGCGACTTCCATTTCACTCACTCTTAAGAAACACACTCCGAAATAGCTGCTGTTAAATAACTTTCAGTTAATAAATCTGAAAATCGACACCACCAACACCGGACCACAACAAAGCAGTTTTAGCTGAAACTCCAACATCACCTCAGCTACAGCCATTTATCTTGGTTTAATAACAACAATAATAAAGGGTATTTGAAACCTCGGAGCTTTACATATAACCAATTCCAACATATAGTGATAATGTTCATAAAACACCATATCCAAGATTGGAGCGCTCGTTAGTGATAATGTTGACCAATGATTTACCTTGCAACCTGAAGCAAAATAAACGTCAGGTTTTGACGTCGAAATCATGCATCCGGTCTGCAAATCACACAATAGAGTTGATCAGGTTTCACATTGATGTATAATTATATAATAAACAAACTTGGCACAAGTGTTAATAGGAATTTAAAATTCTTGACGGAAACAGATCCGACAGGATGACGGAAAAAATTGAAGAGTCGTCAGATAACCACCACGAGGAATCGAATTCAGCAAAATTGACAGGTTGAAAAGTTGACAGAAATTAGTATGTCAGACAGATAAAGCCGTCAAGAAAGGAAAATACATGTCAAATTTCCGACGAATATATCCAGCTGACTGACAGAGGAATAGAAGTAACAACCCAACTTTCGACAAAGTTGGTAATAAGAATTGTCAGACAAACAAAGTATAGAAATGGCTAAGTTTCCAGGGTTGACAGCATCAGCAAGATAAGTTGTCAAATAACTAAACTGTGGACGACAAGTGGACATAAAACCACTCGAAGGACTGAGCAGTTAGAGAAGTTTACTTGTCAGATAGTTTGAAACATAGCAAAACTGCCATACAGGTGTCAAATTTTAAGATAGGAAGTTTCTTTAGGCAGTTATTTTGTATGCTTATAAATACTATCAATCCCGATGTAATCAAGGAGGTTGTACTTGAAGCGATATCCTGCATATCTCGATCACACAGCAGATTAAAGGATTGGACTCAAGTATTTCCTCCACCCCTTTTCTTTTCAAGTTCAATTTATAATACAGCACCGCTCATTTAATTTTACATGTTCGTCTTTACCTTCAGCATTGCCTTTCGTGTTCTTCATTTAAGTTCGTTATTCAGTCCTTTATTCCTCCCCAGTTATTTTTCAAGCCTTTTACTCGCTTTCGTTTAATTTCCTGCACTTTAAAAGCTTTCTTCTACCCTTCACTCATTTAAATACTTTTCAATAACTTGCTTCTTTCCTTTAATTTACTGCCATTTACCTTTACTTGTCATTTACAAGCTTTCAATTAATTTCCTGAAACTTACATGCTTTCCTTTAATTTCCTCGTTGTTTACTGCTTTCCTTTAAATTTCACGTTCTTTACTTTCCTCTAATTTCACTGCAAGTCACGTCAAATCCTTGTATTTCTGTAAAAGTAAGAAGCCATTCTTGTTTGAGCAGACATGCAAAATACTCATCCTTACGAGATTACCGCATAACTCGTCCGTCCCTACACTCGTCTGATCCTAAAATTATTTGTGACAAAAGGATTTTGGACACAAACCAAAAACCAGCGTCAACAAATTGGCACGTCCAGTGGGACGAGTTTAGAGTAACTCGTATAGTGTCAGGAATTTAACATACAACTTTATTTGTATGCGTTTACGGAGCGTAAATGTGGTTCAAACATCTATTTCCCAGAATTCTGTAAATATGAGTAATGCAAGTGATGCGCAGCGTAGTAGACACTAATGCCATTTGTGTCAATGTAGATGCTATCGCATGAGTTGACAATATTCCCGCAAATGGAACTAATGCAGAGGTAAATAGTACTAATGGTCTAGGAATAAGAAGAGGCGTTTCTTACGCCCAAGTAGTCAATAGATTTGTGAAGTTGGTCAAGGAACACTTCCGTCACCAACTTCACTGTCTTACAACAAATAAATACATCAACTCTTTGGATTGTCATCACGAAGTGTTGTGAGTTCAAATCCAAGAGGGACTACACAACCTCTCTCACAACCTTTATATGGGATGCCTTATGGGTCAACAACCGTCAACCCAAATACTCCATTTGCTTACATACCATATCCGAATGGATTGACGATGGCTGCCCATACATCTGGACAGGCAGGGCCATCGACTGGGGGGCAAATTCCCAGTCATGCGAATGGAATAACGACGTCCATGATAGTTACCCATTCTCGACAAGAACAACCGGTAGAAAGGCCATATATTTCTCCATTGAGGCAACTCCCACAAAGCATTGTTGGTCTGTCGGAGGCTACTTTAGCCAATGTCCGACAACAGATTGATTCTAGTAACCATGACATGGTGAATACATTTACTCAACAAATGAGTACAATAATTACACCATTGATGGAAAACACAAACAATGCATGTTTAGCATTGACAAATGAAATACGTCGGTTAAACAGAGCCTTAGGTGTTGTAACCCCAGGCGAAAACCAAAATACTGGTAGAAATTTCAATACAAATCTCAATAGGATTAATCAACCACAGGTTGAACCACAAATTGACGGATTTGAACAAGATGATGAACGACAAACAGCTTCATCGTTGGATTCCTTTGAGACGTGGAAATGTACATATTCTGCGACCGAGAGGAAGATGAGGATTTGATCCTAAACCAGGAGTCTTGTTGGAGCGTTCCGTCCGAATGTTTTAAATCAAAATGTCAACCAAGTGGTCGAACAAGCATTAAATAGGTTTGGTTTTAACATTGGTTATGCTAACCAACCATTTTTTGCATCAGCATTTCCTGATTGGGTCCAACAGGCAGAAATGCCTCGAGGATATAAAATACCCAAGTTGTCGAAATTCTCAGGAGAAAGTGGAGAGTCGACAATCGAACATATTGCTCGATATACCATCGAGTTAGGAGATTTGGCCTTGGAGGAAGGATTAAAAATGAAGTTCTTCCCTAGCTCGTTAACTAAGAATGCTTTTTCTTGGTTTTCAACCCTAAGGCCTAATTCAGTCCATTCTTGGAATCAATTGGAAAGAGGTTTCCATGACCAATTCTTTAGAGGAGACTTGAAAATAGGATTGAAGATTTGTTTGGAATTAAAAGAATGAATAACGAATCTGTTGACGACTACCTAGCTCGATTCGTCGGATGAGGAGTCGGTGTTTCACCCCTATTCGAGAGAGAAATAGTGAAAATTGTGCGGGTGGTCCGGATTACTATATCGGGAAGAAACTGGTTAACCAACATTTGATAGATCTTGCCCAGTTAGGGGACAAGGTTCGACAGATTGAACAATTAAGAACTGAAAAGATTTTTAAGCGAAGAGATTCCTTAAGAGGAAAGGAGTTAATTTTGTCGGATGTAATGAATCCGACGAAGAGAGTAATGATTCCCAAGAGTATGAGGTAGATTATGTCGAACTAAAGAATGGTCCACCTTATATATGTCAAGCTTTGAAGCCGCATGAGGGCAAAGAAAGAATCCCTTTCATTAATAAGAAAGTATACACATTTGACGTGACCAAGGCCGATCAAATATTTGACATATTACTTAAAGATAAACAATTAAAATTGTCAGATGATCATAGGCTCTTAAAAGCCCATGAAATTAAAGATCGGAAATATTGTAAGTATCATAATACTTTTGGTCATGTGACGAATGACTGTATGCATTTCAGGGATATCATTCAGAAAGGTTTGACAGACAGAAGGTTGAAGTTTTCAGACAAGAGACCGGAAATGAAGATTGATACAAAACCCTTCGGTCCTGAAGCTAACAAAGCAGACCGCCAAGTCCATATGGGAGTAGGCATGGTCAACATCACGGCCGGACAGAATATCCAAATGGATTTGTCAGATCCATTTGATGTTTATTGTGGAGGCAGACGATAGTGCTTGTTATGCTCAGCAAGCACATATTGATTTCCGGGTGTATTCTCCGAATGTGAAGCCAATAACTGCCATTGAAGGGGTTATCAACAAGGATACGTTGGAAGCAAGCCTTCTTAGCCAGTTTGGAGTTACAATACAAGATAAGGCCGACAAGACCCGGCCAGAATCTGACAATGAGTATTGAGACCCACTTGAGAAGACTGTCGGCCTATCTGGCCGACAAAGAAATACACACTCAAGAGAGTGTATTGGCGGATTGTATAATTGACGACGGCCCTTTGGGTTTTGAAAGAGGAGCCGAAGTCAAACAAAATATAGAAGTAGAAGATCCTTTGGAAGAAATAAATTTGGGGTCAGAAGAAAAGAAAAGACCCATTTTTGTCAGTGCTTTTCTGCCAAAGGATTACAAACGAAAACTTGTCGGATTAATAGCAGAGTACAAAGATTGCTTTGCATGGGACTATGATGAAATGCCTGGTTTAAGCAGGGATCTTGTTGAACATCACCTACCACTAAGGGAGGATTGCAAGCCTGTTAAACAAGCAAGCAGACGGTTTGCTCCAGAGGTGGTACATAAAATCAAAGAGGAAGTACAAAGACTGCTTAAAGCCAAGTTCATACGAACAACCAGGTATGTCGAATGGCTCTCTAATGTAGTCCCCGTTATTAAAAAGAATGGAAAAATGAGGGTATGCATAGATTTCAGAAATTTGAATATAGCTACCCCTAAAGATGAATATCCGATGCCTATAGCCGACATGCTTGTCGATTCAGCATCAGGACATGAGATTTTAAGTTGTATGGATGGCCATGCAGGATATAATCAAATCTTTATAGCCGAAGAAGATGTGTCAAAGACCTCCTTCAAATGTCCAGGAGCAATTGGGACATATGAATGGGTCGTCATGCCTTTCGGTTTAAAGAATGCAGGAGCCACCTATCAACGAGCAATGAATACAATTTTCCATGATGTTATTGGAAAATTTGTAGAAGTATATATTGATGATGTGGTCGTCAAGTCCAAGAGCAAAGATGACCATTTGGAGCATCTGAGGCAAGGATTTGACAGGATGAGAAAGCATAATCTAAAAATGAACCCAGAGAAGTGTAGTTTCGGAGTGTCGGCTGCAAAATTCTTAGGATTCCTGGTTCACAAAAAAGGAATCGAGGTAGACAGGAATAAAGCTAAAGCAATCATGGAGGCCTCCGCGCCGACAAATAAGAAAGAGCTACAGTCCTTCTTAGGGAAGGTTAACTTTCTCAGAAGATTCATATCAAATCTGTCAGGAAGGACAAGAGTATTTGCACCACTGGTCAAGTTGAAATCAGAACAAAGCTTCATTTGGGAACCTTGTCACCAAGAGGCTTTTGACCAGATTAAGCAGTATCTAGTCAGTCCACCGGTCATGATGCCTGCAGTGCCCCGTCGACCGTTGAAGTTGTACATATCAGCATCAGAGGACACTATAGGATGTTTATTAGCCCAGGATGACGATGACAATGTTGAAAGGGCTATATATTATCTAAGTAGAGTCCTAAATGATGCTGAGGGAAGATATAGTGCAATAGAGAAGTTATGTCTAGCATTATATTTTTCTTGTACAAAACTCAAATATTATATGATGCCATGTCATGTATTAGTTATTTCCAAGACTGATGTAATAAAGTATATGTTGTCGAAACCAATCCTTAATGGACGAATTGGCAAATGGACCATTGCTTTATCGAGTATTCTTTACAATACGTGCCACCTAAAAGTTGTCAAAGGACGAGCAATAGCTGACTTTTCGGTAGACCATCCAGATTGGATGTGCCAGAAATAAATATTGTCAGTCTACTACCTTGGAAACTCTATTTTGACGGATCAAGACATCAAGGAGGAAGTGGCATAGGAATCCTTATTGTGACCCCACAAGGAGTTCCTACAAAGTTCATGTTTGAACTTAAATATCCATGTTCCAACAATGAAGCCGAATATGAGGCTTTGATTGTCGGATTGGAAATATTGATAGAATTAAGAGCACGAAATGTGCATATTTTTGGGGATTCTCAATTAGTCATCAAACAACTCTCACAAGAATACAAATGTGTTAGTTACAATTTGTCAAAATATTGTATCGTAGCTAACAAGTTGATGAAAAAATTTGATGACGTAATTGTTCAATACATTCCCAGAAATTTAAATCAAGAGGCTAATGAGTTGGCTCATATAGCCTCAGGATATAAAATATCTCAAAAGACTCTGTCGAAACTAATGGAAATCAGAGAATTGCTGTATCCATTAGAAGAAAGAGATATTTTAGTTAATGATGTAATTCTGCCTAATGACTGAAGGTTGCCAATAATCGAGTATTTGGAAAATCCAAGTCAGAATGTGGATAGAAAAACAAAGTACAAGGCATTGAATTACACAATGCAAGGAGGACTGTTATACAGAAAATCTGTTGACGGAACTCTACACAAGTGCCTGAGTAAGCAAGATGCTTATTTGGCTCTATCAGAAGTCCATGAGGGTATATGTGGAGCCCATCAGGAAGGTGATAAAATGAAATGGGTCCTACGAAGAAGTTTATATTACTGGCCAACTATGGTTAAAGATTGCATTTTATTTTCCAGGTCTTGTGAAGAGTGTCGGAAGCACGGCCGCATACAAAAAGCGTCTGCTGGCTAGCGAATTACATTCTATTGTCAAGCCTTGGCCATTCGGAGGATGGGCTCTAGATTTGATTGGTCGGATACATCCTCGCTTCGTGAAAGGACATCAATTCATTTTGGTTGGAGTTGACTACTTTACCAAATGGGTAGAGGCAATCTGTCTTAAAACAAGTCACCCAACAAGAAGTAATTGACTTCATTGAAAACCACATTATCGCTCGGTTTGGCATACCCCAAACCTCGACAACGGATCAAGGGTCAATGTTTGTCGAAAGAAAGTTGTGGAATATGCCGTTCTAGGCATATAAAAATGCTCACATCTACACCATATTATGCACAAGCAAATGGCCAAGTTGAGGCCATAAATAAGATCATTATTAATCTTATTAAAAAGCATGTGGGCCGACAACCTAAAAATTGGCATAATACCCTTGATCAAGTGTTATGGGCATATAGAAATTCACCCAGACAGTCAACGGGAACTTCGCCATATCGTCTAACTTATGGACACGATCCTCAGTATTACTGTTGAAATCAATCTCCAATCCACTCGCATTCAAAGGCAAAATGACACGTCTCTTGACCAGTATTGGGATGCAATGCTTTGGGACGAATTGAATGAATTAAGTGATGACAGATTGATTGCGTTGGAGAATTTGATTCGGCAAAAGAAAGAATTGCCAGATTTTATGATAGTCGAGTTAAGTTCAAAGCATTCAAGGTAGATGATTTAGTCCGGAAGGTCATATTGCCCATGGATAAAAGTTGTCGAGAATACGGAAATGGTCACCTAAATGGGAAGGACCATTTAGAGTTGTGAGAATATTTTTCGAAATGCTTACGCACTTGTCAATATTAATACTTGGCTCGACAATTAAGTCAATTAATGGCAAGTATTTGAAGGAATACAAACCGACGATGTTAGAAGTACAAATTGACGAATAAAGAAAATAAGTATATTCATTAAATTGACGATACAATGAAATATTGTCATTTGATGATAGAAATCAAGTTGTCAATTAAAGCTAGTCGATCCTAAAATACGGACAGTGCGCTAATAATATTTTAGTTTCATACAACAGCAGAGAGGTTCGACTAAATTTGTTGAGGCTTCATTCCCACGAGATTTTGGTTGCCTCATTTGTCAAGGAGGCTCCAAAAGGGGGATAAAGCACGAGCAGATATCACCATCATTTCATTCAGAAGGTGGTTGTTGCTACGGTAGATAACACCAAACTCTTCCAGATGAAGATGATGGAACTAGACAAGGTACACTCGTTCTGTATCAAGATCTGCTTCTCCCCGGATATGCAGTGAGGCCAGTTATGGATGTTACATTGGTTACTGACCTTCACTATATGTTTTTACATTGGTTATTGACCTTCATGGAGGATGTGACCATTAAGACAAACACCTTGGTTTGAAAACTTAATACAGACAAGGTCAGATTCTCGTGGAGGAAGAAAGAGGAATAGGTAGAGGCCTGTTGTAGAGGAATGCATGGTATGTGAAAATTCAACTGTGAAATCTGAGATTTATAGACCTCGTTATTTATAGTTGAACACAAAAGGCATTTATTGTGATGTGGTTTACCAAAGTCTCGAAACTTACCATGACATTTATGATGATTTGATAAAGCATGAATTACGAAGTTAGTTGGAAATATGCAGTCAAATCCAGTAATAAATAAACGTGCAAGAAAGGAAGCGGTTATTAATTACAATTGACCGTAAAAATTGACCAGGTTAAATGGTCGACGAGAACAAGAATTACAACTGTTATTATTGACCTAAAAAGAAGATAATTGATCCCATGCAAGGGAAAGATTAGTTTTGTCAGCAGTAGCTGCTTCATAGTCGGGCTGCAATACACGGAGTTTGCTGACTACGCTTTCAGCTTTTTGACCAAGACGGACAGATTCATCATCAATAGCTTTGACTCTGTCTTTGCTCTTTTCCAAAGCTTTGTCAAATTTAGCACACTTTTGGTCCGTAGTTTGAATCCCGATGGAAATAAGGTCAAGTTCTTTTTGTTTTGATGATTCAAGATTTTGGAACTAAGCTAAGAGATCGTCCTTGATTCTTTCTTCCTCTTTGTAAGAAGGAATGACAGAAGTCATCCTTTCTAATTTACTGGAGAGCCGTTCCCAAAATGTCTGAATAGAGATAAAAAGTGAACGGCTCGACAGAGGAAGATTAGAATGAAGAGGAGTGATCTCCTTGACAATTCGAGATAGTTCTTTTTGAATCTTGATATCAGACAGAAGTTTATCAAAAGGATTGACCAGAAGAGCTTGAAGATCATGCATGAGAGTAGTAACTAAAGAGTCGCTGGAATCATGTTGAGTCGATGAAGTGGTAGAAAAGGATGACTCTTTCCGGCTTACTTCCGACAGCATATTAATCCACGTGTTAAAATGTAGAGCCGGTTTGGGATCAGGAGACTTCATGGTAGGAGGTTTGATAGCAGGTGGAGAAGGAAGGAAAGGAATTGCGTAAACCCTCAGAAATTTCATTGTTGGCCACAATAGGACCCAAAAATACAGCAGGAGGACTTAAAGCAATAGCAGGATCAAGAATAGGGTAAATTACCTTGGATTCTTGCCATAACTCGGATTTCTCCAAAAGCGGGTCTTGAACCACTGTCCTAGGAGGCACGACTATAGCATGAGGTACTGAAGACGGCACCTTAGAAGATGTGGCCATGGTTAGATGGAATAAAAATAAAGGATTCCTTTTAAGAAAGGATTTTTGCGAGGGAAGAAGAAAAGGTCTTTCGTTAGAAAAGATTTACCAGTGAAGAAGGAAGGATAAGAAGAAGAAAGTCAATTCTGATGTGATTGACATTTAAAGGAGAATTAAAAACCTTCGGTTCGAGTTCCAAGAAACCTACGGCGTCATGATTATCCCTATTAAGTAGGGATGAGATAAGAAGCAAGGTTTAATTAACGAATAAGAACCCGAGATTAAGACGATCGTTGGGGATTTGAAAAATCAAATTTTGCTATTCTTACGGGCAAAAACCGTCGAAAAGCAAAATTTGGGGGGGCATCTGTTAATAGGAATTTAAAATTCTTGACGGAAACAGATCCGACAGGATGACGGAAAAAATTGAAGAGTCGTCAGATAACCACCACGAGGAATCGAATTCAGCAAAATTGACAGGTTGAAAAGTTGACAGAAATTAGTATGTCAGACAGATAAAGCCGTCAAGAAAGGAAAATACATGTCAAATTTCCGACGAATATATCCAACTGACTGACGGAGGAATAGAAGTAACAACCCAACTTTCGACAAAGTTGGTAATAAGAATTGTCAGACAAACAAAGTATAGAAATGGCTAAGTTTCCAGGGTTAACATCATCAGCAAGATAAGTTGTCAAATAACCAAACTGTGGACGACAAGTGGACATAAAACCACTCGAAGGACTGAGCAGTTAGAGAAGTTTACTTGTCAGATAGTTTGAAACATAGCAAAACTGTCATACAGGTGTCAAATTTTAAGATAGGAAGTTTCTTTAGGCAGTAATTTTGTATGCTTATAAATACTATCAATCCCGATGTAATCAAGGAGGTTGTACTTGAAGCGATATCCTGCATATCTCGATCACACAGCAGATTAAAGGATTGGACTCAAGTATTTCCTCCACCCCTTTTCATTTCCAGTTCAATTTATAATACAGCACCGCTCATTTAATTTTACATGTTCGTCTTTACCTTCAGCATTGCCTTTCGTGTTCTTCATTTAAGTTCGTTATTCAGTCCTTTATTCCTCCCCAGTTATTTTTCAAGCCTTTTACTCGCTTTCGTTTAATTTCCTGCGCTTTAAAAGCTTTCTTCTACCCTTCACTCATTTAAATACTTTTCAATAACTTGCTTATTTCCTTTAATTTACTGCCATTTACCTTTACTTGTCATTTACAAGCTTTTAATTAATTTCCTGCAACTTACATGCTTTCCTTTAATTTCCTCGTTGTTTACTGCTTTCCTTTAAATTTCACGTTCTTTACTTTCCTCTAATTTCACTGCAAGTCACGTCAAATCCTTGTATTTCTGTAAAAGTAAGAAGCCATTCTTGTTTGAGCAGACATGCAAAATACTCATCCTTACGAGATTACCGCATAACTCGTCCGTCCCTACACTCGTCTGATCTTAAAATTATTTGTGACAAAAGGATTTTGGACACAACCCAAAAACCAGCGTCAACAACAAGTGATTAAAATTAAAGAATTACCATGGCTAGATGTGGCATTGCCATCACTCGAGTCTTGTATTGATCGAAATTATAATAGTTCCCCCCTCTTCTATGGGCGTACATGGCTACACCCAAGAGCATATCATTTTTAAAATAAACCAAATAAATAATAATTTCTCTAAATAAGTAGTGATCATACTATATGGTTGGTCATTTCCTGTGATCCAGGTACAAATTTCGGAATGCGGAGTTGATTTAGTCGAGCATTTTTGAGTCCTTCACGAGTCAACTCCTTCCAAGCCCAACAGACACCTTGGATGTCCATCTTTTCTCTAATTGTTGCCCTGACATCACTAGCAGTGGTGTCCTGGATATCCTCCAGAAGGAAAGAAGATCATGTAAGCAATAATAGTTAAAAAAATATTAAGAAAGAAAATTACATACCATTTCAAACAACCGCCTCATTTCATGTCCCATGTTAATCTCCATTTCTATTTATGTTTACTGTTAAAGAAAACAATAGTAAGAAAGAATGAAATATCAATTTCAGATCATTATCATTTCACCGACTCGCTCAGAAAAAAACCACAGAAACTATTGTTGCGGTATGAAGAAAACAAGAAACAAAGCGGCAAGTCTAATTAATATTGAATGAGAAAATTGAAATCCAAAGAGAAAATAATCTAAGCTCCAAAAGATACATAGAATTCGTGAGTAGAAACGAAGACCCTTACCTCTGAGTCACAGAGTTACAGTCACAACTGAATGGAGAGAGAGAGAGAGTAGGTTTGGTGGGAGGGACTACCATCTCTATTAATACAAATCCTAGGCGATTGAAGAGATTAAGTAGTCAAGAAATATGCAATGAAATAGTGAGTCTAACTAATGTATGAGAATATTGAAAGAGAAAAAAAAGAAAGAAAGAGAAACTAGGATCCAAAAAGATACACTTAATTTGTAAGGTAACTTAGTCGAGGTGGAACGAAGAGAAACCCTTACCTCAGAGTCACCGAGTCTCTTACAGAATGCTCTTTCACAAAAACTATTCTTGCTATTGAAGAAAATAACAGAGTATTCAAGAACAATGAAATGATGAGTCTAATAATGTATGCGAATATTGAAAGAGAAAGAGAAAAGAGACTAGGCTCCAATGAAAATACATTGAATTTGTAACCTATCTAGAGGAGGAGAAACGAAGAGAAATCTTACCTTAGAGCCACTGAGTGACTCAGTCATAGCTGAACGAGTTTGAGAGAGAGTGATGGAAGAATGGATTATATGTTTTTGGTGCCAGGGAGTAACCATCTCAGAGACACTCCTAACAGAATGCTCTTTCCCACCGACATTTTTTCCTTTGCCCGGCTGGGAAAAGGGTTTTCCTGAATTGCCCTTATTCATTTTCAAATAAGAGTATCGTAAATGAATGCCATCTCTAACCATGGTCTATTTGATATTTCATTATGTGTATTCTTTCTCTGTATTCTCTCAAGTTAAATGCTTGTAACAATTTTTGAGAAGTAGCATTTTTCATGAAATAACTGACCTTTAAAATATTGGTAAAAAAATAATATATCCTGTTTGGATCAGACGAGTACTGATTTGATTCTGCAAACCCTTTTCATTTTTCATCCTGTTATCAATTACTGTCATATGAGTCGTATTTTATTTATTTGTGTTTGAGCAATATTTGAATTTTGCGTGCGTCAAATTCAGATGCACTAACATCACATCAATAATTACTTAATGCTGATATTCTAAAGTTATCATTTACCGCAAATCCTATGTTCAAGTGGCACTTGAAAATTGTTCAAATGACCCAAACACGTGCCATTCCTTTCAAATTCTTTTCTTTTAAAATGTTTCGGTTTTATTTAATAGCAGAAATTATTCAAGCTTTTGGTCAGGGGTGTAACGGGTCGATTTTGTTCAGTTTTAGGTGGGAAAAAACATCCAAACCAATAAAAAATGGTTTGGTTCGATTTTAAGAATTGTTTCTATTAAACCCGAACCGATCCAAACCAAACCAAATCATTCAAGAACAGGTTGGTTCGGTTCGGACTTAAAAATTATTAAATTTCAAAAAAATATAAATATTAAATATATAAAATATTAAAATATATATAAAATTAAGGGGAAAGTGTAAACACCTCCCAACATTTGCAAATAGGTACCTTCAACTATTTTTTTTTCCAATTAGTCCTTAACTTCTACAATTAGTAAAATCAATCCTTCAACTATTTTTTCGTCTCAATTAATCATTAAACTCCTGATGTCAGTAAAATCAATCATTCTATTAACTCTCAGTTGGATCACTAACGATGAATAAATTCAACCGTTCATTTTGCTTAAATCTAATATGTTACTTGTATTTTTTAAGTTTTTTTATTTTTTATAAAAAAAAAAATAAGAACAAAGCCTTGAGGCTTGTTAGTTGAAGGATTGATTTTATTAATAATAGTAGCTTAAAGACTAATTGGAACTAAAAATTAGTTGAAGCACTGATTTTGCTAATGGTGGTAGTTTAAGGACTAATTGGGAAGAAAAAATAGTTGAATGTGCCTATTTGCAAATGGACTAAAGTTTAGGGGGTCTTTTTACACTTTTTCCTAAAAAAATATAATAATTGATTCAGTTCTGTTCCAAAATTCTTGAAACTGAGAGGGTGACATGACACAATCTGTGAGGGATTTTTAAAATACATGTTGGAAGGATGTATTTGTTACAGCTTAAATATATTCAACGGTTGATAATAAGCATGAAGTGGTGTGTTCGTCTGGTGGTTAAGCACAACTTGATTGTTACGAGTTCGATTCCCTTTCCGGTCTGTTTTGAATTTTTAAGACAATTTTTTTGTAACGGACTAAACAACAAAACTGAAAGTTGCGTTCGTTCGTATTCAAACCATGCACACAGTGTTGGAAGTGTAACCGTTCGGTACATATAATGTTGCCACGTGATAATTTTTAAATATCATGTTTTGGTGCATTGTCTCAATATAATTCTTGAAGCGTTATTCTCAGTTGGTCTGTAAAGAGAACCACTATAGCAGGAAAGACATCCGAATTTGCACGATATATATAATGTTGCCATGTGAAAATTTTTAAATATCATGTTTCGGTGCATTGCCTCAATAAAATCCTTGAAGGGTTATTCTCTTTCACCAATTGGTATGAGTTGGTCTATAAATAGAACCACTCTACATGCAGGAAAGACATCCGAATTTGGCTAAGCCTTCTCCACTCCAAATCACTCTCTTTCTTCCTTTAATGCACAGAGATTTAAGGAAACTATTATTCTATAAAATGTCATTGACGATATACTTGGTTTAGGATGTGCAAACCAAACCAAGGTTCTCCATTGTATCCTGAAGGGGATTCGTTGATACACCCGTTGCATCCAATCTACGAAAGAGATTGGTGGGGGCTAATTGAACCTAAAGCCTAGTGTTCTTACACGTCTTGGAGGGTGCACATGTCACTTGTTCTTATCTTCTTTGTTGCAGACCATACCCCATTCTCTAACAATCTTTAGGTTCGATTTTCGTTCTATAACGATGGTTGAAACATGGAGGGAGATGATTGTCAAAGTTGAAAGGTCTGAGGGTGGAAACTCCATTCGTTAGGAGAACGAGGTACACAATCTTTTTACAACAAGGAGAGATGAGTACTCATATGCATCATTGAAAATATGTTTATTTATGATCATAGTGAAAGGTACACAATTACTTTATATGGCTATGATATACTTGGTCTTCTAAATTCATGTGTGTACAATCTTAAAGTCATTTTTTGCTTATGTTAAGATTAACATATGATATTAGAGCCTTATATCCATGATTTAGAATCCACTCAAATAAGTGAACTTTGATAAACATGAATATGTTTGATTTATGTGCATGCAAGTATGTTGCTCTATTTTGATAGAAAGATCTTAGATATAAATGATTATATCAAGTGCATGCATTAATGGATTTGATCCATGTAACAACTAATTATTTTTAGAGTAGACAATCTTATATATATCATGAGTGCATGATTTTGTGAATATAAGACGGGAATTGTTCTTGATTTTGTAGAAATGAGAAAATGTTTTGGATGTGTTTTTGGATTGTTATAAGTTGATAAAATGGACATGAATGTTAATGGAGGAAAGATGTCATTAGATGATGGCTTTCATTATGAAAATCATTAAATTTATTATAGAGCATGTTTGAAATATGAATCCAAGATATAGAGACAATAAATTATGTTTAGCGTTGGGTTAAGAAGTTGTGAAAATGATTGGAAATGCCTGCTGGACATGAACGGGTCGTGTTAACCCGATTATATGGAAAACGAGTCTGATTGACTGGTAAAAGGTGGTGGCCCAAACTGAGTCTGTTAAACGATTAAAAAATAATAACGGTTGCATCCCATAGCCCTTTGGCACGTCGATTTAGTGGCATGCATAGGTTCAAACATTGACATTACCCGAGTTCGAATCCCATGTTCCAACTTTTGAATATTTTTCGAGCGGTTTTTGGATAAAAAGAATTTAAAACGTGGGATTCGATCTCGATAGTCATTTGCTGAGTGTAGGCATGCTAACCGCTAGGTTGTGGCTTTGCTTCTGTAGTCTTTAACTTATTGTTAAATATTTAAGGTGTTTTAAGTGCTGTAATTGTGGTTGAAAGTTTGCATTATCAATTCCCTGTTAGCAGCACTTTAGGAAAATAAATCTTAAAACGTAAATATACATTCAATTACCCAGAAACTTTGATACTTATATATGTTATTATATAATATGAATAAATTGAAGTTTTTTGTAATTAAACATGTTTTATTAGAACTAGATTTTGACCCGCACTACGCAGTAGCATTTTAGGTTTAATATTTTTTTAGTTTTCAATTAGGAATAAATTAACAATAAGTTAGACGACTTTAAAAGACTATTATTTATTTGATAAACTGAATGTTAATGACAATTTTTCCTTTATTACTTCTAATTTTAATGTCTGAATTACACAGTGAGAAATGTTATTCAATAATGTCAACTGACATTGCTTTCATGCCCTTTTTTTATTTTTTCCCCAGCTTTTCTATTGCCCTCACTTTTTATGCTTCTAGCCTTTTTTTTTATCCTTTTTACTTCTCCTCGTCAAGCTATCTATAATGATTGGTTCTTCAACAGAAGATGTGATCTCATCCATGCATTTCCTTTGTTAATAAAAAAACCATTCCAAAATGTTTAAAAACTGTTCCTAAGGTTTAGGCAATAGTTTAACAATGATTATATAAATGTTCTCTGGGCGACCGTTGTTTAAAATCATCCACGAAGATGATATGCATTCATGCATGTTAATCACGTCATTCTGTTTCCATTTCTTCAAATTGATTTTCTTGCTCGCCAAAAAAGTCTTGCTGCACATATGACAAAAGATTTGCAAGTTAGGAAAAAGAAAGGAAAATAAGAATATCAATTAAAGTACTATTTAGTTGCTATTTTTGGCAATGGTTCACCCTTTTTTTTATTACAAGGGAAATAGTCAAAAAACCTAACGAACTAATCTAGGGAAACATGGCCCCCCAGCATCATCCTCTAAACAAAGCATTGGTTGAGGAGGTGCAGACTCCAAAGTAGTGCAAGATAAAGGACCAGTGTGTCCAAAATTGGCCAAGATATCTACAAACCTATTACCCTCACGATAGGTGTGGTGAACCGAGCAAATCCAGTTCTCTTGTAAATAAGAATAGTGATGGAGAGAGAGGATGGATTGGATCAGATGATCATAATAATAATAATAATAATAATAATAATAATAATAATAATAATAATAATAATAATAATTATTATTATTATTATTATTATTATTATTATTATTATTATATAAATAAAAACTAAGCTAAAGGAAACCCGTACACCATTTCATCTAGAGTTGTCAAAGTAATGTTGGAAGCTTCGTTGTCTACGAGAGCTTCCACAATATATCAAACAATTTAATGTAGCTAACTAGAGTGACAGTGTCCACTTTAACCACTTTTGCAAAGAAATTTCTAGGAAAGGACAAATTCATTTCATTCCTTGCATGAAACTGGATGGACCTTCACTCCAGTGTATTATGGAAGGTGCCCACTTAACAATGCAGAATGCTTTAACTCGGGAAAAAATTAATTTTCCAAATCTGTGTAATCTCTAGTTTTGTGGTTCAGCATACCATCAGTTTATGAAAAGTTGAAGTTGAAAATTTTGAAACTTTTTTTAATTAATGTTTAATGCTTTTGATTATATTGTCTAATTTGTATCTAAATCTTTTTAATTTGTACTGATTATCCCACTTTATGACAATTAAATATGCCTTTTAATAGCATTGAAAGAAAATTTTCATTTGAACTGTTTTTTTACCAATTTAATGAGCTATTTAAATATTGCAATAAAATGCATTTTTACAAAAATGGCTTAAAATGCCAAATAAATGAATATACAAGGTCCAAACAAAAATGAGAAACTACAATTATTTCAGAAGCTTTAAAATAGTACATATAATAATACCTTTGAAGAGGGCTTGTTGGCCAGTGTCACCAGCATGTTGATATCTTCCCTCTGCTTGTTCTCCACGTTCTCTAAGTACGTCTAAGGCTTAGATCCCTGTGGCAACAACATTACAACATTTGAGCTATGAAACTTCAAGTTGAACTACACCCTAAGCTGAAAGATTTAATTTATGGTATAAGTGACACTGAAAACTACATCCTAAATGATATGTCAAAATTTAAAGCTTAATATCATAATCAATAAATAGCACCTTCTTAACAAACTTTTGTGAGCGCCATAAGAAAGTTAGCCATTGTGGTCTGCCAAAGAGCTGCAGAGAGGACCAAGTGAATCAAGAATTAATCATTACTTATAAGGATATATAAAGAGATCATTCATCACTATATAAATCTGAAAAATGAGTCAGTTCTCCCATTACCTGAAGTAGATGGTGATTGTGACAAATGAGAGGACAAAATAACTATTGAAATTTAATTATACTCCCATGCAGCCATTCAAATTTAATTTCATAGAATGAGCAGCAAATATTTTAATCTCTTACTTATCTCATAGTGAGGCAGAAGGGCAGAAATGTTGTTTTGGTAAATAGAAGAGTTGTACCGTCTTCAACTAAAAAGAAAAACATTTTCTCTGCCACATTGAACTAAGACTACTTTCTTCAATAGAAGAAACAACAGTAAGAAACTAAGGGCTCGTTTAGTGGTCAGGATATGATAGGGACGAATATGATAAGAGAGCAGGGTAGGAGTATGACATGATATGAGCATGATAAACTTTTATCCTATCCGACGTTTGGTATCCACCAGATAACCAACTGGATAGCATTGTAATTTTAGTACGAATTTTAAAATTTTCGTTTTTGTTCTGAATGTTTTTATATTTTATTAGATTTTAGTTTTTTATAATTTTTATTTTTTAAAATTATATAAAAAAACAAAATTGTCCTTGTGATAAAATTACATATAATATTTTAAAATTTTTAAATATTGTTTAGCTTAAATTAATTTTGTATAATTTTAAACATTTTTTTTTAGTTTTTACTTTACATATAGTTAAATTATTAGAATATTTTTTTATTTATTTTTCAATTTTTTAAAATAATGTGAAGTAACAAAATTAGCCTTGTGACAAAATAAAAATAATTTTTTAAATTAATTTTTAATATTTTTATTATTTTATGTTTTATTATACCTTTTTTGGTAACCATATTATATTTTATTACACTTTAATTATTTTATATAATTTTTTTTTTATACTTTATTATATTATAAATCACCTTATACTATTATGTTGAGTTCTAACCCAGCTCCCCCTCAGGATAAAACTTTAACTAGATGGACAGGATATGATAGGTGACATGATTGATTTATCCTATCCTGTTGGCTCACCAAACAATAGTTTCTGACGGGATATGATAGCTTATCCTATCCTGTTTCTCTTATCCTGACTACCAAACGAGCCTGGCTCTAAAAATGAAAAATACGACCTATACTATCACAGAACAGATGAAACACTACAAATGGCAACGATTGGTCATTCAATTGACGACATGATAAGATTCTCGATCTGTAAATAACTTTTTTAAATATCAAGGCAGATATTAAATCTCAGCTGCAGCTTTTACTTCATAATTTGTCTTACTTTAGAATATATTAAACATATCCTTCCATTTCTCAAATGCATGTTCATTATACCGATTTATAAAAATAACAGCAAGAATAAGTGCAAGCATTATGAATAGTGTATAATATGGTTTTTCAACTCCAATGAATCTAGTGTCAGTGTGCATTATATAGATCCAAAGAGGAGAGTAAATGAATACTACACTGTTAACTATGCTTGAGATTATTTCATAACTAAAGAAAAAAATTCCTAGATTGGAAATCAAAGATGAATTAGAAATAGATGAATGAAGAGGCATTTTTTATATATTTAGATGAATAGGCAGAATGTTGTAAACAATGGTTGTGTATGAAAAACAATGTCACCTAACCTGGAAGGAGCAGTGCACTCTTTCAGAGCAGCATTTGTGTTTGACACTTTTAGAAAGAAGCACCAATAATAATTTTTGCATTTTAGGAAATGTTTGCCCGATGCATATTTTTATCATGTCCACTCTAATTCTACCAAACAGTTTGCCAGTCCAAGTGAAACTAAATAAAGGCAACCCATAGTTTCGGAAATAAAATTGAGGGTTGTGCTAGGGGTGAGGAATTTGCAATGCGATAGATTAATTATTTTTAATTTTTTCACCGTAAACATACAGATTCAGTAGTGAAAACTCTTGCAAAGAAGAAACAATTGTTTAAAGTCATATACACCAAAATAGACTTCACCATAAAAAACATACCAGAATCAGAAAAGTTTAAAGAATATGTGAGTGATCCTTGAGCTTGTGTTCAACTTCAACCTTGTTCTTCCTACCTTGCAACAAAGATCCTGTACACAGTAAATTTAAAGAGTTAAGTCATGATCATACAAGTGTTAGTGGGTAGTCAGATTGTTGTGGCCATAAAGGGATGCCCGGATAATAATTTGTTATTCATGACACAACGGCAAGTAAGAAACACAAAATCAATTATGTACTGGCCGAGAATGTAAGACCGAGAACTCGTCTATACACCGGACCAACCGAGCTTACCCCCGCGAATGGGCCTTGACCCAAACTCCTCCGAAGCCGAGGACATGTCAGCACACCTGACACCCGAGAATAACTACTCGGCCCCAAGCTATCCATCCGCAGCTAACTGGGTCGATTATCTCGCTAGCCATAATGTCACTCCGGACAATCAGGCTCCGGATATCTCTCTCCATGATCGCGATCTGATCCAAATATTCCTCCGCTTATTTCGGAGCCTGATCCTGAGGGAACAACTATAAATAGGGGGCTTACCCCTCATTCTAGAACTACGTTTGCTTTGATTCCCTTTTGGATACGTAGGAGCAGAATCCACATTCTGTCAAGCACAATCCAAAAACACCCCACTAATCCTCGTTCAGTGAGTATTTCATACCCAAGATATTTGTGCGAACATTTGGCGCCGTCTGTGGGAATCGAAGCAAATATTTTCCCATACCACACAAAAATGGTGAGGACGAGAAGCGGAACACCGCAGGAGGGAGGAGCCAAGGAATGCCAACAACGGAGTTAACGGAGATAATGGAGAACATCAGTAGGCCCAAGCAGAATGATTGACAACCCCGTGAGTTCAGAGCTTCTCGCACAAAGTTGCTACTGAGAAGAAGGAGAATGAAGAAATCCACGGTAGAGAATGACCGTCGGAGAGAGAGCCGAGCAGGGAGAGGTCGGTCTCCTCCTCACATGAAAGAGAGCGCCGACCTCCCGAGATTGAGGGGTCCAGAAACTTATATCGGGAAGGAGGTCGTCGCCTCCGGGCTTCCCACCACAACAACCGAGCAGAGGAAGAGGGATTCTCTAAGCAGGCCCCAGAATCTTCACTCCAAACGAACAGACTTAATGACGGGCCAGGCCGGCTGGGAAGCCGAGGCATCCTTTCACGAATGATATCATGGGGGTCCCCTTGCCAGCCAACTACAAGCCTATCAACATTGACAAATATGATGGCACCTCGGACCCCGAGCGCCACTTGGACGCCTTCACCACGCAGATGTACCTTTTTACGGATGACGACGCTGTCATGTGCAAAGTTTTCCCAACCACACCGAAGGAGTCGGCGTTGACTTGGTACACCCAGCTACCCTGACCTCGGTGGACTCTTTTGATACATTCGTGGCTAGGTTCAGCGCTCGGTTGCCACGAGCCGAGCCCACCGGAAAACCTCGGCCTCACCGGTGAACTTGAGCAAGAGAAGAATGAATCCTGCGCAACTTCATGGCCGTATTCAAGAAGGAGGCGGTACTCATCCCCAATCTCAAAGGCCGATGTTGCACTACACACCATCCTCGACGGGTTGAGACCTCGGCCCTTTTGCTAGGTACTTAGCTCTAAAACCGCCCACCGATATGGACGAACCGAGAAGAAAAGCTGCAGGTTACATCAATATGGAGGAGGTAGAGGAGTCCAAGAAAAGGGATCGGACCGATGAGGCTGACCGGCGAGAAGGTAGAGACAAGAGGAGGGCAGGGGGTGATAAGCCGAGATTGAAAGGCCCGGCCGAGCATTTCCAGAGGGGACCGAAGTATGATCATTATACTCCCCTCAACACAAATCGGGCTCGGGTGTTCGAGGAAGCGTACAGCGCGGAGCTTCTGCAGCTCCCAAAGGGTGGCCACACCCCCCGAAATGCGGATCGCCAAAAGCATTGTCGGTTTCACCGCAACTATGGCCATACCACCGAGGAGTGCTGGGTCCTACGGGATAAAATTGAAGAACTGGTTCAGGCTGGCCACCTCAGCAACTTTGTCCGAAGAAACAACAACAACAAAGTGAGAGGCGCGGGGAAACGAGAAGAAGAGAGGGTGACCGAAGCCCGAGGAGGCGGCGATCGAAGAAATGAGGAGAGAGCAGAGACCGAGAGAAAGGCAGAATGAAAGACGGGAAGAGGATAATGTCATCCTGGGGTGATAAACACCATCTTAGGAGGGTTCGCGGGGGAGGCACCACAAGTTCAGCTCGGAGAAGACATTCTGCGGGCCATCCGAGCTGTTAACCCTCGATCTCGGCAAGCCTCCCGGAGTTCCCCCCCTATTATCTTTTCTGATGAAGATTTTGTGGGAGAAGATCCCAACCAGGATGACCCCATGGTGATCACAGTACAGTTGGCCAACTTCTCGGTCAAAAGAACCCTCGTCGATCAGGGGAGCTCCGCGGATATATTGTACTACTCAACGTTTCAGAAGCTAGGGATCCCGGAGAAATCAATTCAGCCGTATGACAGTAAACTCGTTGGCTTCGCAGGGGAGCAGGTTGATACTCGGGGATATATTGACCTCTTGACCACTTTTGGCGATGGCAGAGCTTCTAAAACCATCATGGTCAGGTATGTGCTAGTTAACGCAGTTACATCGTATAATATCCTGATCGGAAGGCCGTCCTAGAACAAGTTAGGGGCCGTGGTCTCTACTCCCCACCTCACGATGAAGTTCCCCTCCAGCTCGGGAGATATAGTGGCTGTCCGAGCAGATCAGAGGATGGCGAGACAGTGCTACGCTGATAGTTTGCGGGTGAGCAAACTTAAACCCGCACCAAAGAGAAACCCTAGACAGGGGAAGGACAAGGCGGTGAATTCAAGGTGAAACTCCGTTGAGCTGGATCCCAGGATGGACATGCGGGAACAACGTCCACAACCTATTGAGGAGCTAGAGAAGTTCCAACTCGGCGCCGGCTCGAACAAGTGTACTAAGCTCGGTGGTCACCTTGAGCCTACTCCGAAAGAAGAAATAAAGCAAGTCTTTGCAGAGAACGCCCGATCTATTCGCCTGGACCACATCCGACATGCCGGGAATTGATCCCAACTTTTATGCCATAAATTGGCAATCTGTCCCGAGGCGAAGCCAGTGGCCCAGAAAAAAAGGAGATTAGGTGAAGAGAGGAGAAAAGTAGTCGAAGAGGAGACAGCGAAGTTGGTCAAGGCCAACTTTATCCGAGAAGTAGAATACACCACATGGTTGGCCAACGTCGTTCGTCAAGAAAGCAAATGGCAAGTAGCGCATGTGCACTGATTACACGGACTTGAACAGAGCATGCCCGAAAGACTCTTATCCCTTGCCGAGTATTGACAGACTGGTTGACGGGGCTTCCGGATACAGAATTTTAAGCTTCTTGGATGCGTACTCCGGGTACAACCAAATTAGAATGTACCCCGGATGAGGAGAAAACAGCCTTCATCATCGAGGGGTCAAATTCGCTCTGAGTAGTAATGCCGTTTGGCATGAAGAATGCGGGAGCTACGTACAGAGACTTATGGACCGAGTATTTGAGAAGCAAATTGGCGGGACCATGGAAGTATATGTGGATGACATGGTAGTGAAATCGATGACCCCACCACCACCCTATAGATCCGGAAGAAATATTTCAGCAGTTGAGAAGGTTCAACATGAGGCTCAACCCGGAGAAGTGTGTTTTCGGTGTCCAGGGGGGTAAATTCCTCGGCTTTATGCTTACCCACCGGGGAATTGAAGCCAATCCCGATAAGTGCCGGACCGTAATTGAGATGAGAAGCCCGCAGAACGTTAAAGAAGTACAAAGATTGGCGGGGCGGTGGCGTCATTATCTCGGTTCCTACCCAAATCAGAGAAAGCTCGGCCTTTCTTCAAGTGCTGAAGAAGCCCCAAACCTTCAAATGGATCGAGGATCTGCGAAAAGGCTTTTGTCGACTTCAAGGACTTTTTGTCCTCCCCCCGATATTAACAAGGCCCATCTCGGGGAAAGAATTGTATCTCAGTCTACGCGTCTCCGAGAATGCTATTAGCGCATCATCGTGCGGGAGGTAGAGAAAGCCCAAATGCCAAGTATACTTCATCAGTAGGGTGCTCCATGATGCCGAAACTCGGTATCAAGTTATTGAGAAGCTGGTCTTAGCCTTGGTGATCTGCAGCTCGGCGGTTGCGCCGTATTCTGAGAGTCACCAAGTGGTTGTTAAGACGGATCACCCCATCAAACAGATACTCAAAAAACCCGAATTGGCGGGCGTATGATTGCTTGGGCAAGAGAGTTGTCCGAGTTTGGCTTGAAATACGAGATGAGAGGACCTCTCAAATCACAATGCCTGTCGACTTCATAGCCGAAGCTCCATCCACAATGACGGCGAGGATACATGGTGGAATCTATACGTGGATGGATCCTCAAATATCGAGGCGATGGAGCGGGGGTGATTACCGGAAGGACCAGGAGATTTGATCTTGGAGCAATCGTTGAAATTCGAGTTCAAAACCTCGAACAATCAAGCCGAGTATGAAGCTCGATAAGCGGGACTAAGGCTGGCGAATGAAATGGGGGCGAAGGCTGTCAAGTGCCGAAGTGATTCACAACTAGTTTCCGGACAAATATCCGGAGGCTATCAGACGAAGGAACCTCAGCTCACCAGATATTTGTGTAAGGTCAACCAGCTAATCTCCGGCTTTGAAAAGTTCACCATTGAGCACATTCCCCGAGAAGAAAACACTCGGGCTGATTTGCTGTCTAAGCTTGCCAGCACAAAGAAGCCGGGACACCACAGAACGGTTATTCAAGAAACCCTCAATGAACCAAGCATTGGGACAGAAGAGGTGATGGCCAACGAGTTGGTTGACCGAGAGTGGATGGCACCTATCTGGGAGTACTTATCCTCAGAAGCTCTACCCTCGGATCAGGCTGAAGCCAGGAAAGTCAGGCTAAGGGCGAGTCATTTCACCATAATCGCCGGGGAGCTGTATAAGCGAGGATTCTCGGCGCCTTTGCTAAAATGTCTGACCAAGGCACAATCTAAGTATGTCATGGAAGAGGTTCACCGAGGAATCTGTGGTTTTCACAATGGAGGCAGATCAATGGCCTCCAAGATAGTCCGAGCAGGGTATTATTGGCCTACCCTTAGAGCTGATTGCATGGAGTGGACGAAGCGGTGTGATGAGTGCCAGAGATGTTCCAATGTAAATCATACCCCCCCTGAAGAACTTCACACATTAAACTCGCCTTGGCCGTTTGCAATGTGGGGAATGGACATATCGGGGCCTTTCCCGAGAGCCAAAGGCCAAGTCAAATTCCTATCAGTAGCGTGGGACTACTTCACCAAATGGATCGAAGCAGAGCCTTTGGCTAAGATTACCGCCGAGAAGGTGCAGAAATTTGTGTGGAAGAGCCTTATTTGTAGGCACGGAATTCCCTTCGCAATCGTTACTGACAACGGAAGACAATTTGTGGATAAGAAGCTACGGGAATTCTATGACAACCTCGGTATCAAGCACCAGGTTACATCCGTTGAGCACCCCCAAACCAATGGGCGGCCAAGCAAAGCCTAACAAGATCATCCTCGGGAGCTAAAGAAAAGAGTAGGAAGATCTAAAGGAGCCCGGGCGGAGGAGTTACCGAGTATTCTCCGGGCCTATCACCGTACACCTCAATCTACCACTCAAGAAACACCCTTCAGCCGACGCACGGAACCGACGCCATGATCCCAGTAGAGGTTGGGGAACCGTCTTTCCGACGTGTGCAACACGAGCCGAACGACAATGAGAGCAATATGAGGATCGAACTTGACTTGGTAGAAGAGGTTAGGGAGGAAGCCAGAATCAGAGAAGAAGCCTGCAAACAGAGAGCCACTAGAAGGTATAATTCAAGAGTAAGGCCGAGGAGTTTTCTGCGCGGAGACTTAGTGCTGAGAATAAAAGGGGAAGCAAGGAAGGACCGCACGGAAGGCAAGTTAGCGGCAAATTGGGGAGGACCATTCCGAGTAGTTGAAAACCTGGGGAACGGGGCCTATAGGTTAGAAGAATTGTCGGGAAATCCTATCCCGAGGACTTGGAATGCCTCTCATTTGAAGTTTTATTACAGCTGATGTATATAGTCGGGTGCTGTACTCTTTTTCCTACCTCGGTATTTTTTCCCAAAATGGGTTTTGACCGGGGAGGTTTTAACGAGGCACACCGCGGACTCCATTCAATAAAAAGCAGAATTTATTATGAATATGGTTTTATTTTTCCTTGCTTTGCCGAAGTATTTATTTTGCAGGCGTCTTATTTTAATGGCCGAGTACGAGCCAGTCGGAGGGGCCAAGTTTGAGCCTGGTGGCCGAGTACGAGCCGTTCGATTCCAAAGGCCAAGTTTGAGCCTAGTGGCCGAGTTCGAGCCAGTCAGAGGGGCCAAGTGTGAGCCCGGCGGCCGAGTACGAGCCGTTGGCCGAGTACGTGCGGCCGGAGGGGCCAAGTGTGAGAGCCCGCGGCCGAGTCTGAGCCGTTGGCCGAATACGAGCGATCGAGGAGGGGCCAAGTGTGAGCCCGGCGGCCGAGTACGAGCCGTTTGCCGAGTTCGAGCCAGTCAGAGGGGCCAAGTTTGAGCCCGGCGGCCGAGTACGAGCCGTTCAATTCCAAAGGCCAAGTTTGAGCCTAGTGGCCGAATACGAGCCAGTCAGAGGGGCCAAGTTTGAGCCCGGCGGCCGAGTACGAGCCGTTGGCCGAATACGAGCCAGTCAGAGGGGCCAAGTGTGAGCCCGGCGGCCGAGTACGAGCCGTTTGCCGAGTTCGAGCCAGTCAGAGGGGCCAAGTTTGAGCCCGGCGGCCGAGTACGAGCCGTTGGTCGAATACGAGCCAGTCAGAGGGGCCAAGTTTGAGCCCGGCGGCCGAGTATGAGCCATTGGCCGAATACGAGCCAGTCAGAGGGGCCAAGTGTGAGCCCGGCGGCCGAGTACGAGCCGTTTGCCGAGTTCGAGCCAGTCAGAAGGGGCCAAGTTTGAGCCCGGCGGCCGAGTACGAGCCGTTGAATCCCAAAGACCAAGTTTGAGCCTAGTGGCCGAGTACGAGCCAATGGCCGAATCCGAGCCGTTTAATTCTCAAGGCCAAGTTTGAGCCTGGTGGCTGAATACGAGCCATAAAGTTAAGTATAAAGGTCAAGCACGATCTTACTAGCCGAATCCGAGCTACTATTAAGTTATTGATGTTGAGTTCAAGCTACGAAAATAGTAAAGCTGAATATGCGCAAAAAACAAAATTCGTAAAGGCCAAGTATGAGCCATTATTTTATTAAGGAAACCGAGTACAATGTACAAGGCAAAAATAAAGCCGAGTTTGATACATTCAAGGCAACCGAGTACAATGCGCAAAAATAAAGCTAAGTTTGACTCTTGAAAAGTACATTCACGGATCGAGTGCAAGTACCGAGGTTGAAAGCCGAAATTGAAAATAAGGGTCACTCGGCCCCCAATCCCCCCGATTCAACGCTACCACGCTCTCTTAAGGGAGGCTGTAGTTCACACTCCCCCCTGAGAAAGCTGGACGATGAGGTGCTCTCACCTGACTCGGGAGTAGACGACCTCTACCCCTGTCTCGACTCCCGAAGATTATTATTCTCCCAGTTAACATCCTTCTTGATGGATCGAGGAATTCTGGATCCCATCTCCCACTTACATCCTTTTTGGCAGATGTGAAACCCGAAAAAGGATGTTAACTGGGAGAGGGGAACGTAAACCCCTGATGTTAGCATAGAACTATTCGGGTGGAAGAAAGGTAAGAAACGAACTTGGCTGATAGAAAAGGATGAGGAATGAACAAGTGAGAAGGGTCTTATTTATAGGCAAGAAAGGAAGTAGTATGTGTTTATTGGGAAAACAAACCTCGAAACCAAGCAAAAGGCAGCGATTGCGTGAACCCATTACGGTTTCCAAAAGCATTTAATGCATGACAACGCAAAATGAAAAACACATGTATTTCGTGTAACGACCACCGTCCATTTTGGACGGTAGAGTATTTCGGCCTTAGCCGAAGATTCGATGGACAAGCCAAACACAACGAAGAATCAGCAAAATGATAATGATATTCATTCAAGTAATCAGGTTACAAGGGCATGAGCCCAGTACAAAGGATGAACAAAAAACTATAACAGCTACTCCCCCCTATGGCTTTCCTCGGCCTCTACATGATCGTCCGGAGAGCCCCCCACCACGTCCACCTCTTCATCCCCCTCGGGAATGATGGGAACAAGTTCCCCATTTACCACCTCCATGTTCACATCGGCCCCCGAAAGGTCGATGCCGGGAACCAGAACCTCAGCTTGGGCAATGCCTTTGTCAAAACCTTTCCGGTGCTCGATGACAATGCAGCGGGTGGCCTCCCTTACGTCCTCCTCGAGCAGTATCTTAGCCTGGATCTCGGCCTCCAAGGCAGCTTTGAGTCGATCAATCTCAGCCTGAGCCTCTTTGATCTTTTCTTCGGCACGAGCCTTGTCTTCTTCCACTCGAGCTCTGCTTTCCTCGGCTGATTTCGCCCGAGAATCCAGCTCGGAGTTCCGAGTGTTAATATCAGCAATGGTGGTAGTCAAGCGTTCATTCTCGGAGGCAATCCGGGAAAGATCCCCCTTCAACCTCTCTATAGCAGCAAACTCAGACTCCAATTGCTGAGACTTCCTCTCGGTCTCCGTCACCTCTCGGCTCTGTAAACGAGCCAAAGCCGCAAAGACGAAGGCGATGAGACCGAGAGGGCCTCCATGCTGGATCGGGTCCCCCTGCTGCTTGATAAGCCGAAGATCAGCGGCTTTTAAGAGGGTCGAGTCGAAAGAGGAGGAGGGGTTGAAGTCTTCACCCCAGAGAGATGAAGTCCCCGCCTTCAGGGTGGTGTTGTACCATTTCGGCTCGAGGGGGGTAGAAAGTGGCTGTTCTCGCCCCACGATTTGCGTCCCCTGAGTAGTGGGGCGAGGGGAGCTTGGGCCAGGAAGGGGAGAATCTTCGGCGACCACTTTAACCTCTGCCCTCTTCCTTTTTTGAGGGGCAGATGACGAAGCCCACTTCGCAGAAGCCTTGGCGGGAGGAGGTCTTTTTTGCTTCTTCTCGGCTGAAGAGGGACCCTGACCCTCTTTACCAACACCAGCCTTGACAAGCTTTGAAAAGTCGAATTTTCCCATGATGACTGTCAGAAAGAAAGAATTGTTAGTATAACAACACATGCAGAAAATACTTAAGAAACCAAAAAGCCGAGCACTTACTTTTAAGGTCGGACCTTGGGGTGGAGGAGAAGGGGAGTTTCATAAGGCATGCACAATGGAGGGGCCGAGGAAGACCCTCTAGTACATCTATATCCCGCCTATCCTCGGCCGGCAGGGAATGATACTCGAAGCCGACGAATTTTGTGGGAGAGGATTGCCAGTATAAGGGAAACTTGGCATATTTATTCTCGTCAAAAAAGTGGGAGGTATGAGGACTCGAAGGGCGAACACGGAAGAAGCCCACCTTGAAGTCTTTATAAGACGAAGCGAATAAACTAAGAAGACCTCTTCGGTTCAACCCGTTAAGGGATACCCATCCCTTTTTCTCGCCAAATTTGGTTTGATAAAAATACAAAAATTTTGGAGTGGTGGGCTCTATCTTTATGTATTTACATAGAATCTGAAAGGCTTTCATAAAAGCCCAGCTGTTAGGGTGAAGCTGAGTAGGTGCGACGTTCATGGTTCTCAGAACGTCGCACTCAAACTCAGTAAAAGGAAGAGACACATGCAGTTTGTCAAAAAGTGTTTTATACATATATGTAAAGGGGGGCTCGGAAGGACGAGCCCTTAGAAAGACACACTCGGTGCTCGAGCACGGAGAGCAGATAAACTCGGACTCGTCCCCTGAGACCGAGATATTGACATGAGACCGAAGTTCAACAATAGAATCAGGAGTCTGGTAGTCAGAAAAAAGGTTCCAACCTCCCTTTTAACCCAGGTATACCCGGGAAGGGTAATATCGGGAATAGGGTCTTTAGGAACCCTAAGGCATTGTTTGCGGGCGGCGGGTTTGGACACTCTAGGAGGGGGAGAACCAGACCTAGGCGAATCAGACTCGAAAGAATCTGAGTCAGTCGAAGATGACCCGGAGGAGGATGGTTCCGCCTCCCCAACGCTCAGTTCCCGCGAAGGAACAGAAGAAACAGAAAGGGATCCCCCAATTGGGGAAACTTCACCCTCAACCAGAGGCGAAGTATTTGACTCAGAAGACATAGATGAACTCATGTCCGAAGGTCAGAAACAGAGCTTAGAAGCACGAAGGAAGAAAAGAGACGGAGCGTACCTGGAGGATGACAAGCAGAGGAACAAGGGCAGAAGCTTGGAAGACGAGGGTGAATGGCAGAGAAGGGTAAGCAAAGTAGGAGGGAGTTGGCGCCGGAGGAGGTATTTATAGCCTGCAATTGGTGGCCCATTGTCCATTGGGCCCAAAAAGGGGCGCGACTTTTGATTTTCCCCCATTAAATGGGCGCGGAACTCTAGGGTTTCTTGTCTGTGGCGTGCCGAAGAAGTAATAGGGGAATAATTGCTTTCTCTGACAGAGAGAGAAGACTTGATTGAAATGACAGCTGAGAATGTGGATAACTGCATAACCGAAGAATAAGCTCGGTTTTCATACGTATCAGCTCCTTCGCTTATTCAAGCTCGGAGCTCGGGGGCTTGTGTCTTGGCCGAGAATGTAAGACCGAGAACTCGTCTATACACCGGACCAACCGAGCTTACCCCCGCGAATGGGCCTTGACCCAAACTCCTCCGAAGCCGAGGACATGTCAGCACACCTGACACCCGAGAATAACTACTCGGCCCCAAGCTATCCATCCGCAGCTAACTGGGCCGATTATCTCGCTAGCCATAATGTCACTCCGGACAATCAGGCTCCGGATATCTCTCCCCATGATCGCGATCTGATCCAAATATTCCTCCGCTTATTTCGGAGCCTGATCCTGAGGGAACAACTATAAATAGGGGGCTTACCCCTCATTCTAGAACTACGTTTGCTTTGATTCCTTTTTGGATACGTAGGAGCAGAATCCACATTCTGTCAAGCACAATCCAAAAACACCCCACTAATCCTCGTTCAGCCGAGTATTTCATACCCGAGATATTTGGCCGGAACAAATTCAAATGCAGTCAGAATTATCAAATTGTTTAATTATTCTGAAATTTTGAATGAATAAGGCTTAGCCTGAATGATATATTTGATATGATTGCCGATTGCTCTGTTTAATGTTGTTGGGCAACGTGGATGGCGGTGGCGGCGAGGAAGAAGGGGGTGCCAAAAGAGTACAACATGACCTCTGTGCTGCGCTGTTTAAGGTGGTTGGAGGACGTCGTTGGTGGCGACGGCGACGAAGCAGAGGAGGAGATAGTGTTGGTGACTCATTGCTGCTCCGCCGACAGGTATAGCGCCACCGTACCTAATTCGCCATGCACCCGGAATCATGTCGTCCACCACCAACCGCCGCGAACCCAGCCCTCAAGGTGGCAAGGTCCAGCTGCCACGAACCTCAACCACCAAACCCAGAATCGCATCCTCTATTGCAAGGTGCAGTCGCCACTAACCCCAGCCGCTATGATCACAAGGTGCAGCCGCCACTAACCCCAGCCCCTACGCTCGTCGCGCTCCTTCGCATCTCCTGCGGAGCCACAACGATTGGTGTCTCATCCCGCCTTCTTTGTCGATGTTGTTTCTCTGCGGAGCTTCATTTTGCCGTGCTTTCTATCGGTTGCCCCCGCCCATGGAATGGAAGGGTTAATTTGTCGAGGGTTAGAAGGGAAAGATATGTTTAGAAGGCTGTCAGCCTCACTCCATGTCTTTTTTTCAGGGTTTGATTTTAAAATTAAAATATAAAATAAATTAATATAAATAAGAGTTTTATACGTCATCAAATAGGAAGGAATGGAGAGTTTTCCGAGTCGCTGAGGTGGCGACGCTAGAATGCAAGTTTTAGAATTTATATTATATAAATAGATACAAGAATTTTATGATGCTAGTTATTTTGAGTCTATTAGTATAGTTGATCAAACAAGTGCAACTTATTCCCCGCAACAAAATGATATAGGTGAAATGGAAAATAGGATATTAGAAGAAATGATAAAAATCATGGAATCCTATTATGGTCTAGCAAAAGATTATTGGGGAGAAGCCACGCTGAAAGCTTATTAGATAGTAAATAGAGTTCCAAACAAAGAAATAAGATAACCCTATATGAGCTCTGGAAAAATAGAAAGTCCAATCTCAATTTTTTCAAAGTTTAAGGTTGTAGGGCAATAGTAAAAATTTCTGAAAGGAGAATTGACTGTGTGTTCCTAGGCTATGCTAAAAATAGCAAAGCATATAGATTGATGGTTATAGAATCTAATGACTCACATCCTGTAAATACAGTAATTGAGTCTAGGGATGCAATCTTTCAAGAAGACAGGTCTAACTCAATTCCAAGTCACCTGGATAATGTTCATAGTAATGCATATAATCCGGAACGCAATGTATTAAATAAAGATACTTTAGTGGGTTTAGAACTTAGAAGCAGTTTAGAGAGCTAGAAATGAGAAAACGTAGAGGCAAAGGTTTTTCATGTTCCTTGTTGAAGGCACAAGATAGTCCACAGACATATATGAACCAATATATATGTTATTATATAGAAAGTGATCCATAGACATTTGAAGAGGTCGAGATGACGCTTTCTAGAAGGAAGTTATACAAAGAGGAAATTGACTTAGCAATGGGGAATAAAACATGGAAATTAGTAGACTTCCCACATGATTCCAAACCAATAGGTTGTGAATGAATTTTCAAAAGGAAAATGAAAGTAAATGGAACCATTGAAAAGTTTAAGGCAAGACTAGTTGCTAAGGGATTTACACAAGAGATGTGATTGACTATTTTGATACATATGTTCCTGTGGCAAGAATTGCCCCGATTAGAGTGTTGTTGACACTTGGATCCATCTATAAGTTTGTCATCCATAAATTGGATATGAGAATGGTTTTTTTTTGTTTGATAAAAGGCTAATGACGTGCAAATGCATCACAATAGAAAAAGGAATCCAACTATGTTGGCACCCCTAGACCTAACAATCATCTGCAGCACGTCAAAATATTGTTGAAAAATCATAAAAGAATACAAAAATAAACATGGGGGACATTAAACCTTAACCCATGCAAAGAATCAAGAGAATCTATAACTAGGCAATCCTAATTTATTACGGAAGAAATCCTCCCTAATAAAGTCTAGAACAAGATCCCACCAAATAAAACTAGAGCTAGAAGCACCATAAGCAGCTAGTTTATCCGCACAACAATTACCTTCCCTAAAAATGTGAAAGACTCTAAAATTAAAATCATTACAATAAATTGTACAATTCTTCCACCTAGTTTGCAATTTCCAAGGAACAAGAGAACTAGATTTAAAAGCATCCACTACCAATTTAGAATCACATTCAAGCCAAAGATAGGACCATCCTCTCTATCTAGCTATCTCAAATGCTATCATAGCCGCAATAAACTCTGAATGAAGAGTAGAAAGAATACCAAAATAGGAAGCAAAACATCCCAAAATAGCTCCACTTGAATATCTAAAAATACCACCAGCTGCTGCATGACCCGGAGAACCTCTAGCTGAACCATCCGTGTTTCATTTAATCCAACCAAAAGGGGAGGAAACCAATCAACTTGCTTGATTATAGGCGCTTTACCAAGATGACTATCCACATTGAAAATTTTCAGCATTTTAAACTCTTCCATCGAATTGGACATAGCTCCTTTTGAAAAGGAACCTGATAAATGGGTACCAGCAATTATCATACCGATAGCATGCTCTAAAGGTATATACTTGTTCTTGAATCTGCAGCTATTTCTACAAAACCATATAGTAGAAATCACATTGATCACAGCCCCTAGAACCAAGTCTTTCACTTGATTGCTCCAATTTCTATGACAAACTGAGATCACAGACTTAATAGAAGATAAGTCTATTACACGAGTTGAGAATGCCACTCAACCACGACCAGATGATTTTTGAAACCTTGCATGACCGGAACAAGTGATCCGTAAATTCATCAAATTGACCACACAAAGAACACATTGATACTATAACACACCCTCGAGTTCTAAAGTTATCATCCGTAGGTATCTTCTTATGGATTAATCTCCACACTTGAAAGGACTTTGAAGGAGGGGTAAAGGATTTCCAAATTGTTTTACCCCAATTCAAGGAACCTGCACATGGGTTCGGAAAATTATAGGACTCTTTGAGAGTTAAATCACCATAGGTCGAGCCACACAGACCACTTTGATCGAATTCATTATCAAGGGGATAACAATTTTCTCCATTTCACATAATGATTGGGGAATTTAGCTTGCAAATAAACTGGCGGAGTCCAAGAGTTTTCCACAATGAAATCCTTTAGATGGCGATGAAGAGATTTCTGCATAGGCTCTAGAATATTGGTCATTTCAACCACAGTTTGTCCATTAGCCAACCATCGATCCCTCCAAAAACTGATATTAGAGCCATCTCCTGTGATCTAAGCAGAATTATCCATGACAGTATGCATCAGGTTTTAAATAACTGGCCAGATTGAAGATATGATATAAGTTGAAATAGGAAATCCTTTTCTAAAAAAATCTTACTCTCGGCAACCTTGCCCAATAATCATTTCCAGCAGCTATGTTCCAAGCTAATTTCAGCAGTGTAGCTGAGTTAATAGACCTGATGGATCTTAATCCTAATCCACCCTCATTTAAAGGAGAACACAGCTTCTTTCAAGACACAGTAACCAGTTTTCTAGCATGGATGTCGCCTGACCAAACAAAGTTCCTTATCCATCTATCAATAGTCTTTACCAAATAAATAGGCCAAGCATATATATGGAAGCTATAAATTAGCATACCGTTGATTATAGTATTAACTAAATGTAGCCTACCCATAATAGATAGCAATGACCCTTTCCAAGAAGCTAGCTTGGCCTTAATTTTGTCAGCAATGGGCTGCAGGTGAGATGCTTTTGGTTTCCCTTTAAAGATAGGGACACCTAAGTGAAGGGAAAATGGCCTTGAGGAAAGCCAAGAATTCCATGAATCTCATTCAATCTCCTAACTGGAACATATCCTTCAAAAAACCTACACTTTCCAATGCTTAATTGTTGCCCAAAAATCTCCTCATAAGCCTTAAAGAACATCAGAAGCTTTTTTAAGTTCCTTTTAGTACCCTTACAAAAGATCATAATATCATCCGCATAGAGAATGTGAGAAGGAGTCTCAAATCCCCTAGGACCTATCATAGGCTGCAACTGTCCATAATCAATAACAAGGGAAATATTTCTGCTTAAAACTTCCTCAGCTAGGAAAAATAGGAGAGGGGAAAGGGGGTCACCCTGCCTTACACCCCTCTTACATGAAATATATCCAATAGCATGTCCATTCACAAGAAAGGAAAGTTTTCCTAGACGGGGAATTAGATGAATAAATAGCAATGACCATTTCCAAGAAGCTAGCTTGGCCTTAATTCTGTCAGCAATGGGCTGCAGGTGAGATGCTTTTGGTTTCCCATTAAAGATAGGGACACCAAGGTAAGTGAAGGGAAAATGGCCTTGAGGAAAGCCAAGAATTCCATGAACCCCATTCAATCTTCTAACTGGAACATATCCTTCAAAAAACCTACACTTTCCAATGCTTAATTGTTGTCCAGAAATCTCCTCATAAGCCTTAAAGAGCAGCAGAAGCTTTTTTAAGTTCCTTTTAATACCCTTACAAAAGATCATAATATCATCCGCATAGAGAATGTGAGAAGGAGTCTCAAATCCCCTAGGACTTATCATAGGCTGCAACTGTCCATAATCAATAAGAAGGGAAATGCTTCTGCTTAGAACTTCCTCAGCTAGGCAAAATAGGAGAGGGGAAAGGGGGTCACCATGCCTTACACCCCTCTTACATAAAATATATCCAATAGCATGTCCATTCACAAGAAAGGATAGTTTTCCTAGATGGGGAATTAGATGAAAAGGTGTATATGATACAGCCCAAAGGATTTGTGATTAATAGCCAGGAAAAGAAAGTGTGTACATTGAAGAAGTCATTGTACGGACTAAAACAAGTTCCTAAGCAGTGAAATGAAAAGTTTGATCAAGTTGTGCTAGCTAATGGATATAAAATAAATGAATCTGACAAGTGTATTTGTAGTAAAATTCCATAATGAAAAAGGTGTCATGATTTGTTTATTTGTTGATGATATGTTAATATTTGGTACTGATCTATATGAGGTAGAAGAAACTAAAAGTTTATTATCTAGAAATTTTGATATGAAAGACTTATAAAGGGTAGCTGATGTGATTCTAGGAATTAGAATAATAAGAGATGGTGAAAGTATAGGTTTACCCCAATCTCATTACATAGAAAAGGTATTAAAGAAACTTAATCACTTTGATTGTCAACTTTTCGCTACTCACTTTGGTCATAACACTAACTTAGTACCAAATAAAGGTAGTCTAGTAGCACATGACATGTACCCGGCCAAACATTGCATATGTTATAGGGAGACTAAGTAGGTATACAAGTAATCCAAGTAAATACCAGTGACATGACGTCCAAAGTGTATTGGAATACTTGAGGGTGGCAATGAACTATAGTTTGAACTATAATGGGTATCCTTCGGTATTAGAAGGATACACAGATGCCAGTTGGGTGAATTATACAGAGAAGACCATGCTTCCACAAGCGGTTGGGTCTTCACACTTAGTGGGGGTGTTATTTCTTAGGGATCCAAGAAACAAACTTACATTTCCAATTCCGCCATGGCTGCAGAATTCATAGCATTGGTAGCAGGTAACAAAGAGATTGAGTGGCTTACAAATATGTTGTATGAGATACCAATTTTAATGGCGCCAATATCCATGCAATGGGATAGTGAGTCAACATTATCAAGCGCATATAGCCAAGTTTACAATGGAAAGTCCAGGAATATTGGGCTAAGACATAGTCATGTCAAGGAACTAATTGTAAATGGAGTAATATCCATGGTCTTTATAAGACGGAAAGAAATCTTGCATCTTTTGACGAAGGTATTGACAAGTGATGTGATGTGGAGAACATCATAAGGGATGGGACAAGCCCATATCTAAATAGTCACCAATGGCAGAAACCCGACTCACACTTGAGTAGCATCAAGTCTTGAGTTCAATGGGCCATAGTATATTATCAGAGTGATTGTAAGTACTTGACAAATAGATACATCCCAAGGTTTAAAAAGTACTTGGATACCATAAGGACATAAAAGGGAAAGGGTGAGCTTTTGCTCTTAATGGACCTATAGCATATATGTGCTGAAATGCCCAACTTATAGGGGTGCTTCTGGTAAAGTCTACCTATGTGAGAGTGAAGTGGGGCCGCTTCTTGGAGTTAAGAGCTTGACTTTGTAAGCTCTCATGACACTACCACGTCCTTCAATGGTACCGAGATTTCATGTGTAAGTCATGAACGCTTGTACTAATGAATATTTGGTTCAAAGCTTGTCTACCAAAGTATTCGGGGATGAGTGAAACCCATGACTTACTAAGAAAAGGTTCAAATCGTAAGATACTTTTGTCTGAAAGCATGCGATTTCTGGAATAATGGGATTTGGGTTTATTTTGAAAATGGTGGGGGATTGTGAGGGATTTCCAAAATGGTAGGCTGGTGATAGATCAAATGTCCTACTTATTTTTTGGTTACCATGTTATAGATGCGAAGTATCCACCGGCTTTGCAAATTATTAATCTTCGCTGCAGAACCTAGCTGACCAAATTTAGTGAGGTCTCCCCCTCCAATCACGTTTTTTTTTCATCCACAAGGATCGAACTCGAGACCTTGTTTGAGGGATCCGAGCCTAGTTCCATTCAAACCAAAAATGTTGGTATCAGATCTATTACTTTTTTTTGGAAGAAGCCAGAAAAGAAACAAAAACAAAAAGTTCAATCTAGGATAAGCAATAGCTGAAGAATCAACTAGCAAAACTAGGGACATATCCACGAGCGGGTTCTCTAGTGTGAACCAAATCTGATCAAATTTTGATCCTACCTTCGCCAAGAAATCCTCTGCTTGGTTGGCTTCTTGCAGAATATACCTGAGACAACATGCCAGACTTGCCTCAAGAGAAAGCGAATATCCGAAATAACACTAGCATAAGCATGGAACTTAATATCTGTTGTCTTAATAATTTCCACAGCTTCAAGAGAATCCGACTCACAAACTAGATTGTGAACACCACGAGTCCAAGACAACCTCAAGCCATGTTTAATTGCTTCGAGTTCAACAAGAAGATTAGTACCCCCACCTATATTACCTGCAAAACCAATCATCTATTTTCCAAGATGATCTCGAATGACTCCACCAAAGCCTGCTCTTCCGGGGTTGCCAAAGCTACTACCATCAACATTAATCTTTGCCCAACCTTCATCTGGAACCTCCCATCTCACCCATCTGAGTTCCTTAGCCGGGTTAGATATATCCATCATGAGAGCTGACTTACAGGTTTGAGCCAGGGAGTGAATTCTGTGAACTACTTTCATAGCAGGGGTGTTAACATGGTTCAGAATTCCCCCATTTCTATCATACCAATCCCACCAAAGAGAGCAAGCAAAGGAAATATAATTCTGACCAACATTACTCGATGAGGTCAAGTTAAAGAAAAGTCAATCTTCTACCTCCTGATCCCAGAAATTAATGCAAGCACCAAAGCCAAGCAAAGTCCAGATCTGTTTGGCTTCAAAGCAGTCCCTGAAAGAGTGCAATATGTTCTATTCTTGATTATTACATCTATTACAGAGAGTGAAATGTGTGAGGTGTCTATGGAATCTAAGAGAGATTGTGGGAATCGCCTTGTGGAGCATGAGCCAAACTAAGACCTTGATTTTCCTGGGAATAAGAAGCTTCTAGAACCACTTCCACCCTTTGCTATTATTCTGATTCTGATTAGTAACATTTGGAAGCATCCAGTTATACCCAGAAGCTGGTGAATATAAACCATTAGTCTCAGGGTTCCAAATGAGTTGGTCTTCTAAACCACCATACTTGGACAAGGGAGTTTGGAGGATTCGCTGTGCTGCCTTTTCAATATCTAAACCATGCAACAACTGCAAAATCTAAAAACCATTGTGTAAAACTTGAGCCACTGAATAATTTTATGTTTCAGCTGGAACCACTGTCACTAAGTTATGGAAGGGACCCCATCAAAACACTTGTCATACCAAAAGGACACACTCGAACCATCACCAATTCTCCAAGCAAAACCATTATTCAACACTTCAGCAACTTTAGAGATAGAGCGCCAGCTGAAAGAAGTTGTTTTCATGCATGAGTGATTGGTCGTGCTGTCGCCACGCGCCAAAAAGAACGAGCGTTTACAAAATAATGTAGATAGGGAAGCGACAACTTGGATATCGTCTCACAAGGACTCTTAGGTTGTTGTTATTAACAGAAAATCAGTTTTGGGGGGTTGGTTGGATATCTTTGCTCTCTCCCCGTGGATGTAAGCCCCACCGGCTGAACCACGTAAATTCTTGGTGTGATTCCTTCCCTTTCTCTTCACTCTGCTAGTTTTCTTGATTCTGTTTTGTTCATTGCCTGCACTGCTGTGTTGTTCTTGGTACTGTTGTGTTTGTTTCATTGATTTCAGTTTGACAAAATCCACAACAAGTGGCACCGTCTGTGGGGAGAACTGAAGAGTGAAAGAAGAAAGATTTCAGCATGTGTTCGACAAGGTTTGATATAGAAAAGTTCTCTGGATCGAATGATTTTGGTCTATGGAGAATAAAGATGCAGGTTGTGCTGGTGCAATGATGTCGTGTGCTGCGGCGCGCGCGTGCGTTTCCGGCAAGTGTACCGGACTGCCGTCAAGTAATAAAAGATATCGAACCCACGGAGACTGTGTTCTCGAATCGCAATCGGTTTTCGAATCGATTAGATCTGGACAGTTTTTTAAAAAGGATTTTTATGTTTTGAGTGAAAAGGATTTTGAATTCGAAATTAAGAGATAGATGAGCAGAAAACAATTAAAACAGAAAACAAATGTTTTTGGGATTTTCGATTTAAACGGATTCCTAGGGATTTGGGTTACCTTTGAGGCTGTTTATGTTGCTAATCTGATTTACCTTTGTTGATTACCGAAATTGCCTTGAAGGCGAGTTTATCCTCTGATAGCTTAAGCTCCCCTCTCGGTTACAAAGCCGTGCCCAATTGACCCGACCCCTACTCTCGTGGTAGTCGATCCCAGATTGGACCCTTTGCGTTCCGTGACAACTCGTTGCTCCTCGAGGGACGGCTTCTAACTCTCGTGATTTCAGTCCCAAGTCTGACTTCTATAGGTCCGACACCTAAGTTCACCGCTAGGTTCCTCCTTAGAATGTCTCAGTCATGCAAATAACCTAAGTTCACCGCTAGGTTCCTCCTTGGATCATCCACATCTCACAAACCAGTGGCCGCCGAATTTTACGAGTGAAATACCCTAGAAATCCTAAGTTCACCGTTAGGTTCCTCCTTAGAACGTCTACGTCACGCAAATAAGCGGTTGCCGAATTTACGAGTGGTTAACACACTAGAAATCAGATCTAAAACAATAACGAAATCAACAACGATTTTACATCAAATCAACATCATTTACAAACCTCGGGCAGAGCCCCAATCCCTAGAAACTAACTACTACTCCAGTCTTGCCATGGAGATGACAAGCTGGGTTGACAACATAATAGAAAAATCAGAAAATCAGAGAAGAGAGGAGAAGAGGAGAAGAGAGATCTATGCCTAAGTCCTAGTTGTTATGGATCATCCAATGTGTGATGTTGTGTGTCCTCAGATCTGATGCCTTGATCCTTATTTATAGAAATGGGGAAGTTAGAGTCCCAAACCAACTCAAAATCTGATCTATTTCGGTTTCTTCAGGTCCAAGTAATGCGCGTCACGGCCGTGATGGCCATCACGGCCAGGCCGTGACGGTCTCTGCTTCTGGTTGCTCTGCGAAATTCCAGTCTCTCGTGAGGCGAGCCTATTCTCGCGTCGCGAGCCCTCTGTTATGGCCCGTGATGAATTTCACGGCTGGGCCGTGATGTGCTCTGACTTGTGGTGGTTTTGGATCACGACCGTGATGGCTATCACGGCCAGGCCGTGACAGACTCTGACTTCAGCCTTTCTTCTTCTTCAGTTTTGCTCGATCATGGCCGTGATGGGCTCTGTTTGGCTCATTTTCTTCAGTTTTAAAGTTCCATCTTCATCCAAACTTCATCATGGTTGATCTTGAGCAATTTACCCTTGATATCTGCAAAACAACACACGAAAACCGCCTTACCCGTTCCAAAGGAAAATTAACCTAAAATCTAATAAAAATATGCCTAAACTACATGAAAATGCATGCAAAATGATGGACAAAGATGATGTGGAATCACACTCATCAAATCACCCCAAGCTTAAAACTTTGCTTGTCCTCAAGCAATTACTCAGGCCATAAGATATAAATCATTCAAAGCATGGATAATGAACCTAGAACCCTAGAAGCTAATCCAAGTGATAGGCATATTCAATAAGCACTTAAGAGATAATCAAGTTCAAGTCCAATTAGAAGCTTAGGTTCTTCAAGTTCATATCCTCACTGATTTGGGTACTCATCACACCTCACTCAAGTGTTTTAGGGTATATGACAATTCACTCAATTTCCTCAAGGAAAATATTTTACCATAGGCTTGACTATTAACCAAATATCTACTTTATTTAGGAAAACACTTAAGAATCAAGAGGTCTTTTCCTTTGGTTGTAATGTGGCCATGGGATTTATTGTAAGGTGGGAAAATCAAGGAAAGGGAATTTCAAGAAGGCTAAATCATCAAACATTGCAAAGCATGACACCTTCTAAAATACCTTTTAGGGGACTTTGATTTACTTTTCCACCTTTCTTACTTCTATTATTTTTTTTTTATTTTTCTTTTTCTTTTCATTTCTCACTTTCTTTGTCATCCCCTTCTCCATTTTTTTTTTCTCGTTTATTTCATGTTATTTGTTTGGAGAAGGGGAGCTTTTTAGCATCAAGAGAAATATTTTCATCCCATTCTTTTTCCAACTACCATTTTGCCCTTTTTGTAATACTTTAAAAGGTGCCATACCAAGCATTATTTATCAAAGTAATTCAAGGTACCAAGAAAAGTATTTTATCTTTAGGCTCAAAATTGGGCAACTAAGGGGTAGCATTTATCATTCAAAGCTCGGGAGGCCAGAAAAATACCTAGTGCCTCAATCATTTCCAAAAATGTTTTCAGAAATTTTTTTAAGTTTTGAAATGGTTTCAAGTCAAGTTCTAGAAAATAAAGTCCATGAGGAATTAAATCACTCTATCACAAGAAATGGGGTAGATTTAGTGGATACCCCCTTTTGGCTCAAAATCTTACATTTAGTAGTTCAAAAATCAGTGAGGTACACAAGTTTAAGGAACCACATGCCAATTATCAACTATCAAATGACTATCTCAAGAAATTTCATTTTTAGCCATATCACAAGAATAATGAAAAATTGGGTTCAAAATTCACTATCTCAATTCATTTGGCTCCAAGTTCTCACAATCGGATGCATGTTCTAAGTGAGGGGCAATCTAGAGAATGTGATCATACCAATCTATGCCTATGTGAATGCAATATGAATGCAACAATGCAAATGCAAAAATAAATAAATACCCCTACCCCAAGCTTGATTACTTACATTGTCTCCAATGTAAATAATCAAGTCGGAGAGAGGAGAAAAATTGGAACAACTTACCGAGTCGGTAGCGGGTGTTGGCTTCACATTCCAGTCAAAACTTGGGTGGAAATTTTATCACGGCCGTGAGGCTCATCACGGGCAGGCTGTGATCGTTTCTGGTTCTCAGGAGTTGCCCTGTCACGGTCGTGATCTACATCACGGCTAGGCCGTGATGCTCTCTGATCTTGGCATCCTACTCATCACGCCCGTGATGGTTGTCACGGCTAGGCCGTGATCCTTTCTGTGCTCTTATTTAGTTCATCACGGCCGTGACCACTGTCACGGCCAGGGCGTGATGGCCTCTGACTTTATCTTTTTTATGCTCTTCTTCTCTTTCTCAACCTGAAAATACTAGACAAACCTATTAATGATATTTTTGCCTCTTGATCTTCTCAAATTATTCAAGAGGTTAAATCAAAAACAAAAGGAAAAAGGGAAAGAAAACTTGGGTTGCCTCCCAAGAAGCGCTTATTTATGGTCTTAAGCTTGACCATACTTCCTTAAGTCAACCGGGGTCGGCTGGGCGTAGAAGTGCAGGCACACTTCTTTTCCAAGGAACTCCTTCAAAAAGCCGTCTCTGCTCATACGGCCAATAATGCTTCCGCTTCGCTCTTTTCTCTCGGAGCTTCCTAGCCTTCCTTCCTTCCGGCGGAAGTTTTGTTTCCGCATGGACAGCAATTCCAACTTCACCACTGGGTGCATCTTCAACCATGCATATCTTCGGGGTTGCTTCCATGCTAAGTTCTTTCTCTACCGCTGGAGACGTTACATCAATTCTGCACACATGGCTCTCAAAAGGAGGGTTGTTACAAGAGTTAGTCAACTGAAAATTTACCCTACCTTCCTCTACATTTAGAGAGAGTTTACCATTCCTTACGTCTATTACTGCTCCAGCGGTTGCCAAGAATGGCCTTCCTAAAATGATGGGGAATTTGGAATTCCCTTTCATGTCCAATACCAGGAAGTCGGTAGGGATGAGAATTTTCCCTACCTTTACAGGAACATTCTCTAGTATGCCTAGAGGAGTCCTAGTTGAGCCATCCGCAAATTGTAAGGGGAATTTGAATGGTCTCAACTCTTTGCTTCCCAACCTTTCCATGATAGTGAGGGACATCAAGCTCGTGCTAGCCCCTAAGTCACATAAGGCTGGGTCTATTTGCACATGTTCGATCGAGCAAGAGATGGAGAAACTACCTGGGTCTTTCAGTTTAGTAGGCATTTTAGTCTCTACATCTACTTACTTTTTCCTGACCAACCTTTATGGGAAAGGTATCGGGGGTTGGTACGGTGGTGGAGGGACATACTTCGGTTCTGGCTCTTCTTTTTAGCTCGTGTCCTCCTCCGGTTCCACCTCCATTTCAGCTACCCCCACCCCAAGCTTATCATCCCTCAAGTGTATGACATTGCAATGCTCATTGGGATTTGCTTCGGGTTGCCCCGGGAATGCACCCTTAGGTCTCGAGTACGTGCTGGCTTGTTGGGCAATCTGGGTTTCTAGCATCTTGTTATGAGTTGCTAAGTTGTCTACCTTAGATGCTAGATCCTTTATTGCCTCACTCACTGCCCTTCCTTGTTGTCTAAACTCCTCATTCTGTTTTATCTGAGTTTCAACAAAACTTTCAAATAAAGTCTCGAGTTTAGATCTTTGTACCTGAGGATACCCCGGTGTTGTTCTCTTATTACCTTGACCCTCTTGGAACTCATGGTTGAGCGTGTTGTTGTAGTTGTCGTAGGAGAGGTAAGGGTTGTTCCTCCTTTGGTTGTAGGGATTTGGGGGAGCATAGTTGGGCAGCTTCGGGTTCGTATCGTAGAAGTTGTTACAAGAGTTCACTTGCTCACCCGAAGCGCCGGATCCATGTGGGCATTCCATCATGTCATGTCCCTGCATTCCACAAATCTCACAAACAAGGTTAGTAGCACCTATTGCACTCACATTAGCTCTTTCTAGCCGATCAAAACGTTTATTAAGTGAGTCTATCTTTGACATAATAAGATCTGTGCTATTTATCTCAAACTTACCCCCCGAAATCTTGTTCGGGTTATTACCTCTTTCGGATCCCCATTGGTGGTAGTTGGTGGCGACATTCTCGATGATGTTGAATGCCTCAGTGAGAGGCCTATTCATAAATGCTCCACCGGCTGCAGAATCTAGTGACACCTTCGAAGAGTAGTCTAATCCGTTATAGAAGGTGTGCACTATTAACCACCTCTCGAGTCCGTGATGTGGGCACGACTCCAGCAGTCCCTTGTAACGATCCCAAGCTTCCGATAATGATTCTCCGTCTTTCTGGAAGAAGCCGGTGATCTGGGTTCTTATGTAGGCCGTCTTGGATGGAGGGAAGAATTTCTCCAAGAACGCCTGCTCCAGTTGGTCCCAAGTAGTCAAAGTGTTAGCGGGGATTTGCTTAAGCCAGGCCTTCGCCTTTCCAGTGAGAGATGAGGGGAACAGTCTTAATTGTACAACATCGACTGAGGCTCCATTAATCCTGATTGCGTCGGTGAACTCTAAGAATGTTTCTATATGATCGGTCGGGTCCTCCGAAGGCAATCCTCCGAATTGATGTTGCCTAATCATGTTGATTAGCATAGGTGGTATGGTATAGTTTTCCGCCTCAATCTCTGGCCTTGCAATCCCAGTTCGCAAGCCTCTCGCATTTGGGGCTGCGTAGTCCTTCAAAGGCTTTGTATCCGGTTGATTCGCCATGAGTGGAACGGGACTCAACCTTTCTCCCTCTCTTTGTAGTCTTCTACGTCTGTGGAAGGTCCTCTCGATCTCCGGATCAATCTCACTAAGGCTCCCAAGACTTAGGGATCTTTGCATATAAGTCACAGAGAGATGGATACAATAGAAGGAAAAGAAAATTTTTTTTTTTTTTATTTTTTTTGATTTTTTTTTTTATATTTCAGAAATAAAAATCAAACAAAAAGAAAAGGGTCCAGAAAAATCAATTTAAAAACTAATTGAAATTCGAAAAGGCACAGTCCCCGGCAACGGCGCCAAAAACTTGATGTCGTTGTTGCTGCACGCACAAGCGTGCGTTCCGCAAGTGTGTACCGGATCGTCGTCAAGTAATAAAAGATATCGAACCCACAGAGACTGTGTTCTCGAATCGCAATCGGTTTTCGAATCGATTAGATCTGGACAGTTTTTTAAAAAGGATTTTTATGTTTTGAGTGAAAAGGATTTTGAATTCGAAATTAAGAGATAGATGAGCAGAAAACAATTAAAACAGAAAACAAATGTTTTTGGGATTTTCGATTTAAACGGATTCCTAGGGATTTGGGTTACCTTTGAGGCTGTTTATGTTGCTAATCTGATTTACCTTTGTTGATTACCGAAATTGCCTTGAAGGCGAGTTTATCCTCTGATAGCTTAAGCTCCCTCTCGGGTTACAAAAGCCGTGCCCAATTGACCCGACCCCTACTCTCGTGGTAGTCGATCCCAGATTGGACCCTTTGCGTTCCGTGACAACTCGTTGCTCCTCGAGGGACGGCTTCTAACTCTCGTGATTTCAGTCCCAAGTCTGACTTCTATAGGTCCGACACCTAAGTTCACCGCTAGGTTCCTCCTTAGAATGTCTCAGTCATGCAAATAACCTAAGTTCACCGCTAGGTTCCTCCTTGGATCATCCACATCTCACAAACCAGTGGCCGCCGAATTTTACGAGTGAAATACCCTAGAAATCCTAAGTTCACCGTTAGGTTCCTCCTTAGAACGTCTACGTCACGCAAATAAGCGGTTGCCGAATTTACGAGTGGTTAACACACTAGAAATCAGATCTAAAACAATAACGAAATCAACAACGATTTTACATCAAATCAAATCATTTACAAACCTCGGGCAGAGCCCCAATCCCTAGAAACTAACTACTACTCCAGTCTTGCCATGGAGATGACAAGCTGGGTTGACAACATAATAGAAAAATCAGAAAATCAGAGAAGAGAGGAGAAGAGGAGAAGAGAGATCTATGCCTAAGTCCTAGTTGTTATGGATCATCCAATGTGTGATGTTGTGTGTCCTCAGATCTGATGCCTTGATCCTTATTTATAGAAATGGGGAAGTTAGAGTCCCAAACCAACTCAAAATCTGATCTATTTCGGTTTCTTCAGGTCCAAGTAATGCGCGTCACGGCCGTGATGGCCATCACGGCCAGGCCGTGACGGTCTCTGCTTCTGGTTGCTCTGCGAAATTCCAGTCTCTCGCGAGGCGATCCTATTCTCGCGTCGCGAGCCCTCTGTTATGGCCCGTGATGAATTTCACGGCTGGGCCGTGATGTGCTCTGACTTGTGGTGGTTTTGGGTCACGGCCGTGATGGCTATCACGGCCAGGCCGTGATGCACTCGACTTGACCTTTCTTCTTCTTCAGTTTTGCTCGATCATGGCCGTGATGGGCATCACGGCTAGGCCGTGATGGGCTCTGTTTGGCTCATTTTCTTCAGTTTTAAAGCTCCATCTTCATCCAAACTTCATCATGGTTGATCTTGAGCAATTTACCCTTGATATCTGCAAAACAACACACGAAAACCGCCTTACCCGTTCCAAAGGAAAATTAACCTAAAATCTAAATAAAAATGTGCCTAAACTACATGAAAATGCCTGCAAAATGATGGACAAAGATGATGTGGAATCACACTCATCATGCAACAAGGTCTTGGAGATACTTTGAAGGGAGAAGTTGCACTTCCTTTAACACTTACTGCAGCTGAAAGAAGGGAGCTGATCGATAAGGCAAGAAGCATAATCATCTTATGCCTTGGAGACAAACCTCTCAGAGAGGTTGCAAGAGAGCCTACTGCAGCTGCACTTTGGCTCAAACTTGAGTCTCTCTACATGACCAAGTCTGTGGCAAATCATTTGTTCCTTAAGCAACAACTCTTCTCATTCAAGATGAGTGAAGACAGACCTGTAGCAGAGCAGATTGCAGACTATAACAAGATTCTTGATGATTTTGAGAATCTTGAGGTAGCAATGGATGATGAAGACAAAGCACTAATTCTGCTGAGTGCTTTACCAAGCTCCTATGAACACTTGAAGGATGAAATTCTGTTTGGCAGAGATCAAAAAATCACTCTTGATGAAGTGCAATCATCCATAAGGACAAAGGAATTTCAAAAAAAGCAAGAAGCCAAGGCATAAGGAAAAGCAGAAAGTTTGAATGTTGTAAGAGGCAGACATGAAAGAAGGAATGAAAAGCAAGGCAAGCATAGATCAAAATCAAAGAATCAAGACAAATCCAAGTATAAGTACTTCCATTGTCACAAGAAGGGTCACTTCAAGAAAGAGTGCCCTGAGAGGAAGAACAAAGGAATAAAGCCATCTCAACTGTCAGGTGATGCAACTATTGTTTCCTCGGGTTATGAGTCTTCTGGTTATGAGTCAGCAGAGGCCTTGGTGCTGTCAGACTCAGAGTCAGGAAATGATTGGGTGCTTGACTCCGGATGCACCTTTCATATGTGTCCAAGAAAGGATTACTTCGAGTCTCTATGCCTACAAGATGGTGGAGCAGTCTTGCTAGGGAATAACAAGCCATGCAAGGTCCAAGGATCAGGTACAATTCGTCTAAAAATGTTCAATGAGAATGAGATAGTGATCTCAGGAGTGAGGTATGTGCCTGAACTGAAAAGAAATTTACTTTCAATAAGCATGTTTGATAACCTAGGCTATACAACTAAAATTGAACAAGGCATGCTTAAAATCTCTATGAATGATAGAACAGTAGCTAAAGGCATAAAGAGAAATGAATTGTACATATTAGATGGTGCCACTATTATTGCACAGGCAGCAGTAGCTAGTCACACTTATCATGATAAATCAAAGCTGTGGCACATGAGGCTTGGACTTGTAAGTGAAAAGGGCTTGATAGAACTAAGTAAACAAAACCTTCTAAATGGTGACAAGGTACACAAGCTTGAATTCTGTGATCACTGCACTTTAGGAAAGGCACATAGGGTCAGTTTTAAAACTGGACAGCACACTACAAAATCAATCTTTGAGTATGCTCATTCAGACCTTTGGGGTCCAGCTAGGACTATGACTCATGGAGGTGGCTCCTACTTCCTGTCTATTATTGATGATTACTCTAGAAGGGTTTGGATCTATATACTTAAAAATAAGAGTGATACCTTTGAAAAATTCAAGGAATGGTACACTCAAACAGAAACTAAAACAGGTGCTAAACTGAAAAATTTAAGGACTGACAATGGCCTGGAATATCTTTCAGAGCAATTTGGTAAATTCTGCAGGAGTGCAGGTATACAAAGGCACAGGACAGCTGCAGGAACTCCACAACAGAATCGCTTGGCAGAGAGGATGAATAGAACAATCCTGGAAAGAGCGAGATGCATGCTATTAAGTGCTAGACTTGCAAAGAGCTTTTGGGGTGATGCTGCTGTAACAACAGCATATCTCATAAATAGAAGTCCATCTTCTGCAATAGGGTTCAAAACCCTTGTAGAAATGTGGAGAGGCAGACCTGCAGACTACTCAAACTTGAGAATATTCGGTTCACTGGCCTTTGTTCATGTCAAACAGGACAAACTTGCAGCAAGGGCAATAAGGTGTGTGTTCATTGGTTACCCTGCTGGCATAAAAGGATATAAACTGTGGAGATTAGAACATGGTGAACCTAAGTGCATAATCAGCAGAGATGTAGTCTTTGATGAGACTAGGATGGCCATGCTTTCAAAAGATCAGTCACCTCCTACACCATAAGCTGCATCAGACAATACCCAAGTTGAGGTGGAGCTTTCCACAAGCCGAGCCATGACTCAACCTGCTCAAGAGGAACCAGAACCAGAGCAGCATCAAGTTCCACCAGTGGCAAGTGATTACAACTTAATCAGAGATAGAACAAGAAGAAATATAGTTCCCCCAAGAAGATTTGGTCAAGCAGATCTTATATGCTATGCTCTAAGCATTGGAGAGGAAGCTCAAGAAAATGAACCAAGCAACTTCACAGAAGCAGTAACAAGTGAAAACAGTGCAGAATGGTGGAGGGCAATGGAAGAAGAGATGAAATCCCTTGAACAAAACAAGACTTGGACTCTAGTTGATCCTCCAAAGGGCAAAAGGATAATAGGCTGCAAATGGATCTTCAAAATGAAGGAAGATACTCAGAATGCAAACAGGCCAGATTCAAGGCAAGACTTGTGGCAAAAGGGTTCTCTCAAATTGAGGGCATTGACTCTAATGAAATCTTCTCTCCTGTAGTCAAACACTGCTCAATAAGGATCCTACTTGCCTTGGTTACTCAATTTGATCTGGACCTGGAACAGCTAGATGTCAAAACTGCATTCCTTCATGGAAATTTAGAAGAAACTATATATATGCATCAACCCGAGGGTTTTGACAAATGCAAAGACAAGGTGTGCTTATTGAAGAAATCTCTATATGGCCTAAAACAAAGTCCTAGGCAATGGAATAAGAGATTTGATGACTTCATGGTGAAGATGAACTTCCAAAGGAGCAGCTATGACAGCTGTGTATACACCTTCAAAGAGGATGGAGAAGTGATCATCTACTTACTCCTTTAGGTAGATGATATACTTATTGCAAGCTCTAGAAGATCAGAAATCAAAAGGATAAAGGATCAACTGAAGACTGAATTCAAGATGAAAGAACTTGGAGAGGCCAAGAGAATCCTTGGCATGGATATCACCATAAACAGGAAGACTGGAGAGCTTCTGCTGTCTCAGCTGGGATACATGCGAAAGGTGATTAGAAAATACAGAATGCATGAGTCTAAGACAGTTGGAACTCCACTAGGACAACTTGATAAACTGTCAGTTCAGCAAGGGCCGAAAACAGAAGAAGAAAGGCAAGAGATGACATCAATTCCATATGCAAATGCTGTTGGCAGCATCATGTATGGAATGGTGTGCTGCAGGCCAGATTTGGCCTATGCAGAGAATGTGGTGAGCAGATTCATGGCAGACCCTGGACTAACTCATTGGAAAGATATGAAGTGGATACTAAGGTACCTAAATGACACTTCAAATTCTGGACTTCTGTTCAAAAGAAGAAGTTCTCCTGCTAAGGATGTGATAAAAGGATATGTAGACTCTGATTATGCTGGCAACATTGACACTAGGAAGTCACTCTCAGGATACATATTCACAATCTTTGGCACTGCAGTGAGTTGGAGATCAACCTTACAATCAGTTGTAGCTATGTCCACCACTCAAGCTGAATTTATTGCTCTTACTGAGGGTGTGAAGGAAGCAATATGGTTAAAAGGAATTGTTGGTGAACTTGGCATAACACAAGACTGTGTTACCATCTACAGTGATAGCCAAAGTGCTATTCACCTTTCAAAACATCAAGTCTACCATGATAAATCCAAACATATTGATATTAAGCTTCATTTTATAAGGGATGTAATTGAGGCTAAGGAAGTCCTTGTTGAGAAGGTTTCAACAGAAGACAATCCAGCCGATGCCTTAACCAAGTCCCCACCCTTATCCAAGTTCAAGCATAGCTTGGACTTGATTGGTTTTCAGTAAGAAGATGAAGATTGGTGAGAGAGCAAAGTTATGGAACTATGATTGAATGGATTTAGAGACAAGGTGGAGAATTGTTAGTTGGTGTCTCAAAATTTAGTTACAAGCCAAAGCATCCATTGGAGGGAAAATCAGTTATGGCAGTTGCAACCATAACTGATTTCTGTTGCAACAACTTTGGATGGGCCAGAAATCGTGCATGCTTGCAGCTGAAGACTTGTCTATATATAAGCATAGGCCTAGCTTATGGTAGATGTGTGTGATTGAGATAGGCATAAACTTGTATAATTCTGAAACTTGTTAGCCAGATAAAAAGAGTGCTAGAGTGATCAAGGGGTGTGTGAAAAATAGAGTGTTGTAAGGCTGGGATTCTTCTTGCTGTGTTTCTCCTCGACAGCAGAAAGAAGAGGCCAGGGGTTCTAGTCTATTTTGCATAACTTGATCTTGTACTTGTGTTCAATCATAGTGGATATCTTTGCTCTCTCCCCGTGGATGTAAGCCCCACTGGATGAACCACGTAAATTCTTGGTATGATTCCTTCCCTTTCTCTTCACTCTGCTAGTTTTCTTGATTCTGTTTTGTTCATTGCCTGCACTGCTGTGTTGTTCTTGGTACTGCTGTGTTTGTTTCATTGATTTCAGTTTGACAAAATCCACAACACCTCCAAACACCCATATCATGAACAAAAGCATCTTTGGGAGAGGAGACCTGATACAACCACAAACTTAATTCCCAAAGCTTCTTCATCTACCCACTTTTCCTTCCAGAACATGATCTGATTTCCACAACGAAGTTTTCTACACAACCCCGTAGACAGCCAACCCGGTTTTGGTGATCTCAAATCCTCTAATCTATGAAGGTCCCTCCACCATGTTGAACCCCCAACCAAGTTTCCAGTGCCATCCATTAAGTTACCTCTCAAAGCTGTATCACCATACCTCACTGATATGACTTTCATCCATATGCCTCCCCTTTCTATTAGCATGCGCCACTTCCATTTTCCTAATAGGGCCAAGTTAAAATTTAACAAATTTGTTATCCCCGGGCCCCCTTCCTCCCTTGCTCTACATATAGTTTCCCACCTCACCCAAGCAACCCTCCTCCGGCCCTCAATACCTCCCCAGAGGAAATTTCTTTGGATTTTGTTTAAGGATTGAATAACCTTCATCGGTGCTTTGTAAAATGATAGGTATTACATGGGTAGGCATGAGAGAACTGCGTTGATTAGCACAATACGCCCCTCGAAAGACAGGTATTTGTTTCTCCACTCCAGAAGTCTTTTCTAACCGATTGGATCATCGGTTCCCAAGTTGTCGACTTCCTGGGATTCCCCCCACTTGGATGCCCAAAAAGTTAAAAGGGGTTTTCCCAATTCTGCAATTTAGTATCATTGACGCTTGTCTGACCAAACTCTCATTCACCTTCAACCCCACAAAACAGCTTTTAAAGAAGTTCACCCTCAATCTGGAAGCTAACTCAAAACCTCTCAGAATACATTTGATAGCTAAAACATTCTCTATTGAATCCTCCCTGACAATAACTGTATACGTGTGGCGTGAAATGTCATCCAATCAATACTTAACGGTGCAGCTCTAATGACTGGATTGAATTCCTAAGTTTTACAACATAGAGACATTGAGAAAGAAATTTAGGGCTCGTTTGGTGGTCAGGATAGGATAAGGACGGATAGGATAAGAGAACATGATAGGAGTATGATATGATATGAGCAGGATAAGCTGTTATCCTATCCGACGTTTGGTATCCACCAGATAACCAACTGGACAGCATTATGATTTGTGTATGAATTTTAAAATTTTTTGTTTTTATTCTAAATGTTTTCATCTTTTATTAGATTTACCTTTTTTTTATAATTTTCATTATTTAAATTTATAATAAAAAACAAAATTATCCTTATGATAAAATTACATATAATGTTTTAAACTTTTTTAAATATTGTCTAACTAAAATTAATTTTTTATATTTTTAAATATTCATTTTTTGTTTTTACTTTACATATAGTTAAATTATTAGAATAATTTTTATATTTTACAGTTTTTAAAAATAATATAAAATAACAAACTTAGCATTGTGATAAAATAAAAATAAATTTTAAAATTGATTATTAATATTTTTATTATTTTAAATATTTTATATTTAATTATACATTTTTTTATAATCGTGTTAAATTTTATTATACTTTAAATTATTATTTTATTATACTTTAATTATTTTATATATTATATATTTTATTATACTTTAAATCACCATATCCTACTTGTTACCGAAAAAAAAATCACCTTATCTTATCCTGTTAAGTTCTAACCCAGCCCTTCCCTCGGGATAGAATTTTAACTAGATTGACATGATAGGATAAGTGATAGGATTGACTTATCCTATCATGTTGGCTCACCAAACAACAGTTTCAGACAAAATATGATAACTTATCATATCCTGTATCTCTTATCCTAATCACAAACGGGTCGTTATTGGACTAAAACCAAACAACTACCATTTGCAGGGATTAAAAAGGTGAATAAACTTTTATTTTTATTTTTTTAGAACCTTCATGTTAGACTTTTATTTTTTTTAATCCTTTCATTTTCGTTTGACTGTCAGAACATTTATTTTTGTTTTACTCTCTCCTGCTCTCCATTTTCATGTCGTGCTTCATTGCTTTAGCATCTCTCTGCTTCATTTTCTCTTCATTTTCTTTGGTTCAATTTTCTTGGAAGATTTAAGTTATTATTATATAATTACATGCAATCAAATATGTCTCGGAAGATTAAATTTGTCTCATTTTCACTCTCTCTGATGCCTTGTGACGAAAATATTGAAGGAATGGACATTAATGTGTTCTTCATGTTGTCCCATTTAGATAGCTCACTTGGTAATGCTAAGGAATATAGGAGACTCCAAGTACTTAAAAATAAGGAGTTTAAATCCCACCCCTTGCTCCTAACATAACAACTAACATTAAATACTAATATTGGCTTATTAAAAAAAAATGTGTTCTTCATATTCCCCAGACTTGATTTTGGTTGCTAATTTCTGGTTTGATAGAATTTGATTTGTACTGTCTTTAAATGAAATAAAATTTGGGATATCTCCTTATTTGTTAAATCATAAATGTAGCTATTAAATGAACCTGTGTTCTAACGTTATGGACAGTGGTGATTAATTAAACTTCTCTAAAGCAAAAATTTAAAATAAATAAATAAGAATATATTTAATCCTGATTAGTTAAAATATCTCAATTTAGATGTACTTTATCCAGGTAATGGTTATCATTTTACAGTTGATGACTTGTTTTATTTAATGAAATTCCAAGCTTTTATATTGAACAAGTCGAGTAAGATTGACTTTGCTAACAAATGACACAACTCACAATTAGATTGACTTCATTATGGGTTTTGGCAAAATTATTCGTTAATCCAATATCCATCCAATTTATTTATGAAAAAATCTATTCACTTACATAAAAAAAAAATGAATTGAATTGGATTGAATTATTTTTTTAATGGATGATTTATGTTCCATTTTATTTAAAAAAAAAAAATCAATTAAACCAATAATAAAAAAATATAATAGATCAATTTTTTATCCACTTGAAAACCATCTTATTCATTTTTTTCAAATCATTATTCACCAAACAAAAAATAAAAATCAAATCAGAATCAACCTACGTCACCCCTTCATCTCTCTCTGTAGAGCAACAATGGCGGCAACACATTCTCATGTTATCTAGCTACTCCTTACTTTCTATTTTCGTTTTCTTTCTCCTTGTTCAAAGTTCCATGCATGAATCCAGATTTCAAGGCTCTCTTGGGTGCATTTTTAAATCCAAAATTGAACTGCGTTTTTTGCAGATTCCGTTTTCCCTCTGCGTGATAAATTGGTTTGGGTGAAGGAGTGGAACTTTGAACAAGAGAGCTTCGAAATCAAATACAAACACTGACCAAAGATTGGAAAACGAAGAACAAACTAGAAGGCGGGGAGAATAGAAGAGAGGAGCAGAATGTGGAAAGAGGAATAAGAAAATGGAGTGGAGAATGAAGGTTTGATTGACGATGAAGGTAGAAACCAGAATGAGGAGAGGTAGAAGACGAAGGAGGGGGCAAATTTATAAAATATTAATAATTAATTTTTAAAATATTAAAATATTTATATTTAATAAATATTTTTAATTTTTTTTTGTGAATGGATAAAAAATATACTATTTTAAAATAGTAATAAAAATTAATTAATTTTTTAAATAATATTAATGGATGGATTGGATATCCTTCCATAAAAAATTTATTAATGGATAGATTAAATGTCTTTATTAAGTGGATCATTGATGGATTGCTTTTTTTTTTTTTTAAAAGTAAATGATCATAATGGATTAATGGATTGTTTCAAATCCATCAATTATAATCAGAATCAAAATTTATCCAATCCATCTATTTGTCACCCCTACTTATAGCATATTAATTCAAAAAGCACTGTCAATGACGTTAGTTGTGTTTTCCTATGAACACATTCTTTGGTCTTTTTTTTAAGCAAGGTAATCTTATACCACCATAAATTTATTGATAAAAAAAAAAAGGAAACAAAATCACAAGGGACATAACCAAAACCCAGGCAAAAACCAAGAATCAAGTACATTTAACATTAAGTCTTCTGGTCTTTCTCAAGTTATACTTATGAGATTTAGACAAAACAACTGTGAAATTAAAATCATTCTTAGCAACAGTATCATTATTTTACTCTGTTGAAAGAGAGTTATTATCTAGATCCTCCTCACCCCCATTTCCAAAAAAACTTGACAAGAACTTCCATATCATGAATAACATTAGGATGCGTAGGAATTGAATTAATCACAGGAATATCAACATTCTTACCACTAACTGTTACATTAGGAGCTGGGTCTTGAAGAATGGAATTTGGAACGTACATGATCAGGGATGGCCTTAACTGAATCACCCTTATCAGTCATATTTATGCCACCAACATTCAAACTATTATCACCTACAATCTCTTTATTGGCCTGCACAAACCCCAACAAAAGGTTAGAGTCATCTTGATGAATCTCTTTCTGTTTTCTATTGATGTTTGTGTTCACAAGAGGAGCTTCTTGAATTGGAATAAAAGAGGAGGAACCATTAACATCTTCCTTATGAGCAATCTATGGAGCAGACACTTCTTTATTCTTAGGGACATATTTAGGAGCAGTTTTACAATTTACCATAGGTTTCTCCTTCTGAATCACTTGATCCTTATCGGAATTAGGAACAAAAGTAGCAATCTTTTTACGGTTAGTCAAAGAATGGCCAATTGTTTTGCAAGTAGAATAGAAAAAGACAACTTTTCATACTCTACTACCACAAAGAAAGCATATCCCTCTCTTTCCACAAGAATTTGGTCATACAATTTCCCAATAAGGTCAATGTCCACAAGAATTCTAGTAAAGTGGCCTAGAGTTCTATTTCTAGTTGTTTCATCCAAAGAAATAGGGATGCCAAGACCCTCTGCAATTTAAAACAATTTTTTTGGCCTCCAATATTGATATGTATCAGCCCAACAACCAAATACCTGAAGAAGCCCAAGTGAACCATGCTACAGAGAGGCCCAAAAGAATTAGCAAGATTCCAAGGAAATGGTCCGATTACATATACTACAAGTAGAGACAAACTGTAATGACTCGGCAATGTTCTAGAAGCCAAGTTTGTTAGGATTTTCTGTTAGAATAATTGATTCCGTGTAATCTTTCCTTTTGCTGTTTTGAGGTGAGCATAGGCATATATTCACCTGGTATGCTGTCATCAATTAGAAAATGAATATCTAGATCATTCTCTCTTCCTTCTCTAAACTTTTCTGGAGGTACTCTGTCCTCGAAATCATAGAATTGGCATACTTAACACTTGGTGCTCTCGTTGGTGCTTCCCTCCTGCTTTATCATGGCGCCCTCAACTCGTTCTTCCTCTGAAACCGATAAGCTGGATGAATTGATGCAACAACTTTCCCAATTCCAGACCACCTTTACTTCCAAAATGGAGGAGGTTTCCTTGTGTGTAGCTGCCTTGGAGGGTCGTTCCCCCCAGTCGTCCCCTCATTCATCCTCTAACTCCGATTCCAACCAGCGGCACTTCCTGAAGCTGGATGTTCCTCGTTTCGATGGGACCGACCCCCATGGGTGGATCTTCAAGGTGTCTCAGTTTTTTGAGTATCATGGTACAGCCGCAGAGGAAAGGATCACCGTGGCTTCGTTCTACCTCGACGGTGCCGCCTTGTCCTGGTACCAGTGGATGTATCGTAATAGCCAAATCCTTTCTTGGTCACAGTTTTTGCAAGCCTTGGAGACCCGATTTGCCCCCACCGCCTACGACAATCCTCGGGGGAAGCTCTTCAAACTCACTCAGACTTCATCGGTTGCTACCTATCTCAGTGAATTTGAAGCTCTCACTAACCGAATTGTTGGCTTGCCTACCCCCTTCCTTCTGAGTTGCTTTGTTTCGGGCCTCAAACCGGAAATCAGGCGTGAGGTCCTTGCATTACAGCCCAGTTCCTTGTCTCAGGCGGCTGGTATCGCTAGACTCAATGAGGAGAAGATGCAGGATTTGCATCGATATAATCGTCCCAGGCCGATCCAACCTTGGTCACCGCCGGCGGTGTCTCGCACCTTCACGCAGCCGCAGCGATCCCTTCCTAAGCCGATGCCAGTGCGGAGCCTTCCCCCGTTGTTACCCGCTCCACCTCCTAATCCGCGTTTCAAACAACTCTCCGAGGCAACAATGGATGATCGAAGAGAGCGAGGACTCTGCTTCAATTGTGACCAGAAATGGTCTCACAACCACAAGTGCAAGGGGCGATTCTTATTGTTAGTGGCTGAAGAGGAAGATGAAGCTGCCATGCCAGGGGGAGATCATCTCGTTGATGACCTGGGAGGTGATTCCCCGGAACTACCCTTGGACGAGGAGGCCCAATCGGCTCAGTTGAGCCTCAATGCATTAGCTGGGACCCGTGTTTCGGAAACCCTTCGGGTTATGGGCCAAATCTCCCAATAGCCAGTCCAGATCCTCATAGATGGAGGAAGCACTCATAATTTTGTGCAAGCAAGAGTGGCTTCCGAATTGGGCCTTAAGTGTAGCCCAACATCCTTATTGAAAGTTTTAGTTGGAAGTGGAGAGGAGTTACGGTGCACCCAAGTCTGTTTGGAGGTCGGAATTATGATTCAAGGCCATGAGTTTCTGGTGGATTTGTATGTTCTTGAGATGACTGGGTCAGATGTGGTGTTAGGGGCCCAATGGCTTAAACAACTGGGCCCAGTCTTGATGGACTATCAGAAACTAACCTTGAAATTCGTACATGGGCCAACTTATGTGGAAATTAAGGGTAGTACCAACTCAAGTCTGGAAACCATTAGCTTGCATCAGCTACGAAAGATAATTAAGGGGGGACCATGGGGCCCAGTTCTTCTCTTTACGGGTCAACAACCCAAGTGACCCTACTCTCACGATACTGCAACATGAAGACCCTACTGTGCAGCGGCTCTTACATGACTTCGCCACCTTGTTTGAGGAGCCAAGCCACCTTCCTCCCCCACGGTTCTCTGATCATGCAATTCCTCTCATTCCTAATGCATCGCTAGTCAATGTTCGCCCGTACCGATATCCTCACGCCCAGAAGATCGAGATTGAATCTCAGGTCTCCAAATTACTCGAGAATAGGTGGATTCAACCCAGCAATAGCCCTTTCTCTTCCCCAGTTTTGGTTCTAAAAAAGAAAGATGGCTCATGGTGCATGTGTGTTGATTATCGCGCCCTGAATGCCCTCACAGTTAAGGATCGATTTTCGTTGCCCATGGTGGACGAGCTCTTGGATGAATTGGGCTCAGCTCGAATTTTTTCGAAGTTGGATTTGACCTCCGGGTTCCATCAGATTCGGCTTCAACCACAGGATACGCCCAAGACGGCCTTTCGGACCCATGACGGCTATTTTGAATATCGGGTGATGCCGTTCAGCCTCTGCAATGCACCGGCAACCTTCCAGGCTACAATGAATGATATCTTTCGGCCCTTGCTTCGACGAACAATGATCGTCTTTTTCGATGACATATTGGTGTACAGTTCTTCACTGGAATTGCATTATGGCCACCTGCAACAAGTAATTTTGATTTTGAGACAACAATATTTTTATTTAAAACCCCAAAAGTGCTCGTTCTGTCAGTCTCAGATTTCGTATTTAGGACATGTTGTTACTGGGGGCACAGTCGCCCCGGATCCCGTGAAAATTCAAGCTGTTTCCGAGTGGCCGGAGCCAAAGAATTTGAAGGGATTGCACGGATTTTTGGGGTTATCCTGGTTCTACCGAAAATTTGTTCAGAATTATGCAGCAATAGCTCTCCCCCTCACATCCCTGTTGAAGAAGGACTGCTTCAAGTGGTCACCGGAAGCCCATTCGGCCTTTGAGGCATTGAAGGCAGCTTTGGTCAGTGCCCCTGTTTTGTCATTACCGGATTTTTCAAATCCTTTCATTGTCCAAACCGATACGTCGGGGTTCGCCATGGGTGCAGTTTTACTACAATCTGGCCATCCCATTGCCTACTACAGTAAAGTTTTCAGCCCCCGGATGTCCAAGGCTTCTGCTTATTTGCGCGAACTGCACGCTATCACCAGTGCAGTTAAGCGTTGGAGACGGTACCTACTCGGGCATTTCTTCATCATTCAGACGGATCACAAGAGTTTGAAGGAGCTTCTCACCCAAGTCATTCAAACTCCAGAACAACAACACTATCTTTCAAAATTACTAGGATATGATTGTGACAGCCAGTACAAGCCAGGCAAATCCAACATCGTTGCAGATGCTTTGTCCAGGTCTCCAGAGCCTCCAAGTGCAAGATTTTTGGTTCTCTCCATGCCTCAGTTTTTATTTCTGGATGAACTGAAGCAAGAACTAGCCTCTGATCCCACATTCTTAGATTTATAGTCTAAATATTAGGACAATCCTCAGTCACTTCCGGGGTTCTCTTTCTCCGATGGATTGTTGCTCAAGGGAGGAAAAATATGGATTAGTCCCACATCTCGCTTTAAACAACTTTTGTTGAAGGAGTTTCATGCTTCAGTCATTGGGGGCATGCAGGAATCACTAAAACCTTGTGCCGCCTCACTGATAATTTTTATTGGGACCATATGAAGAAGGATGTCCAGGAATTCGTCACCCAATGTGTCACTTGCCAACAGACAAAATACAGTACAAAGAAACTAGGGGGCCTTTTCCAGCCACTCCTATTCCTAGTAATATGTGGGAAGATATCTCAATTGACTTTGTCACAGGCCTCCCTCCTTCCAATGGGTACACGGTTATATTCGTAGTAGTTGACCGCTTTTCTAAGGGTGTTCATCTTGGCGCTCTCCCTACAAATTTTACTGCTTATAAGGTTGTTGAACTTTTTGTATCCATCGTTTGCAAACATCATGGCATTCCTAAAAGCATTGTTTTCGATCGCGATCCTATCTTTGTAAGTCGATTTTGGTTAGATCTTTTCAAGTTTAGTGGCACCCTCCTTCGAATGAGCTCGGCCTACCATCCGCAGACGGATGGACAAACGGAGGTCATGAATCGCACAATTGAGCAATATCTGCGTGCATTTGTGCACCATCAGCTTTCTACTTGGCTCTGTTTGCTCCCTTGGGCAGAGTATCATTACAACACATCGGTTCACTCCACTTCTGGGTATTCACCATTTCAAATTATCTATGGTAAGCCACCACCATCTATCCCCGCTTATATTCCGGGATCTTCTTCAATTGAAGCTTGTGATTCATCACTGACTTCCCACGAAGCTATTCTTGCATTGTTGAAGAAGAATCTCCTTAAGGCTCAGGCTCGGATGAAGTCTTATGCTGATAAACATAGGAGAGAAGTTAATTTTGAGGTGGGCTCTTGGGTCTTTGTTAAACTCCAGCCTCAGTGTCAAACTTCTCTAACAGGGACCAAATACCACAAGCTTTCTAAAAGGTTTTATGGGCCATACCAGGTGCTGGCAAAGGTCGGTCCAGTTGCTTATAAGTTAGAACTCCCTTCACATTCAAAAATTCATAATGTGTTCCATTGCTCATTGCTCAAGCATCATGAAGGTGCACTTCCAGCTGAGATTGATCAACTCCCTCCACTCTCTGTTGGCAACAATCCATTAATTACCCCGTTGGCTGTTCTGGACTGGCGCATGACAGAAGTGAATGGCATTCCAGTCAAGTTTGCCTTGGTGCAGTGGCAAGGTCTCTCCCCCGATGACACCTCCTAGGAGAAGTGGGATGAACTGCGCACCTTGTACAACCTTGAGGACAAGGTTGCTCTCGATGGGGGGGGGGGGGGGGGGGGGGTGGATATTGATATGTATCAGCCCAACAACCAAATACCTGAGGAAGCCCAAGGTGAAGCACAAGTGAACCATGCTGCAGAGAGGCCCAAAAGAATTAGCAAGATTCCAAGGAAATGGTCCGATTACATATACTACAAGTAGAGACAAACTGTAATGACTCAGCAATGTTCTAGAAGCCAAGTTTGTTAGGATTTTCTGTTAGAATAATTGATTCCGTGTAATCTTTCCTTTTGCTGTTTTGAGGTGAGCATAGGCATATATTCACCTGGTATGCTGTCATCAATTAGAAAATGAATATCTAGATCATTCTTTCTTCCTTCTCTAAACTTTTCTGGAGGTACTCTGTCCTCGAAATCAGAGAATTTGCATACTTAACAAATATTCTTGAAGCAATCCATGTATGCGTACCCAACATGTGAGAGATTCCAAGTACACATCGCCCAAATACTACCCAGACCTTCTACGGATTCGAACTCATAAAAACCTTTGCCAAGAGGAACATTGTCCATTGACCAAGAGGTTTCCAAAGCTCCGATAATTTGGAGCACAATGCTTCATACTTGACGGGTGAATCATCTTTTGAAAGGTTTAATGGACCATAAAAATTGTTTTTACATCCGTCCAAATCAACTTTGTATTCTTCCTCAGAAATTTTGATCGATAATGCATCTCCTTTCATGCAAGGTCGCAACAATTGATTCAAAGGAATATCAGTGGCATTACTCAGAGCTTGTACAAAGGTTTTCCGAAGAGATTTATCCATTGCAGAATGAACTAATCAACAACGATGAAGACCAGAGCAACGAACAGAGAACCAAGCGCAGTAAACCAGTGGAGCGAACCTAGAGATCCAAGCGCAGGAAACCAGCAATGAAGACCAGAGAAGAAGACCAAGCGACCTGCGACGTGTCGTGCCGGTGAGGGAGGTCTGGCCCGGGGTTTCACAGCGGCGGAAGCCCTAGCAGAGCTAGTGAGCGGGCCGCATTGCACAGGGAGCGTATCACGACAAAAGGAAGAATGCCTAACCAAAGTAAAGGTTAGTTTCTGCTCTGTCTCATGTTTTCTGGTATCAACATATTTGTGTTGTCTTATTCATAGATTCTGTTAGTTTAGTATCCAGCCATGGAATTGATTGAAATTAAGGCGCTGACGCTGAGACTCCAAGGGAGTCAAAAAGGGTTGACTTATTTTATATCTTAGTGTTTCTTGTTTGCTATCGTGTTTAGCCAAGGGCGGATCCAAGTTGTAATGAGGGTGTGCACTTGCACCCCTCAATTTTTTTAAAAAATTATAATTTTCTTATATTTATTTATTTTTGTTGAAAATGTTGCACCCAATGCCACTGAAACTGCTCCTCACACAAATCAGACGAGAGTAAAGACCCTCCACACTGCCACAACACCGGCGATTGTCCAGAGAAGCAAGGCCAAGAAGAGGTGGTTTGTTTTCTGAAACACAATGACCTCCATGGGTCTGAGCTCAAAGAAATATGTTTTCTGATCTCATCTGCCAGCCATTCAAGAGAGAGTGAGGGAGAGGAAAAGAAGAGGCGGTTTGGTTTTTGATCTGCCAGGCGCCAGCTATTGGAGAGGGAGGGAGAGGGAGAGGTAGATAGATCAGCCGTAGAAAGGAGAGGTACAACCATAGAAAGAAAAAATAAAACAAGGGGCGGAGGTGGATTTCACTTTTTCTTATGTCTGCTAAGTTTTTTTTTTTTTTAGAAAGTTAGCAAGTACACTTTGAAAAGTCAACATAATATTGTATATGGTGTGAACGTTACCCGAGAGTGGTACAGTGTTTTATTTGATTATTTGGGTTTGATATTTAAATTTAAAGTTTAATTTGTCGCACAGTATTTTTCCTATGTTTTTTTTAGCAACAAATATATATTTAAATATATTTATTTTATATTAAACTCAGAGGATGATTTTAATTAAACTAAAATCATTTTCTTGTATTGTTATATCATATGAAGTCACGATAAAAATTTCGATTGAAAATTCAGACGGAAGCCGATCTGTATTTTCACTACCGGTACAAGCTTACTGTGCAGAAAACCTAATTTTGACCCGTGAACGAAACAATTAGTGTTTTTATTATGTTTCCTTCAACCTTGATTATTTTGAAAATTTTCGTTCAAAAATAAAATATAATATTTTATTCGAACGAAAACGTCGGAAGAATTACGATCGGAAATGCAACCGGGTACGAAATGGAGCAGATTAGGGACCATAAAAGAAGTAAGGAGACATGATGGAAGAGGCTATGACACACTCCAAAAGTGCATCATCACATTTTTCAAATTATAATATTATTCTAATCCAAAAAGTCATTTATCTCTCTTCTCCATCCAATCAAGCATTAAACCACCAAGCTTGTTTAACAAGCTCTCCCTCACTCCCCTTGGTCGTGAGCCTTCCTCCCTCTCCCTATATAGACCCCTTTCATTTTCACTTCATCTTCCTCCTTCAACCTCCATTAAACCTTGATCTTCTTCTTTCTTCTAAAAGTTCAAGCTCTTAAAGCTTTAGTTTTTATTCATCTTTTCTACTTAAGTTCTTCATTAAAGTTCTTCCTTATACTAAGGGTAATCCTCTCATATAAATCTTTTTACAAGTTACATCTTTTATTTCTTAGTTTACTTTATGTGTTCCTTATATGCTTTAAACTTCTAAAAATCTTTCTAAAAAGGTAGAAAACTCCTTTTGAGTTGAAACCACTTTCTATAGTCTTGTATTAACTTATATTTTCACATACTAAGAGGTTTGTAAAACAAAAATCTCTATCCATCTCTTCCAATGAAGGCCGAATGCTTGCATTTGTGACATAGGAAGTTTTTGTTTCAATTTTTGGAATATAATCATGTGTTTGAGTTTCTAACTATCCCTTGATCTTGAATCTATAAATCTTGGAAGTTTTGATAGCTTGTTCCTATGATGGCCGAAAAATATGAATAAATAGGCCTAGGATACTATGTTTCAACTTTCCAAGTATAGATCATAGATTTAGAAGTCTTGATACCTTGTGATTCTAAACCTAAGAGTTATTGTTAAACAAAGAATATTTTCCTCATCATCCTATGATGGCCGAAACTTAGTGTTTAGGTGCTAGGATGTTTGAGTTTTTATTCTTCCAAAATGATAATGGACTTGAGCTCCATAAGATATTTGGATGCTAAGTTTAAGAGATTGGAAAGTTTAAATATTTATAACCTGTTTATTCTATGTTATTAAAGATAGGATGTATTACTTTCATTTTTCCAAGATGATCATGGCTTGAGCTCCATAAGATATTTGGATGTTAAGTCTAAGAGATTGGAAAGTTTCACTACTAGAAAACTTGAATTTTCGGACGGAAATGTTTCCATCTGAAATTTTTCGAAAATTTCGGACGGATTTCACACGGATTGTGTTATTTTTTATATTTTCCTTGATCCGTCTGAAATCCGCCCGAAATTTCGGACAGATTTCACACGGATTGTGTTTTTTTTTATATTTTCCTTGATCCGTCTGGAATCCGTCCGAAATTTCGGATGGATTTCACATGGATTGTGTTATTTTTTATATTTTCCTTGATTTATCTTACATCCGTCTGAAATCCGTCCGGAAATTTCGGACGGATTTCACACGGATTTGTTATCTTTTATATTTTCCTTGATTTATCTTACATCCGTCTGAAATCCGTCCGAAAATTTCGGACGGATTTCACACGGAATTTGTTATTTTTTATATTTTCCTTGATTTATCTTACATCTGTCTGAAAATTTCGGACAAATTTCACACGAATTGTGTTATTTTTTGTATTTCTTACATCCGTCCGAAATTTCGGACGGATTTCACACGGAATTTGTTATTTTTTATATTTTCCTTGATTTATCTTACATCCATCTGAAATTCGTTCGAAAATTTCGGACTGATTTCACACGGATTGTGTTATTTTTTATATTTTCCATGAAAAAAGATTAAATAATTTATCTTATAAATATGATTAAAATATTTGATCTTAATAAATTTAAAAGTAAACAAGATTTATGAAAAAAAATTAAAAAACATATTTAGACTAATAAAATGAAATCAGTCCCTATTAAAGCAATCCGTACCGGTTTAGTTTGAGAAATTAATTTACTCTCTTCAAATTATTTTATTGGGTGCGTTAGCACTAACTTATTTCAGTGAATGCACGCTTACTAAACAATAAATTACACTATTGTCACTATTATCACCAGTACAGAAAAGTGTTTTAAAATAATATGATTAAGAGAAAAGCATTTTCATATTTTCATCCTATTTAATTTTAGAGTTGAAAATAAACTGGTTTGACCTTAATTGGAGATTAAATTTTGGACCGAGTATTTTCGTAGTTGATCAGTTCAACTATTAATCTTTATTCTAATTTGAATTTTGAAATCATATATTTATCAATCTTTATTTTTAGATTCAAAAACTAAAAACATGTTTATTTTTAGGCTTAATATTTTATCACTCATTTTTATACTTATCACTAAATGTTAAGTTTAAAACATAAAAACTCCCTCCTTCCCTCATCTGACCCGTAACCCCTCCCCCCTCTCTCTTTCTTTCGTTTTCTTCTTCTTTCTCCTTTTTTCTCTCTTCTTCTTCTTCCTCCCTCCAACTTCACCCTCTTCCTTCACTCCCAGCCGGCGTCGTCCCTCCACCGCAACCACCGTCCGGCCGCGCCTCCTAGGGACGCCGTTCAGCCACTGCTCAACACGGAGAAGATGGCTATGCGACCCAGCCCTTTCCTGCACGTGCCTGGCCGCTGCTTCGCCCTCCGCCGTCGTGAAACGGTATCTCCACTGCGGTAAGCTCCGGTTGCCGCCATTAATGGTGGTTTTCAACCTCTATGGGTTGTTACACCTCCTTTCCTCCTCCCCTAAAGCTTGATTATTGTTTTCATTTAGATCTTGGTGCTGTCCAGAAGCGCATCGCCGTCCTCCGCTGCCATCGCTCGGCCGCGCGGGACAGCCCGGATCGCCACGATCTCTTCTCCCTTACTTGTGGGTGAGTGATTCCTCACCTTACCTTGTTGGATTTCAAGAAATCCCCAAATTGATTTTGAAACCCTAACCCTAACCCTTTGATTTCAGATTTTACTCTTAAAATTAAACCTTGTTTTATGAAATTGGGACTGTGAATTAGTGTTTCCCTAAACCAATTTCATTATTCTTTAGTTAAAATGAGTTTTCCCCAAATTGCAAACCCTAACCCTAGCTCTTTGATTTCATACTGTGATTTGAAAAATGGATGCAAGACGTAGCAATCGAGTTCAATATCTCAGAGACGTGCTGCTTGAATCAGATTCCTGAGTCTGAGAGCTCTGATATCTCACTCAATGGAGCCTCAAATGCTCGTTTCCGCCTCAGATGGTTCACTCCTACTACAGAGGTGAAGGTTACCTACCACAAAATAAAACAATTCATTTTACTAAATATTTTGACTTATAAGCATGTGATGTCTGCAAAAACAATAGGCAGAACAATGCATGCCCAATGAGAATTTTTTATTTATTATTTATTATTTATTTAGTGTCCTTTAGTTAGGTGCAAGTTCATGTTTTTGGATCTACAAGTATATCATGCTTAACCATTAACAAAAGTACTTTTAGATTAAAATAAGAAGCATTGTTTTGTATAGTGTACTGTTCCCTTTGCCAAATGCTTGACTGGGAGTACTTGTAACTGTTTACATTATTTTTTGAGAAATTCTTTTAAAGTCTACTACTCCACTAAGAACATTACATGAGGCACCAAATAAGCAAACATGCTATTGCATTGAAAATAAAATATTATTAAATCAAATCTAGACCGTTACAAAGACTGCACTATGAGAGTATCTAATTATTTTTTCACATTTTTGGTATACTTTTGTAGGTCAAGCTTTGCGGCCATGCCACATTAGCATCTGCACATATTCTCTTTGGACTTTGGACCATAGTTACAAAGTTTTCTCAATAACCCTGCAAACCATGTACTAGTTCCCACATAGCAATTCTTGATACTTCTCAGTGTAAAGACAGTCTTATCATCTGTTAACCTTGTTGATATTAGGAAATAGTATGTTGTAGTTGAATCATTCAAACTGCATATTCTGTGTGAGTGGTGAAGCTTATAATGTTTTGTAGGTTGAACTTGCCTCAGGAAAAGACGTTGCAGAACTAAAGCCGGATATTGCTGCAATAGCAAAATGCCCTGGCGGAGGCATACTTGCTTCTTGGACTGCTCCTCCAGAATCTGGATTTGATTATTATTGTTAATGCTTCTTTCCAAAATATGGAATCGATGAGGTAATATGTTAGTACCAGCTAATTTGTGTTGTTAGTACTTAGTACTAAAGAATTTCTAATGAGTGTATCGAAAAGGCTTTGTTGAGAAATATTGTAGCCACCTTAAAAAAATCTAGTATTGTGTCCATCATTTTGTAATGAATCATTGACAAAAGATTCATAAGAGGTACGGTTAGATTTTAACATTAGTAGCATTTGATGCATTCATTTTGACGAATGAGGACTATCGAAGGCATACTACTAAAAACCGACAGCGACAGTTGGGGACTGCATAAGCACTCCACTTTACATTGCTAATTCTTTTTTTTTTCTTTCATTTAGATATCTGCTGGATATGTGGGTTAGCAGGTAATATTGAGTCTAGTTTGATTATTAAGAAGTAGCATTTACATGTTTAAATTGAAGCATTATCTGTTCTATTTAAAGGTTTAATGTAGATGGGAAGGTTTCTTTGAACTTTTTCTTCTAATGTAAAAAATTATGGAAATGCATCACTTGGTGATTCGCTTCAGGATCTACAGAACTTGCAAGCATGGCTGCAAGAGCAGCTGCTGAACTTTCAAACCGAGAGAACATGACAAGGCAGTACTCAAGTGGGTCACATAGTTCTTCTGGCAACTTTATTTTTTTTTGTTTGGTTCATTACATGACCTTCACAGTTCACAGTGGCTTGATCTTCTGATAGTTTTTAAGTCATGACTTTTGGATTGCATGCAGCAATTGGTATTTGATTTTTAGAAGTTGTATGGTACCAAGGCTGTATTTTGTAACAATAGTCAAATTCATGATTTTGTGATTGAATGTGAAACTGCAAATGTTAGTGATCGGTGCCATATAATTCACATAGATAGTGAAACTGTAATGTAAGTGAAGTGATCTGTCACGACCGTGATGGGCATCACGGCCCGACCGTGACAGCTTTTGCCTTGAATTTTGCTTCACTAAATGGTCTGTCACGACCGTGATGGGTATCACACGGCTTGGCCGAGACAGATTTGGCCTAGAAGGGGTCTGGCTCAGTTGATATGTCACGGCCGTGATGGGCATCACAGCCTGGCCGTGACAGCTTCTGCCTTGAACGCTTCACTAAATGGTCTGTCCGAAATTCGTCCGAACAATAACCAATAAAATCACAACATCCGTCCCAAATCCGTTGGAAAAGAAAAATAAATTTGTCCGAAATTCATCCGAACAATAACCAAAATCCGGATTTGCACGTTGTCCATATTCCGTCCGCAATCCGTCTGTAAATATTTTCGGACAGAATTTGGGACGGATTTTATAATTTCCTACGAGGCTTTTTCAGACGGGTGCCATTCCGTTCGAAATCCGTCCGGAATGAATTATCCGTCCGAAATCCGTCAGAAATTTGTCCAATTTTCGTCCGAAATCTGTCTATAAATCTGTCCGAAAAAGATGGATTTCTAGTAGTGTTTAAGGATTTCTAACTTGTTTATTCTATGTTATTAAAGCTAGGATGTATTACTTTCATTTTTCCAAGATGATCATGGACTTGAGCTCCATAAGATATTTGGATACTAAGTCTAAGAGATTGGAAAGTTTAAGGATTTCTAACTTGTTTATTCTATGTTATTAAAGCTAGTATGTATTACTTTCATTTTTCCAAGATGATCATGGACTTGAGCTCCATAAGATATTTGGATGCTAAGTCTAAGAGATTGGAATGTTTAAGTTTCCATTGTTTTCCAAGATGATCATGAACTTGAGCTCCATAAGATATTTGGATGCTAAGTCTAAGAGATTGGAAAGTTTAAAGGTTTCTAGACTATAAATCCTATGAAGGCCGAACCTAGAAGGTTATGGACCTATGATACTTTGTTCTTATTTTTCCAAAATGATCATGGTTTTGAGCTCCTTAATACATATGGATGCTAAACCTAAGAGATTGGAAAGTTTAGTGAATACTAACCTACTTTACTAGCCTTGGCCGAATGCCCTATGTTTATAATTTAGTGGGATTTTAATTCAACTTTGTTAAATGATCATTGTTTATGAACTCCTAACACTTAAGGATCATAAATCCATGAGTTGTATAATTTTCGGGAATCTCTAAACCTAAGAACTAGTCTTGGCCGAACATATACCTTGTGGTTTAGTGTTCTTATTTGATTTTAACTTGTGATTTTGTGTTCATAACCTTAGACTTCCATCGCGGAGGAAACGAGGACGTTCGTGACATACCTCTTCGAGCATCTAATCTTCTTACTTTCACAGAAAGTAAGAGGGAATTGCCTAGGAATATTCAATGACTATATGCATGTGTGTATGTGTTTACTTGAGTGATTTGAATATTATTATGATATGGAGCAAATACTTAAATGACTTGTTTACTTGAACTATTGTGATTAATACTTGAAGTTTATTATTACTTGCCTTAAAGTATTGTGAGTTATATATATATATATATATATATATATATATATATATATATATATATGTGTGTGTGTGTGTGTGTGTGTGTGTGTGTGTGTGTGTGTGTGTGTGTGTGTGTGTGTGATGAAATGTCGTTAACTGTGATATTATTGTTGAGAATATATTACTGTTGATTGAAGTTTGAGAAGCCGGACTTGAGTCTGTGCACAATGATTATAAGGATTAAAAGCCTTAATAAGCCTTGAATAGAACCTTGAAAGTATGGGTTTCATTTATAAAAGTTCCTTGTTTAAAACGCTTACTTCAAGAGAACGAGATTCTAGTTTTGAAATGAAACGTTGAAGTATTTTTAAGTCAGTAGAAACTACCTTTTTGTGATCCAAAGTTTGTATGAGAGAAAACCTTTTTCGAACTATGTGTTTCATGAATGAGAAAACCCTTTGAAAATATTTGACTTTATTCCATCAAGGATTTCAAAAGAAAACGAATTTCCAAATGTTTTATAAAAGACTTTATAGAGGAAAAGATTTTCTCCTAAATGATTTAGAAACGTTCCGGTTACTTGGATATGTGACCGAGGTTTTGTTTTGGTTTTGATTTTCACTGAGCGAAAAGTAAGCACATGTGAAAGAGAATATTAGTTCGCGAGACGTCGCCTCTAGTATTCAGTTATATGCACGTGATCTGGGATCCGTGTCAAGAATTATGGACCAAGGGTTCTAATCGTGATATTATGGGCTAGGAGTCCTAATTTTGGAATTGAGGATTGTGTGTCCTAATTTCGTTGTTATGGGCTAGGAGTCCTTATCATGTTGAAATGAAACATGGATAAAATCATAATTGTTTCTACGACCACAACCTTGGACTGCGGCATCAGACTAAGGTGTTGTGATTGAGCACTTGGACTGCGCGTCCTGTGTTATTGATTTTCAAGTAATGAAAATTGTGAATAGTCGTTAGCTGTGGGTTTCGACAACGGAAAAGAGTGAACACAAAGAAAAGTCTCGATAATGAAAAGTCTTTTATTCATATGCATTTCCCCTTAGCAGGCGTGCTTGAGTTAACCAAATACCCGCTTAAGATATAGTATTCGATGAGGTATACATATGAATGACCGTTATAAGGGATTCGTGATGATGTTGATCCGGGTGCATGAGGTGACGGAGACAACTTGCCAAACGGGGAGTATGAGCCTGATCAACTCTTTCTTTCTAAATGATAAAACGGTGTTGGTATCTCATGAGATTAAGATTAGAGCCTGGTGATTGAAGTGTCATGCATTATCTTTATAAAATTGATTGATTCGGTATGAGACCCACTGAAATAACACTTGTTGTTTACCTATAAGTAATGTTAAAATGTTAATATGCCAAGGTGTTGTATGGATCATGTGTATGGTTGTTGTGCGATATATCCGTTGTCGGTATCTCACTCTTTCATTTCTACTTGTTATTCTCTTTTCCCTTTTGGTACCGCCGTATGTGTATAAGTTCAAATGGATCCCAATATCCAACTTGTGCCGACAATGTCGAAGACTGAGGACTTTGACGAAGCAGGGAATGTCGGGACATGGCTAATACATCCAGGGGCGACATCAGCCACATACCACGGAGCAATTACCACAACCGATTTAAATGCCGACGGAGACCCAATCCGTAGGAGTCATACTGTGGAGAGTAGGAGGGTGGCTCTGCCTCCGACTTGGTATTACCTTCACACACTGCGAGCTAACGGACTGCTATATGAGCCACCACCTCTAGATGTAGAGCTGGCGGCACCGATTGAGGAGGACCCTGAGGAAGACTTCTATGAGGTCATGGAGGAGGATGAGCCGGATTATCACGTTATGGATCATGACGATGACGACGATTCCGTAGATGAGGGCGGCGACGTCATAGATCCATTACCTGATGTCTCGTCTCGTGGGAGTATTTGTGGAGACCCTGCTTGCAACCAGTGTCAGTAACCAGTTCGGAGTGTTTTGTGGATAGTCTTCCGTCATCTGACTTTTTAGAGTTACTTTTTTTGGATGTGGTTCCGGACCCTCTTTCCCCGTGTCTTTACTTACTCTCTTTTAAGTTGTATCTTCTAGATGTCTATTTTGTTGCAATGGCCCTTGATAAGACCCTAACTTATGTACCGGAACCTGGCTTTCATTGGGACATGTTATATATATATATATATATATATGTTGTCTTCAATTCATGTAACTTTATCTTGTTTCATTTCTTTCAAAAAAAAAAAAACTATCGTTTTTAGTGTACTCATCCATCGAGCAAATGATACTTTCCGAAAGTAACCAATATTGTAAATCAGAAATATTTCCGCAATTGGGTAACCATGTGATGCCGGGTTTAGGGTGTCACATAATTGCTATACACTTTTGGTGTAAATTTTTTTACACTATCAACCAATAACTAATCATGTTATGGATGCATTTTAAAGTGGTTGAATAAAAGTCAACAAAATTTATTAATGTGATCATTTATGATTGAATGTATGTGTAAAAGAGTTTTACACTGTCCGTAAATAACAATTAAACTCTTAAATTTATATTATAAAGACTTATATTTGTTATGTATTTTATAATTTTTATATGTATATATATTTTTATATACGTATATATGTATTATATTATTTGTTTATTTATCTATTAGTTATCTGGTTCAACTATTGGTTGAATCGATTAAACCATGGTCGGAGGTCTTGTTGGTTTGATTTTTTTTTTATTTACCGAAAGACACTTATTTCATTAATGATAATATCTACAATACAAAAAGGATCGTAATAAAAAATACAGGAGTAACACATGTAGTCACTCTTGTAAGAGTGTGAGCAACTATATTAGCTTGCCTTCTAATAAATTATATTAGCAACCACATATGAAATTGATGGGTTAAACATAAAATTAAATGTATTAAATTTATTTCTTTAATTGTAGGATATAATGAAAAAAATTGATATTGTAGGAAAATTTTTTGCCTCGACTACTCCGGATCCTAGATCCGCCACTGTATTTAGATGTAAAAGAGCTTATTAAGCTTCACATTTAGTGTAACGGTAATGTAAGTTTGTTAGCTGCTATGAATATTTTATAGAAAAATATTTTATATAGATACTATATTCAAATTTTTTTTACAGATAATGCAGAATATTCATAAAGAAAGAAAGATGATCATTTCTCCTTAACGTGTAACTATGATGATCACAATTTACAAAAAGATACATGTGACCATAATAAATAAATAAAAAAGCAGTCCTATCTATATCATAATATATTTTTTCCTCTATGTTAGAATATCAACAAAAGCATCTTTAGTATAACTCAAAACAAGTCTCGGCTCTATATAATACCCAACAATCGAAAACCATCTTTACTTAATTAATGTTTAATGCTAACTGATTCAATTTCCTCTCCCCTTTACCGTTATCTAGAAAAAGTATAACATCTAAGGGTGGTTCATCAAAAGACACATCTGCTAAAGGGATACTTAAAAATATCCTAAAAGTATCGGGTAAAAGATAAATTAAAAAATAAAATGAAAAAAAAAAAGATATTTCTTGAATACGTATCCTGAAATATCCTACAAGTATCGATATCACATATGGATACGACACGAATACATTCGCATTTTTTGGTATATCCGGGCTTGTAGGACTGCTGTTAGCATCTAGCATTTGCTTTGCTAATTGAATCTGAATGTGAATGGCTTTGCTTTTATCATCCATTTGGTATAATATATAGTAATAAACAAATTGAATAAATATTTAAATAAATAAAGTAAAATAAAATAAATAAAAATATAAATAAAATGAATAAAATATAATAAAATAAAAAATAATTTTAATATTGTTTCGTTATATTTATGACATGGTGTCATAGTTTATGAATATCAGGAACAATTTGAGTCAGACTCTCATGTTAGGTCTGAGGCAGAGACTACTCCACATCCATCCACATTGACCCATCAAGGAGAGACATGAAAATTGAAATGATTTGAGGGAAAGTAAAGAATCAAAATCAACAACCATAAAATTACCAATCCAACGCACTCAAAACCTTGTCAACAACTTCAGTCAAACACCCTAAAGAAGTGTCAAATTTTAATTCATGTTATTTCTCTTAATTGAAAGCAACCTTGACATATATATATATATTAGTAGACATAGAGAGTATTTCTAAGCACAAACAAATCCATCTGGAACCTTCTTTCCACAAGCATTAACAAGCAAACTAACAGCAATAGGCACTTTGAGCTTCACAATTCCCAGCACATTGGCTTTAATAGCCGTGCACAAACACAATGCTGCTTCAAGATCCGCAAGCCCTTTTACCAGGGTGCAACACTTTTCACTTGGTTTAGTCCCAATGACCTCAGTAACCAAGCCTAACCAACTTCCACAAACGCCAAACTTGAGTGTATCTTTGGGGCATTTGGCTATCTTCTTTGGTGTAGAGGGAGTTGAGGAGGCAGTACTTTTTGGAGGGCATGGTAGATTATCTTTATCTGCAACACAACTGAAGAAAAGAAAGCTTAGCATAATAAAAGTGCAAACAATCTTTGAATATTCCAATTGATTCATTATTTTCAGTAAATAAATTAAGCTCTGAGATCACTGGGTTGTACTTCAGATGATAAGGAGATTGCTTTTACTAGTAGGATTTCATTATATGCAAAGGATTTGATGGCTAAAGTTTTTGTAGAACGTGTGGCAGGGAATGAGCATAAATGGATAGTGTTGTGTGTCCTATCCTAAGTTGTTGCACTGGTGGGGCTAGAATGAGCTCACAACTGTAACCTCTTTGGAACCATGGCGCATTAGAGAGAGAGAGAGTTTGGTATTTACAAAGCTAGATTCCAACATCTAAGTACATGATTGGAATTGCGTTGAAATGGACTTAAATGTTTGTTTGAGTGAAATAAGTGGAAAAAATTGCTTATATTACTCTGATGGTTACTATAATTATTGATAGGGGAATGAATGCCGAGAAGCATAAGCTGATCAACGTGTTATAACTTATCAAAGTCCATACCTAGAAAAAGAACCAATCCCTCGAAGCCCAATCCCTCTTACGCTAACTTAAGGTAGAGATAAAGAATGAGGCCTAATCCCACTTATATTGAAGCTCAATTCCTCTTCTCTTCTTTAACCTAGAGACAGAGGGGTTTACTGTGGGCAGCAACACCATAAACTACAAAAAGGAATGGAATGGTTAAACCTGAGAAACTACCAAAGAAACAATCTATCGCTTGCATAGAATTGATTTCAACCAAAAGTAAAATCAAGGTTTTAAAATACGATTGCAGTCGCATCGTGACCGTGTTACATTAATTGTGAGAAAATACGTATGTCATTGTGATTGTGATGTAGTTTGGGTGATTGTCAAAAACAACACATCGCGATCCAGATCTCGATTTCGGACTCAGATTTAAAATCTTGATTACGAGTAATTGCTTTAGCTAGAATCGATTTCAAGAAAAAAAAGTCACTTTCTCCAACATTTTTTTTTATCTTCTCAAATGACGCTTGATCTTTTCAAACGCACCATAGATTCTGTCCAACGTGGAACCATAGCTTTTTGTCACGCATGTAACTTAATTTTCTTAAATCCAGTAGCAACTAACGAAACACTTCGATCCAACTCCAACCCAATTTTACGTCTCGGCAAGGCAGGATTAGGATACTGACAATATAGCCAAACTCTTTTTCGTAAATAAATTGTGAAGAGATTGACTTGGGCAACGTCAGGAGACTTGGTGGAAGTTTCGTTATTCTGAAAGACACGTTATCCATCACATCAAGGATAGATTGTTCATATGTTTGGGTGGCTGCTATTGAAATTAGAACGGCACAGCAATATCATCTAAGTTTTTTAATATTAAAAAAAAATCTTGTATTAAAAAAACATAATTTTTTTTTTTATCTTAGTATAACACTTTTTAATTTATTAAATATATTATTTTTTTATTATAATTTTTTTTATTTTAATTCCATAATCAATGTTTTACGAAGACTGGTGAGTATCTTCCTTAGAAAAATCTGCATTTGACGGCTTCTTCATATCCTTTTGACCTTATCTATATTTTCCAGACGCCTATCTATATTGTGAATATTTTATATGAAAACATGGTTTTCAATTCCCTTTCCGTTCCGTGTATGACCATACTTATTTAACTGAAAGAATATGCTCCCAAGTTCAAAGTTTTCTTAGTTTTATTCCATTACTTACATATAAGAAAATTAAACTACATCATCTTCAAAGAGACCCTGAATCCTTTTCAATGGGACTTGGAGTTGGTACTACTAGAAATGTCCCAAGACAAAGGTATGATGTGTTTTTAAGCTTTAGAGGAGAAGACACACGCAAAGGTTTTACCAACCCATTATACACCGAGTTACAGCAAAGAGGGCTAGCAACTTTCATGGACAGTGAAAGACTCCACAAAGGTGAAGTTATTTCACAAGGACTCGTTCAAGCCATTGAAGCTTCTTTGGTTTCAATTGTCATCCTCTCACAAGACTATGCTTCCTCCACATGGTGTTTGGATGAGCTCCAAAATATTGTAGAGTTGAGAAAAGAGCATCAAAGGCCAATTTTCCCTGTGTTTTATGGTGTTGATCCTGCTGATGTGAGGCATCAAAGGGGGAGTTTTCAGATTGCTTTTGCCAAACATGAAGAAAGGTTTAATGGGGACAGAGAGAAAGTAAGAAGATGGAGAGATGCTTTGACTGAAGTTGCAAACATGTCTGGCTGGACTTCTAAGGAATATAGGTATGTTTGGAGATTAAAATTTCTTGTTTTGTTTAAAATTTTGATAGAAGTGATTTTGATAGAATTGATTTTTAAAAAATCGACTTATATTTTGTAAATTAAATAGATTTGGTTTTGTTTGAATGATAAAATAAAATCACTTATGTATGATAGGATTTAAAAAAAAGTGATTTTGTAAAAAAAAATTATGATTTTAACGTTCAATAATTTATAGATTTTTTTTAGAGATTTTTTTTAAAAGGAAAAAAGGGAAATTATTAATTTTGTGTTTGTTTACAATCATAAATATCATTTTTTTTTTAAGTAGTTAGTGATTTTAAATATTTTTTTCGAAAACTAATAAAAGTAGTTTTTCATTTTGACTCAAAAATGATTTTTTATTAAAAAAATCATTTTTGTGAAAAAGCACAATCAAAATTATTAAAAATAACTTTTTACTTAAAGAAACTTATTTTCTCATCAAATAATCTTAGACAAACGCTCATAAAGAATTTTGTGGGTTTCACGTTTAGAATGAATTTTAGACACAACCTGAAATTAATTTTATTAGAGGAAAAATTTAAAATAAACACTTCAAAATCCCAAAATCACTTTCATATGAAGCAAATGTGAGTTTGGACAATCCAAAAGCTAAATCAAACAAGCACTACATAATTATATGACTATAAATCATCTCACTTGCACAACATATTTAAGAATTTCATTTTTGAAATGTTCAAAATGATTATGATAATCGAGCATGACTACACTCTCAAAACTAGTTCGTCAAATAATTTAAATGATTCTTTGCTCTTATCTTCCAATTATCGTATGATTTCTTTAGTTTTCAAAAAAAAAAAAAAATATTTGACGTGAGTTTTAAATTTTCAATACTCCCTGTCAAGTCTAACTGCACTGACTCATTTATTTATTGGAATGTTCAAAATAATATTCTTGAAGCAAACGGTATGGGACTATGGGTCAATTTTATAATATTGGGATATTGGGATATTCAAACAATTATTATTTTTCTATAAGTAAAGCAAGCCATTGATACTATTTCTTCTATGTAGGCATGATGCAGAACTCATTGAAAGCATTGTTGAAGCGGTATGGGTCAATTTACGTCCTAAAATACCATCTACCATTGGTATGATGGAAGATGTTGATTCAAAGATAGATGATTTGGATAAGCAAGCGAGGACAGGGTTGAATAAATATTACAACAAGGAAATAAAGTGCTGCTGCTTCACCTTTTAAAATGTTGATTAAATTCTGCAACGTTGTAGCAAGTGTAGCTAAAAGTGGTGCAAAATGGAAACAATATGATAATTTACATTTGAAGATTGATTCCTTAATTGGGATTTCATGTGAAATTGTTTCAATTTTCACTTTGATGATTTGCTTGCAGCTAACTGATTGTGAGGGCTGAGTGGAATTCACATTTCTAATTTCATGATGAAACATATAAAGAGCTATGATTCTAAAATGAATGATTTTTCTCTTTTAGCCATTTAGAATCATTCCATAGATATTGCACCGAATAATTACTGGCTTGGGCCTTGGATTATGGGTTGGCCCACTGGACTGTGGGTCCATGTACTTGGCCGAGAACACTTATCACTGAAATAGTTAAATTGTCAATGCCTTTGGTTAATTGCATCTAAAGTACAATATTCTTTATATACTAGCCGCAACACAGAGTGCATGTTTGGTCACATTTCTAATATTGTTACTCATTTTTATCCACGTTTTTGGTATATAATATTTTATTTGTCACTTATATATGTCGGGTACTTTTAATTGATATTAGTATAGAAGTATAGATATATCACATTAGCTCAGGTTCTCTTAAGAAACAAACATTTTTAAAAAAAATAAAAATTCAATAAAATCATCAACAAAAATAAAATTTGAAGATAGTCATAAGTGCAAGGATGAGAGAGCAAATTGGGTTGGACTGTGGGAGAGCGTGAAAATATGAAGGTTGGAAACTGATGCAAATTTTTTTAATTTTAAAATAAGTGATGCAGTTTTTTTTTTAATTTGGGATGAGAATCAGTTTTTTTAGTGTAGGGGTAGTGTTGGTATTATGAAATGTGCAAACCAAAATTCAACAATCCTCTTTATATATTAGTATTAGTAAAGATTTATACATTAGTATAGATATTGGCACTTATCTTTTAAAAAAAATGACCATACAAAAAGCATAAAAGGCCTAACACCGCCAGATTTTCAATAATTCAGAACCAGAAGATTGCTCATGGCTGGGCTTGAAAAAAGGATGTAAACTCATAATTTTGGACTTCTTGCACTATTTAAGCCTTGGTCATCCACAACTTGTACAATTTAACCACTCAACTCAAAGGCCTATCTGATATCAGGTTTCCTTCTCATTTGTTTTTTTATGCTAAAGATTCAAATTAATTAGAGCCCATAAAAGCATGTTGAAAGCAATTTTTATATTTTCTTTGGGGACCATGTTTGGGGTCCTCATGACTCGAAGGGCACAAAATTTCTTTCATTTTGAAGGGATTCCTGGGTTTTCTTATAAGAATGATCCTAACAAGAAAGTTCTTGTAAGCCATTCTACAGTGGAACAACAAAGCAAAGCATGATGGGGAAAATAACAAGTATTAGCATAATTGAATATGCATGATTCATATGGTTATGTATGAAAATGGTAGCGGTTGGTTTTGTATAGGTATAGATCTTGTTTTGGTTAATTGTATTTGTATCTAAACATGTAAATTATGTAACCTTTGAAAAGTAAACGAAAATAACATATGCAAATTATTATTGCTTCGTATATTTCGCATTTATATATGGACATAAATGTACGGTGGCTGCTTGTGTACAATTACTTGGGGTTTCATGGATCTTCTTAAATTGAACAATTTTTTTAGTAGTAGCATTGAGTTTATTTTGCAACTGGCATTGTTTTTTGATTGTTTCATGTTCGATAAAGCTTTTCTTTCCTATAGAACAGCTTTTTTTCTATTAAAAAAAAGAGTTAATCTAACATGTTTCACAAACTTTATTAAATTATGAAAAATCATTGATGGAAAATCAATACGGAATGATTCGTTTAAAAGGATCCTAAAGCAGCTCTTTCCTTATTACTCTCACACAACATGAAAGTATACTACTTCACGGGATATTTAAAATCAATATTTATTTATTTATTGATTTCTTTAGTTAATTGAAGTGCGAATAATAGAAGGATGTATGAATATATACTTAGGTATCCAAAAAAGTCTTATATATAGATATCCTATCCATTGTCATCCCTATCCATCGTGGCCATTCAAATCCTCATGTGAGCGAAACCCAATCGGAGAAATGGGTTTAAGGAAAAACCAAATGGGAAATTGGGGAAAATCACGACGGAACAGGACGAATACAAGAGCAAGGGTTTCTAGTTCCAATGGAACCTTCATCATAAGCGAAAGCAAAGTGTGGACGAAAGTGATGATTGTTAAGTAAAATCAGAATAAATAATACATTAATATTTATAAATAATATAATGATAATAATAAACAATTTAAGAGATATATAAATAATATTAGTAAATCTCAGGTGATTTAAAAGATAATATTATTGGTCATTTGACACTCTGTTTGTTACATAACAACTTAATAGAGGAACCTAATAGTAGCGACATGATCAAAAAATTCAGAACTGGTGATCACCAAAACCTGACAAAAAAAAAAAAAATTAGAGGGACAAAAGACTAAATGAGCCCATATTTGTAGCGGAAAAGACATCATTTTAAATGCCTTTATTACTCTCATAAATGTTGGAAGTAATTCTGTACTGGCCGAAGATATAAGGCCGATAATTGTCGATACGACCGAGCTCATTCTTCTAAGTGGGTCGTGACCCGAATTCCTATAAAGCCAAAGATCTATTAATGCATTTGACACCCGAGGATAACTATTCGGGCCTATTCCACAGCAGGCCACGGATAAAGATATCTCGGCCCCGAGCTATCCAGTCACAACTGACTGGACCGAATATCTCGCTGGTCCAAATATCTCTCCATATACCTCGGAGCCTTATCCTTATCATTATCTAACTATAATAACAGTCCGATCCTAACAAATAGGATCTCAATAACAGTCCTACCCAAACTGTTACACTAAAACATCTCTATAAATATGGGTCCAACCCCCTCACTTAGAACTACGTTTGCTTCGATTCCCATCTGGATACGTAGGAGCAGAATTCCGATTCTGTCAAGCTAATTCCAAAACACTCCCGCAAGACCTTCTCCGGACGAGTATCTCCCACCTGAGATATTTGGACGGAACATTTGGCGCCATCTGTGGGGAAATTTGACTTCTCCAAGCTTTTGAAATCTGCCGCAAAAGAGGGTCAGGGCCCCTCCACGACCGAGAAGAAGAAGAAAAGACTTCCTCTGGCCACTGCTAAGGCCTCTGCCAAGGGGACTTCATCATCCGCCCCTCACAAAAGAAAGAGGGTAGAGGTAGTGGTTGACGCCGAAGATTCTTCCCCTCCTCGCTCAAGTCCCCCACACCCTACCACTCACGAGAGACGGGAACTACGGGCGAGAAGAACAACTTCCTCCTTCTACCGAGGTGAAGTAGTATAACACTTCTCTAAAAGCAGGGACCTCGTCTCTCTGGGGCGAAGACTTCAACCCCTTCCCTTCTTTTGACTCGAACTTCCTAAAGCCCGCTGATCTCCGATTAATCAGGCAACAAGGGGCTCAGTCTAGCATGGAGGCCCTCTCGGCCTACTGCATCCGAGCTGCCGCTCTAGCCCGCTTTTGTAGCCGAGATTTGGTGGAGACCGATAGGAAATCCCGGCATCTGGAAGCTGAACTTGCTTCTATTGAGAAGCTGAAGGGGGATTTTGCCCGGACCTCCGCGGAGCGTGATGAGCTGGCCAAAGCCAACAATCTCCTGAGTACTACCATTACCGAGTTGAACGACCATAACTCCGAGTTTAACTCCCAAGCAAAATTTCTTTGAGGAGAATAAAGCTCGGGTGCAAGAGGTAGAGCTCCGTCAAGAAGAGCTCAAGAAGGCTCAAGCTGAAATCGAGCAACTTAAGGCTGCCCCGGAGGCCGAGACTAAGGCCGGGATGGAGATTCGGGGAGGATCCGAAAGAGGCCACCGACTGCATTCTTGTGGAGCATCGGAAAGGTTTTGCAAAGGCCATTGCTCAAGTTGAAATTCTCGCTCCGGGGGTTGATATCTCGGGTGTCGATGTGACTAAAGAGGTGTTGAATGGGGAACTTGTTCCCATTATTCCCGAAGAGGAAGAGGAGGTGGAAGGGGCAGAAGATTCTCCCGAGGATCACATTGATGCCGAAGAGAGTCCTAGGGACGAGTAACTGTATTCGTTTTTTGTTTGCTTCATCCCTTGTAATGGGCTTTTGCCCTTGTAACTTTGATTGACTTAATGAAAACTCTTCCACCATTTTGATGACTTTCTGTTCCTCTTGTAGCTTTTGTTTGGCCGAGATATTCTTTGAAATATTTGTATATTCCGACGTTGTGTTCGGCTTGTTTAAACAAGACCTCGGCTAAGGCCGAGATATTCTGCCATCCGTATCAAAAATGGATAGTTGTTGTCACATGTGAAATGCATGATTCACGTTTTGCGTATGTGGTCACACATTATGTGCCTTGGAAACCCCAGTGGGTTCATGCAATTACTGCTCTTTGCTGAGTTTCGAGATTTATTTTTTCAATAAACCTTTTTCCAGCGCATATTTTTTCCTTTCCAACGCCTCTCCCCCCTTATAAATAGTGCTGTTTCACTGCTTCACTTATTCATTCTTCATTCTTTTCCACCAGCCAAATTCGTCCTCCTTCGACCCGAGTAGTTCTATAATAGTGTTAGGGGTTTACGCTTCTCTCTCCCAGTTAACATCCTTTTTCATGCTTTAAAGATGTCAAAAAGGGTGTAAGTGGGAGATGGGATCCAGAATTCCTTTTATGATTTAATCCTTCAAAAAGGATGTTAACTGGGAGAATAGCAGTCTTCGGGAGTGGAGAAAGGGGTAGAGGCCGTCTACTCCCGGAGCAGGCCGAGCACCTCATCGTCAAGCTTTCTCAGGGGGAAGTGATTACTTCCCCCTTGAGGGAAAGCCGTGGCGTCCGATTAGGGGGACTACTGGCCAACTGGTCTTGCCCCTGTTCTAATTAGGGGAACTACTTGCCAGCCGGGCGGGCCTTATTTTCAATTTCAGCTCTATATCTAAGTCGTAGTACTTTCTAGTACTCGGCTCGTACCTTGTTTTTATTTTCGGCATTGTACTCGGTTTTATTAAAAAAATTTAATGGCTCGAACTCGGCTTTTAGATCAAAATTTTGTTCTTCTTACTGCTCGCATTCGATTTCACTTAAATAATTTCAAAGGCTGGAACTCGGCCTTAAACAATTTAATAGGATCGAACTCGGCCTTCAGGCTCAAACTTGGCTCGTACTCGGCCTTCAGGCTCAAACTTGACCTTAAAAATTTAATTGGCTCAAACTCGGCCATCAGGCTCAAACTTGGCCTTAAAAATTTAATTGGCTCGAACTCGGCCTTCAACAAGTTAATTGGCTCGAACTCGGCCTTCAGGCTCAAACTTGGCCTTAAAAATTTAATGGCTTGTACTCGGCCTTCAGGCTCAAACTTGGCCTTAAAAATTTAATTGGCTCGAACTCGGCCATCAGGCTCAAACTTGGCCTTAAAAATTTAATTGGCTCGAACTCGGCCTTCAACAAGTTAATTGGCTCGAACTTGGCCATCAGGCTCAAACTTGGCCTTAAAAATTTAATTGGCTCGAACTCGGCCTTCAACAAGTTAATTGGCTCGAACTCGGCCTTCAGGCTCAAACTTGACCTTAAAAATTTAATTGGCTCGAACTCGGCCTTCAGGCTCAAACTTGGCCTTAAAAATTTAATTGGCTCGAACTCGGCCTTCAGGCTCAAACTTGGCCTTAAACAACTTGATTGGATCGAACTCGGCCTTAAACAAGTTAATTGGCTCGAACTCGGCCTTAAATAAGTTAATTGGCTCGTACTCGGCCTTGTGCTCAAACTTGGCCTTAAACAATTAATTGGCCCGAACTCCGCCAACAGGCTCAACCTGGGCCTTAAAAAGTTAATTTGCCCAATCTCAGCCTTCAACAAGTTAATTGGCTCGAACTCGGCCTTCAGGCTCAAACTTGGCCTTAAAAATTTAATGGCTCGTACTCGGCCTTCAGGCTCAAACTTGACCTTAAAAATTTAATGGATAGTACTCGGCCTTCAGGCTCAAACTTGGCCTTAAAAATTTAATTGGCTCGAACTCGGCCATCAGGCTCAAACTTGGCCTTAAAAATTTAATGTTCGCGGAATAAATACATCGGCAAATTAAGAAAATAGAACAATGTCCATAATAAATTCTTTTATTGGATAAAAAGGAAGTCTGCGGTGTGCCTCGTTAAAACCTTCTCGGTCAAAACCCTTTTTGGGACAAAATACCGAGGTAGGGAAAAGAGTACATCACCTGACTATATACATCAACTATAATAAAATTTTAAATGAGAAGCATTCCAAGTTCTCGGGATAGGCTTCCCTGACAATTCTTCTAACCTATATGCTCCATTTCCCAAGTTTTCTACCACTCGGAATGGCCCTCCCCAGTTTGCTGCTAGCTTGCCTTCCGTACGATCCCTCCTTGCTTCTCCTTTCATCCTCAGCACCAAGTCTCCGCGCAGGAAACTCCTCGGTTTTAGTTTTGAATTATACCTCCGAGTAGCTCTTTGTTTGCAGGCTTCCTCCCTGATTTTAGCCTCCTCTCTGATTTCCTCCACCAAGTCAAGTTCGACCCTTAAGTTGCTTTCATTCTCATTCTTCTCATGTTGCATACGCTGGAAAGACGGCTCACTGTTGTGACGCCGGCAAGTGTACCGGGTCGTCGTAAGTAATAAAATAAACACGGTAAGTAATTACCGAGGTCGAACTCAGGGATTGGGCTATCAATTCGACTAATCCGCGGGAAATCCGATACGTTTGGTCAAGCGAAGAAAGTGGTTGAGATAGAGAGATTAATAACGCAATTCAAGTAACAAATCGATTAAAGCTAAGGTGATTAAATTCAGAAATTGAAATATCCAAGGTCTCAAATCCACCTACCCAATCATGTATAGTACCCAAGTGATGATGTATTCCTCCCTAAGTTCAATTATAATGTCAACCGGGACACCCAATTTCTCCTATATCCACTGTCGTGCTCAATAGGACGTATTCGACGATTGGATTAATTACTTACTAGGTCTCATAATCCTAATCCCGAATTCTATTAATTCTTGTTCCCTATAAGGTTGCACTAATCTCCTAAATCCACTGTCGTGCTCATTATTCAATTAGTGATTCCAATCCAAGTTCTAAAACGCGAATCGTCGTTCGGCCTCAAACACGTTTAACTAGTTAATCACGCAATACATATGATCAACGCAATCAAAACAGAATTGGAAAACATTCATAAGAGAAGGGGAGAAAAACATACATCACAAGAACACTATACCGCCATGGGCGGCTTCATTGATCCCTCGGACGAGGGGATTAGTTCCTCATGCCCGTGACGACGCACAAACAATCCGACATAATCTCCATAAAATAAGAAAAGAAAAGAGAAGGGAGACGCAGCTCCAGAAACAAGGATTCGCACAAAATCTGATCTAAACAGTGGAAAAAACCTTCCTCTCTATCTGATCTGAAACAGCCTTTAAATAAGGATTCTGAATCTTGCCCGCTCGCGGGGCGAGCTTACTCTCGCGACGCGAATTTTAGTTTTGGCGCGCATTCAAGTTTGGATTTTCGCGAGGCGAGAGTGTGTTCGCGGGGCGAGTCTTCCAACTTCAATCTGTCACAGCCGTGACATGAATCACGGCTAGGCCGTGAGTGTCTCTGTCTTCCAGTGTCTTCAAACTCTCGCGGGGCGAGATGATTTCGCGGGGCGAGATTCAATTCTAGGCTGTGACCTTCATCACGGCTAGGCCGTGATGGTCTCTGACTTCCAGGTCTTCATTATTCGCGTGGAGAGCATACTGTTCGCGGGGCGAGCCAGAGTGATGACTGTTGCTGCTTTATCTGATTTTCAGGCTCGCGGGGCGAGCATCCACTCGCTAGGCGAGTATCTCCAGAAGTGATTTTTCCACTGCTTCTTGACTTTCCTTGACTCCCGGAGCTTCACTTATTGACCTGAAAACACCAAAAGCAACCAAAAGCATAATTCTATCCAAAATAAGCTAAAAACTACACAAAAAAGACGTAAAACGAGTCAAAGTCCAACTTAGGAACAAAACAAGGCAAATTTGGCTAAAACGAGAGTGAACTCGACTAATTGGCACATAAACCCTAGTTCATCTAGTCATAAAACTAGATAAGCCAGAGGCTTATCAAAACACCCCAAACTTAAACCTTGCTTGTCCCCAAGCAAGCTAAAACTCAAAAAGGACTCAAGACTTGGCAAGCCTAAAGGAATCAATCGATTTCGCACAAATTTCATGCAATCAAAACAGTTTTTCTCCAATGATCTCCCCCCAACATTAATGTAATCCCCACATTCATTTACTTTAAATAATTGAGAACTTCATCATTCATGCAATCATTAATCTAAGTTGAGGATCGGGGTCACACACAAAAGGAAGATCACCAATTTCAAACAATTGCCTTCCTCACAAGGGTATGTAAAATTTCACTCATTCGCTCAAATTCGTCTAGGCTATCAACTTTTCACTCAACTTCACATTCCAAGAGCACTTCCCATGAATTTGATTTTCTTCTCAAAAATGGTTCCCACGAAAACATGCATGCAACATCAGAAGGTCTTTTAAAGGTTGTAATGGGGCACGGGTGAGGGTAGGATAATCAAGGATACTAGGCTTAAGTCCCTAGGAACTAAGAGAGCATGAGCATTAGACACATTTTCTGCTCAAATTCCTTTTTCCATTTTTCTTTTTGCCTCGGGTGACTACAACCTTTTCCTTGCTATTTTTTCTGTTTTTGCCCCTTTTCTTTTGGCAATTTTTTTAATCAACCTTTATTTTTATTTTTCTCACCCCCAATATGACACATACCTTGTAGCCACCCCAAACTTAGTTCCTCACAACCCTTCTCTTGCTACGCTTCCATGCTCTCCTAATCTTAAGATCGGGTTAACATGGTTTTTCAGATTTTGGCATGTAATATAGGGTCATCAAGAAACAATAGGTCAATTAGGCTCAATGTGGCTAACTAGGGAACATGCATTAGGGATGGTCCTTTTTAGGCCAAGTAGTTATTCAAAGAAAATTGCCTAAATCATTTGATGCAACACATAAACATGCAAACCATGAAGAGATTCAAGCAAATCCGGGAAAGTGCAACTTAAAAGTGATTCACACATTCAAAAACAAAGTTGGAGGCTCAAATCCTCACCTGGACATTTTGTAAATTGTTTGACCGAGATACGATTCCTAGTGTGTGTACCCCCTCACCCCAAACCTATCATAAATCAAGTAATCACAATAAAATTCCCAAAGTTCAATTTTCAATTTTTAAGTGGGGATCAATTTTCTAATTTCAGAACCTAGGGGGAAATCATCGATGGTCAATATAATTCATGCAATCAATCTATGCTCAATTTAATCAAAATCCAACAAGCTTGCTGACACACTATTCATACACAAACTCTTGATCTTCTCAAATTATTCAAGAGTGACAAACAAAAACAAAACGGAAACAAAAAAAAAACAAAAACAAAAGTGAGGAGAGGAGAGGATACTCCCTGATCAAGTTTCCATGTTTGCCTCCTCATCCAATTGGTCTCACGGCCTTCCTTCTGTTGCATAGCATCCTGGAAGAACTCCTGTAGATTAAAACCTTAATTGCAGATTCGCGAGGCGAGATATCACTCGCGAGGCGAATCTGGAATTCCAACAGATGATGATGCCCAGAATAGCGAGGCGAAAGTATACCTCGCGACGCGAGACAGAAAAGTGAGCAACCCCAGAGATTCAGGGCTTCTGTCTCGCGCGGCCAATGTGGATTCGCGTGGCGAATCAAGCTTTTTTTTTTTTTATTATAAATGAAATTGATAGAACTAAAACCAAAGGATACCTAGCTTGGGTTGCCTCCCAAGTAGCGCTTGTTTAACGTCCCGAGCCTGACTCAAGTCACCCCAGAGGGTTACTCCGGAGGAAGAAACTGCTTGCCATGCCCTGCCTCAATCCGTTTCTTGTAGGCTCTTGCCCTTTCATATGCTCGCAAGCTGTTCCCGGACAGCTCATTTAAGTCCAGCATCCTTCTATAATCAGCACGAACTTTCCACTCCATGATGGTCCTTTTTGGGATCAGCTCGTTGTCTTCATTGACCACCACGGTCGTGCCACCTTTCGATTCCGGTGCCTTGCCATTCTTTTTCATGCCTCTGTTGATGAGCTCTTCCTTTGCACATTCATCCCTTGGGGAACTCGGTAAGGCTTCCATGTCTTTCAACCACTCAAGATAGACCTCATCCCCCAAAGGGTCTTTTTTCTCACCCTCATCATCATGGGATTTTACCAACACTTGAGCAAGTGAAGAACCATGGTCCTTTCTAGTTGCCTTTGCCTTGACAGTTGGATCTACCATATCCACTCGATACACTTCCGTCCTCTCTGCAGGGTGCTTCATTTGAAGACTACCTCATCATCTTGCACCCTTAGAGTTTCCCTTGTCGCACATCTATCAAGGCACCCCCAGTGGCCAAGAAGGGCTACCCAATATGAGAGGGACCTCGGCGTCTTCATCCATATCAAGCACTACAAAGTCCACCGGAAATATAAGCTTGTCCACCTTTACTAACAAGTCTTCGACCACCCCATAAGGATATTTTATAGAGCGGTCGGCTAGTTGGAGCGACATCCGTGTATCCTTGAATTCTTTGATCCTCAACCTCTTCATCATAGAGAAGGGCATCAAGTTGATGCTTGCCCCTAGATCACACAAGGCCTTCCCCTACGGTCATCTCCCCAATGGTACATGGTATCGAAAAAGAACAGGGATCCTTCAACTTTGGAGGTAGTTTTCTTTGAAGAATGGCACTACACTCCTCATCAAAGCAACCGTTTCCTCATCCACTATTCTCCGCTTCTTGGTGAGAAGATCCTTCATAAACCGGGCATATGATGGCATCTGTTCCAAGGCTTCGCGAATGGAATGTTAATCTGAAGTTTTCGGAAGACATCAAGGAACTTATTGAATTGCTAATCCTGTTGAGGCTTCTTCAATCTTTCGGGATACGGTACCTTCATGTAGGCGGGAGGTCTTGGGGTTCAACCCACTTCTTCTTTCGGAACTCTTCATCTACAAGTTTCAGCCTTCCCCCTTGCTCCGGTGCCTTGTCACTTACCAACTCTTCTTTCTTAGGTTGCCCTTCCTCAACATGTAGTTGTTCCGGGGCCTTGTCTTCCTGAGAACTAGTTGCACCCCTGTTAGATTCTAACACCCTTCCGCTTCTAGTTGTTATGGCATTGCATTGAATCTTAGGGTTGTTCTCTGTATCACCTGGGAAAGTGCCTGGGAGACGCTCATTTAGTTGCTTTGCGAGTTGGGCCATCTGTGTCTCTATATTGTGAATTGCCGCCCCTGTATGCGTTGTCCACTTGTCAATTGTCGCATGCACCTTCTCCAAAGATGTGCCTGTAAAGGTTGACAACTTCTCAAAAGCCAACTCCCAAGGTTGCCTTCCATCATCTGTTATTTGCAACTGATTAGGCCCCTGAAGAGCCTGCTGAGTATTATGCTGCTGGATTCCAATGTTCGGCCTCAAACCCTGTGGAGGTTGTTACCAATTCTGTTGAGGATGTTGTTGACCGGCTAGACCACCATTAGCATCACTCCAAGCGAAACCCGGATGGTCTCTCCTCATATACCCCCTATTATTCGATTCCGATCGTAGTCATTCGTCATGCCATTCCTCTGATAGTTATTCTGGGGCACAGTGTCATAGAAATTGTGGCATGAGTCCACATGTTCCTGAGCGAAGTTGAATGGACAGTTCCGAGTGTCATGATCTCCATTACAATTATCACAACCCGGAGGCATTCCTTCGTGTATCACATTAGCCTTCTTGTTCTCTGACAAAGCCGCAACTTGCATCTTCAATGATTTGACTTGCTCTAGAATGGCTTCCATTGTTCCAGCACTGACTCCACTTGAGTTTTCCCTACCATGGTTGTAATCATTATATGACATCTTTTCCAATAGTGCCCATCCATCCTCAGCTGATAAGTAGGAAAAAGAACCGCCCACTGCAGCATCACAGTTCATCCGATAGCGCCCCTCAACCCATTAAAGAAGTGCTGAACTTTGGAGACGGGGTCAAAGAACGCTGAAGGGCATCTTCTCAATAAGCCATTGTACCTCTCCCAAGCTTCATTATATGTTTCATCCTCTGTCTGCCTGAAAAGACGAACGGCTATTCTTGCTTGTGCCGCTTTCGAGGAGGAAAATATTTGGTTAGGAACTTTTGTGGCATTTGCTCCCAAGTTACGATCTTCTTTCCTATCCAAGTCATCAACCCAATCGCGAGCGACATCCCTAAGAGAGAGAGGGAAAAGCCGCAAGCGAAACTCATCTTGTGAGACTCCTCTTGTCTTCTGTAAGTCACAAGCTTCAAGGAAGCGAGTGATGTGTCTATGAGGGTCCTGTTTGCCACTCCCATCAAACTGATTCTCCCGGATCTGGAATGTGACACATGCTTCCACTCTGAAGGAGTCTGTATTCAGGTTGCTCCTCACAATAGAAGAGTCACAATCACCCAAGCTGGGTAGATCGTACTCGAAGAGAGGCTTGTAACGAGGAGGAGGAGGAGGGGGATTTTCTTCAGCCATGCCCTCTATTTTAATCGCTTCAAGCCTCTTTCTTTCTCTGACTTCCTTTCTTAAGCGCTTCTCAGTCTTGGTGATCTCCAAATCAAATAGCAGGTCCTCTTGTGAAAGGGTACCTCGCATACAAAAACACGGCAAGACCAAGTGGAATCAAAGAAGTAGAGAGAGATAATAATAAAAGAATAACAGAAAAAAAAAATAAACTTAACCAATCAATCAAATTTCCTAAAAATTAGGAAAATTGGTTGTGCCAATCCCCGGCAACGGCGCCAAAAACTTGTTGTGACGCCGGCAAGTGTACCGGGTCGTCGCAAGTAATAAAATAAACCACGGTAAGTAATTACCGAGGTCGAACTCAGGGATTGGGCTACCAATTCGACTAATCCCGGGAAATCCGATACGTTTGGTCAAGCGAAGAAAGTGGTTGAGATAGAGAGATTAATAACGCAATTCAAGTAACAAATCGATTAAAGCTAAGGTGATTAAATTCAGAAATTGAAATATCCAAGGTCTCAAATCCACCTACCCAATCATGTATAGTACCCAAGTGATGATGTATTCCTCCCTAAGTTCAATTATAATGTCAACGGGACACCCAATTTCTCCTATATCCACTGTCGTGCTCAATAGGACGTATTCGACGATTGGATTAATTACTTACTAGGTCTCATAATCCTAATCCCGAATTCTATTAATTCTTGTTCCTATAAGGTTGCACTAATCTCCTAAATCCTTTGTCGTGCTCATTATTCAATTAGTGATTCCAATCCAAGTTCTAAAACGCGAATCGCCGTTCGGCCTCAAACACGTTTAACTAGTTAATCACGCAATACATATGATCAACGCAATCAAAACAGAATTGGAAAACATTCATAAGAGAAGGGGAGAAAAACATACATCACAAGAACACTATACCGCCATGGGCGGCTTCATTGATCCCTCGGACGAGGGGATTAGTTCCTCATGCCCGTGACGACGCACAAACAATCCGACATAATCTCCATAAAATAAGAAAAGAAAAGAGAAGGGAGACGCAGCTCCAGAAACAAGGATTCGCACAAAATCTGATCTAAACAGTGAAAAAAACCTTCCTCTCTATCTGATCTGAAACATCCTTTAAATAAGGATTCTGAATCTTGCCCGCTCGCGGGGCGAGCTTACTCTCGCGACGCGAATTTTAGTTTTGGCGCGCATTCAAGTTTGGATTTTCGCGAGGCGAGAGTGTGTTCGCGGGGCGAGTCTTCCAACTTCAATCTGTCACAGCCGTGACATGAATCACGGCTAGGCCGTGAGTGTCTCTGTCTTCCAGTGTCTTCAAACTCTCGCGGGGCGAGATTCAATTCTAGGCTGTGACCTTCATCACGGCTAGGCCGTGATGGTCTCTGACTTCCAGGTCTTCATTATTCGCGTGGAGAGCATACTGTTCGCGGGGCGAGCCAGAGTGATGACTGTTGCTGCTTTATCTGATTTTCAGGCTCGCGGGGCGAGCATCCACTCGCGAGGCGAGTATCTCCAGAAGTGATTTTTCCACTGCTTCTTGACTTTCCTTGACTCCCGGAGCTTCACTTATTGACCTGAAAACACCAAAAGCAACCAAAAGCATAATTCTATCCAAAATAAGCTAAAAACTACACAAAAGACGCAAAACGAGTCAAAGTCCAACTTAGGAACAAAACAAGGCAAATTTGGGCGAAAACGAGAGTGAACTCGACTAATTGGCACATAAACCCTAGTTCATCTAGTCATAAAACTAGATAAGCCAGAGGCTTATCAAAACACCCCAAACTTAAACCTTGCTTGTCCCCAAGCAAGCTAAAACTCAAAAAGGACTCAAGACTTGGCAAGCCTAAAGGAATCAATCGATTTCGCACAAATTTCATGCAATCAAAACAGTTTTTCTCCAATGATCTCCCCCCAACATTAATGTAATCCCCACATTCATTTACTTTAAATAATTGAGAACTTCATCATTCATGCAATCATTAATCTAAGTTGAGGATCAGGGTCACACACAAAAGGAAGATCACCAATTTCAAACAATTGCCTTCCTCACAAGGGTATGTAAAATTTCACTCATTCGCTCAAATTCGTCTAGGCTATCAACTTTTCACTCAACTTCACATTCCAAGAGCACTTCCCATGAATTTGATTTTCTTCTCAAAAATGGTTCCCACGAAAACATGCATGCAACATCGAAGGTCTTTTAAAGGTTGTAATGGGGCTGGCCGAGGGTAGGATAATCAAGGATACTAGGCTTAAGTCCCTAGGAACTAAGAGAGCATGAGCATTAGACACATTTTCTGCTCAAATTCCTTTTTCCATTTTTCTTTTTGCCTCGGGTGACTACAACCTTTTCCTTGCTATTTTTTCTGTTTTTGCCCCTTTTCTTTTGGCAATTTTTTTTTAATCAACCTTTATTTTTATTTTTCTCACCCCCAATATGACACATACCTTGTAGCCACCCCAAACTTAGTTCCTCACAACCCTTCTCTTGCTACGCTTCCATGCTCTCCTAATCTTAAGATCGGGTTAACATGGTTTTTCAGATTTTGGCATGTAATATAGGGTCATCAAGAAACAATAGGTCAATTAGGCTCAATGTGGCTAACTAGGGAACATGCATTAGGGATGGTCCTTTTTAGTCCAAGTAGTTATTCAAAGAAAATTGCCTAAATCATTTGATGCAACACATAAACATGCAAACCATGAAGAGATTCAAGCAAATCCGGGAAAGTGCAACTTAAAAGTGATTCACACATTCAAAAACAAAGTTGGAGGCTCAAATCCTCACCTGGACATTTTGTAAATTGTTTGACCGAGATACGATTCCTAGTGTGTGTACCCCCTCACCCCAAACCTATCATAAATCAAGTAATCACAATAAAATTCCCAAAGTTCAATTTTCAATTTTTAAGTGGGGATCAATTTTCTAATTTCAGAACCTAGGGGGAAATCATCGATGGTCAATATAATTCATGCAATCAATCTATGCTCAATTTAATCAAAATCCAACAAGCTTGCTGACACACTATTCATACACAAACTCTTGATCTTCTCAAATTATTCAAGAGTGACAAACAAAAACAAAACGGAAACAAAAAAAAAACAAAAACAAAAGTGAGGAGAGGAGAGGATACTCCCTGATCAAGTTTCCATGTTTGCCTCCTCATCCAATTGGTCTCACGGCCTTCCTTCTGTTGCATAGCATCCTGGAAGAACTCCTGTAGATTAAAACCTTAATTGCAGATTTGCGAGGCGAGATATCACTCGCGAGGCGAATATGGAATTCCAACAGATGATGATGCCCAGAATAGCGAGGTGAAAGTATACCTCGCGACGCGAGACAGAAAAGTGAGCAACCCCAGAGATTCAGGGCTTCTGTCTCGCGCGGCCAATGTGGATTCGCGTGGCGAATCAAGCTTTTTTTTTTATTATAAATGAAATTGATAGAACTAAAACCAAAGGATACCTAGCTTGGGTTGCCTCCCAAGTAGCGCTTGTTTAACGTCCCGAGCCTGACTCAAGTCACCCCAGAGGGTTACTCCGGAGGAAGAAACTGCTTGCCATGCCCTGCCTCAATCCGTTTCCTGTAGGCTCTTGCCCTTTCATATGCTCGCAAGCTGTTCCCGGACAGCTCATTTAAGTCCAGCATCCTTCTATAATCAGCACGAACTTTCCACTCCATGATGGTCCTTTTTGGGATCAGCTCGTTGTCTTCATTGACCACCACGGTCGTGCCACCTTTCGATTCCGGTGCCTTGCCATTCTTTTTCATGCCTCTGTTGATGAGCTCTTCCTTTGCACATTCATCCCTTGGGGAACTCGGTAAGGCTTCCATGTCTTTCAACCACTCAAGATAGACCTCATCCCCCAAAGGGTCTTTTTTCTCACCCTCATCATCATGGGATTTTACCAACACTTGAGCAAGTGAAGAACCATGGTCCTTTCTAGTTGCCTTTGCCTTGACAGTTGGATCTACCATATCCACTCGATACACTTCCGTCCTCTCTGCAGGGTGCTTCATTTGAAGACTACCTCATCATCTTGCACCCTTAGAGTGAGTTTCCCTTGTCGCACATCTATCAAGGCACCCCCAGTGGCCAAGAAGGGCCTACCCAATATGAGAGGGACCTCGGCGTCTTCATCCATATCAAGCACTACAAAGTCCGCCGGAAATATAAGCTTGTCCACCTTTACTAACAAGTCTTCGACCACCCCATAAGGATATTTTATAGAGCGGTCGGCTAGTTGGAGCGACATCCGTGTATCCTTGAATTCTTTGATCCCCAACCTCTTCATCATAGAGAGGGGCATCAAGTTGATGCTTGCCCCTAGATCACACAATGCCTTCCCTACAGTCATCTCCCCAATGGTACATGGTATCGAAAAAGAACCGGGATCCTTCAACTTTGGAGGTAGTTTTCTTTGAAGAATGGCACTACACTCCTCAGTCAAAGCAACCGTTTCCTCATCCACTATTCTCCGCTTCTTGGTGAGAAGATCCTTCATAAACCGGGCATATGATGGCATCTGTTCCAAGGCTTCCGCGAATGAAATGTTAATCTGAAGTTTTCGGAAGACATCAAGGAACTTATTGAATTGCTTATCCTGTTGAGGCTTCTTCAATCTTTCAGGATACGGTACCTTCATGTAGGGCGGGAGGTCTTGGGGTTCAACCCACTTCTTCTTTCGGAACTCTTCATCTACAAGTTTCAGCCTTCCCCCTTGCTCCGGTGCCTTGTCACTTACCAACTCTTCTTTCTTAGGTTGCCCTTCCTCAACATGTAGTTGTTCCGGGGCCTTGTCTTCCTGAGAACTAGTTGCACCCCTGTTAGATTCTAACACCCTTCCGCTTCTAGTTGTTATGGCATTGCATTGACTCTTAGGGTTGTTCTCTGTATCACCTGGGAAAGTGCCTGGGAGACGCTCATTTAGTTGCTTTGCGAGTTGGGCCATCTGTGTCTCTATATTGTGAATTGCCGCCCCTGTATGCGTTGTCCACTTGTCAATTGTCGCATGCACC